>CM068374.1:363778055-364978055 GCA_034769895.1 Magicicada septendecula | reverse complement strand
CGGGCACCAGGGCCTCAGCTGTCAGGGATGGCACCAACCAGCCCTAAATCACAAAAACCTTTTTGAAGATGATAAATGTGAAAAGAAAATAGAAAACAAATGTCCTCAATCCAAAATCATAATAAGATGTGTGCACCCTTTTAGACGATCTTCTAATAGAATTGAAGCACTTTGTGCCACGAGTAAAACTGCAAGAAAGTTATTTTTTTCAAATCGTTCGTCTGAAGATGACAGATTGCATGATACTAGAGTTTGTTTTCTCAAAGTGTTAAACAGGATTATTCATTGTAAAATGATTGATGTATTTCCGAATATACACATTGCTTGTCGTCTGTTTCTGACGATTCCAATAGCTAACTGCGAATCTGAAAGATCATGTTCTGTATTATAACGCATTCAAGATATATTGAGTTCAACTGTGGGAGATGAGAGATTATCTTCGTTACCAAGGTTGAATATTGAAAGCGAGATACTTGATTCGCTCGATTTAGAAGAAATTATACAGGACTCCTTTAAGGGAAACCTAGAAACAAAATGGAGAGATTAGTATTTTCTATGCTTATATAATACTGTGCTCATTGCAATCACTATTTAGGTAGATATTTGTTGTAATTTGAGAGTTTAATAAAATAATTTTTAACTTTCGAAATTGTGTATACCATTTATCAGTGTAAATATTGGATAAATGGTTGAATTTTGAACTAGCGGGGGGGGGGCACCAGTATGGTGGCAGCATAGGGCACCACGCGCTTATAATCTGCCCCTGTATGTGTACATAACTATTGTTTGTGAACTATTGTCACAAACAAAAATGATGAGAATTTTTACGCTTAAATATTGTTTGGTAATAGAAATAGGCCTATCGGTTTTGATCATTTGAGTGAATCAAAATTTATAGAACGCTATAGGCTTTCAAAAATAGGTTACTCTCAAAATTCTTGGAGAATTGAAATTACACGGGAATATCTCGATAACAGGAATAAAACAAATAAAAACTACAATGAGATATAAAATGCACAAATACACTTAAAAAGTGGAAAATCGTGAAACAAGAACGCCACCCTACAGTTAGTTTAAAATTATTTTAATTTTTCACCGTATGTGAAGCAAAATTGACACTTGTCATGGTAGCGTACTCGTGTTAACGAGAGTTTTACTAACCGGGTCCAAACGGGCGTTTGTGAAACGGCTATTAAGATAACGGCGGTTAAAAATTATTCGCCAGTCAACAAGAGGTCCGTTAGGATGAAAACTGACAGACGTTCGTGAAAAACGGGGCAGTAGTGTCTTGCACTCTTAATAACTTCAATAATAAACAATTCTTCTTCTGATAGTTTCTATCCGTTTCGGATGCTGGATATCATACAAGCTATTTAAGTTTCTGCGCAGCTATACGGAATAAGTCAGTTGTATTCATGCCAAACCAGGTCCTTAAATTTCTCAGCCAAGAGATTCTTGGTCGCCCAACTCCTCTCTTTCCAAGTACTTTTCACTGTAGTATGGACTGCAATACGTAAAATCTCTGTTCATTTCTCATGAGATATCCCAGATACTGAGACTTTCTTATCTTCACTGTGTTAATAACTTCCCTATCTTTCTTCATCTTTTTAAGAACTTAAGCATTAGTTATATGTGGTGTCCATGAAATGCTCAGTATTCTACGGTAGAGCCACATTTCGAAAGATTCCAATTTCTTAGTTGTGGCTTCAGTCAAAGTCCAAGATTCTATACCGTGGAAGAGGACCGAGAATACGTAGCAGCGTAGAAGTCTCATCGTTGTAATAACTGTAAAGAATTAACCGTAAGTCTAATAAACAATTACTGTAATTTAAAATAAGTTAAAATGCTAATTAAATTTTAATACTTACGGACTTATCCACAGAAATAAAGACCTAGACCTAGAATTAGTCATCTAGGTCCCTATCCTTTATCTTCTCTATTTTCTCTATCCTTTATCTCTGTTCTCCGTTCTATATCTTAATTGTGGATTTTTTAAAATATCACAACAGAATGCAAAGTATCAAAACAGGTATCCTCCAGTTTTTCATAATGTTTACAAAAAATTACAAATTCAAGTACATAGGTCTCCAATATGCACTTTTCACTTTTGTGAACAATTATAAACGATACGGTTTTGTCAGCATTCCATCTCGTTTCAGAGCGCCCTGCTCTTCAACATCAGATCTGCGAAGCAAATTTAATATCCCTTCAGATGTTAGAAAAAGTTTAAATGACAAGACTGCAGCCGCCAGTATACTTCTACTCATAAAGGATATTATGTTGTTATCAAAAATATAGGTACGGACTATCAAAATTATAAGTACGGTACATTAAAAGTTGTGTAATTTCGAAGACAATTAAGTTAATGGATTGATATGTGGTCGAGATTGTTATGACTGTTTTATTTATTATATATATTTATTATTATGTAACTTGTTGTTACATTTATTGTTATATATTGTTTGTCGTTAAATATGTTATTACGTGTTATATTTATACTTACGTTATATATCTGCATGATGGGTATTTATAATGTTATGTTGTGTGGGGCAATATTTCTCATTTTATTTTGCATTTTGAAACAAATATTTTTATTTGTTAAATATTTTTATTTGTCTCATTTATTTGCATTATTTGGTATTTAAACAAATATTTAATGTAGTTTTTAAATCGTACCAGTTCCTGTGTATTATTTTGCAATGTTTGTCTTCACTAAGCACCTTCTAGTTTAGGATATGTTACTGCATCTGTATAATAATCTGTACAAATTCATGTTTATAATTTTTGTGATTGCTAATGACCGTTGCTGTTGCAGCGACCTTAAAAAAATAAATAAAAAAAATTATAAACGATGTCTGAAAGCTTTTGTTGCGGTTTGCTGACGAGACGTTTGGATAGGTTGAAAAGATTACATAAATTATGTAATGGTCACATCCTAAAGTGTGTAAAGTATGAGAAATAACCGTGGCACTGAGGAAGCTGAGAGAGTTTGAGCGGTTCGGTTTTTAAGAAATTACAGAGTTATAATACTTAAAAGACAACTGTTCTTGTTTTGCTGTCTCAGTCCGGAGATACAAGAGATGAATGACCATATTCTGCAGTCAAATCGTCCAGCTGACACATGGGGGTCCGCGGACACTTTTAAGAAAAAATAGACTATACCACAATTTTCTCAGCTTTTTCATAGTCTAAAATGTAAATTTTAGAATCTTGAAACAATTATTAGAAATAACAAATGATAATGTGATGTATTTTATACTTACACTTATTGTTTTTTATTAATGGTACCTATAATTCAATTTTTTATTTTTTGTATTCTTTTTATATAGCCTAAAGGTACCATATATGGTATATAAGGTAATTATATGGTACCTTTAGGCTATATAAAAAAAATTTGATTTATTAGAAGATTCCATTTTTTGTTTTTTTTTTGTTTTTTTTTTTTCAAACTAATTGTAAAAGTAATTTCAAACTAATGGCTTTAATAATGTCTTTAAATCATGTCGTGCAGCAGATCTGTTTGTCAGCCGAACTGACTTGAGCGCCGCAGCAACGCAGAACTGATTGAGCTGTTTTAGTCTACGCATAAGCACTGTATCTAATAAGCATAACATTTTTCCGTGTAGCTGGTTTTACCCCTAAGTAGCTGGATTTCGACATGTGTGGCTGGAAAGATAAAGCCAAGCTTGGCAAAGTTAAAGAAATAAATTTGATGTCAAGAGTGACTTAATATTGAGATTATCAGACATTAAACCCAATATTGGAGAGCTAATTTTTCAAAAGCAGCTTCATTGTTCACATTAAACTATGTTGATATCATTATAATTTTGCAAGTTAAGAGAATTTTGATTTTAATACATTTTAATTGAAATATAAGAGTTTGTTTTATTTCATAACTCTGACGGGGTCCGTGAAATTTTAAATTTGGGGGGGTCCGCCGACTGAAAAGTTTGGGAACCACTGGATTAGAGTATAATGTAGCCTTTCAAACTTATTTTCGTAACAGCCTGGTCCAACAATCTGTAAATGTAAAATATAATACATGTAAGTAGATAAATTTAATATAATGTATCTACGTGATAACTTAAAGCAAATGATTACATAGCAACTGTGTAAACAAACAAAATCTAAAGTTTAAAAACAAACAACCCTGATAGTGTTGAACATAGAAATGATTCCAAGGAATATGCATACTGGCATAAAAGTAATACTGGCACTTTAAACATCCTAAATAAAATTAACACACACACACACACACACACAGAGTACTCTTTCAACGCATAGTGCATTCTGTTGTTCGACTAAATGTCTTGCTTTCCTGTTTCTTTAAGTGGAATCACTAAAATATTGGTAGACGCTAGCCTGCTCTATCAGGTCTTCCAATCTTACTTGTATTTATTTCTTTTTCTTGAGACATTATGACTTTTGTTACGTTATGACATAAATTTCTTCATTTTCATTCATTGTTGTCGACACTCATCCACACAATGCATCCTTAAAATCCCATTCCCTCCTTGCGTAAATATACATCTTCTTCCCCAACAAGGATTAGGCCTTGGTGACCTGTTCTGGCCTCATATGATTTATTCCTATCTTTTCTTGGTCTCCCTACGCTTCTTCTCCCAGCTGCTTTTGGTAGTCTTCCATCATCCATACGTTCCACATGTCCTTCACATTTTTTCTATGCATCTCCGTTTTCTCTTTCAAGTTGTACATTTCCACCTTTTCTCTAATCTGTTCATTTCTAAATCGATTTTGTTTAGTACAATCTTTGAGTTATCTTAGAAATTTCATCTCCGCTGCTTGTATGCGGCTTTTATCTCTCTCTCTCTTTCCCATTATCCATTACTCACTTCCATAAAGAAGCACAGGGACAGCCACATTATCCTGTAAAACCTGAGCGTAAATATACATTTGATCTCTCTCTCTCTCTCTCCTCACACACACACACACACACACACACACACACACACACACACACACACACACACACACACACACACACACACACACACACACACACACACACACACACACACACACACAATACTACGGTTCTACAAGTTAAATAAATAATACTCGGAAGGTTATGTCCGTACGGGTGTGGACAAACACATAGTGATATAGTTTTTTACAACAAATACAAAAGGTAGTAACGATGACGTTTGAATCTTTGCCAGACAGTATGAAAAATATTTAAAACGCGGATGCCATATGTCATATACTGTCTCTCTTCCACCTTCCTCTTCCCCTCTGTCTGTCTCTTTCTCCTACGTCTCTCGTTCTTCATTGTTACCTTCAGTTAAACTCTCTCTCTCTCTCTCTCTCTCTCTCTCTCTCTCTCTCTCTCTCTCTCTCTCTCTCTCTCTCTCTCTCTAACAGATTGTATTTATTTGTTAAGTTATTTATTGCATTAAAAATGTATTCACTGTCTTTCACAATAATTATTGAATTGTATAAATCCGGTCAAAAATAACATTTGATCTCCATTAAGTAGTGTTCAAGTTTCCAAAGTTCTAATATTATGATCGCCGTAATCAAAACATCAGAGCAAGTTATTATGTGTGTATAAGAGAGTCCAACGTGGGCAGAAATTTTGAACCATCACAGTGGAGCACTGCTCAGAGTAAAGCTGCGAATCTACAGAGTACGTTTCACAGAACAGACAAACACGCGGAAAAGAGTGGAGCGCTCCAGAGTCGCTCGCATGAACCCTGAGCACTTGCAGAGGGTTCACTCCCTAAAGACGAAACGTCCGTCTGTGAACCGTTCCTCTGTAACACGTGCAGTTACACTGGGCAGCGATCCACAGGAAGCAAATCTCTGTCCACGCTGGACACCTTTTCCGTTTGCACGCTGGATAGTCGTTATGTTTGTGTGGATTACGGAACTTTTCATTTAAAATGCGTGCAAACGTAAGCAAATAAACATGAATGAGGTCAGAAATATCGCGAATTATGTGTGTGTGTATGTCCTGCCTGCCTCTTGATACCGGTGATCATAATTAATAAAACTTTGGAAACGTAAACATTACATAACGGAGATGATAAAAATATTTGCCAGCCACGAACAGTACATCTTCACGCGTCGACGATCTAAATTAAAATGAGAAAATTGTAATTTTATTGCCTGGCAACGGAAATTATTTTATTTTTAACAATTACCATTGTCTGACAAAGTTTAAATGTATTTTGATTAAAATTCGTAAAACTCGTTAAATAGATGAACATAAATGCACAGGTGAAAAAATGAACATAGCGAAAAACCATTATATATACGGAAGTCATAAAAACGATAGATTAATACCTGAAGGAGACAAACACCAAACATAACATTGTATTTGACGCAGTAGCAAATTAACACTGTATCATCTTCTTTTTCTTCTATGGGGTCACAGTTCGGAGTCGAACCTTAGCCTCCATTTTTCCCAGTCCTTGGCGATCGATGTCCATCGTTTTATTTTAAGCAAAGTATCCCTTGCCAGTGTACGTCAATCCAGCGATGCTTGGGTCTTCCGACAGGCCTTCTACCCTGGATGTGACTAAATAGTAGGCCTACCTTCCTAGGTATTCAGTTGCCTTCCATCCTATAGTGCTCAAAAATTTTTTAAATTTATAATTTTATGATCAAGAGGTACGCTCGCACACACTCGAGTTAACAACCCAGGCCCGAGTCGTAAATAAGAACGATTAGACACACGTCAGACCCGACGCCAGTGGAGAAACAATGAAGAAACGTCCGAGTACACGCGACAATAGAAAACTGGGAACATCGTTGACAGAACGAACTTAGCTACGATTTACGACACCAAAACAAACCAAACAAAAGGGCAGAGTCCAGTAGCCTGGTTACGCAGAAGCGAGATGGAACACATGCTGTGGGGGTTAAGTTGTAACACGCGTATGTATGAAAGAAACACTCAACAACAAAGGGTGCAGAGAAATCTTGACGAATATGTAGACAATGGGACGGGTATTCAATGAATACGAGATACGTACTCAGCCCAGCATGAAAATAAGCCCAACGTCAAGTCAGATTTACAACTAGAGAGCGTGGGAGCCGTCTAGGAGTGACGCCCAGCGAAGAGTTGGTAATTGACGGAAAAAACGAAGGGTGAACGAACAATGGACCAGAACGCTGCAGACTCTTAACAAAAGCTATATCAGAGAGCCTCGACAACATGGAAACAAAAGGTTGATAGACAGGCGGGCAATTGCTCCATTTCCAAGAAACGACGCAACGTTCGTCGCTGGAGTACTTCGGGGGATACCCAACGACCAACCAGAGTTTGGCATCTTCCGAAGGAACTGGTGGAGAGAGTAGTGACGACTTGGACGACGAATCAGGAAACCGATGACCGAAAATCTACAAGGTGGAAGGAAATTATGAACCTATCAACAACGGCCGTAGGCGTGGTGGTGAGAAACTTGCACCCTGGCATATGGTGATTGATAAAAACTGTTTACGAAGACGCGGAGCGGCAGTAATATAGTGGTAATTGCTCAATAGTAGTGATAGTAGTAATATGATTAACAGTCGTAATAGTTACTCGGTACTTACTCCGACTTACTCAACTTCCAAGTCAGTTAGTCAGTCAGTGATATAATTATAACCAAGTCTCGGTCTTAGTCGAACTTAGACATTCAACTCAATCTCAGTTCTACAAAACGCGTGTTCGATAGATTATCCGAGTTACCAAACTTAACGCAGTAACAAGCAGTGCGAATATACACCAATATCGTTAAATGCCAAGTGTATACGAGGGACTTTCGAGTACGTTCGGCACGCAATATAATCCAGTACGAGTGAATTAACATATCGATAGTAAAACATTGTGCTACAATTTCAGACATTATAAACACTATCCAACCATAATGATTCTAAATCTTGGGCATACGAACTAAGTGGATTAACACGAACACTAGTGCACACATAGCACACATCACATCCAAGGTAGACAAAGTAATTAGCTACCTGAAACACGCTTATAGCATGCCCTAAATCAAACCACACCAATGCTGATGATTGCATCTATAACACATAAAACTGTAAAGACACTTATACACAAGCGGATAAATTCCGACATCACACTACACATAACGCGAGTGGAATTATCACAAGTGAAAAGTGTCAGTGCGCATCGATCAACAACGATAACCATGTACAGGGAACCCATCAATGGATAGAATCTCCCACCGATGGAATTTGTGGATATGCATTTTACAAGTTAAGTCCTTATGTTTTTAAACACTAGTTGATACATACTACTGCACTGTCTCTTTTCAAAGAGCTACTCCCGAGAGATCTATATAAATCGTAAAATTAATAATGTTAAATATTAAAGTCATCCATCTGAGGGCATTAATGAACGCATTTAGCTTAGAATTAAGTATATTTGATTGTTTATTGTTTGTGCATATATATATATATATATATATATATATATATATATATATATATTACTTAATACTTATAACTATTTTACCTCAAGATGTATTTTTTCTTTAGGGACATGTTTCGGGAGATCCTGTTCTCCCATCTTCAGCAAGATGGCGAAGGTTGAAGATGGGAGAACAGGATCTCCCGAAACATGTCCCTAAAGAAAAAATACATCTTGAGGTAAAATAGTTATAAGTATTATAGTATTACATACATCAAGAAACGGACTGTAGCAGAAAGTGATTGAAATATATATATATATATATATATATATATGTATATTATTGTGTTGTATTTGATAGCATTGTATGTCTTGTTTCTCAGGGAACAACGAAACGAATATTATTATGATTTATGTTGATATGTGTTTTGCTGAATGTATTTACAGGACATGATTTCATTTGTAGGTAAAAAATTTGCTTAACCAATAATGTGTAATAAATAAGTATTTATTGCGTATATACATATCTTGCGTTCATTATTGCAATTAACCTCGAATAATTAATTTGTCATGTATCGAGTAATTTTATCTTATTGCTTACAAAGAGTCTCAATAATTATGCTAATTAACAGTGCATACACTCAAATCACCCATTGAATTGTCAGAATAGCATACTTGTGTAAATTATATTGATCTGATAAATATTCAAATTAATTGAATAATTTAATAATCCGCATAAATTAGCATAATTGCATTAAACATAAATGGCTCCCAAAGAACGTGGGGCATAACAAATTTAATTAGAGTCAAATTTGTTAAATATAAATGGCACGGCCAATCGTGGGGCTCTACAAATGTCAATTACAACCCCCATTCAATTAAAATCCTAATTATGTGTCCTGCCCATTGCAACCTATGCAGTCGGATGGTGGTGGCCTATATATAGCTATATAGCTGGATTGTCTATATATAGCTATCATTTTTTTTATATAGCTTGTATAGTTCCTCACTGTGACACATTCTCCATATCCAATTGACGTGGAATGGTCCATATATTCTCCTCAAAATTCTCCTTCCAAAAGTACTGACTATGTTAGCGGCTAGTTTGTTCAGAGTCCAAGTCTCGCTGCCATATGTTATCACCGGTTTAATCATAACTTTATATAATGTTACAACCAATTTATTCACACTATTCGATACCGTCGGCTTTAATATTTGAAGAAAAACTGAGTTTTTAAAATAGGGAAACAGGATTTATTTGCAGTTATTAATAGTATTCAATTTTGTTAATACGTACATTAATATAATTAATGTATGACTGATGTAGTGAATTTGTATCATTGTATAAACCATTGGTATCATAATCGATTATTCGGCATAGTAATTACCGTCCGTTTGTCGAACAATGTTGCCCTTTGTCAGATACAATCGATTGTTCGCCTTATCGTGTTTGCGCCGCATAGTTTCTTCGTTCGCTTCACTGCTTCATCGCTATTAATCTTGTCACAGCGTTTTGACACATCTGACATCCCCCACGTCATTCACTCCATATACCTACTGAAGGCGTTAGTACGTAATTCCGAATAACTGTACACTCACACAAGCAGTACACTAGTGTGTATGTATGTGTGTTTGTGTGGTGTAAATATCTGTGTGTAGATATTTAAATAATATATTTAAATAAGTATATGTAGATATTATACTTGTAATTAGTTAATCAACGGACACGTCATGGACAACAAAATCCAAGAATTTAACACAGCAAGACGAGCTATAGTCCAAACCTACAGGAGCACGATACTGAAGGTTAGAAAAGTCGCCGCACACACAACTTTTAACAAAACATGCCTCATCAAGTCAATCATACCAAAATACGCACAAATCAAAATCAAACACAACAATCAGGCCGCACAAATAACACAAAACATTGCACAAAGGACATACACAAAAGAACCCATAAAACGGTTATACAAGAAAAAAGGCGCTCTTAACCTCAAAGCATTCACGCTAAACCTACACTTACCTCAAAAGGACACGTAAGTTTACTATGACCACGTGTAGGCTTATACATATATGTTTGTGGACTGATATCAGATAGGATCGTTGTGCTGGAAGTGCTGATGAAAGGAATAATGTACGCTGGTGGATACATAAGCAAACAAACTGCATTTGTATGGAACTGAATTGTGGAAAGTAGAAGAGGGAGAAAGTAAAAACATTCCGAAGTATGGTGCTATAGACGAATAATGAAATGGGTGGACAGAAAATCTCAACGAATGATGAGGGTTATAACAATAGATGGTATTTCCTACCTACCTTCCTACCGTTGGACATTTGACCTGTAACTCTGTTTATAAAATTGACCCCGTCTGATTGATAATACGAGCAGTGGCGGATTATCCATAACGCTAGGGTATGCTGCAGCACCGGGCACCAGGACCTCAGCTGTCAAAGGGGGCACCGTCCAGCTGAATTGACTAAACCAAGCAAAGCTTATGATCACATTACGCAATTGTTTGGTTTTGTTACGTAGTTATTAACCATGGAGAGTGTCGAGTTGGAAAATAAAACAAAAGCTCTTACAGAAGTTTACTCGAACGATTTGAATAACGATCTTGTAACGGAATTGAAGCACTTTGTGCCACGAGTAAAACTGCAAGAAAGAGGTTTTCTTTCAAATCGTTTGAGTGAAGATGATAGATTGCATGATACTACAGTTTGTCCGCTCAAAATATTAAACTGGATTATTGATTGTAAAATGATTGATGTATTTCCGAATATACACATTGCTATCTTCTCCTATTGACGATTCCAATAGCTAACTGCGAATCTGAAAGGTCATTTTCTGTATTAAAACGCATTAAAGACATGTCGAGTTCAACCATGGGAAATGAGAGATTATCTTCGTTAGCGAGGTTGAATTTTGAAAGCGAGATACTTGAATCGCTCGATTTAGAAGAAATTATACAAGACATCGTTAAGGCAAAATTATGAAAACATTTATCAATTAGTATTTTCTAACCTTAAGTACTACTGTGCTCATTGTAATCACTGTTTAACTAAATATTTGTTGTAATTTGAGAGTTTAATAAAATAACTGTTAACTTTCGAAATTGTGTACGCCATTTATCAGTGTAAATAATGGATAAAAGGTTGAATTTTGAATTAGGGGGGAGAGCACCAGTCTGATGGCAGCATAGGGCACCACGCACTTTTAATCCGACCCTGATTACGAGATCTGAACGACGCGACGTTTACTTGGGCCAAACTCGTACCGAATTGAACATCAGCTGTTGGGTTTCAAACGAATTCCTTGCGAGTGTATACCATTCGGCTGGCTCTTTACCACAACAAACAGTGAACAAGTGTACGTTTGCTGACAATGACGGGCGGTGCTCAACCACGATGCTGACTCACTTTGATTTGGCTGCTCGTCAAAAATCTCTGGGGGGGGGGGGTTCACGCAATGATTAACAACACCACCGCGCGTGTAACATGACTAGGACTACATGTCATGAGTGAATAAATTAATTACATGTATTCACATGCCGCCCTCTTATTTTGCCTACGTCTTTATTTAATACACACATACGCACGCAAATGTGTGTTTATCAACAGGAAACCACAGCAAAAGCCAACCAACACACAAATACCTCACAAGGATCAAAATCGGGAAGGCTGAAGATGGGAACACAAGGCTTCCCGAAACATGTTCCAAATAAGAAGAAAATCTTGAGGTAAAGTCTTTATAAATATTAAATATATATTATATATTGTAAAATGGAAATTCTAAATGCTAAAGTTCTGACAGGTCTCTTTTGCTAATAAGATTCTAGATAAGTTCATTAGAATGACATACGGATGTTTAGTATACATAATTAGTAAAAAAACCTAGTGTGATGATAATAATAATGTAAAGCTATTGAAATAAATGCCAGAAGAGTTTACGAAATTAGGGTACAGTTACACGAATGCTTTCTTCCGACCGTGGACCGGCGTGGAGTTTGGAAAAACGCACAGTGTTCTCACGTGCGTTTTTTCTCGTACGTGACCGGACGGAAGTGAGTCACACAGGCGGTTTATAATCGGACGGCAGCGTTAGCACGTCTCGAACGCCCATCCCTACAGCTCTGGCTATAAAGATTAAAACGCAACTGCACAGAAACGTCCGTGATTAGATTAAAGAAAACATTGGTTATCAGTAGTAAATAAATCTTTAAGAACATTTTTTACATTACATATATTTTTTATAAAGATGTGACAACACCATGGAGACCAAAATTAATTACCATAGTAAGAAGTAAATAAACAAATGCTATTTTAGCGCCATCTTTGAACAGTCCGTGTGACCACCTACGTGCGTGTTAAAAACGCACTAAAAACGCAACAGGTTGCGTTGCGTTTCGATGCGGCAGACCTTGAAAACGCAGCGGAGTTGACAACCCGCGAGTTTTTTCCACGTCCGTCTGACCAATTTCATTGCCGCCTGTGTGTGACCTTCAGTGCTTTCCCAAGCGCACGCAAACGGTCGGGGAAAAGTAACCGTACCCTTAGAGTAAGGCCATTTCTCATTGAGCCGTCAGGTTGGTACGTAGGACTACGACTTGGAGAAATGAGATGCATAGTCGACTTGGTACAACCGAGGCAAGTTTGTGATATGAAAAGCAGCTTACATAGTTTTTAAACGCTTTTATTTAACTAGCTTTTCGTGTCGGTCTCGGGTGATTTTTCAAATCGAATTTTCGCACACTTCCCGATGTGCTAGCGACTTGAAATTTTGCATACACACTTGAATCACGTGACAATACAATATTATGAAAAAATACATACATACATTTACCAATGTACAGATTATAAGTTAAATGTAGTCGCATTCATAAGCGAAGTTTTATATGTGCTACGTTATTGACAACAAAGAAGTAGTATCTATGGAAACTCACCGGTTCCCATTTTCGATCACGCGCAAAGTAATTTTACTTTGTACAAAACGTTTCACTTTGAATTTTTTTCTTCTAAAATTAAAATAAATAAATATGAATTACCCTGGCTTGGTATATGGCGCTATTGAAAGTTTTCGATCTCAGATACGGTCTTTTTACTTCCATATTCCTTAAGGAATGGCAGTATGGTGATGGCAAAAAAAATCGTGTTCGAGATTATTGCAGATTCTGATTCTACTACACTCAAAACATGAAAAAAAGTCGTTTTCCGAAAAGTGTCTGTGTGTGTGTCTGTGTGTCTGTCTGTCTATGTCTGTCTGTAGATTTTTTTTCTATGGCAAACGATAACTGCCGCAAATTCAAACAGAATCAAATAATTTCTTGCATACAGCTCTGATTTGCAGAGTACTCGCGACCTATTGTTTTTGGTGAAGATCGGTTGAGGGAAAGGGGTAGTTTACCTGCAACGGTTTTTTTTTAGCAAGGGTAATTTTGTTTGTTTGGCAAACGATAACAGCCGCAAATTCAAACAGAATCAAATAATGTTTCGCTTACAGCCCTGAATTGTAGAGTTCTCAATATCTGTTGATTTTGGTGAAGATCGGTTAAGGGAAAGGGGTAGTTTACCTGTAACGTTTTATGTTTTAACAAGGGTATTTCCTATGGCAAACGATAACAGCCGCAAATTCAAACAGAATCAAAAGATTATTTGCATACAGCCCTAAATTGTAGAGTTCTCAAGACCTGTTGTTTTTGGTGAAGATCGGTTGAGGGAAAGGGGTAGTTTACCTGCAACATTTTTTTAACAAGGGTATTTCCTATGGCAAACGATAACAGCCGCAAATTCAAACAGAATCAAATAATGTTTTGCACACAGCCCTGATTTGTAGAGTACTCAAGACCTATTGTTTTTGGTGAAGATTGGTTAAGGGGAAGGGGTAGTTTACCTGCAACGTTTTTTTATCAAGCGTATTTTCTATGGCAAACGATAACAGCTGCAAATTCAAACAGAATCAAATAATTTTTTGCATACGTCCCTGAATTGTAGAGGTCTCAATGACTTTCGATTTTGGTGAAGATCGGTTAAGGGGAAGGGGTAGTTTACCTGCAACCTTTTACGTTTTAACAAGAGTAAAGTACTTAAAAATTTATTTAAACTTTTTGAAACAATGGTAATTGTTAAAAATAAAATAATTTTGTTGCCAGGCAATAAAAATAAAATAATTTTGTTGCCAGGCAATAAAATTATAATTTTTTCATTTATGTATTTTTTTCTCAGTTATGTACTGTTTACGTTTCCATTTTATTATTATGACTACCGCAATGAAAAGGCAGGGAACACACACACACACACACACACACACACACACACACACACACACACACACACACACACACACACACACACACACACACACACACACACACACACACACACACACACACACAATTCGCGTTATTTCTGGCCTCATTCATGTTTATTTTCTTACATTTGCACGGTTTTTAAGTGGAAAGTGCCGAACCCATAGCAACATAACAAATGCAAGCCGAAAAGTGTCCAGCGTGGATAGCGATTTGCTTCCTGTGGATCGCTGGGCAGTGTAACTGCACGTGTTTACAGAGGGACGATTCATAGACAGACTTTTCGTCATTAGGGAATGAACCCTCTGCAAGATGCTGAGGGTCCATGAGTGACTTCGGAGCGCTCCTTCTTTTCCGCATGTTTGTTCTGTGAAACGTACACTGTAGATTCGCAGCTTTATTCTAAGCAACGCTCAATAGGAAATGTTGAAAATTTTTGTCCACGGTGTACCCTCATACACACTAAACCTGCTCTGATGTTTTAATTACGGACATCATAATATTAAAACTTTGGAAACTTAAGCACTACTTAATGGAGATCAATCATTAACTTATACAAGCCATTAATTTTATGCATATTTTTTATATATATGTGTACAACGTTATCGGCAACAAAGAAGTAGTTTTTGTTAAAATTCCTTCCCGGGATATTTGGCCGTAGTCCAATGTTTTCTGCAAAACCAGACGTTTCGGCAATGCCATCGACTTCCATCATCAGTGAAAATCGGGTGCGATAACGTGAGGTGGTATATGTTAGTGACCACAGTACTGTGGTTAAGTCTGAAGCAGTAAGTAGAAAGAAGTAGTTTCTATGGTAATATTTCATTTCGAAAATGATTTTAAATATAAATCTTAGAATATGGAAGTCATGTATAGTTCTCCATACCGATATTTTAGGTTATTAATACTACACTTCTTAAAATAAAACACACAAAAATAATGAATAACAACTAACAAAAAAATTACAACAGTGTTATTGTGTGATAGTTCAGTGTTTGTAAAAAAATAGTTCGCTAGTATATATAGTGTCACAGGTTAGTTTATAATAACCGTTAAAAAAATCTGGCTGTCGTGGGACTGCCGACAGAAGTGTTAACTTAAAAATACCATTTCAAATTAAATGAAAATTACATCATTTCAAAATGATAATTTATTAAAAAATTACCTTTAAAAATTACGTTACAACTTAAGAAAATAATTACTAAATGTTTAAACATTTACGTACAATGCATATTAGACTTACCTTTCATTCAACAAATACTTTTTTGTTACATTGAATTCCTTGTAGCAGGAGGAATGGTAACCAATAATTTCATCGTCATAACTTTCCGGAAATATAACGTCGCTGTATTTATGACGTGATTTCAAGTAAAGTTTACATGAATTCCAGATGTCCGGAGTAAATTTTTTAATTTTTTCCCTTTTTTCTCTAAACCCAGGTTTATCTACTAAAGAATTGCACAAAAAGCACTCCATAATTTCCTTTTATTAGCCGCACGTGGTAGAAAATTATCAACCTTGAAGATGGGGCATATGTAACATCTCGAAATGTCTCTAAAATACACAGTTGAACGTTTGATAAACAAAAGTACAAGTTGACCCGAAAATTCCAAACACAGGGATAAAGATTTGAGGTTTACCTTTTTAGTACATTGAATATTTTATAAATTTTAAATAAAAGCGTTTAAAAAAAATTTTTTTTACCTTTTTTTTATTACAATTAATGTTCGATACACTGCGAACGCAAAAAAGATCGAACACGAATTATCCAACAACACGCGTGCCGATGTCTCAGGTCATTTGTTAGAAAGTGTGATAATGTAAAAAGAATTAGTATATAAGGTGATGTCTCAAGTTAATTAAAAAACGAGCTCTCGAATATTGTTCGAGTAATGTAATTCAGAAATTAATGTAAAAAGAAGATGCAAACTCCAGTACTACGCTGCCAGTGAGTATGTGACGTGCACAACTGCAGATACGGACGACTACCACCTAAACGACAATTACCAGAACCGCCGAGGATCAGCCCGACTTCACGCAGCATAACATCCATCTCCTCATTAATACACCCAGAGGACTTTCACCGGAAACACTACCCAGATGACTATCCCGACTAACAGAGTACCGCAGATTCACGCCCCAGGACACGGACAGCAAAAGCGTATCTAAGAGGTGACTCGGTAGCTCGTCTACCGAGAATTATGTACATTTAAAATATAAGTTGTCATACATGCCAAAGACTTTTCAAAAGACAATAATCATCTCTAAGCATTAAGTTTTAGAAAAATGTAACCAGTAATTTCTAAAATCATACGTTGTAACAGTACTCTTGAGATATAAGTTTTAATCCCTTAACTAAATAATACCATTCTTCAAATGGTGTTCATCTAACAATGCAACCTTCTTGATAAGTAAAGTAAATTTCAGACGTCTTTACTAGATTTAAGGAGACTCGGATCCGAGGTAAAATACATGATCTGTTTGATCGTTTGTTTGACAGAAACCCCTTTTAACTATTTCAGTATGAGAAACTTTTTATGTAATGGGATCTATATATATATATATATATATATATATATATATATATATATATCATTTGTTAATAAAGAGATGTCATCTTGTTACATATTGAAGTGAGTGCATAAATCAGTTAAATTACCTTCCCTTGTGTCCTATAATTAGAGTAATTATAATTGTTCTAAGTGTTGTGTTGATTTTCAGTTTGTTACAACGTAGGCAGCCTGTATAATTGGCTAGCGTCAATTATTACGGGTTCCCTGGATTTATAACGTAGCCCGGAACGTTATAAGAGGAAGGATGGAGAACAGGGAAGCATGGAGGAGTATTGCTGAGGAGGCTACTAGTGTATTGCCCACCAAAAGCATGGAGGAGTATTGTCCACCAAAGGCTACTGGTGTGAACGTTTAAAGTCTCTAGTGACTTATTTAATTATCGTAAATAAAGCCTATCGTACCATCTCATATGATGCGAATCTAGTCATAGCGGGTACCATACCCTTAGATTTACTGATAAAAGAGAGAATCAATATTAGACATGACACAGACAGAGGGATAGGGAGAAGTACTGCAAAGAAGAACTAAGAAGGGAAACTCTGGATGTCTGGCAGAGAAGATGGGAAGAAAGCACGAAAGGAAGAACCACCTTCTCGTACATCCCGAACATCTAGTAACGGATAGACCTTTTCAATAAATACGAACCACTATGCCACGCAGTTTTTATCCTGACACGGAAACTTTAGGGCAAGTTTAGCGACCTTTAGACTGGTCGAAGAACGATGGTGCACCATTTGTGGAGTTGGTGTGGAGGAGACTGCGTGCCATATGCTGGCAGAATGTCCGGCTTTCGTTGCGGAAAGGACTTAGTTGGTGGAGCTTTGGAACCCATGAAGACAAAATGGAACTAATCTGCTGGAACAAGGAATTTTTCAAGAATTTTACGAGAGTTGCCCGAAAAGTTGGACGAGCTAAAGAGGACAGGAGAACAGTCGAACATCAAGAATAGGAAAAGGTGTAGGTTCGTCTACTCCGATGTCTGGGGAGACGAGACAGAAAATATGGTTGGCGGCACGATCTTTGGAGGAAATTTCTTCAGAGACAGCGAATTAGCGAAACGATGGAGACAGAAGCCTTGGGTAATAAGTCTTCGTGACTTGCGAGTCCGAGGGGCGGTGATGGGTTCTGTGGGGCTTCGGCTCCAACCATCTACAGCTGGCGACTAATCGACGTATCTCGTTGTGCTAGATATGAAGATGGTGATGATACGCTTACTCCGTTGAACCGGGTATTGATTCATGCACAGGTTCTTTGTCGTCAGCTGTTCTTGCTGTGAAGTCGATTAATGTTTCTTTGATTATAAGATGAGCTCGGTAAGGGTTGGATCGGTGTGTTGGAGGTTATGTTCAGGAGCGTTCTCGATAATCTTTATTTCATTTAGCTCCAGTTTTCTTGTGCTTCTTGCATTCCCGGCCTCTTGCTCTTCTCTTTCGTTTACAGGATTTTCTCCATTTTTCGTCGCGTTCGTTCTGCCAACTCGACGGCATTGTCGACAATGTTCACTCGTTCACTTGAATACTGTTTTTAAATTTTCTTTGTTTAAACCACTGCAATAGTTTCTTTACATTTTTGAGAGTTCTCTTCGAGATCTTTAAAACGATATCACAGACGGACACTCGCCGCAGGCCCGTAGTCACAACCAGCTGTTAGGAGGACAAAACATTTTCCAGAGGAGGCCAAAGATTCACATACGTACTTTTCATTATGCATAATACATACATACACAGGCACATTAGTTTGTAATTTATCTGTCATAATAGAAATAAATACACAGATTGTATTCATTTATTAAGATATTTATTGCATTAAAGTATTTACTGTCTTTCAAAATGTATAAAAGCAGGTCAAAAAATAACGTTTGATCTCCATTAAGTAGTGCTCAAGTTTCCAAAGTTCTAATATTATGATCGCCGTAATCAAAACATCAGAGCAGGTTATTATGTGTGTATAAGAGGGTCCAACGTGGGCAGAAATTTTGAACCATCACAGTGGAGCACTGCTCAGAGTAAAGCTGCGAATCTACAGAGTACGTTTCACAGAACAGACAAACACGCGGAAAAGAATGGAGCGTTCCAGAGTCGCTCGCATGAACCCTGAGCACTTGCAGAGGGTTCACTCCCTAAAGACGAAACGTCCGTCTGTGAACCGTTCCTCTGTAACACGTGCAGTTACACTGGCCAGCGATCCACAGGAGCCCAATCTCTGTCCACGCTGGACACCTTTTCCGTTTGCACGCTGGATAGTCGTTATGTTTGTGTGGATTACGGAACTTTTCGTTTAAAATGCGTGAAAACGTAAACAAATAAACATGAGTGAGGCCAGAAATAACGCGAATTGTGTGTGTGTGTGTGTGTGTGTGTGTGTGTCGTGCATGCCTTTTGATACCGGTAATCATAATAATAAAACTTTGGAAACGTAAACATCACATAATGGAGATGATATACTTGCCGGCCAGGAACGGTACATCTTCAATCGTCGACGATTTAAAATAAAATGACAATAAATTATAATTTTATTGCCTGGCAACGAAAATATTTTTTTTTAACAATACCATTGTTTGACAAAGTTTAAATGTATTTTAATTTAAATTCGTTAAACTCATTAAATCATTATGAGGGTGAAAAACGAACATATTAAAAAACCAATAGGCCTATATACAAAAGTCATAAAAACAAGAGACTAATGCCTGAAGGACACAAAGAAACACCAAACATAACATTATGTTTGACGCAATAATAAATTGACAATTCCAGACTTTCTCTCACGCGCGCACACACTGACGTTAGCCCAGTCGTCTGGTCGTTGAAGTTCAAACGGTGGTCTAGCCGGACGCACAGTACTTTGTCCAGTTCGCTCCACTGGGGTTTCCCCTTCCAAGTAGAGGGATTGGCACGCTGAAGTGGACTTACGCATGAGCCACATCGCTTCGGACTTGACCGTGTTGATCGCTATGCAGTCAGACCGAAAGAATGTCGAGCTGGGGTTACACCGGTTACACCGTTACGTTCGCCTCCATAGCGTCGTCAGCGGAGAGGGACAGCATGAGTCCAGGCAGCTCGTTCGAGTACACGAGGTATAGAACTGGCCGAGAATAGATGCTTGAGGATCCCGAGAGCACACGATATCGACGCTTATCCTGAAGGTTCGGCGGTTAATACGACCGCGTGAAATAATTACGGAGGTGGTGATGCATATGTCAACTTTCGAGCAGCTGTCCGCGATGGACGGTTGCTCACGTCCAACAGGTCAGCGCTTGTGGAGTGGTGTCTGCCAGTTGGGTAACGAGCGATACGGAAGGTAACTACCAGGAAGCGTTTGCGGCTTCAGCAGTGTGACGACGTTTGCGGTTCTCCCAAATACCGTAGCCTCTTCAGACGTCTCACTACTGGCCAGGGGCGGGGGACAAACAGACCCGGACCCCTCCCCAGAGCGACAAAAACTTGACAAATTTTGATAATCTCTTAATTTTTAGGCTGTTTATTATTTTTTCAGCAGTGCACGCTAATATTGCAGAAACTCTTTTTTAAATGTACAAATGGGTTTATTGCATAGCACTAGCGTATATGTTTGAAATATGAAATGTAGGAAAATTAATTCAATCAGTAAGTATCCTGTAAACAATGTTTCAATAAGGCGTACTTTTATTGTGTTATTACCGTTTACTTTAATGGGACTAATTTCAGCCACTTCAAACATAGTAACGTTGATTAGTCTAAACTTCTTTCTTCTTTTGTATAAAGCCGACCCGACCCCGGACGCCCCCCCCCCAAGGCCAAATTCAAAGTAGATACCCCACTCCTACTTGCTTCATATTCATGCTTTGTTGTTTAAAAACAACGTGTGTTCACTACCGGTAAAAGTTATTTCAATTTCGCAATATTCACTCACCACGTTAATCACGAAAATGTCACGCCTTCTAACAAAACTAACGTTATTCCCTATCCTTCATTCTACAAACGGGTACACAGCAAATCCACGCTTAATTTGATTTGTTACACTAGCGCAACACAGCCTGCTTGGTGTAACGTGGTTTTGGTAATTCTTCAACGACCCTCTTCTATAGTCACTCTAGTTCAAGCAACGCAAAACTTCCTTTTATCCGCTGCTTAAATCAACAAGATTTTTAATTCGTAGTTTTTCGTGATTTTAGTTTTTCGATTCGACATATTTTTGTTTCAGGCGACCGAACGGAAATCCCCTCATACAACCATAGATGTAGTATATATACAACCTACATAGTTTCACGCAATGGCGTAATTTGGCCTGGGAGGGGGGTCCGGTAGAGTCGGCTTCATAGAAAAGAAAATCAAGTTAAGACTAATGAATATTACTATGTTGAAAGTGGTTTAACAACGTGTGATAACATGCTGAAATCAATCCCATTACAGTAAACGGCAACACGATAAAAATACGCGTAATTGAAACATTGTTTAGAAGATTGAATTGAATTGATTTTTCAGTATTTCACGTTTCAAACGTATACGGAAAATGCTGTGTAATTAAACCTGTTTGTTTATTTGTTAGATACGACCGTTCCCCCTCGCAAGGCGATGGGAAACCAGTGAGAGGTATCCTGCCTAGTATAAATCCTGCCCAACTATGCCGTTCGGATCCGGCGTTAAACTGTAGGTCCCATATACCTGTGAGAGACTCCGTAACACACGCACCACAGGTATATGCGGGGAGGGTCCAAACCAGTCGAAAAACTGAAGGACCCAGTAACAAGTATATTTGAAACAGAGTTACTACTACATTAGCGACACAGCTGAAAAAACTAACAAAATAGCCTAAACATTAAGATACTAACAAAATTTCAAGCCTCTGGGGGGTTTGGTCCCATTCGCCCCCTGCCCCGTAAACACCCCACTGGTTACACGTAGTCCTATGTCAAAAGTTCTTGCATTACGTGGTTGCGGAGACGTAAGCAGAGCAACCTGATGATTCCGTGCCGCATTCTAAAGACAATCTCCACTCAGTGAAGGCAACACAGTTGAAAGAAGTTGGTGTTCATTAGCGCAGGTACTAAATACTAGGCCTTTGGTGACACCATCTCAAAACATCAGCCGAAACGTACCAAAAAGGAGCCTGTTAAAAAAAGAATAGAGTGTTTCAAAACCAACTACCTGTGGACAGCGTATAAAGGATGCTAAATATGTAGTATTACGCCATGCAGAAATATTGCGACATAAAGTCAAGGACAAGTTTTCAAATAAACACACAAAAAATACGTAGATTGAGAGACAGGACGCTCTTTTATTTACAGGAACTGAAGAAACGAGAACATTATTTATTTATGAACATAACTCTGTTTAGCTCTCACGTGTACACAATCTCTCACTCACTCTTTCTTTGTCACACACACACACGCGCGCGCGCGCGCGCGCGCGCGCAGGATTCATGTTATATCGGTTCCCTTGCAAAACATGCTCATTACAACGCGAATATCCTCTTCGTAAAGCATCGGAACCAGACATTATTGACCTTCAATTTATTCACCAAAGGGCATTTTCCTTTCGTTCTGGCTTTCTCTCTTCTTTACCTTTTCTGTCTCTGCTTCTTACAGTCCCCTAATGTCTGCCTTAACCTCTCTTCTCTCTATCCCTTCATCCAAATTCTCTACTTTTTATTTATATGTGAAACATAATATACACGAAAATGATTTTAAATATAAATCTTAGAACATGGAAGTCATGTACGGTTCTCCATACCGATAGTTTATTTCGTAAAAGAATAGAATTTATTCGGAGTTAGCAAATGAAGTAAATATAATACTTTTACGTATATTAATATAATTTGTGTATGATTATTATAGTTAAAGTAGTGTGATCGTCTTAAATCACTGGTCTCATTATCGATAATTCGATATTTGTCCGTTTGTAGAACAATGTTGCCCTCTGTCAGATACAATCGATTGTTCGACTTATCGTGTTTGCGCCGTATAGTTTCTTCGTTCGCTTCATCGCTTCTTCGCTATTAATCTTGTCACAGCGTTATGACACATCTGACATCCCTCACGTCGCGTCGTACGCTTACTTCCACTCCATATACCCACTGAGGGCGTCAGTACGTAATTCCGAATAAACATAAACTCATACAAGCAGTATACTAGTGTGTGTGTGTGTGTGTGTGTGTGTGTGTGTGTACCTCAAAGGGACACGTAAGTGTACTATGACCAGGTGTAGGCCTGTACATATCTTTGTGCACTGATATTAGATAGTATCGTTGTGATGCAAGGGCGGACGAAAGGAGTAATGTGGATAGACATAAGCAAACAAACAAGGAGGTTAGATAACGTCTGTATATCATAAGAAGAGAAACCCACACCAGACTGGATATATGCTGAAGGGCAGTGCCGGATTTAAGATTTTTGAGGCCCTAGGCCAAGTTTTCTGAGCCCCCCCCCCTACTTGGAACATTGAAGTCACTTTCTGATAAACATTTAACTGCAGGGCTATCATTAGAAACTACCGTAGTTTAAAAAATTGATCTAGTTTTTGAGTTTTTTTTAATTGTTTCCAAATGAGATTCCTCTTTAATTTTTTTTAGTTTACGTTTGTAGGCTCCACCAGCCGTGTGAATGTTTATGTTCATGCTCATGATGAATACGTTTAGTGTTCGGATTCAATTCTATGTTCATAAAGTTTTCACACTAATAAATATCAACGAAACAACACGCTGGCCACCACACAAAGCTAAAAACCTTCTTTACGTTCAAAACAAAATAAAAACATAACCTCAAATCGCAAACCGTTCAGTCACAACGCAGATAAACAATGATAACAAACAAGGGTGGTACCACGGTCGTGTAAATTCGGGGGCGATACGTATAGCGGACGTTCAAATTTTGCATGCGGAGATTAGTTTTCAAGGGTGCCAGCGTCTTTAAAATAAGCGCGCAATATTTAAATAAGAACTGTCTTCCATTTTGTATTATTAACAAAAATTGATCATATAATACAAAAAAATCACACTTAAATCAATCAAAGTGCCTCCTAATTTTATAAAAATACTTCTGTTAAAAAAAAATTCTGTAGCTTGCGGCCTAGTCGGCCTAGTGGTAAATCAGGCACTGCTGAGGGGACTTACACTACTAGCAATGGATTTTGAAGAAACGGAAAGAGTTCAAGAAGCGAAGGAGGAGAAGATTGAGGGATCAGGTTGACATACAGTGTGGTAGCCGTATGAATAAATGATGGATCAGTCCTCGAATAGATACTAGTTGAGACCGATGGAATCGTGGTTGATATACCGCATAACACATTGTCATAATGTTGTTGTCGGTAATGATGATGAACGATATTAGCGGTTTCTGATAACACACATAAAACAAGTGTTAGTTGATGTATAGAATATAATGTTTCCGTGCTTAGCTTAATCCTGATGTAAACAAACAGGCGTGGTATATCTGAAACGCCATTTGCTGCTTGAATTGGAGGCGTGTCATTCTGAGAGAAGGAGTACAGACAGGTTATATATAATGTTGATACTATATAAACACGTGTAAATTGTAATAATTTGTCCTTACCAAAATAAAATTTGAGTGACTGTCAGACCGACAGTGAAATATTTTATAACACTGATAGTAATGGCTAATGTTCACATAATAGTTAATGGCTTTTTTATTCACTGTTTGAATATCGCAAGAAAAAAAAAGTAGTCCTATATTTAAAGCGAAAATAGAAGCTGTGATAATTACGTACAAGTGTACTGTGTATTATCAGTTGCCAGAGAGTAATTCAATGCCTTCCATATCTGTGTCGGAGCTTCAATCATCACTTGAGTCAGCAGTGTTGATGATAAGATTGTCCACGACAGCGTCGGTAATTTGGTCCAGTTCCCAAAGCTTGTTTGAATACCTAACCTTCTTTGAATACGTGTTGCACACAATGACTCCACTTGTTCGCCGTTATCTCATTTACTGCCTTCTCTATCAGCTGTTTTACATCATGCAGCTTATATGTTGTGTTGTGACGAGCAACGTATCCTTTCAACTGGCTCCATATTAATTCAATGGGATGTAGAGTACAGTGATAAGGAGGAAGCGAAAGATAACAGGTAGGCCAAAGACAACTCTCACATGATTGTACGGACATTCTGCACATGCGCGTAACACATTAGTGTCTGAACAGTGTCAACGCCCCTGACCAATGGCGTTTCAGATGAGCCACGTGGGTTTGTTTACATCAGGATTAAGCTAAGAACGGAAACAGTATAGCATTTCTATCTTTTAGTAAGCCTACGTATAATTTTATTATGTACAGATTTCAGAGTTTTAATAATAAGCCATCCAAAATGCAGGAAGAAAGGGCTAGAATTATCCTCGGCCGATAAGCGTGGGAAGCCCGAGGATTAGCTGGTGGGGTAGAATTATCTAACTCTGGAAGGGCAGAAGAAGAAGCCATAGACTATACAAAACATGTAATCATCAGTGGTTTAGCAAAGGATCGGTTATGTGGATTACAATTCCTCTCCAATGGTCAGCAAATCTTATAGATACAATCTGCAGGCAGGCGGCCGTAGGATTAGGCTGTAACTGGCGAAGTCTACCCTTCCTTATCGTCAGTAACCCGCAACCACTATACATGAACAACATTCAGTTTGTTAATTCCCACCGATTTGTAATAGTAGCTAGGAGTATACAATAATTACAGTAATTCGAGACAGCTTTGCCGTTAAGTCATACTTATACACGCCCACGAAGGCAGTTTTCGCAAGACATCATTTTATGTATAACCTGATACGAATGAAGGCTATGTAACTGACGGAAGAGAATGAAACATCAAAGTCTGGTACCTTAAGTAAGACGAGTTTTTCGGGCTGTTTGCCCGTGGTCTGCGGTTTAATATCAAACCAAACGTTTCAACAGCTCCAATGGCTGCCATCATCAGTAGAATTTAAAGAAATCCTGAACGTAGGGTGTTCACGTCAGGCCCACAGTACTGTGGCAAAGGCTGAAGATGTACCGCCATGCTACCTTTGCCTTTGCCACAGTACTGTGGGCCTGACGTGAACACCCTACGTTCAGGATTTCTTTAAATTCCACTGATGATGGCAGCCATTGGAGCTGCTGGAACGTTTGGTTTGACATTAAACCGTAGACCACGGCCAAACAGTCCGGAAAACTCGTCCTACACAACTGACACCGGCCGTGAAAGCCTTAGGACAATTTTTCTGGTACCTTGAATCTGGAACAGTTTGCCAAGGGAGGCAACGAGGATGTTAGGATATTCTTAAGACAATAGCCTCATCACCTGACTACATGACTACGAGTTTCCAGCTTTTACCTCGGAAATGTTTTTATACTCACAATTAGCCGGACTGATTTCAAGCTAGACGACCAAGCGTAGGAACGCCCAGGATAAGGCGACTATGGGGAATACCGGAACAGTCTGCTAACCTGTATCATTAGTTGAAGAAGAAGACGAAGAAGATAGCAATATCTAAACCTTTTAACAACATCTGAACGACAGTCCGAGTGGTTGTTGACCACCGCCAAACCTATATAGAACGAGGACAACTCGCGCGCGACAGTAGACAATGACGTCATTTCTGCAATGCCATGACGAGCGGTGACAAACAATGACGTCATTGCTATAGCGAGACGCGCGCGTGAGAACTCACTGAGTTAATGGCTCTCCCATCTGGGCGCCAGGTGGGTTCCCTCATCTGTCTACACTACTATTTATAACTATCTTAAGTCGAAGTCCATGGATATAGTTAAACGCTAAGAGCTTACTAATTACTCTGAAAACTCTGCTTTATTACATTCTAACTTGTTTACCTGGACTAGAGCGGCCCTTAGAGGAATGCGCCGGATCCGGTTGCACACGGCACCGCGCGCATTCGTGCGAAAAACAGCGGAAAGCAAGGAAAATGGGTGACGAAATGAGACAGATAGATAGATAGAGTGAGAATTTCTTATTTTCAATTATACTAATTAATTTTGCTTTTAAACTTCTTCCTGTTTAATTTTTTTTTATATCTGTCGCTGAATCTATCGAAACTAAGGGAGGGAAGGCGGTTTCGGATAACCAAAATTTCGGATAATAATTAAGATATAATTTTTTTAAGTCTGAGGTAAAATGACTGGAGGCAATATACAATATTATCAAAAGATTTTAATGAAAATCAAACTATTTACAGAAACTCATTTTTAACATTAG
This sequence comes from Magicicada septendecula, assembly GCA_034769895.1. NCBI lineage: Eukaryota > Metazoa > Arthropoda > Insecta > Hemiptera > Cicadidae > Magicicada > Magicicada septendecula. The sequence continues at coordinate 364,950,637 of CM068374.1, read as the reverse complement.
TTTTACGATTAAAAAAAAATTTTTATTTTCCTTTGCTTTTTATTTTCACATCGCTTTCTTACAGCAGTATCTCGCCATCCCTTCATTAGCAGAACGTTAAAGACTTTGATTCTTCAGATCGTTCGACGAACCGTATCGCTATCTGAAAATATGAATAAAACTCCGTGAGAAAAACGCGTATTTCATACAGCCTAATTTAATGGCCTAACCCAAAATAAAAACCTTAACTTCTAAGGCATTGAAGATCTCGTCAGCGGTGTCATGGCTGCTGCTCTCTGCTATGTCATCGTCTTCGTCGTCCCTTTGTTTCGTGAACCATAAAAGCACAGCCTAAATTACTTTCTTGTTTTGTGACACGTCTTCATTGTTTTCTTGTTTGGCATCTTCGAAGCTGTTTTTCATCTTGAGCCAATCAGAAACAGTAGGAACATCAACACCAAAATCGGCAGCCACAGTTCACAAAGTCTCGTCAATTAAAATTTCTTTAATTGCCTCCGATTTTTCTTCAATCGTTGTCACAGTGACCCGTTTCCGCTTTGTTGGGATGACGCACAATTGATTACATGTTTATTACATTAGTTTTCGTGTTTTTTCCCGAAAACAAAAATTTATTGTAGTAAAAATCGGTAATATACAATTTTTTTTTTATTTGGTCGGTCGTTTCGGTTAATTAAAAGTGTTTCGGATAATGGAGGTTCTACTGTATACGTAGTCAAACACCGGGAGGAAAGTGTAACGTTAGAGTAGGAAAACAATATTGAAGCCACAACTTTCAACGCGGCCTCGTACAAATTATAAGGCATTATAATTCACAAAACTCACAACCCAGGCAGCTGGTGATGTAACAACCACTGTTGCGGAGGCTGATGTTTGATTTTAGAGGTTTTTTGCTGACCTGAAGTATAAAGCAAACTTCGTAATAAATAACGTTTCTGCCTAAAGTTTAATTACTGACAAAACTCACTGATTAAAAAAAACATAATTTATATAAACAAATATTCTCCTGGTAATAATCTCACCACACCCTTTAACAATGGGTTACCACGAGGACATAAAGAAATGTCCTTTCAAACTACTGGAAAAACGTTTGTCACGCTCTCTGATTGAGGGAAAATTATTGTGTTTTTCTGTCAATGTTAATTTTATTTTTTAGCTATTAGAGTTTCACCAAAAGCAGGACTGACAGCGCTCCTAGCGGACGAAGCTCTAACGGAGCGAAAACTAGTTCAGCCCATCAGGTAAAATGTATAATTTTTATCAATAATAATTTGTGACCCGGAGTCGGTAGTGTTATATATAGTTAATATGATTTTATCTCTAATAATAAATGTATTTCGTTCAAAATAGCGAATTCTGCAGCTCATGGATCAAAGTAGTATTTTTCTTATTCGACAGGTAGTATCAGTGCTTCATAATTGTGTAACGTCAGCGTGAAAACAGACGATATTACAAATAAAATCGGTATATGATAAATACCGACTGCAGGAACTACAGAGGAGTCAGCCTGCTTAATACTTCATATAAATTATATGCATCTATATTAAGAACACCGCTGAATGCAATAACGGAGACCATGCTTTCAGAGGCCCAGAATGGTTTTAGGTAGGGCAGATCATGTTTAGATTGTATATTTACAATAGCTCAGATTATTGAAAAGCGTAGAGAGTATCAGCAACCCACATACATAGCTTTCATCGACTTCGAGAAGGCGTTTGACAGAGTGAATCAGAGCAAACTATGGGCAGTAATGGCAAGGAAAGGGATCTCACAACATCTAATTAGAGCAATACAGAGTCTTTATGTGGAGAACAAAATCTTAATAGGAACAGGGAAACCGAGAACAGCTCCTAGAGTCGGCCTGATCAATTGTGGAGTACAACAAGAGTGTCCATTATCACAGTCTCTTTTTATTTTATATATTGACGATGTCACATAAAACTGGCAGATGTGTCTTCCAGAACATTTTATGATTGGTCACTCTACAATTGACACTTTGTTGTTTGCGGACGATCAGGCTATTCTCTCGGACTCTGATAACAGATGGGTACATATTTGTTAAATCGAATCTGCAAAGACTATGGATCGCAAATATCCACACGTAAGACCAAAAGGTGATGGCTTTTCGTGGAACTGATCCCGTGCGGGAAAAAATTGTTATACAGATGGTACTGTCCTGGAACAAGTTAGCAATTTTGAATACCTGGGCTACAGTATGTCTTATAACGCAAGCAACGACGTGGTCAACCTTATCTGCGGGACCATTATAAGGCGAACCATTAAGTCAGCAAGTAAAGGAACACGCCTAAAATTCTACAAGGTGATGGCTCTTCCCACACTTCTTTATGGTTTGAGAATTGGACTTTAACGAAAGACCAGGCTAGTCGCATTCAAGCGGCTGAAACGAGATTTCTCAGGCACGTGGCAGGGTATACTCTCCATGATCACAGAAGAAACACAGATATACATCAGGGACTGAATATCATGAGTATATTCGACAGGATCGCCCAGTATCGACTGAGTTGGTGGGAACATCTTTGCCGAATGGATGACTGCCGCATCTCCAAACAACTATGGAACTATAAGCCGAGGGGACGAAGAGGTGTGGGACGTCCGAGGAAGCGCTGGAGTGACCAGCTCTAATCTTTGCCTATTTGAGACCGGAACAAACCATCCTTGGTTTAATCCTTGAAGATGATGATGATGATACTAAATAGCTGAAGGAAACAATTGAGCGGTCGTTCGTACGTATGCGGTGGGTTAACAAAACGAAAGCGTATAACGAAACGACTTTCCATAAAACGGATCATTCAACATCGATATGATGTTGAAGGATGTGCAGACAGATCGGATTAGAAGCGTGTAGTGCCCTATGCTGTCATCAGACTTGTGCCCCCTCCCAATTCAAAATTCAACCTTTTATCCATTATTTACACTGATAAATGTCATACACAATTTCGAAAGTTAATAATACACAATTTCGAAAGTCATAACAATTATTTTATTAAACTCTCAAATTACAACAAATATTTAGCTAAATAGTGATTACAATGACAATAGTAGTACTTAAGATTAGAAAATACCAATCGATCCATTTTTTTCTTGATTTCCCTTAACGAAGTCTTGTATAATTTCTTCTAAATCGAACGATTCAAGTATCTTGTTTTCTTCAACCTTGCTAACGAAGATAATCTCTCATCTCCCATAGTTGAACTCAACATATTTTTAATGCGTTTTAATACAGAAAATGATCTTTCAGATTCGCAGTTAGCTATTGGAATCGTCAGAAACAGACGATAAACAAGTAGTGTATATATTTGGAAATACATCAATCATTTTACAATCAATAATCCTGTTTAATATTTTGAGAAGACAAAATGTATTATCTTGCAATCTGTCACGTTCAGTCGAACGATTTGAAAAAAAACCTCTTTCTTGCAGTTTTACTCGTGGCACAAAGTGGTTCAATTCTATTAGAAGATCGTCTAAAAGGGTGCACACATCTTATTATGATTTTGGATTGAGGACATTTGTTTTCTATTTTTTTTTCACATTTATCATCTTCAAAAAGGTTTTTGTGATTTAGGGTTGGATAGTGCCCTCTCTGACAGCTGAGAGGCCCTGGTGTCCGGTGCTGCAGCGTATCCTAACTTTATGGATAATCCACTTTATGCATATTCAGTAAATGAAAATAAAATAAATTATGTAATGAAAGAACAAAAAAAAAAAACTTTCTGATCACAGAACCAAACAAATATGTGCCTGTCTATTTTATTTATGTTACATGAACAAGTACTTGACGGAAAACAACGTAGGGCACATTCATGACGCCAAACGTAATTTTAAGGTTAGCTTTCGTCTTATTATGATTCTTGATTGAGGACATTTGTTTTATATTTTTTGTTCTTTTTCCACATATATCATCTTCAAAAAGGTTTTTGTGATTTAGTGCCCTCTATGAGAGCTGTGGCCCTGATGCCCGGTACTGCAGCGTACCCTAGCGTTATGGATAAGCCGGCTCTGGATGTGCACACACATCTGTTATACGAGTGAATTACCCACTACGAAAGAATGTCGTAAACAATACAGAGTGTTACCGAACTTGTGTTATATTTACAAAGTCCCTAATAATCTCTCCGTTGCACCCAGTTAGCAAACATTCTATGATTGTATGTACCGGTACCACATTACTACACGCACCGTATAGTGCGTGAAAGTATCTAACTGGTCTATTTAATTTTGTTTGTGCGAAATCGCTAATCTTACACTTTTGTGTGTGATTCAGCGCTCGTCTAGTCTGACAGTGGCGCCGGTCTTATCTCGGCATATCAGCACATTTTGTCACGTTTGTTTTACGAGTCGGCATACCGACGGAAGTGATGATCAATTTGTCTGTAAATTCTGCGCAAATAAAACTTCTTCTTTTTGTTCACTATATGGCTTGGACTGTAGCCCGTTCCGACTTCAGAGTCTCTGTCTGACCATTTTTCCAGGATCGCCCACGGTCTCTCGTCCCCACTGGCCTATATTCAAACGCTTGTTTAGGAATACGCGTGTCTACCATGCGTTCCACATGGGACTTCCAATTCTGCTTGTATTCCTTTATTCTCTCCAGAACCGACTGCAACTTCAGGTCTGTCCTTATGTCGTCGTTTCGTAGACGATCTCTCAAACTACATCCCTTAGCTACCCTTAAAAATTTCATTTCGGAGGCCTGTATTTTTTAAATATCTTTTTGCAGGAGAGTCCATGTTTCACATCCATACATGTACAGCCATATATATATATATTACATTTAATATTTATACATAAATTTACCTCAAGATGTTATTTTTCTATTTGGAACATGTTTCGGGTACTATCTTGTACCCATCCTCAGCCTTCCGGTTTTTTTGTCTGGTGAAGTACATATGTGTTGTTGGTTGACTATTATTATTGTGGCTTCCTGTTGGCTTCTGGTATTTCAAGTTGGTTTTATTGTGTGTGATTGTGGTGTATGTGTTAGTTTTTTGTGTATTTTCAATGTTGAGTGCTTTGAAAAAACTAACACATACACCACAATCACACACAATAAAACCAACTTGAAATACCAGAAGCCAACAGGAAGCCACAATAATAATAGTCAACCAACAACACATATGTACTTCACCAGACAAAAAAACCGGAAGGCTGAGGATGGGTACAAGATAGTACCCGAAACATGTTCCAAATAGAAAAATAACATCTTGAGGTAAATTTATGTATAAATATTAAATGTATTATATACATCAAGAAACGGACTGTAGCAGAAAGTGATTGAAATATATATATATATACAGCCTATATACATAGTCGGCACAGCCACGACCTTATAGAACTTTAGCTGTGTCTCCCTCTGCGTTTTATTCTTCAATAGTCGTCTTATTGTTCCTCAGGTAACTAAATTTATTTAACTTTCTGTCGATATCGTTATCCTTCCTATATGAGATATCACGTCCCAAATAATTAAAATGATTCCTGCTCCAAAACACTGTTATCAATTACAATTGTTGTTCTTACAGGGTTCTTTCCTAGGAAGTCCATTACTTTTGAGACCTTAAAGTTGTAGGCTATTTCTGGCAGATTGTATGCAACGTATAAATAGACCTTTGTGCATCACCAAATATAAAACTCCGCCAGTAAATTCCTTGTGCATCTTCGTTTGAGTAATAATATACAGGGAAGGTATTACTAGGATCCATGCTGTCATATGCAGTAGCGTACCCACGAGACAGTTATCCATGATGGCGGAACTTATGGTTACGATGTGAAGGGGTTGATGTGTGTAAAATATACCTCTATCGCGCCCCTCCAACGTGAACTTTCCCTTCGCCTAGATAGCAGGCCTGTACGCAGTTCACAGGAGTCCACACACCGCATTGCGGCATCTCACCGTGGTTCCAAATTCACAAAATCTGGACATCATATGCTGAAGTTGGTATAGGGGAGGTTTCGAGGTCGCTATTTATGAATCCGAAATCAAAATGCAACAAAGTGTACTAGGTGAGACAGGACGAAAATTCGTATGCAGGTTGTCTGAAAAAAACGTGGAGAAAGTAATATAACAACAAATTCGTTATATGCAAGACATTTCATAAAAGAAAACCATATGTTTGTCACCCCTTTAGAAGACTATGAAATTTTAAAAGTAGTGAATAACACGGTCGAAAGAAGGCTTAGAGAGGAGTTAGAAATATTGAAGGAAAGAGAGAAAGGATTAGATTAATTTAACGAATACTAAAACTAAATTTGAAAATGAAGAAATATTTTATAATTTAATTAAGAAGTAAAAGATAGAGGGAAATAAGATAACATTAAAAAACAAATCTAATTGATATGTATGGATGTTTTTGAAATAAGGGTGACTGACCGCGCCCACAGACGGTGACAGGAAGGGACGAAAAGAGCGTTTACCTAAGTTGTTGTTTGCGTTGAATATAGAAAAAAAGGGAAGGTTTTGACAATATAACGCATTGTAAAACTGTATCGAAAAGGAAATTGCAGTTAAAAGTGTGAATGAGAGAGGTTTTACATCAGGTATTGAAAAAACACACACACACACACACACACACACACACACACACACACACACACACACACACACACACACACACACACACACACACACACACACACACACACACACACACACACACACACACACACACAGAATGTACTAGAAAGGGGATGTAACAGTACAGACATGGGTGACTGTACTCGCTAATTAATAATAGCCACCCAGAAAGGACATTTAACTTACAAAAAGTATAGATTGTTACGAAAATGTGTAAGGACGGTGGGCAAGTGGGGGTATGAAGAAGTTGTTAGTCCTGTTATATTATTTCCGATCTGACGATGAAATGAAAGCGCTAATCGGAATAATTTTTTTATAGCGGTGTGCAACAGTGATTATTCTGTTCTAAATCAAAATAATGAAAAACCATATGGCGGTGTTAACCATTAACTATGTAAATACAATGTTTCTTTCTTCTTGTGCGCGCGTGAGATGCTATCTTTCGAATGTCACTTTCGTGCTGGTTGTATACAGTCAGACGTAACAGACCCTACTCTTAACATTGAAGCTTTCACGGCCGGAATAATCTTCAGTAAAATTATTTTCCGGGTTGCTGGGGCGTGGTCCTCTTTCTGTAGAGCCAAACGTTTCGACCGCAGGTGCTTCAGACATCTTCAATGGGTCTTTAGTCCTGCTCCCCTGGCGACGAAATGACTGTCATTTCGAACAAAACAGAATTTTGCAGCCGCAGAGGAGCATAACAGAAGACCCACTGAAGATGCAGTTGCCGCAGCTGCAGTCGAAACGTTTGGCTCTACAGAAAGAGGACCACGCCCCAGCAACCCGGAAAATAATTTTACTGAAGATTCTACTCTTCTGACCCCGGTTCATGACAACTCAGTTTTCCTTCTACCTAATCAAGTAGTCTAAATTCCTCAAGTTGAAACTTCTTTTTTCGACTTTTGCCCAGGTTTTGTCGGTCTGGAACCAATATGCGCCTGTAGGGAAGACGTCTAAGTAAAAGGATTTACTTGATTCGGGCTTCAAGGCCCATTGAGGCCAAATGGGTAGTTGTAACTTCTCCCCTCTTCCCTACCACATTGATTTCGCCGTGTGAAGAGTCTTTCTTCAGAAGTTACCTAAACGCAATGTGTTCCGTAGACTTACACGGCCGGAGTCAATGTTGTTAAAATTACTTCTCGGGCTGTTTGGCCGTGGTAACTGTTCGATGGGACGAAGCTTTTGTCGGCGTGAGTGAGTACGGAGTCCGTCCAGATTCAAAAACATCCTGGACTTTATAGCAAGGTGCGTTGCCTCTAATACACGTTCTTCTTTCTGATTAGCTGGCGGTTGATTTATTATTGTATCGCGGCACTTAGAAACCAGCCTTAACCACAGTACTGTGGTCAGTAACGTATAGCCTACCACCTCACGTTAGCGTATTCGATTTTCACTGAAGATGCCAGTCGATGGCGCTGCCGAAACGTCTGGTTTTAACATTACCTAAACGCATTTGTAACAGGTTAGAATATCATTGTCCCCAATGTTTACGCATGAAAATTCTCAGTACTCAACTGGTTGTACTAATCGCTGCCCCACGTTGTACACACAGAATTAATACAGTAGAGTCTCGATAGTTCGTGGTTTGATAGTTCGACATTCCGTATAGTTCGAGGTACCCGGCTAGAAAAATAATACGTACTTCGAAAGTGGCGGGGTATTAATACCAGAAAAAGATCGTAAAAAAAAACAAAACTCTTGATTCATTTTTTAAAAAGTAAGTTTCATGCAAAGTATTTTGTTTTCAAATATACGTACAGTACATTATTTAATATTACTGTATGTCACTTTAAATTTTAGTGTGTGCATTTAATAAATAAATGTGTGACTGTTAACGAAAAATTTTGTGAATTTTTGTTTAATCCTCATAACTAATTAAACGAATGCCGATTCATCGTCGATTTTTCACTTTCCTTTCGCTCGCGAATGTTCTCGAAAGCTCGCGCAAATTAGTAAACAAAACCCACATACACAGCACACCAGTTTACAGATTTTGTATGAAATTTCTCTTAGATAAATTTCCAGCATACACTTTACATTATAAAGCAGAGACACTTCACATTAGAAAGCACAGCGCGGGGTACTCAACGCGCCGGCAGATAATACCGGCATTTTGCGTAGTTCGAGGTTGGTTTGGTCCTAATTACCTCGAACTATCGAGACTCTTCTGTACTTAAATCGATTTTGCCATCGTCACTCATATGTCCACTTGACCTACGGTACATCACACAATGTTAGGCCTACACGTTTCCTCTCCTCATACTTGACGTACTGGTATCCGCCCGCCCGCGTTCATTCAGTGTTCGTCTCCCCTTTTAATTTCCGCACACATTACCGCTCCCTCGTCTTATTAATACTGCATTGGTGCGTGATCCTGCTGCTCTCGAAACCTTGACCCACCCTTATCTTCCCTCGGTTCTGCAACCCTTATCAACGTCGCTCCCTTTATTTACATACCGACCCTCTCTACGTTTGGGATTGCGCATCAGTGGATATTGCTGTCATAGCGACAAAAAATCTGTATTTCTTTTCTAGATCCGTATCTTTGAGACCCAAAGGGTAAAAGGGGAATGGAACCCCCTTATAATTTGCTGCTCACATCAACGTACGTTCATAAAAAAAAGAAGGGTATGTGTTGGACAAGTTAATTGTGACTTTCTGATTGATTAAAGCGTCATCACCACCACCATCATCATTATCAATACCACCACGACCATCATCATCACCGTTCTGAAATAAGCTTGCCATACGTCCCGGTTTGACCGGGATAGTCCCGGTTTGAGAGTGCAATCCCGGTGTCCCGCCCGGTTGCTGAAATGTCCCGCTCGGTGCATTTGATTCTTATAAAAAATAATGGCCGAATGAGTGTAGTGTTCTCTCTCATTGATGAACAACGCTTGGACAGATGACAGAGGTTTAATGCAGGAGTCAACAGTTCGTGCGTTGATGCTGTGTAAAGTGAATTTTGGACTTAGTTGTAATGAATTTGTTGACAAAATAAAAAACTAAAAGGAACATATTGAGAAAGATGCATTCAAGTGAAAATTATGACTGGTTTAAAAAACAAGTTTAAGTTACACACTTCTTGCAAATTCTTAATGAAATAAGTAAATTTTTGATTGAACTCAATTTAGAGTTACTCCACTTAAGTTTGTAAAAAATATTTTATTTTATTTACACTTTATTATGTAATAAGTATTATGTTTATACATTATATACACCCAATAAAACAAAAATAACAATGTAATAAACACTGTAATGTGTTTATATTTTAATTCCTCCCTCCCTTCTCACCACCCCTCCGCTAACCCGCTAAACAGGTGTCCTGGTTGATCAATAAAATATTATGGCAAGCCTATTCTAATAGGGCTTAACAGTAGCAACTTTACAATTCTTAAGTCTTTCCTAGAAAACCTGTTCTTGGAACCGTTTCACCAGTAATACAATAAAAATATAGCCTAGCTCTTTTTAAATAAATGTTTATTTTGTTAGTGCCATAAAACCGTCAGTCTCTGTAAGATATTGGTAGAATACTTTTGAATTTCACCACGCTCTCTAAATTATGTAAGAAAAAAATTAAAAAAAAATTAAAAAATGGAACAAAAGTATTTACATTATGCTTATGACAGTAAGTATGATAGTAGCTCATAATAGTAATTTAAACTGTATGAAAATATTGAATTTTCAATAATTCCTTAATAATTTTCATAATTCCTTAGAAATAATTTTCTCTAACGTAAAATTTTACACATCAATCCATCAATCATTAACTTGTGTTTTTTTTCTAGATTCAGGAATATCTGATTTTCGTAAAGCTTAAAATGCAATAAAAAGTATTGATTTTTACATAGATAAATAACGTATAATAAATATAATGGGATCTAATTAAACGAAAATTTTAAATTAACACTAAAAGTTTCATGGTTTTCTGTTTTTCAATCCTGTTTACAATTTTTCGACAGGAAGGAAATATATAAGGAAAGAAAGATTACTTTCAGTCCTAATGTTGCACAGCTACCTGTCATGCTCCGGACGAGGCCTTTCAGTGTCTCCACCATTATCAAGTCCTAAACCACGACAAACAAATATACCACTGGAACCCGTATATGTACCCGTGAATCCGCCTTCATGGATGGTCAATTCAAAAAGAACTCTACTTGTCACTTACCCTACTGGCTCTGCTCCGTTAAGACACGTCCCTTCTACCTTCCTATTGGGTACCTACTAAGGAGCTTTGACTTTCTCTCTTTCTCTCTCTATTACCTTATTAAGCTACACCCAGCTTTGTCTGCTTAACTGACACTTATTATACTACTGTCTGACTGAATTCACATGTCTCACCCTTGCAAAATTTGATAAAATATTTTATCATACTAAATTCATTACTAAATTCAGTTTTTATGTTCATTAGTATATTACTTTTATTTAGGTCGTGGTTTAGAACTTGGTAATGGTGGTAAACACGAGACGAAGTTGCAATAACAGAGACTACGAGTCAGCTCTGGTGCCGTCGCTCATATATGAATGTGAATGGTGGTTGCTTACAGAGAGGGTTTGGCGTAAGCGTAGCCAGAATTTTCATTTCGAGAGTGTCAAATCGCTATAATAGAGAGTTAGGTCAGTTAATGAAGGGACAGGATGTAGTAAGATTTTTAATAGCTCGAAGACTGCAGTGGTTGAATCATGCACAGCGGAGAGATAATAAGCTTATGGCCTTTACATCAACAGTTTTTTCGTGTTAGAAGAAAAGACCTAGATCATGATGGATGGATTGTGTAGGCCTATTAGAAAATTTTAAAAGAGTGAAGGAGATGGAGAGATAGGGAGAGGATACTGAGAACAGGAGCGCATGGAGAAGGATTAAAAGAGGCTAAGACTCATCAAGGGCTGTAGCACCGAGTGGTAGGTGGTAGGTAGGAATCGTATATAACATTTAAACATACCTTGAAAGGACAATAAAATGACACAATATTACGATTCTTTAGCTGAGTAGGAAATTTTTGAGGGTTTGGACCTCTAAAGCCTCTGCCTAGCTGCATGTGTTTTGAAGAAACTTCTTCTTCTTCTGCTCCTTCTCCTTCTCCTTCTCCTCCTCGTTCTTCTTCTTCTACTCTTCTCCTCCTCATCCTTATTATTCTTCTTCTTCAGCACTACAGCCCAAGGTGAGCCCTTGCTTCCAATCTTCTCCAAAGTCTCGTCCTATCCGTTCCCATCTCAGTATAACCCCTCACATACATTCTTCTGAGATCTTCCAGCACATCCAACCATCTTATCCTAAGTCGGTCCCTCTTTCTGCTTTTATACACTTGTGTCTTCAGGGTTTTCTTTGGCATACGCTGATCAACCATCCGCTCTAGGTCACCTAGCCATTGTGTTCGTTGAGCCTTCACGAATCTTACAATGTCCTCACGCTTCAATAGCTCATCTAACTCCTGGTTATTTGTTATTCTCCCCGAAGAAGCTTCGGGGGAGATTGAAAGAGTTACGTAAATAGATAGGATTACAAGCAAGGCAATTAGACAACGGCTACGGGAGATGAGGAGCGCAACAATCCGTATGCGACCCCATGTACAGCTACTGCTCTCCAGAGGACTCTTGTAATCCCATTCTCCTCGTTGTAAACCTCTTCTTCCCATTTCTTTAAAGACGATCATCTTTTCTTGATCTCCTGGGTCTACCTCTTTTTCTTCTTGTATGGGGAGTATTGATAAAAACTGAAGCACAGAAGCTGAGATGGTTTGGTCGTGTGACGAAGAGGGAACCCCGAAAGCGATTTAGGAACAAGAAACATAGGAAGGCGTAGACGTCCTAGGAATAATGTCTTGGCTGTTACGCTGAATAAGAGACGGATCGACAGATATCGAGGTAAGAGAGAAGTAAGGGGCAGGAGGTGATGAAGAAGAATTGTCGCCTCGACACCGCAGCAAGAAAAGACTAAAAGGTTGAGTAAGTAAGCAAGTAAAACTTACCTGTTCACAAATGTTTCCGTCTTAATTATTTGGCACCTTTTTAAGAATCTTACCTTTGATTTACAACTAAGGACTAGTTTTGGAATCCTTCACACCTAAACTTTTCCTATTAAACTGAATATTTCTAAAACTTGTCAGACAGTTAGCCACAAGTCCTAAGGATCTCGTTTGTTGCAGCTTGTAGTTGAAGATCTCCGTGCACGTGTGCTCTGTATTAGTGATTTCGTGTCTGCACTTGTCAACTCCAACAACCTGGAACAGATTGCGCCAACATGACCATCATCATCTTCCGCCGTACAGAGAGTTTGAATACGTCTAACGACAGTCTATTTATAAGAATCTTCTTAACAATAAACTATAATATACGTAGGCCTATAATGAAATCATGACTTTTATATAATATTATAGGAACTATTTGGATTTTTATTGTATGGAATACATTACTTCAGAGCGTGGCGATATGCGATTAACGATCAAACTATATTCCGTATATAAGCCTACCAGTGGCGGCTGGTGGTTACAAAGTTTGGTGGTTGCAGTAGTTGGTTGAGTGGATAGGACAGGGGTTAAAACACATTGAACTATCACAATCACATTTTGATAATAGTAAATTATTACTATAATTTTATAACCTCAAACAACGGATAACGTTTACCTTGAACCAACGTAAACATTAAACCTGACACAACTTGTAAATCAAGAAGGCTGTACTGATTTCATACAGAAAGTTGCGCTACAGCGCTACTAGTGGAGGGTTGAGGGAAACTTTGCAACCACCAAGCTTACATTGGGAACATACGGCAATTGTGAAGAGTATCCCACATCCTCCCATATGTTTGTGTAGTAAGCTCTGCCATTTACTATTGAAGTTGCAAGCGGCCTACAACCACCAGCCTGCCCGCCACATTTTAATTGTACACGAACATTGCCGCGTAGAATCTGATACGCTCTCCTTTGAGATGACACCTTTAGGTGCTTAATGTTTTCGTATATTATTTTATAGTTTAGTTATTCTATACTGTATTGGTGGCTGTGCAACGCTGCAATCATAACACCAGTCGCCACTGGTATATACAGTACTTCCTCTTCATATACCTTATTCGCAGTTGCCAAATTCGGGGGTTTTCCGAATATTCACTTTGCAAAGTGACAATTTTATTTCTAGCTAGGCGGTAAAATGATCTGCAGACACCACGGATTGGCTACTTTGATTTGCGCACTGTCCAAATAAAACTTTACGTGAGGGAGAGAGAAAGAAAGAGAGATTGAGATTGAGAGGGAGAGAGAGAGAGAGAGAGAGAGAGAGAGAGAGAGAGAGAGAGAGAGAGAGAGAGAGAGAGAGAGAGAGAGAGAGAGAGAGAGAGAGAGAGAGAGAGAGAGAGACATACAGACAGACAGACAGACAGATAGACAGACAGACAGACAGACAGAGATATTAAAAGTGTTTACTGGGCTGTTTGGCCGTGGTCTACGGTTTACACACAAACTAAGCGTTTCGACAGCACCACTGGCTGCCATCATCAGTGGAATGCAAAGAATTCGAGACAATCTGAACACGGGTTGTTAACGTCAGGCCCACAGTACTGTGGTACAGGCTGATGATGTCCCAGGATGCTACCCGTCTTAAGATTCTACATATCTTCAGCCTTTACCACAGTACTGTGGGCCTGACGTTAACAACCCGCGTTCAGGTTGTCTCGAATTCTTTGAATTCCACTGACGATGGCAGCCAGTGGTGCTGTCGAAACGCTTAGTTTGTCTGTAAACCGTAGACCACGGCCAAACAGCCCGGTAAAATACAACTGACACCGGCCGTGAAAGCCTTAGAGAGAGTCAGAGAGAGACAGAGAGAATATTAAACGTAATTGTACACGTGCGTCGGTGCTTAGCAATGTAAGGTAGCACGTACACGGAATCGAGCAACTAATGGAAGAATAATGTCTTCATTGTGTAGCCCATACCGCGATGAGTGCTCTAGAAGGAAAACATTTCGCAACACACAGAGCGCGCGTCTCGGCGTCCCGATCGCATTGCATTGTGATGTAACCCTACAGCACATACACACAGCGCGCGCGTGCCGGCGTCCCGATCGCATTGCATTGTGATGTAACCCTACAGCACATACACACAGCGCGCGCGTGCTGGCGTCCCGATCGCATTGCATTGTGATGTAACCCTACAGCACATACACACAGCGCGCACGTGCCGGCGTCCCGATCGCATTGCATTGTGATGTAACCTACAGCACATATAAACAGCGCGCGCGTGCCGGCGTCCCGATTGCATTTCATTGTGATGTAACCCTACAGCACATACACTGTGTCTAAACTCTGGTTTCTATTGTATATGCGAATATATTTACAATTTACAATTACTTTACCTCAATATGTTTTTCCCTATATTTGGGACATGTTTCGGGAAACATATTGTTCCCATCCTCAGCATTCTTAATTTTGAATCTTGTGGAGTACTTTGGTGTTTTGGTTGGTCGTTGTTATGGTTTCCTGTTGGTTTTTGTTTTTTAAACTGGTATTATTGTGTGTGATTGTGGTGTATGTATTAGGTTTTTGTGTATTTTCGATGTTGAGTGTTCGAAAATTGTGTCGTGCTTCGTACTGATTTGTATTTGTTCAGGTATTAGTTTGTTTTGTGTTTGTATAGTCTATTTGTAAATTTTCCCAAGTGTTCATTATGGTGCCTTTGTTTGGTATGTGTTTTATTAGTGTCATGTTGGTTATGTTTGGGAATTCATGTCCTGTGTTTATTGCGTGTGTGGACAAATTAGATTTATATATTTCTGGTTTTTTGTATGCTTTTGGGTGTTCAAAATAACGTTTTATAAGTTATTTTTTTGTTTGTCCTATGTAACATTTATTGCAATCTTGGCATTCAGTTTTGTATATACCATTAGTTGTTGTGTTACCTTTGTTGTGCGGGTTATTCAGTGTTTGTAAATTATTTTTATTAATTTTGTATGCAATTTGATGTTTGTGTTTTAAAATAGTATTATTAGCTTTGTCATCTTTTTATTTATGTACGTGAATGTGGCCCATTTTTTATTGTTGTTATTATCTATGTGTTGTTCGTTTTGATCATTTCTTAATTGTTCAGTTTTTATTTTATATTTGATTTTATTTTCTATTACGTTTATAGTACTTTTATTGTACTTCTTTTCATAACCAATTTGGTATATTATATTTCTTTGTTTGTTTGTTTCCTGTTTGTTTAGGGTATTGTATATGTTTATACTAACTTGAAATTGAATAAATGTTTTGTTATTTTTGTCATGCAGACACGGCGACAAGAGAATCTCGATAATTAAGAGAACTACAGTGGGAAATATATTATTGAAAGCCGATGTTTTTAAGATTCATCAAAACACTTAAGAAGTCTTTCTCTAATATTTTTATCGCCTGCAGGATATTACTAATAACAGCCACAAATGCAGACAGACGCTTTCCACGTTTAAAGCAGATTAAATCTTATTTAAGGTGTTTTATCATAATAGGAATAGGAATTATTTCCTATTATCATAATAGGAATTATGATATTGATGTTAAGTCAGGTAAGTTCCAGACGATCTGTGGAGCATTCAACCGTATTTTTAGAAACAAGGCACGTCGAGATACAAAATTAAACTTCTACAAAGTTATGGAAGTCCCTGTACTGTCTCAAGGGTGTGAATTATGGACAGCAACCAAGAAACAGAACAGGCCAGTAAAATACAGGCATCGGAATTGGCGTTCTTAATAGGAGCTAAAAGATGTTCTTAACTTGATAGTATACAGAATGAGGCCGTTCGAGAAGAGTTACAAGTTTTTGCCTTGAATGAAAAATTAAAAGATTACAACCAACGGTAGAAAGAACTCTTAGAAAGAATGTCAGACTGGCCGAATAAGTCTGGAAATACAAACCTATAGGACACAGTGTGTGCGGCAGTAGCTCTCTTTGAAGCTCGGGACGCAGCACACGAGCGGGTGACGGGCATGCCCTTCATCATGCACAGCCCCACAGGTGTGTGGGTAGACCCAGGAAGAGATGGCTGAAGGATCTATAAAGGCGGAACAGGCAGCACCTTGCCTATGCCGCGTTATGAAGATGAACAAGTTTTTAATTTGAATGAAAAATTAAAAGATTACATACAACGAGAGAAAGGACACTTAGAACGAATTTCAGATTCCAGATTGGCCAAAAAGTCTGAAAATACAAACCTATAGGACACAGGTGTGTGGGTGGACCCAGGAAGAGTATCTTTGTAGGCTGAACAGGCAGCACCTTGCTTATCGTGTGGTGTGAAGATGATGATAATGAAGTGTGTTATGACTCAAGAAAGAATGATATTTTTTAGCAACTTTGTCAATTTAACAGATAAAGCAAACAAGAAAAATTTTGACGATTTACTAGTTGACTTCGTTGGGATAAAAATAAAAGAAACGCCAGATTTCAGAAGCGAGTTATATAAGTCGGCCTATTGGTTGCAACGTAAGAGACTATAATTTTGTGTCTGGTGTATTGTCTATTATTCAGAAGCGAGTTATATAAGTCGGCCTATTGGTTGCAACGTAAGAGACTACAATTTTGTGTCTGGTGTATTGTCTATTATTTCCTACCGTTTTGGTAAAGTCATTCATATTTTCTGCTTCTAATAATGTTGTTTCAATATTATTGTTGTAGCAGAATATACGAGATATTGTTTTAAAGACAGATACCAAAATAATATCAAGCAAATATAGTGTTACGACATTACACAACATGCTACGTGTCTCTCGGCTATTCCAGCGGAGCCCGGCTGTAATGTGTGTGTGCGTACATATTGCTGCTACTTTGAGATGAAAGACAATTATGTGACACCTGTCACGCGTCCGTAGCCGAGACTGATCCAGATATCACCGGTCCGCGCACACTGTGTTCAAGGCGGCAAGCAATTACGCTCTAGTGTTTTCTAGTACGTTGTTGACGCGTAGTATGGATTATTCTGGAATATCATCGGGGTATAAATACAAGCACTCAGCGACGCTTAGTTCAGTTTAAGTGGCGATTTATTCCAGTGCGGTTCGAAGTATTGTGGCGAAGTTCTGTTAGTTGACATTATTATTGCGTGTGAACAATCTTTATTTTGATTTGTTGTAAGAGACTATCTTGTTGATTACAAACTGTTTAATTGTGACTTAATTGGTGTCTTGTATTTGTTTTCCACTGTACCATACGACGATCAGCGAGACTGTCGTAACAATAGGCTGCACGTTTCGTAATGTGTGTAGTAGCTTATGCTTAGGGTTTCGGAGTGTGTGTAGTAGGTTATGCTTAGGGTTTCGTAATGTGTGTAGTAGGTTATGCTTAGGGTTTCGTAATGTGTGTAGTAGGTTATGCTTAGGGTTTCGGAGTGTGTGTAGTAGGTTATGCTTAGGGTTTCGTAATGTGTGTAGTAGGTTATGCTTAGGGTTTCGTAATGTGTGTAGTAGGTTATGCTTAGGGTTTCGGAGTGTGTGTAGTAGGTTATGCTTAGGGTTTCGGAGTGTGTGTAGTAGGTTATGCTTAGGGTTTCGTAATGTGTGTAGTAGGTTATGCTTAGGGTTTCGTAATGTGTGTAGTAGGTTATGCTTAGGGTTTCGTAATGTGTATAGTAGGTTATGCTTAGGGTTTCGTAATGTGTGTAGTAGGTTATGCTTAGGGTTTCGGAGTGTTTCGTTCAACTTATAATATGCTAAACAACATTAAATAATAAATAAAATTGTTTTTAATTATCCAAATATCTTGTTACAAGAGGTGTAAAACTTAAAGTATATTATTCTCTTGTGCGACCAGTTGTTACATATGCATCTGAGGTGTGGACTTTGACAGAGAATAACAAAACTGCTTTAAAATCATTTGAGCGCAAAATATTGCGTAAACTTTATGTCCCATTCAGAGAACAGAGCAGTTGGAGAATGCCCATTAACAATGAACTACAGTCTCTCATGCGTGGAAAAGACAGTGAAATTCCTCAAATCACAGAGGTTGGGTTGGTTGGGACATGTGGAAAGAATGTCTGAGAAAAGAATACCTAAAAGAATGCTGAAGTGAAGATTCTATACTACTAGAAGTGGAGGCAGACCAAGGATGAGATGGTTGGATGGCGTAATAGAAGATCTTGCTAGCATGGGAATCAGAGGGTGGAGAGGAAGGGCGGAGAACAGAGAAGCATGGAGAAGTATTGTTGAGTAGGCTAAAGCTCACCAAAGGCTGTAAAGCTAGATAAGAAGAAGAATTACCCAAATGCACTAAAAGGGTTACAATTAAAAGCTAATTTGAAGATTTACTTTCAGCTTTATAGCGATAACTTTTTCTAGAACTTTAAGATGGTGTTGTGTAGAATATACAGAGCGGGTTCAGGACGCTGTGAGGGCCCCGCGGTGATAAGGGCAACACTGATTAAAACGGCAAACGGTATCTGGACTGACCTCGCTACTGGTCCATCACATCAGGGCTCACAAACGTCTTGCATCCCCTATTTTTAATATAGAGGGCGTCTTGGCGATATTCATTCTATTATCACAATTTGGCTAGGAGAATTTTGAAAATTCAGTCTCCATAGTAAACAATATAAAACCATTGATTGGAAATGTTTCTCAATTAAAATATTCAGAGTAATCTTTTAGAAGTGTAAAATACACTATTTTTTCTTTCTTCATGTATTTTATACATTTTTATCTTGCATCCGCGACTCCCCTGAAGAGCGTCTACTCCCAGAGGGTTGCAACCCACCCTAGATTTATACCGTCCTAGCTGCGATAACGTGGTTTGACAAAAACGAACAGTTAAAAAAACAGTTTTGTTTTCAGTAAATGTCTGTTTAGTTACCGGTTAACTAATGTGTGCATTCCGTTTTACAAATGGTATGTAGGACAGCTTTACACAGTTTAAACAAATACTCTATATATGTGGTGTGCGCTATTTCTTATTTCTTCTCCTTCCGTTTAAGATTTATACGCAGTCGTGTGTATGCAAACGATTTATACGTTGTCCCATTTTCATTGTAATTCTTACAACAGCGTACTGGAGAGAACCCCATTTTGTCCAGCTTGTTCCACGTTGTAACGTTCCGTTAATGGAAACGACCATCGATGCTGATTGTTCTCAGTATCTACTCTAAACTGATGTCTTATCGTTTACTTATCGAATAGCTACTACTCACAACATTTCACATTCGCCCTTCATCCGTGACATGTAATTTTAACATTGATAATACCGTTGTATAAGAAGAGTTTACCGGGCTGTTTGGCCGTAGTCTACGGTTTAATGACAAACCAAACGTTTCGACAGCACCACTGGGTGCCATCATCAGTGGAATTCAAAGAATTCAAGACCTCCTGAACGTAGGTTGTTATCGTCAGGCCCACAGTACTGTGGTAAAGGCTACATTATTTGATACACTGTGGTAAAGTTTTTTTATTGATACCGGAACTACAAGTATAGTTCCGATAATACCGGAACTACCAGTATAGTTCTGATAATACCGGAACTGTCCCAGTATCCGTACCCGCACTACATTTTCAACGTTTTGAATATGCGATTGTATCGATATACTACAGTGTGAAGAAGAAGAAGTGTACTAATTGTAGATTGTTCGATTTCTTAATGTAAAGCGAAAATACGTGTTGTTTTCATTTGTGAAGTAAAGATAATAATGGTTTTTGGTTTTTAGCTTACTCTTTAAAGAAATAAAAAGCCATGGTTAGGAAATATGACGTGTAATGTGCCTACAAAATCCTTGAAACAGAGAAACATTAAAAACAAAGAAAATAACGTATTTTTAACAAAACAAAAACAGAAAATGTAAAATGAAAAATACAGTTATAAACTGAATGTTAGTGCTGTACGGTGTTTTTCTGCAGTTCTTCTCCCCCCCCCCTCCACGAAGCGATTAAAGAAAACTATGTAACTACACAAATCAAATCTCCTTGTAGCCGACATTCCAGGTAGCCATTTTTGTCAGGTTCTATACGAAGACCTCAAGTGACCGTGAAGATGATCACACAATCACAGCACATTCAATTGTTTTGTGAACAATGTCGTTTGCTGACGATCTGTTGTCTCGCTCAAACAGTGTCACACCTTGACCAAATTAGGCTAGTCTTATTGTTTTTGAGGGTCAAAAAAAAAGAGTTTGTGACGTCTTGTGGCGCCGAGCCTTAAATGAACAGAAAATTTTCGATTTTTATTGTTTGAAAAAAAAAAAAATTCCGTTTTAGCCGATTGAGCATTGTTTTAATATTAGATTCCTATGACATTTCTAGTCTGGTTAAACGTAACAGATTAAAAATGAATTATTTAAAAACACGGCTAAGAGTGGTACGTGTGGGAGCAGAAAGGATTTCTCGGTTGAGCAATTATCGTGCAACAAAAGTAAACCAAAGAAGGGTGTGTTGCAACCATCGATCGACCTGGCACATCTGTCCCCACAATTATCGTTTTCAGATTGAGCCGTTACCACAATTAATAGTTCACAGTTCGCGATCAATTTGCACTCGCGTGTTTAACACACACACAGCATTAACATATTATAATCACACGTAATTTGTGTTATTCACTGTAATTTATTTATTTTAATATCTTTATTACAGTTTCTATTTTAGTTGGTCAGAATTAAGGATTTTGCAGGAAATATTTTAGGATTAAGTATATAATATTGACGCTGTCTGACGGGCACAAATTTTTATTGTGTTAACAAAAAAGAATCTGTATAGTAAACCTATTCGAGAAAAAAAAAATAATAATAAAGCAGAGCACCTTGACAACCTATCCAAAAATTCCATCGTAAATTTTGACCCAGCAAAGCAATGTGCGAAGAAGTCTAAAGTGTATCACAAACCAGTGAGCAAATGAGCCACAATTGAAATGTAAGTTTTCCTTTACTAACTACATCAGGATGCTGGTGGGAGGGTAGTAGAGGGTAAACGTGAAAAACGGTACAGGGTACTGTAGACAGAGATGGAAGAGGAGGGACGGAGAAAGAGAGAGATATGAGATTGTGTGTGTATGTAGGTTCGTGCATATCTTAGTGGCAATGTGTGTGTGCCCATAGTGTGATCTCAACAGTGCCCATATTGAGAATTATCGGCTCGGTGTATAAGGAACCAGATCTTCTGTTTCAAAAATTATCAGCCTGGAGGCAATACGTGCAGGTGGTGCAGTAAACGCTGTAGAACCATACGCTTAGACCTTCGTAAGAGGCAGTTTTATGGCATGCCTGTTGTTCACTTTAAAGAACATTTTCTGCCCCCACACACGTCACTGTTAGCCAAAAATATATTATACTAAAAAGGCAGGGCCACCGCTACCATAAAACGAAATGTGAACCGCACACGGGCGGTCATTCAAAAGGGGCGGCCGTAGACTGCCAAATTCATCAGCAGACATTGGAAAATAAATTTAAACTATTAATACCGACTAGGTCTAGGTATATGACATTAACATTTATTGATATTTGTTTTGTTAAAATTACTATGTGATGCTTTGGAGGACATAGAAGAAGATAACAGTAGAGATATGAATACAAGGACTTTGGCTAAGTCACTTGGGCGCAAAATTAGTAGTTTCAAGTTCCTATGTTCCATAATGAGATGGCACGATATTCTGAATAACATTAATCTTGTTAGTAAAATGCTGCTAACCCCAAAATTCGAAATAAAATCTTCAATGGAGGCGCTAGATAATTTGAAGAACTATTTCGTTCGAATAAGATGCGATGAAAATTTCGAATCAGTTTTTACAGAAGCCACGAAAATAGCTGCAGAAGTTGGTATTGAAGAAGTATTTCCCAGGTCAGATATACCACGGATTAGGAGGAAGAAGCGTCATTTCGATTATGAATTTATCCTCATCTTTTCCAGATCTAACCATTGTTATTCGAATATGTCTCACATTGCCGTTTACAGTGGCAGCAGGCGAACGTTCGTTGTCTAAACTAAAAATTATAAAAAAACTATTTACGGTCTTCCATGAGCCAATGTTAAAGATTAACAACCCTAGGTAGATAGTACATGAAATGTGTGAGGCAATCAATTTGAGCAATGTTATTAAACAGATTTCTGAAACCAAAGCGCTCTTTTAATAAACTATAGTGTTATAAAAACTCTGAAAAGACGACCGCGCAAACTATTATATTTTTGAAAATGTATTCAACACTTCCACTTATATCATGTAAGTACTCAGCTAAATAAGTTTTTGAAAAATATATTTATTTTTTGTCAATTTTACTATTTATGTTTGCGTCCATTTTTAATTAAAATAATATTAAATAGTGTAGCAAAGTAGGCACATGTAAAGTATATTCAGGAGGGCGGCAAAGGTAAAACTGCAGATGGGCGGCAAGAACCCTAGCGGCGGCTCTGAAAAAAGGTAATGCTGGGCGCGTGAGCGCACTTGGTGTGAGAGACTTTCCGATCTTGCCAGAACACACGCACACACGTTCCTGCGTAGTTTAAAACAATAACACTTTATTTACAGTTTCTACGAAGCTTAGAGTTAAAAATTCAAACGTTAAAATATAGCCGTCACATACAGTATTAATTACGACTGCCGATTACGTAAACCAGAAGCATGAAGCAGTTAAACATGATTTAATGTCCCGATAGTGTGGTGCGTGCTTCTCGGAACTCGGCCCAATGTAGTGTACATAAACAAATTAGACCGTTACTCATCAACACGTCATTTAGTGTATTATACTGTAGTACTGATAACGTACAGATGACGCCTTGTAAATGGTTATGCCCTGTGTCATGTTACTGCTGTTTTCGTAATGAATGATTAAATGATTCATTTCCTTTCGATATCTTGTGTCTATTCTTTAGTGACATTGAAGAGACGATAAACAGGCCAGTCGTGGATGCAGGTTTCTCGGGACGTCTAAGACAGGCCGTAGACAGATAGATGTCGCTTGGGATGTTTCTCGGGATTGTGAGGTTTGCCTGGGACGAGCGCCAGTATTTTCCGCTACTGTACGGTCATCGGTTTGCAGGAGAAAAAGCGGGGCGTATTTAGGGGGGGGGGACGGGCGAGACCGGACCTTCCCAGAGGGTCGAAAAAAGTTGACGAATTTTGCTAATATCTTAATTTTTAGACTACTTTATTATTTTTTTCTACTGGTTCACGCTAATATAGTAGTAACTCTTGTAACAAACAGGTTTATTACACAGCATTTGCGTATCCGGTTGAAATATGAAATATACGAAAACCAGTCAATAAGTATCTTCTAAACAGTGTTTCAATAACCCGTATTTTTATTGCGTTATTACAGTTTATTTTAATGGGACTGATTTCAGGATGTTATCACACGTTTTTCAACCACTTTAAAAATAGTAATGTTGATTAGTCTTCACTTGTTTTTTTCTTTGTATCAAACCGGCTCGTTCACCCAAGACCAAATTCTAGATACGCTACTGCAAAGCGTTCTCTCCCCGTTGCACTAACTAATGTGGAAGATCACGCTAAGACTGAATTTGGATGTTGTAGCACCAACATATGAGGAAACGGCTCCTAATCTTCCTCAGGGGTCGATCCATGGAGGCTTAAAGTCGTGCTGGCGTGGGGGATACGCCGCACTCTGCCGTTTCGGCCGAGGTCGACGTCGAGCCAGACGACTTTCGCAACCAGGCGGAAGCCCGGGCCCGATCAACAGCGTACCCGAAGCGACTAACAAGTTCTATAATTTAGGGCTGTAGGCTTAGTACACTGCTGTCTAATTTCACATCTGAAGCGACGGTTTTATGGGTTCCATATACAGACTGTAGGTCAGCAGGATACACGAGTTCTCAGTAGGACCGGCCTATCAATTTCCATCCAGTGAAATAAAATAATGCATGAGTTCATTTTGTTATTTGAATTAGCAGTCTCTGTAATTCTAACTTTATCGTGCTTACTTGCTGAACTGCTACCTATCATGCTCCGGACGAGGCCTTTCAGTCTCCACCACTACCAAGTCCTAAACCACGACCTGTAATTCCAAATTTGTCGTGCTTACTTGCTGAACTGCTACCTGTCATGCTCCGGCCGACGCCTTTGAGTGTCTCCATCAATATCAAGTCTTGGTTTAGAACTTGATAATGGTGGAGGCACTGAAAGGCCTCGTCCGGAGCATGATAGGTAGTAGTTCAGCAAGTGAGCACGACGAAGTTGGAAATGCATGAGACACGTTCAACCCAAATAACTGGATCTATAAACTACAAGACTTCATAGAGCGAGGGGTTATTTAATAATAACTTTACTCCAGCAGTTTTAGGGGCCTCTAAATCAGCCCACGGTTTGACGAACAAAACAACTAGAATTTATGAATCTCAAGAATTACCTGACGGCTCGCGAAGTTTGACGGCAAAAGCGGATGACGACACAGAATAAGGGGGATGTGGGGGAGGAGGAATAGGAGGAGAAGAATAAAAAGAAGAACAACAAGAAGATGAAGAAGAAGGAGGAGGCGGAGGAGAAGGAAGAGGAGAAGGAAGAGGAGGAGGAGGAGGAGGAGGAGGAGGAGGAGGAGGAGGAGGAGGAGGAGAAGAAGAAGAAGAGGAGGAGGAGGAGGAGGAGGAGGAGGAGGAGGAGGAGGAGGAGGAGGAGGAGAAGAAAAGAAGAAGAAGATGAAGAAGAAGGAAGAGGAGGAGGAGGAGGAGAAGGAGAAGGAGAAGGAGAAGGAGAAGGAGAAGGAGAAGGAGAAGAAGAAGAAGAAGAAGAAGAAGAAGAAGAAAGTAAGTGATGGAGTTTGGATTTACATCGAATCGGATACTTTATCACGAGGAAGAAGGCAGCGTAGATCCGTACAGTGTTTGTCAGCAAATTACCTGCAGTAGGCCTAAATATTTTAGCGAGAGAGAGAGAGAGAGAGACGGAGACAGGTCTCGTTATGTAGACAGTTTAGTTTGCGTAACGATGCAGACGTAAAGTGTAAACGACGGGATTCGTTTACTGCTCTGTCAGGGCTAACATTAAGCTCATGTATACACACAACAAACGTTTTAACGAGTTACAGTTAGAGCCGCCGTCATCGCTAACTGCTGACTGATGTTGCCGAGGTCAAGGGCAAAACGGCGATAAAACGAACAAGAATTTTACTTGGGTTCGAAAACACATTCTAAACCGTTCGCAAGGGTTTCTGTTGTCTGTTAACGGTCGCTTCGTGTCTATTCGGATATGCGGCGATGTGGTTAGTTTAATTAGTAAGTTTTAATACATGTACGTAAAGACTTCTCCTCGTCATGTTAAATGCACTTGTCCTCAGTACGATAGTAGAAAAAATATAAGAGGTGTGTGTGTGTGTGTGTTTGTTTAGGGGAACTTATGTCGTAAAAACGAGCTGATAACAGAACTGCAGGAAATGAATCATCTTATACAATTTTTTCAAATACATGACTAATATTATTCTCTTGGTCAATACGATTTGCAGCACTTTGTTGCAATAATGTGCTCTAAAACGGTTGGACTACCCCAATGAGATTGTCTCGTCGATAAAATGATAACTCTTTCAGTCTACATGGGCGAGGCGCTGCCAAAATTACTGTTCGTTAAATTCAATGAGTCCGACCCGTCCTGTCGTCGTCATTCCGATTTTGGCGTAGGTCTTTCTTTAAGTGACATACAGAGATAACGCAACTACTTGGTGGAGCTCGTGGAGCTAAAAATGTAATTACAACTGATAACGGTTGGTTTGACAGCCGTCGGTAAAGTAAGGCAGTAATACATACTTTTCTCGTCGCGCACTGCTGTCACTGTCTTTCTCCGTGTTCCATTTACCGAAACGGGAGAGTAGATGTATACAAAGAAAAATTATTTTGGTTAGTCCAACTTATTGTGGATAAGATTGGCGCAAGCCATACGAGACTAAAACACATATCATATCATATCAGCACAGAAATCGTAACAATTTTTTTTTTACGATTGATAACAGAAGGATAACAGTCAGAAGGATAACAGTCGGCATCAAAGCAACTCTTATCAGCGTTAATTAATTATTTTGTCTCACATCAATTTAGTTACGTTGTTGACATATTTCTGCACATTTTTAAACAACGGCTATACCGACAGCAGAATGACGACGACTCATGGGTCGATGGGTCCATTGAAGATGATAAGCTGTGGTCAAAGAATAAGCTACTAATTGTGACAACGCAACGCAGTTTGGACTCTGAAAACGGTAATCTTATCTTATCTAAATAAAAGTGCAATCTAATTGGTGCACAGAGACAATGTCGGGAAGTGCGGCGCAATTAAGAGCACACTGATATATCAAAGGTTTCCGACTGTCATCATTCTGGCCGAGGGAACTATACCCGAATCTCTGCTTTGCTTTCCATTAACTGCACCCTCCATCACCAGCGTCGTTAGTCCTGCATGCCCAACCAGCCTGTCTCGTC
This sequence comes from Magicicada septendecula, assembly GCA_034769895.1. NCBI lineage: Eukaryota > Metazoa > Arthropoda > Insecta > Hemiptera > Cicadidae > Magicicada > Magicicada septendecula. The sequence continues at coordinate 364,923,698 of CM068374.1, read as the reverse complement.
CTCTCATTATATTTCTCCGTTCTCCCTTATTAACAGGTGCGTGCCGACAAGTATGATCTTTATGAAGACAACAGACCAAGAAAATACGGTTTTCAGACACACAGATACCGCATGCCAGGTTGTATAAGAAAGAATTGATCAACCCCGAATGTCAGGAGAGATTCAGTTATTAATTCCACATTTCTCTTGCCCTCGTTTTTCTCAATAGATGAGATTAGCAGCACAGCAACTGTTCTGGGATCTACCTCTATCCAAGATATCCTTCGGGGATGGCACTGCCCAAATATTAATTACAAACAAGATTTTGTTTTCTGCGAAAATTGAGTCCCTGACATAATATTTTACATTGTAGAGAAGTATTTATATCAGAACTTAACAAACACAGACATAATTTTGTGTAAACTATTCAGTTGCTTAAAGCTACATTTAGTTTTTCCTCCATTCCAAGCAGTGGTGTATTTAGAATTAGGCTGAAGAGGGGGTCCGGTCGAGTCGGATTCATACAAAATAAAATCAAGTTGAGACTAACGAACATTATTACCTTCAAAAGTGGCTGAAAAATGTGTGATATCCTGAAATCAATCCCATTAAAGTAAAAGTTAATAACATAATAATACGCGTTTTGGTAAAGTAATTAATTGATGCTGTCTGTTTCTAATGATGTTGTTTATTTCAATATTATTATTATATTACAATATATGATCTGTTTTACAGATAGATACCAAAATAATTCCAAGCAAGTATAGTCTGCTTTTGCCGTTTACCTTTATTGAATCCATCCGGGTGCAAGGGTGCAATCTATTTGGTTTTTTACATTTAGTTTTTTCCAATGAATGGGGAGTTGGCACATTGCATTTACCCCCAACATGGAGGACCAGGCAATTTTAAATCAAGGTTTACTTCCTTTAGCCTTTGATAAACTAATATCCAACTACAAGGCAGCAGCTTGTATACAGAGGAATACATGTATTTAGGGGTAAAAATTACGGCCAGTGAGAAGCAAGACAAAGAAATACAACCCAGAATTAATTTGGGAAAGATGGATATATCTACATTAAATGGAATCCTGTGGGATAAGCAAATTACAGCAGAAACTAAAACCAAAATATTTAAAACCATTGTTAGAAGTATCACGACTTACGGCTCAGAAGTTTGGGCTACTAATGAACACACAAGAACAAAATTAATGACAGCACAGGTGGACTTTTGGAGACGTTCTGCAAGAGTATCCAGACGTGAGAAAATTAGAAATGAAGTCATTAAGGACAGAATGAATGTGAAAAATTCAATTGTTGATTTTATCCAAACAAAAAAAAATACAATGGTATGGACACATACAAAAAATGACATAGGAAAGATTGCAAAGGAGAGTTATGGAATGGACTCCACCAGGAAGAAGGAAAAGTGGAAGACCGTGGATAGAAGAAATTCAGAGTATGTTGAGGGAACGAGAAATTGAAGAAGATGTTTGGATGGACAAGCAGCAGTGGAAGATGAGAATTCAATCACTTCTGTAATCTTTGGTTCCGGAAAATGTGTGAACATTGTATACCCGGAATAATAATAAGTGTAGTCTGCTTTCTAAGGGTGTAGGTTATGCTTAGAGTTCTGGAGTGTTTCGTGCAACCTATAATATGGTAAACAACATTAATAATAAAGAAATACTGTCTTTAATTATCAAAATGCACTTAAGGATTTTTAAAGCTAATTTGAAGATTAGCATTCAACTTTATAGGGTTCTAGAATTTTAAAATGATGTTGTGTAGACTATACAGAATGGGTTCATGATACAGTGGGGCAATGGCGTATCTAGAATTGGGACCTTGCGGGTGGGTGGGGGGTGGGGGGTTCCAGTCGAGTCGGCTACATACAAAAGAAAAAATAAGTAAAGACCGACCAACATTACTATCTTTAAAATGGTTGTGAAACGTGTGACAACATCGTGACATGAATTTCATTAAAATAAACGATGACAACACAATAATACGCGTTATTGAAACATTGTTTAGAAGATACTTATTGACTGAATTGATTTTCAGATGTTATTAAAATTCCTTCCCGAGCTGTTTGGCCGTGGTCCGTTGTTTCATTCTAAAACAGACGTTTTGGCAGTACCATCGACTGCCATCGTCAGTGTAAAAATCGAGCTGCACTAACGTAGCTGTGATCTCTAACGTGTACCACCCTAAGTTAGTGCAGCTCGATTTTTACACTGACGATGGCAGTCGATGGTACTGCCAAAACGTCTATTTTAGAATAAAACAATGCACCAAGGCCAAACAGCTCGGGAAGGAATTTTAATAACATGGACTCCGGCCGTGTAAGCACATGATTTTCCTATGTTTCATATACGCAAATGCAGTGTAATAAATCTGTTTGTATATTCAAAATATCGGTATGGAGAACCATACATGACTTCCATGTTCTAAGATTTATATTTAAAATCATATTCGAAATGAAATATTTCGATAGAAACTACTTCTTTCTACTTATTGGTTCAGCCTTAAACCACAGTACTGTGGTCACTAACGTATACCACCTCACGTTTTCGCACTCGATTTTCACTGAGATGGAAGTCGATGGCACTGCCGAAAAGTCTGGTTTTGCAGAAAACATTGGACTACGGCTAAACAGCCCGGGAAGGAATTTTAACAAAGAACTGCTTCTTTGTTGCTGATAACGTAGTACACATAAAAAATTCTCCCCTCCCCATTCAACTATAATTTTCATTTATAGAAAATTACTCCCACCCCGTTCAACAAACCTCTTCATTTATAGATATTTCATCTACGTTTCTACAGTGGATTATTATGAGCTTCTTATCAAGATACTTTATTTATCAAAATTAAGTACTTTACTCTTGTTAAAACATAAAAGTTGCAGGTAAACTACCCCTTTCTATAAACCGATCTTCACCAAACTCAATAGATCTTCAGTCCTCTACAATGCAGGGATGCATGCAAAAAAATATTTGATTCTGTTTCAATTTGCGGCAGTTATAATTTGCGGCATAGTAAATACCTTTGTTAAAATATAAAACGTTGCCGGTAAACTACCCCTTTCCCTTAACCGATCTTCAACAAAATCAACAGACCTTGAGTTCTGTATAACTTAAAAATGTATGCAAAAGAGTAGTTGATTCGGTTTGAATTTAAGGCAGTTATCGTTCGTCATAGAAAAAATTACCCTTGTTAAAACATAAAATGTTGCAGGTAAACTACCCTATTCCCTTAACCGATCTACTCCACAACCAGCAGGTCTTGAGAACTCTATAATTCAGGGCTGTATGCAAAACATTATTTGATTCTGTTTGAATTTGCGGCTCTTATCGTTTGCCATAGAAAATACCCTTTTAAAACATAAAACGTTGCAGGTAAACTACCCCTTTCCCTTAACCGATCTTCACCAAAAACAATAGGTCCTGAGAACTCTACAATTCAGGCCTGTATGCAAAAAATTATTTGATTCTGTTTAAATTTGCGGTTTTTATCGTTTGCCATAAAAAATACCCTTGTTAAAATATAAAATGTTGCAGGTAAACTACCCCTTCCCCTTAACCGATCTTCACAAAAAACAATAGGTCTTGAGAACTCTATGATTCAGGGCTATATGCAAAAGAGTAGTTGATTCTGTTTGAATTTACGGCTGTTATCGTTTGCCATAGGAAAAAATTACCCTTGATTTAAAAAAAACCGTTGCCGGTAAACTACCCCTTTCCCTTAACCGATCTTCACCAAAAACAATAGGTCTTGAGTACTCTACAAATCAGGGCTGTATGCAAAAAATTATTTGATTCTGTTTGAATTTGCGGCTGTTATCGTTTGCCATAGAAAAAATCTACAGATAGACACACAGACAGACAGATAGACAGACAGACACACACAGAGACACTTTTCGAATAAGTAAAATGACTTTTTTTCATGTTCTGAGTGTCGTACAATCAGAATCTGCAATAATCTCGAACACGATTTTTTTTGCCATCACCATACTTCTTCCATTTCCTTAAGGAACATGGAAGTAAAGTGAGTCAAATTATTAGCATGTATTAGCGAAAGTCAAATTATTATTATTAGCGAGAATCAAATTATTATTATTGTGTATATCAGTGTACAACACTGAAAAAGTATTAAAATAGGTTAAAAATTTAAAGATTAACAAAATTCAACATTTTACGACTATCTGCGGGGAGGGTCTCCCCCTATAAATACGCATCTGATTCCAATGCAATAACTCTCAATATTAAAATTGCTTATAAACCTGCGTTTATGTCTTCTTCATAATATACTTTAATATCGGTATGGAGAACCATACATGACTTCCATATTCTAAGATTTATATTTAAAATCATTTTCGAAATGAAATATTACCATAGAAACTACTTCTTTCTTTTTACTGCTTCAGCCTTAACCACAGTACTGTGGTCACTAACGTATACCACCTCACGTTATCGCACTCGATTTTCACTGATGATGGAAGTCGATGGCATTGCCGAAATGTCTGGTTTTGTAGAAAACATTGGACTACGGCCAAATATCCCGGGAAGGAATTTTAACAAAAACTACTTCTTTGTTGCCGATAACGTTGTACACATATATATCAGTGGCGAAGTTACATGGAGGCAATTGAGGCAATGCCTACCCTAAAAAATTCTGTAGAATAAAAATTATAAATACGTATGAACTACATAACGTAAAGATTATACATTGTTACTGCGACTGTCAAATTTATTAAACCGAAACGTGCTTTATTGAGCGACCGCTAGATGGTGACAGGTGAGATTCGGCATAGTTCGTTTAAAGCGAATGAGGCAACCTGAACTTGCCTCAGCGTTTTTTGTATACATCGTATGTAAGCAATGTAGTGGTGTGATAGGGAAGTGTAGGGAGGGGGGATTGTCCCGCGCTGTACACATAGAGCATTGAGGCATGTCTCACTTCTGTGGTCCAAACAGTTAAGTTAAAGCGCCTGTGTTGTTTCTAAGTGTTTATTTTATGCGGTTATTAAAAGTGTCACTGTTATTCCGCTGAACTAACAGATGATCAAGATTGTTATTTGAATTATTTGTAACATTAAACATATATATAGAAACTAATCAAGTTTAAAAATTTGAAGTTCAATCAGTTGTATTATTGTGTATGACTAATACAAGGATTGTTCAATAGAAACACGTATAGAGCTGTAAAGCATTTTTTATTCAACGATTTTAAAAGAAGTCTCCAATAACATTAAGACATGAGTTCCACTGTTGCGCTAACCTGTAGATTCCCTGCTAGTAAAATTCTTACGGCTGTTTGTGGAACCATTCGGTTACAGCAAACTCTACCTCAGCGTCCGATTTGAACCACCGTCCTTTTAGTGATTCCTTAAAAAAAATTTAAGATAAGATTTTTGCCTACCCATTCATTAACTACTAGCTTCGCCAGTAAGCAAATTGATGTCCATTTTTTCGGCTTGCACGCGTTATGTTGGTGTGGGTTTCGGCACTTTCCATTTAAAAAGCGCGCAAACGTAAGAAAATAAACATGAGTGAAGCCAGAAATAACGTGAATTGTGTGTGTGTGTGTGTGTGTGTGTGTGTGTGTGTGTGTGTGTGTGTGTGTGTGTGTGTGTGTGTGTGTGTGTGTGTGTGTGTGTGTGTGTGTGTGTGTGTGTGTGTGTGTGTGTGTGTGTGTGTGTCTTACCTATCTTTTAGTCTGCAGTAGTTTTGAATTTTTTGTTAAGTAGTTTTTTACATTGTTTTAAATTTATATAGTTTGATAATATGTTGTTAGAATGACTAAACAAATTCTGCGAATACTTAGAACATTTACACGTTTAACCGTGTAAGGAGTAAAAAAAATTTTGATTTCGGGTCCATACAACTGTTATCGTCAATAGGTGCAGGTTAACTATTATCCTCGTATTCTGCCAACAATCCCGTCGCCAGGAGACATATCCAATTCGGTGGTTGTAACATCGACAACAGCTTCGTTTGACAGGACCACTGATCCCGTCAATCGTTAGTCATTTCGAAAGCGAACACTAAACGAGGGCGATTATTAGTCATTCGATTATGAAAACATGCATTGCATTGAACCGTACATTGTTACTTCCTTAACTATGGTGGTGATTATGAAAACCCGATAACGGGCGTGTATACACGCGCTCGAGCGCGCGTACTCGTCAGTATTCAAAGAATATTAAACTCTACACACAGAGCTTTTCGGTAAACAACAAAAAATAACACAAAGATTCATTCGTCTTCTATCTGCAGTCCTATTCACACGTTTATCTTCTGAAAGTGTACGCGCGCGTGTGTGTGCACGGGCGTGCGTTATTCATTGACTTCTCCTTGGTTTCTAGTTTTTCATTTTGTCCCAATTAGTATTCAGCAAGCGTGCGAGGAGACGTTTGCCCCCAATTAGCTGTGAAAGAGAGAACCTTATTGCCAATTTAGACAACCTACTTTTTTTCATTAAACGACTGTGCGTCTCCTTATCAGTCTCTTTATCTGTGTTTCTCTCTCGCTGCTGTCTTCCCTTCTTTTTTACACCTCTCATTCTCTCCCTCTTCGAACAAGACATAGAATAAGCCGTGACTGAAAATATCGTTATTTTAAGTAACTGAATACCGAGAACGTAAGACTGTTGCGTGCGCACGCGTTTGTAGAGTCCCCATTAACCGAATCGCGATTAACCGAATTTCCGGATTAACCGAATAATGACGCGTAATTTTCTTTTTTCAAGAAGTTTGCTTTTCTTTGTTCAACTACGCAACAAAACGAAGCTGACAGCTCTAATGACGATGAAGTTGGGGAAAAAATGAGTCCAACCCATTCTGAAGCGACAAAAACATTTGAAGATGTAATGGAGCATCAAGACGACACTTCCCCTGCTAATGAAACGACTTCGAGATCGTGCAGCGCGTAAGTGCTCATTAGGCCTAAGCCTCAAACAAAAGATTTCTAATTTTTACTTCTTCCATGTTCCTTAAGGAAATGGAAGTATGGTGATGGCAAAAAAAATCGTGTTCGAGATTATTGCAGATTCTGATTGTACTACACTCAAAACATGAAAAAAGTCATTTTTCGAAAAGTGTGTGTGTGTGTGTGTGTGTGTGTGTGTGTGTGTGTGTGTGTGTGTGTGTGTGTGCAGATTTTTTTCTATGGCAAACGATAACAGCCGCAAATTCTAACAGAACCAAATAATCTTTTGCATACAGCCATGATTTGTAGAGCACTCAATACCTATTGTTTTTTATGAAGATCGGTTAAGGGAAAGGGGTAGTTTACTTGCAACATTTTATGTTGTAACAAGAGAAATGTTTTCATGACGAACGATAACTTCCGTACATTCAAACAGAATCAAATATTTTTCTGCATGCATCCCTGAATTGTAGAGGACTGAAGGTCTACTGATTTTGGTGAAGATCGGTTAAGAGAAAGGGGTACTTCACCTGCAACGTTTTATGTTTTAACAAGAGTAAAGTACTTAATTTTGATAAATAAAGTATCCTGATAAGAAGCTCATGATAAATCCACTGTAGAAACGTAGATGAAATATCAATAAATGAAGAGGTTAGGTGAACGGGGTGGGGGTAATTTTCTATTAATGAAAATTATAGTTGAAGGGGGAGGGGAGAATTTTTTATATGTGTACAACAAAGAAGTATCGGCAACAAAGAAGTAGTTCTTTGTTAAAATTCCTTTCCGGGCTATTTAGCCGTAGTCCAATGTTTTCTGCAAAACCGGACTTTTCGGCAGTCCATCGACTGCCATCATCAGTGAAAATCGAGTGCGAAAACGAGAGGTGGTATACGTTAGTGACCACAGTACTGTGGTTAAGGCTGAAGCAATAAGTAGGAAGAAGTAGTTTCAATGGAAATATTTCATTTCGAATATGATTTTAAATATAAATCTTAGAACATGGAAGTCATGTGTGGTTCTCCATACCGATATTTTCAAAAAGTTGAACTAATGTGAGATTAATAACGTTTGTTTTCTATTTTTCATTTAATTCATTCATTCATGTTTACTGATTTTTCTTCTTTGCTAATTTTTTAATGTACACCGACTGTAATGACTTAAAAACGTACTACTGTATTTGAAAATATCGTTTTGAAAAATAGTTTTTAGTTTGACTAAAATAAAATTATTCTTTTAAATTTGTATACAGTAATACTGTATGATTTAATTACAGTATTTAAAGCCCGTTGATTTTAACGACGTCTGCATTTTAATAGAAGTATGTAACAACGGCGCATGAGTACTGCTAGTTTTTCTAAAAAACGATTAAAGGCGCTTGTTGTTCTTTAGGGTGTTTTCTCAATAAAAAAGTGTAAATTACAGCACAGTACTGTGTTTCCGATTTAACCGAATTTTCGTTGAACCGAATCACCCTTGGTCCCATCAAATTCGGTTAAACGGGACTCTAGTGTAACGAATACTGTCTGAATACAACTGTTTCGACCAAAAGGATGACAGTCGAAAGCAGTACGATCGACCTAAGTATGGTCTACAGATATCTATAGGCCAATATCCAATACTTTTCACAAATCTACACAACTAATAACAAAATATAAGCTACAGTTTGTTTACAAAACGTCAGTTACAAACGTTTTGAAGGCGGTCCAAAGTTTACAAGACATTTTGTCCACGTCAATTTTTGTTTAATTATTAAAGATACCGAGTTCGTATTCCTCACAATTTGATGCCTCACATAGAATTTTACAATTTTTCGAAATTTTCACTTTGATTTTTTCCCGCGGTGTCTCTAAAGTTAAAAAAATTTCATAGTTAACGCTGTGTTCGGATTTAAGCTTAAATTCCCTGTAGTGTGATTCCCTGACGGACTTTTACTTTTTTCAAAATTTTTATCTTTGATTTCTTTTTTGGGCTCCGGAGTTTTTAAAATTGTGAAAATGTGAAAACTGAACACTGTATTCTGATTCTGGTTTAAATTTTCTTTAATTAGGTACTCCACGATCATGGAGTTTTTTCAAAATTTGCAGCTCTCGCTTTTGTCTCTCGCCCCATATTTTTGGGGGCACCAATCTCAAAAACAATATGAATCTGTGAGGTAATTGTGTGGATACGGGAACTAAGTTTTAAGAAATCGACTGATTCATTAAAACTTATCGTGAAATTTCCCCCAGATAGATAGACAGAAAAATTCAGAGTTAACACTGAGAACTTGCTTCCCTCGTTCAATAAAATGGAACGAAAAAAATTATCACACTCCTGTACGATATGAAACGTTCAAACTGATTAAAATGAAAGAAACGGCAGATTACAGCGACAGAATTTAATATTCCGTTATGACTGGTAAATGTGGATAGGCCGACACTACTGGTGGCCAATTCTAGCGCCAACCTATGTAAGACTCGTATGTCAAAACTTTCAAGGCCACCGTATGGCTTTGTTATTAGTCTTTTGTTATTCTATTATTATAGCTGTTAATACTACAAACATTTAAAAAACATTAAAATTATTAATGTTTACTGTCTTGCTTTGGCAGTTAATGTAGGTAATTAAAGCGACCTGTCAGACTCTGAAAACAGATTCCAGATGGGGATACATTTGTTAAATCGAATCTGCAAAGACTCTGGATTGAAAAAAGCCACACTTAAGACCAAGTGATGGCTTTTCGTGGAACTGATCCCTTATGGGAAAAAATTGTTATAGCTGGTACTCCCCTGAAACAAGTTAGCAATTTTGAATACCTGGGCTACAATGTGTCTTATAATGCATGCAACGAAGTTGTGAATAAGTTGCATAAGTTCAACCTTACGTGCGGGACCATTAGCCGAACCCTTAAGTCAGCAAGTAAAGGAACACGGCTAAAATTCTACAAGGTGATGGCTCTTCCCACACTTATTTATGGGTCTGAGAAATGGACTTTAACGAAAGCCCAGGCCAGTCGCATCCAAGCGGTTGAAATAAGAGTTCTCAGGCACGTGGCAGGGTATACTCTCCATGATCACAGAAGAAACACAGATATAAGGCAGGAATTGAATATTATGAGTATACTCGGCAGGATCGCCCAGTATCAGCTGAATATCTTTGCCGCATGGATGAGTGCCGCATCCCCAAACAACTCTGCAACTATAAGTCGAGGGGACGGAAAGGTGTGGGACGTCCGAGGAAGCGCTGTCTCTAATCTTTGCCTATTTGAGACAAGAACAAACCATCCTTGGTTTAATCCGTGATGATGATGATGATGAATTGAAGCGACCTATAAGTCTTTAGTGATTATTTTAGCACCACCTCAAATACTAAAGATATTTTTTACTATTATATTTTTTTATTAATGTTTTAATAATAGTAGCCCTACTACTATTACTACCACTACTATTACTACTACCACTACTATTACTACTACTACTGCTGCTGCTGCTGCTGCTGCTGCTTTGTTGATTGGAAAACTAATGTTCGCCGCGGGAGGGTATGTACTCCTACGGTGTGTGGGACTCGCACCCACCACTAAAACCACAAACCCTTTTATCCACGGCATGGATCCACCTCGTGACTCAACTTTCGCAATACTTCAAGGTGGTGCCATTTGTTCTTCGTCCTGTGGGTATTCATTTGTTTTAAACTTTCAGGGGGTCCACGTTACACGTTTTCTAGTATTCTGTCAGCGGCCCTAGCAAGATCATTTTCTCCTTCCTTCTTTTGCCTTAGTATCGTCTCTATGTAGGCTGCTACCTGATCCCAGTGGTGTTCGCTCAGCAACGTTAATCCCATGATGTTTTCGGGAGAGTTCTGTCCCACTATATTTTCCAGGGTTTGCATCTCCTCTTTCCATCTGTCACAAGTGAAAAACGTGCGGTGCACTACATCGTCTAGTTCCTGTTTACAGACAATGCAGTCCGGTCTTTCTACTTTCCCCATCCTATAAAGATAAGCACGGAACAGGCCGTGATCGGTTAGAAATTGCGTTATGACCTAATTAATCTCTCCATGTTTGCGATCAGTCAACTCAGCTAACTGCTATATGAGCCATCTCATAACGGTACATGTTTGCTGCCACTGAGCCATAATATGAGCCCTCGCCTCCCTGTTAGTATGTACTTCACCTACTTTGGCCTTCATCTTGTAAACCTGTTTCCGATCCTGTGCAAGCCGATCGATTGGGATTATTCCCGCGACTTCAAGAACCGCGGACTCCGAAACCGTGCGGCAGAAGCTAGTCACTCTGAGCGCGTCACTTCGCTGCATTGCAGACGTGCGTCATCTGCATTTCTGGATTTTGAGGGCATCAGCCCAGATCTCCGCACCATATTACTACTACTACTACTTCTTCTTCTTCTGGCACTATGGTCTCTATAGAACCATGGCCTACTCAACGATTCTCCTCCATTCTTATCTGTCCAGAGCCTTACTCCTCCAACCCACCACTTGCATCTCCTCAGATCCCCTTCCACATCATCACACCATCTTCTCTTCGTAAGTCATCTCCTCCTTACTTCCTCCGGCTTCCTTTCCAATGCCATTTTCGGGCCTCGGTCACTTCTCATTCTCATCACGTGACTTCACTGCCGCAACTGTGTCCGCTTCTCCATACAGGTCTCGTAGCTGACGATTCTTTCTTATCCTCCACATCTCTCCGTCCCACACTGGTCCATAAATTCTTCTCAGAATTTTCCTCTCGAAAACACCAAGGTTTTTCATTTCTTCTAATTTCAGTACCCATCATGTCTCGGTTGCATATTTTACTACTACTACTACTACTACTACTACTACTACTACTAATATTCATCATCATCATCATCATTAGGTTAGTCTCATAATGTATCGAGTCGGGAGCCGTACCAAATAGTTACGCGCCCGTGGTGTAGTATAGGCTACAAAACCTATAGTTTACAAGTATTTGTACGGAACCTAGTCTATCGTTTGTTCATTTGTCTTTTGTCGAGAGGACATTTTGTACTTTCCCTTCATCGAATAAAGTATTTTTTCTTAAAGTTTTCGAGAATATTTCAACTGTAGGGAGGGTAGCAGAGCACTTACGCAGGGTTTCAAGGATCATACACACGCCTCGAGGGGCCTTTTAGTCTGAATACAGCTTGCTGCTTAACTTGAATAACAAAAAAACAATGAATGTGCGGGGTTTAAACTAGAAAAAGAATTTTTTATGATAATGGAATTTATACCTACATTTGATATATATATATATATATATATATATATATATATGGCGTAAAATATTGCTATTTGCTATTTATGTTATTAACATTTATAATCCTTAATATTAAATCGATTGTTTTAATGTATTATATAACAAGCGGAGCGAAGTCTCAGTTTCATCTCGACCTTTTTGCGTTTGTCTGTCTTTTGGGGAATATCTCGCGACGCGACAACTTTTGCACCCAATCAATTTTCGTAAAACTTAGCAGGCGCCTCCTGGTACTTTATCCCAAATGTCCCTATTGTTTTTAAGATTACTGTCCCTCTTAAAATTAGTGGGGGCAGGAGATAAAAATGAGAGGGATTAAAATATTGAAAAAAAATCACAAAATCCATGTGGGGTATGATATTAAAGAGAATTTTAACAAAAATCTGAATATAGTGATCAGTATTATTCTGAATGTTCGTCACTTTTTTCACAGCACTTAATAATTATTATTTAAGGTACTTTCACTTGTGGAAGGAGAATACAACTCCGAAACGACGTTTGAGGAAATAACAACAAGTAAGTTTTTCACAAGTGAAAGTACCTTAAATAATAATTATAATAGTGATCAGTTTTTGAAATTTTAAAATGTTAGTATAACAGGGGGCAAAAAAGGGATGAAAATGTTGAAGAAATTGTAAAACTCCTTGCCGGGTGTATTTTCATTTTACTAAAAAATGTAGAAGTTTTCATAATTCTATATATTTAATATGTTAAAGTTGTGATGTCCCTGTCTCTGTTTTGGGAGTTTTCCAAGTCTCTCGGTAAGGTTGGCGCTGGATCTCTTGATTGTTTCTCTGGCACATTGTTTGTTGTGCTATTAAGTGCACTCTAAATTTCATTGCCCGAGTTTCGCAACTGGTTTATCTAACCAGAATGGAATCAATAATTTAATATTAAATATATGCCAGTTTGTTTACTCCTAGTGAAAACTTAAATAAGTATTCCTAAAGGGAGATAGGCCTAAAAATTCTCTTGTTTCTTATTTTCTTTTAAACAGTAATAGCTTAATAAAGTCACACTGTAAAGTAACACTGTTAATACTTTTACTTTCAATTTATTTCTTATACCAAATTATATAATACATGTATATGTATAATATGTACGCGTATATAATAATAGGTATTTGTACGTGTTATTTTTTTGGAACGGTTTCGTTCGTATCTGTTATTTTCAAATACTAGTTTAGCACACCTCTAATCTGAATGTCGCGTTGTACAACACCGTTGGGTACTTACAGTGGCGTAACTCTTTTATTTTTTGGGCCTCCTCGCAGGAAATCTTTGCAGCCCCTCCCTTACTACCTTACTGAATTCATGCCATTGTTCCCTCTTGAATACTAACGTCTCCTTATAGCTGTGACAGCTACTAAAATGATATAACGTAAACAGAACCCGTTCTCCTCAAGACTGTTTAAAATCTCTTCTTCTAAGCCTAGGCCAGTTTGATTGGTTATTTCTATAAATCCTAAAAAGCTAAGTTGGTGGGCCTTCCTGCTTCATCTTCAGAAATTGAGACATATATGATTGTTTGACTCAATTGATCTTTTCTGTTAATGTCTTGTGCAGTATCCATTATTACAGAATAACTGAGCAGATTCAATCTGTTTCAAAATATTTTCAGTTTTTTCAGATAAAAGTTGAACGAGTTCGTTTTGAATTTTGGGACTCATATAGGCCTACTTCTCACTGTTCTTTGGAGCATTAATTTTCTGTTGCAACAACGTATCGTATTTACTCAAAATATCGATAATAATTACCAAAACGTTTCCGCTGTAGACTGGCTTGTCTTTTCTTTATGACCTCTGAAGGTTACATTTGAAGCTGCTGCCGATGTCAAAGTAACATTTATAATGCACTTTACTGGTAGGCCAGAACTTCGGCCTATTTATTAATTTCTTTTCGTAGCTCATAACGAATAACAATGCAAGCCTGGGCAGTGGCCTCGGTGCATTCAAAGGGTACCCGGTAGGCAAAAAAATCAAAAAAATTCACATTTTCTGTTTTTTTCTATTAAATTATAGAGTGTTTCTTACTGAACATTTTGATATATAATATGTGGCATTTTGGTTGCTATAAAGTAGTGAAAAAAAATTATTTATACGGAAATGTACATGAAAACTTACAGTTTAACTTTAAGGGAAAGAAAGTTGCTGTAAGTATCAAAAAGTCGTAGAAACAGGTGAAACTTACAACCACAAAAACAGTATTCCAGAAGCTATTATGGAATTCATCAAGCCAGTTTTCAAAAGCCTATCTGAAACAGAGCCACTAAAAAGGTGTTTGCACAAACAAACGCAGAATCCAAATGAAAGTGTGAATAGTGTGATTTGGGCAAGACTACCAAAGGTTGGCTTTGTTAGAATCAAAAACTTACACTTTGGAGTGTATGAAGCTGTATCCACGTTCAATTGTGGACAGATTACTAAGTGTAAAGTTTTAAGTAAGTTAGGAATGTGTTTTTTCAACTTGGTGTACACTTGTTTCAAAAACTAATTAAGATAACAGGATGAAATTTTCACCATGTTTTCCTTACACCTGATGCACACTTTAACACAAGGATTTTTTGATCGAGCCATAAATTTTGTTTTTAGAAATTTTTAATCAATAAATTTTATAAACAAAAAAGTTACATTCACAGAAAAAATTATATTTTTGTAAAAAAAAGTCAAATAACAAAATACCTGTGTTAAAGTGTAATATAAGATGCAAAGAATACATGATAAAAATGTCATTCAGTTATCTCCAGTAGGTTTTGAGAAAAGTGTGCACCAAATTTACCAATTTTACATGTAAAATATAGACCTTACCGGGTACCCTTACCGGAATCACTGCTCTGTTGAGCAGTTAACCAAATAATGTATACTCTGAAAGTACATCATTAGGTGCTGGTAAAAAAGCAGTAAAGAAATGAATATATTTGTTATTGATGTTAAACACATACGGGGAAATTTGATTTTTAAGTTTAGTGGTTCATACCCATTCTTAAAAAATTAAGGGAAATATTTGCGCGGGTCCCCCCCCCAGTCTCAGGCCCGGCTGTTACGCCACTGGGTACGTACCACTGTGCCAGGGGCGTATTTACGGGGGAACGGGATCGACCCCCCCCCCGAGGGTCGAAAGTTGACGAGAAATTTTGTTCACTTGTTAATTATTAAGCTGGTTTACTAATTTGTCGTCTGTGTACCTACGCTAATACAGTAGTAACCCCTATTTTAAATATAGGTCTACAAACAAGCTTACAAGTTATTACACAGAATTTGGATGTATGTTTGAAATATGAAATATGGGAAAATCAATTAAGTAAATCTCATAAACAGTGTTTCAACAGCGCTTACTTTTATTGTGTTATTACTTTAATGGACATCCTAAAGTAAAAAACGACATCCTAAACGGACAGACACAATTCAAATCACATGTATTATTCGAACATATGACACGCCACACACACAACGTCGATCCTTCAAAAGTCGATACCGTTGCCAAGAACAAGACGGACAGTGCTCCCACCGGCAGCCTCTGAAGCGAAAACTGGTTCAGGCTATAAGATAAAACTTTTACGTTTTTACCCATAAAAAACTTTGTGTTCCGAGTCGGTAGTGATTTAATTATATACAGTATTTACTTTAATGGAATTTATTTCAATACGTTATTACACGTTTTCAGCCACTTTGAAGATTGTAACACAGATTAATCTTAACTTAGTTTTTCCTTTGTACAAACCCGACTCGAGCAAAAAAAAACCAAACGCTAGATTCGCTACTGCACTGTGCGCCATTAGTTCTTAATATGTTTTTGAAAGTGTTGGATTACTCGATGCTTGAACCTGCATGTGACCTCCAAAGCTGTATACCACATATCCAAAGAATTTTTAGTACATACCGCCTCGTGGTACAGCACAGTACTGTATACAGTACAGTACTGTATAACTTTATTTGTAATGAAGTTACCCCGTAAACTACGATCTCCATCCGATGAGCCGATTTTGAGTAGGTTGAATATTATGTCGAGCGAAATACGCCGGCAATCACGTGGGACGTTTGTCGAGGTGCGAATAAAGACAAAAATGTTTTCTAATAACGCAATATTCAAACCGTCAAATAAAAAAACTAAGCTGAAAAATAAATTTTAATTAAAATTAAAGTGAGGAATATATATTTTGATATTACTGTATAACGACTGATAATAATTCAAACAAGTTAAAGCCGTCAGTAACGGCCGGATTTAATTAATCCGCTGATAAGATAAGCTTGTAAAACCTATATTACTGTTATAGATTCCACACACACACACACACACACACACACACACACACACACACACACACACACACACACACACACACGTACATTGTTTTCGTGTGCATTAGCCTAGGTCTTATCAGCGCGCGGCGCGAGTGAGCTGACCTTGAGACCAGTTCCATTGTTCCTCGGCGCGTCATTCGGCCGCGAATAGCTCTCGTGTTCTCGGCCGACGCTATTACGTCATCGTTACGATCCTATACTACTACTACTACTACTACACTATACTATACTTGTTTGTTGTAGAATGAATGCAAATCGATAAATAATTTATTTCATTACGCATTACTATTTATAAACATGCGGAGTCCGACGGTTTTTGAAATGTGACGTCATCGTTTGTTTTCATAACGTTTTTCGCCGTTTGAGACCTGCACTCGTTATCGACGTTTTAAAGTACAATGTATCACGTTTATTTAGATCGATCTGGTTTTTACTCGGAAACAGTTGTCTAGTAGTTTTCCATGATTCCTTCCTTTTCCTTCGTTACGTTACCTTGGATTAGGGCCGGCTGTAGATTTAGTAGGACTCTAGGCTGAACATGTGACGCGGCCCCCCCAATTACCCGGGAGTCTGAGGCGTATGGCAAAAGTTCGCAATTTGACACGTTTTGGAAATATATTTATATGCATGTATTGTAGCAGCTGAAATTATTACGTAGTACGAAGGTCTTTGCTCTGCCGAAGCTTATAATAAGCGAAACTGGTTCAGGCTATAAGGTAAAAAGTTTACATTTTTACCAATAAAAAACTTAGTGTTCTGAGACAGTAGTATTATACTTATAGTCTGTTAGTTAATTAACAGACACGTCACGGCCAACAAAATCATTTGATACAGTTAATAAGTTCAGATACTGTACCTGGGTAACGTGATAGATAATGAAGGCCCCACTAAACACGACAATACATGACAGGATACAAATAGGAAACAGGGCACATTATGCCAACAGTAGACTATTGAGAAACAAACTCATTAGTCGTAAGATAAAAATAAAAATATATATGACACTTATCAGACCAGTTGTTATTTATGCAGGCGAGACATAGATGGTGATAAAAAAGGAACAAGAAACACTAGAAGGTCTGAAACAAAGATCTTAAGTCGAGTTTATGGACTGGTTAAAGAAGATGATGAATGGGGAATAAGAAATAACCAGAAGAGGGATGAGCTATTGAATTACGAAGACACTGTAAGATTCATAAAGGCTCAACGATACAATGGCTAGGTCACCTACGTACGGCGTATGGATTATCAGCGTATGGCAAAGAAAATCCTGAAAGCAAAAGTCTATGAAAGAGGGACGACCTAGGATAAGATGGTTGGATGATATGCTAGAAATTCTCGGAATACTTTGGTGAACAGGAGACTTTGATGAAGTTTGGTATTTGAAGCCAGGACTGAAGAAGTGATTATTGAATTTTGCTGAAATTTCTGCTAGCTCTGGGGGCGGATTGATCCCCTGACCCCAGCCCCGAAGTTATGCCACTGTTCTGAACAGCGTTGGAGATAAGAAGTAACCCTGGTGTATACCTTTAGGCCCATCGTTTTTGTCGTCGTAAGCCCGATGTAGGTCGTTCACAGTATTGTAACGTAACGGGCAAGTAGGACAGTTTGGAGCTTGGTTAGCGATGCGTCCATACACAGATACCCATTAAGTTCCTAGATGAACATTAGGTTGAATGCACCCAGAATCCAGCTGGACAACATGCTAAACGGTTCGCTCGGAGACGTGTTCGGTGTTCGAACACACTATTCCGCGCTTTGGAAGCTACCGCGCTGACATACGAAGACTGAAAAACAATGTCTACCGGAATCTAGGTGTGC
The DNA here is from genome assembly GCA_034769895.1 of Magicicada septendecula. Taxonomy (NCBI): domain Eukaryota; kingdom Metazoa; phylum Arthropoda; class Insecta; order Hemiptera; family Cicadidae; genus Magicicada; species Magicicada septendecula. The sequence continues at coordinate 364,905,422 of CM068374.1, read as the reverse complement.
GCCAAGGTAAAATCGAGTGCACCACAATCACTCTAAATAGGACCAAACGTTTAAACATTCCTTACACATAAGAGAAAAAGCAGACGAGGTAATAATTTCTTTCGAAGACTGGGATAATAATTGAAGAACTATATAAAAATTATAAGCGTACAAACGTTTTGTTACACAACCAACAAGAAGTCATCTAACGATGGAAAACGGTTTGGTTTTTCTTACTTGCATGAAGGGCATCATTGTCGAGATAATGACGAACAACCCTCACCGTTTGAGTATCGTACTTTATAATATCAACTATTCATATAACTGTAGAAACTGTAATAACAGTGAGTCCGTTCAGTGCTTTATATGGTACACTACAGCTTATTGTATACGTTTGTTGGCTATTATGTTTCTTGACGACTGGGATTGAAAAACATACTTATATTGCTAGGAAGTAAAGTGTAATGTAATGTTAGCCAGTGGCGGCGCTAACGTAACGGGGGCCCCCCCGCGAAACTAATTAGGGGGCCCTATAAAAATGGTTAAATTTTGTATACGTAATAGGGGAAAACACTCAAATGAGTTTCTATTTACGTGTGTTTCACAACAATGGTTTGTGAATACTTTCTCGTCTATCACAAAGCGTTTGCAATTTGCAAAGGATGTTTTACACGTGTACAAACTCTTAAAATTCATTGTTGCTAAATAGACAAAGTTCTATACAAACTATAAAAAAACCAAAATAAAAAGAATGATTTATTTTTACGTCAAAGATCTAAATTCAGACTATGAAACAGTACCGCACACAGAGTGTTAAAAATTTATTATTTAAAAACGAATATCAAAGTAACATTCTAGCTTTTTTCAAACATTTAAATTAGTTTGTACCTGAATTTGTAAAATTCTTGAATATACTCTATACAAGTTCTCCTTAAGTCTAATCCAATTCAATAACACTCGAACTCAAGTAATGTACAATATTTACAGATGAGGATCAACCAAAGTTCACTGTTTTCCTAAGCCTAGTCTTCTTTTTTTAATAGCTAAGAACTTTTCAATCACTTCGTTGATATTAGTTTTCTGTGTCTCTTCATGCTCAATGCTTAACAGTGCCAAGTCACTCAACCGAGTTTGGGCCATGGTACTTCTTAAGTATGACTTAAATTAATTAATTTAAGTTTTGAAAAGCTTCTTTCCGCTGTAGCTGTTGTGACAGGTATGGTTAAATAAAGCTGCAAAGCTGTAGTTAAGTCTGGGAGGCAACTCATAAGGCAGCTGTTTTCTTCAACCAGTAAATTCATCATTTCTCGAATTCTTTTCTTGTGTACAATTTCTTTGGCCATCAGAGCTTTGAAGGATATTACTTGGTCAGGCAGTGATGTGGAAAGGTCACCAGGATACACATTTACCAGAGCCTTATTTTTCTCCACTATTGTCTCTTGTGAGAAGTTTACTAAATTCTGAGGCGTCAGGAATGAAAACCTATCATCAATGCAACGCAATCCTTCGAATCTCATTTGTAGCTGAGCTATTACAATATCTAGTGTTGCATTGAAAACTTTTACTTCAAATGATTTCACTGGGTCGTCAATTCTATGGTCAACTGATAATTCAACAAAGAAGCGTTTTACAACTCGTTTACGCTTATTTTTCATGTTACAAGTTATGTCCCATGACTGGGCCAACTGGGGCCCCCCATGAGGGTCGGGGCCCCCCCGCGCCGCGGGGTCTGCGGGGGCCTTATCGCCGCCACTGATGTTAGCCTACTATTTGTACAAACCTTCTGTGTAACTACGACTATGATAACAGCTAGTATGCTCCCTAAGCTCCAGAACTCCCTCACTGTTTTGAACGAAATATATTTATTGTTAAATTAATTTCGACATTCAATAATTGAGTGTTGCTATATGTTAATTCTGTCAAATTATTGAAGATAACGTTTATATTTTGAATAAAATTCCTCATAACTTGATCCCCCACATTGACTTTCACAATTTTCTTAAAATTTTGATTCCATTTTTGGCCCGTGGTGCCTCTAAAGTTGAACATTTTTCACAAAAAACGCTATAATCGGATTAGGGTAAAATTCCTTTTAGTGTAACACCCGGCTGGTTTTGGATTTTTTTTAAAATTTTCATTCATTTTTTGGCCCCTAGTGTTATTAAATTTTGAAATTTCGTAAACTGTACAGTATCGGCTATTCAGAATTTGATTAAAAGTTTGTTTAACTTGATACCCATCATGTATGTCTGCGACTTCCAAAATTTGATCAGTTTTGGGGCCCCGGAGTCAAATTTGAGCATTATATTCACATTTTTGTTAAAATTACCTTTTTTTACTTGATACCACACATCTGGCTTCTAACCCCTTATTTTTTGGGGGGTATCAGCCTAAAAAATAATAGGGTTCTGTATGGTAAAAGTATGGACACGGATGATAAGTTTTAAGAAATTTTTTTGACGCATTCAAAAGTTATCGTGAGAAATACTCCAGACATACACGGAGACAGATAGAGTAATGCCAAACGGTAGAGTTAAAACTGAGAACTCGCTTCTATCGTTCAATAAAGGACCCTTTCTGTTTACCGCAAAGCTACCTATGAACTAGGTAGGGTTGGCTATCTTATATGAACCGCTCGTCATTATTGTGGCCAGCACTACGCTCTACGCTTCACCCGCCCATTATTAGATCAGAATGTAATCCCAGGTTCTCATTTTCAAATTCTATGTCGATCTTATACTGGAAAACGCAACTTGATTGTTCTCCAACTTCGTCGTGCTTATTTGCTAAACTGCTGAATGTTTTGTTCTGGACGAGGCCTTTCAGTGTTTCCACCATTTTCAAGTCCTAAATCACGACATTTAAATTGAAGAACATTTTCACCGTGTTGTTGTTATTCTTTGTTTTTGTATGTGTGTTTTGGAATACTATACTCGGGAGGACATAAAAAGGCGAAAAGTGAAAGCGCATTGCGCAGAGAGAGAGAGAGTGTAATACTGCGACAGCCAGTAAGCGAAACGATTGACTGGCTCTTACTGGCTGATACATCACGTGATATTATACTCTTGCCTCTGCGCAGCTGGCAGCTCTCGCCTTCCTTTGGGCTCCGCACTCTAGTTGACTTTATTTTGGTACAGGACGGTTCATTTTTGCTATCGGATGGAAAAGAGAAATAGAATTCTCTGTCGTGATTTAGGACTTGAAAATGGTGGACACACTGAAAGGCCTCGTCCAAAACATGACATTTAGCAGTTTAGCAAATAAGCACGACGAAGTTGGAGGTACAGAGACTGCTAATCCAAATAACAATATTAGCAACTTGATTGTACTGTGAGCCTGTTTCGACACAATATTTGCTTCCTGTCACTTTTACTGTGCTTCTTGGTCCTTTGGTCTTAAACAATGGAACTATTAAAGGCATCAAACGTTAGATTGATGTATAAAAAAAGCGTTTTTTTTTAGTGACACCATGTACTTGCTTCGTATCTTCTCACTAATCATCTACCGTCGTCTCGCTTTGGGAAGCGAAGACTTTATCATAAACGAGGCCCGAGACTAATTCTTCGTTTAGTGTCGGGCCTAGGTCGAAGAGCCGACCTAGGATAAGATGGTTGGATGAAGTCCTAGAAGATCTCAGAAGAATGGATGTGAGGGGTTACACTGAGACGGCAATCGATAGGAGAGATTGGAGAAGACTGGTGTTGCAAGCCAGGGCTCACGTTGGGCTATAGTGCTGAAGAAGAAGATTAGTTATTTTGGTAGAGGAAATTTAGAGTTGGAAATAGCAAATAGATCTGGTAAACTATCGGCATTATATATAATCCCGTATAACTTATTCTTCATTAACAAGGATGTAGCTTTAGAAATGAAAATATAAGTTTACCAATCAGTTCTGTCACCGATGAGGATGTACGCAGCAATCGTGGGTTTGAGAAAGGGAGTGGGGGCAGTGGGGTAACTCCGGGGGGATCACGGGGAACAATCCCCGCCCCCAGAGCTACTGAAAATTCTAGCAAAATTCCATAATCACTTAACGTAGGCACAGTTCTAAGTCAGTTGGGTGTGTTTCAAAAAAGGCTCATAAATAACTCTAAAGTTAAAAGGAATTACAATATTTTTTGTAAATTTAAAAAATAGAGGTAATGAAATTGTATTTTTCATAGTATCTTCAGAAAGACTAATTTTCACAAGGTTTATTAAGAATTTCGAATAAAAGTGACTCCTAATGACATGAGATTTTTTTACCTTTACGGGTCTAATTTCAGTAACATTAATCAAGACAGAATATTTTGAAATCGGCGCTTTTCAACCCTTATACTTCACGCTGATTTAGTCAAATATTAAGACACAAAGAATTTATAAAATATTTATCTAAATATTACGAAGAATCCTGAGTTTATCATTTGTGTTGAGAAAAAATGGGAATACGTACGACCTTCAAATTAGTCTCATCCCCTCCCAGAAGCTAATTTCATGCCTTCGTTGAGGAATGGACAAGAAAGACAGGAATTATTGATGGCAGTGTTCGGGTGGAGGCGTTGGCATTACCCCAGAAAGACACGCTGGAAACAATTCTAACCTGTAACGGGCAGGAAGACAGGCTAGCGGATTCTAATCTCCGAATGGACGGAAAGGCGGGCTAGCGAGAATTTTAACGTCCTAACGGGTGGAAAGGGAGAGGGGTGAGCGAGAATTCTAACCTCCGAACGGGGCAGAAAGGCGGGTAGGCGAGAATGCTAACCTCCGAACAGACAGAAAGATAGGCTCTCTAGCTCGCCTTTCTGCTCATCTATCTGCCCATTCAGAGGTTATATTTTTTGCTAGCACAGAATTCACACAAGACAAATATAAACACAAAAACACACACACACACACACACACACACATGGACAAACGTGTGTAAACACTGCATGGACACAAATATGAAAAAATTAAATAATCTGGAGGTTTTTCTATTGCCTAAGGGCCCCCAAGATGGTTAATCCGGCATTGGATATGATAATTCCCGGGAAAGTTCTTTATTTTACCAAGTGGTTAACTTTACATTACATAGGGCCTATAACATAACTTGAATAATTTAAACTACGCAAGAAAACTACATTTGAAAAGCCTTCCAAATACTGCACAAAGCTACGGCTCACTGATTTGTAATTTATTTGTTAGATATTGGGGGGGTCCCCCCCCACGAATCCCGCCCATGCCCCCACCTCCAGGAGCAGCTTCTAGTTACACCGCTGGTGGGGGAAGCACATGAAATGGAAGTGGTGCAGAGGTCTGAAGGGGTTACGTACTTGGATAAAAGTACGTATGAGGCAGTTAGACAAAGGCAAAAGGTATAAAGAATGTTGGAAAATATTGGGGCGCGCCGGCTGAGATGGGTTGGTCATGTGACGAGGATGGGTGAAGAAGTAACGCCGAAAGCAATTTGGGTGAAGGGAACCAGAAGCAGAAGAAGGGTGGACGTCAAAGAGAAACATGGAATAACGCTTTGGCTGTCATTCTTAAGAAGAGCGGTCTCAGCTAAGGGAGGAGGAGGGTACAGGAAGACCATCGCTAAGGTATAGGTAAATAGGTAAAATAAGGTTTATTTCTGTCGCTGATTTTTTTTTTTTAATATGATTAAGACCACTTCGGACTGCGCAGCACATTTGGTTATCTTCTCTTTTCCGGTAGGCTTTCATTTTTTCAATTCTCATCTTCCTCTCTTCTGGTGTTCTCTTTTCTCCTCCATTGTCTGTTGTATTTTCCAGATTGAGGAAAACCTTAACGCTCCTCAACACTTATCAGACCAGTGCTGACATATGCTTCAGAAACCTGGACTATGACAAAAAATAGAGAGAAACGTCTAGGTTGCTGTGAAAGACGGATTCTAACAACAACATTTAGAGGAGTACAAGAAAATTGAAAGTGGCGCAGGCACTATAATTATGAACTATACCATCTGTACAAAGAACCAGACATTGTCAGGATAACCAAAATACACAGGCTAAGGTGGGTTGGAAACATAGAGAGAATGGAGGAAGGACAGCCTGCGAAACATATTTTCTACCAGAAACCAATGGGTAGTAGAAAAAGGGGAAGACCCCGAAGTAGATTCAAAGACCAGATAGAGGAGGACCTAGGGAAGCTGAACATAAGAAACTGGAAAGCCAGGGCATGCAATAGGGAGGAATGGAATTGACTCTTGGAGCAGGCCAAGACCCGCCAAGGGCTGTAGAGCCACGGTTGATGATGATACCTCTCCTCAATTGTTTCTTCCTCTATGTTTGGGATCTGTACTATGTATGTTTGAAAATCTTTTTGTAGTTCTCTGTGTCATCCAAATTTTGTCATGTTTTTTAGATATTCAAATATTAAGTCGTTAATGTGTTATTTTCCATTCTTAATAAATGTAAATGTCCATAAAATTTTATCTTTTCTTCCGCGTTTTCAAGGAAAGTTTAGAAAAATCTGTGCAAACGCTTTCTTTTATTTATCATTTATTTTATTTTTATTTTTTTGGTACTTCTCAGAAAGTAGGCCTATAAGATTAGAATTTATATAGTTCGACTGAACTAATTTAAATAATATTCAATTTTCCCTCCACCAAGAGCTCTAAGAACTACACCTCCAATCCAATAAAGGTGTAAATACTTACTTTCCTCGCTCAAATTCCTTACATAGACAAATATTCTCACGTAACGTTAAGCAGTTCTGTCACGTATTTCATGTGACAAACAAGGAAGGGAAAACTATAAAACTGTTGTATCGAGAATGACGTTATGAGTTACGCTGAAAAGGAAAAGGCTATGACTCGTTTTCCTTATCGGCTTTGAAAAATATTTTCGCGTTTTTTCAGCGTGCCGAATACTCTGTGTTTCGTGATGAGAGCTCCGTTGTATTGAAATCCGATGTGGGGACTGAAAGGGATTGCTTAAAATAAGAGAGGAGCTGCATAGCCATCCGGAAAAGAAACCCTATTGTATTGCAGGCGAAACAGATGAGCACGGACGGGCTGTCGTAACATGAAAAGAGCTGTCAGCGGTCAAAGAGGGAGCGGTGAGATATTAAACTGTCGGATTGTGCAACGACGTCAGTCACAGACAACAGAAAGGGAAATGAAAAATTGGCTTCACCTTTGGAACGGCGTGTAAATAAAACGCGAATGTTTATTCACGGACAAGTAATGTTTGTTTGCCCGATCAATAAGAAACACATTTTTATACTCGTCAGTGTGTACTCGGTCGAGTAAGTGGGTACTTATGATGTCAAGTGTGTAGACTAGGCTAATAATTCGCTCACGTCACAAGCAGTTTCTTAGCGTGTAAGTGAATAAAAGAGAGAGTGGTTACGGGGGAAAGAGAATAATAAACTAACAAAACGGAATGAAAGAAATTTAAGTCAACTGAAAGAGCGAAGCGAGTCTCAGTTTTGACTCGACCGTTTTGCATTTTTTCTGTCTATGCGTCTGTTTGGGGGTATGTCTCACGATAATAATGAACGCATCAGCCGACTTTTGTAAAACTTGGCGCCCTATCAATTTGGAGCACATACTTTTACCCTACAGAACGCTACTGTTTTAAGGTTGATCACTCCAAAAATAGGGGGGTTGGGAAACAAAAATGTGGGGGGTCAAAATTATGAAAAGTCACAAAAACCCACGTGGGGTATCAAATTAAAAGGACTTTAAACAACCGAAATCTGAATATAGTGTTCATTTTTGAAAATTAAAAAATTTTTGGACGTCGAGGCCCAAAAAGTGGGCGAAAATTTTGAAATCACAAAAATCCACGTAGAGTAGGTATCAAATTAAAAAGAATTTTAACTAACATCTGAAGGTATTGTTGAGTTTTGGAAATTTTAAAATTTTGAGACCCCAGGGGCCCAAAAAGAGAGATAAAAAATTGTAAAAAAAAAAATGGTACGAAACCAGCAGGATGGTTAGATTAAAAATATTTGTACCCAAATCCGAATATTTCGAATTTTTTAGTGTTAATTGTATGACTGTGTGGTCTACAATTGTTACGTTACTAAAGAACTAGTGGAGAAATCGGGATTTTTGTAATTTTTCCCATAATTTTAAAACGATCTAATTTCGAAATTTACTTAATAATAAATATACTCCGTTCAAAATGACGAGCGAGTTAATCAGTATGATCTAGTGCAGTGTTCCGCAACCGGTGTGCCGCGGCACAATAGTGTGCCGTCACAAGGTGAAAGGTGTGACGCGAACTTTTACCTATTATTGTAATAAGTTAATTGTCGATTTTAAGTAAGAAGGTGCTTGTTTATTCTTTAATACATGCTGATAACTGTTATATTTTCATAGAAATTAAATGTAATTTAGTTACTCAATATTGTTATAGTTTGCTTATCTTAAGTTATTTGTATTCTCGCCTGAAATATTGGGCCGGTTTGATGGGTTACAGGCGGCAAGCTTTGTGTTCACCGCAAAGAAAGCCGCGTAAGACTTTTAGCAAGCCTTTTAGCGGCCCGTACCAATCATACAATAGAGTTTACGTTCAAAACTCTAAACGTTCTAAACTCTATTCAAGAGAGTTCTTTGTAACACCGCATCTTTTGTGTACGGCTGGCTGTAAGTGCTTTTAAATAAAATTGCGGGGATTAGCAAAAATTTCCCTCTTTTTTATTATTTTATTGCCTTGTTTTGATATTTGTGCCTGTTTGTCGGCGCTTCTTAAACTTTATTGCTCTTTTCCTTCGCCGAAGAACCCACACATTGTCAGACAACAATTACAGTATTTCAGTTCAGTTCTATCACAGCTGTGCTCTGCAGTAGTGCGAATATTGTGATTGCTACACCAGTCTTACTATTTTCTAGTACAGTGTTATTAAACTATTTTTTTTTCGATATGGATAAGTTCCTTGTACGGAGTGGTCCGTCCTCGAGTGGAAGTAGTGAAACCATCGAGCCCGAAAAAAAGAAACAGAAAGTAGTTCACCGGCAATATAGTGATAATTATTTATCTTACGGGTTTTTTTGGTGTGGTGACAAAACATGCCCAATCCCCGAGTGTGTTGTGTGTGGTGAAAAACTCAGTAATGCTGCTATGGTTCCCAGTAAATTGAAACGACATTTGTCAACAAAACATTCCTCTCTGTTAAGTAAAGATGTTAATTATTTTCGTCGGTTGTTGGAACAAAATAAAAAACAAGTGACGCTCATGACTACGTCGGTACGTGTTTCGCAAAAAGTACAGGAAGCTAGCTATAAGGTAGCCGAACTTATCGTAAAGGCCAAAAAACCACACACAATAGCAGAAACGTTGTTAATGCCCGCGTGTAAAGAAATGGTAAAAATAGTCCTGGGTTTAGAACCTGGTACTGAAATTTCAAAAATTCCTCTCTCTGCTGACACAATCAGCCTCCGAGTTAGTGACATGTCCAGTGACATCGAAGACATTATGAAGGAGAAAATAAAGAGCAGTCGAAAGTTCTCACTTCAGATCGACGAGTCCACCGATATTGGCGGTCACGCACATCTTCTTTCCTACATAAGGTGTGTTGATGGGGATGTAATTGCAACTAATTTCTTTTTTTGCAAAGAACTACCCGAGCGAGCAACCGGTGAAGAAATATTTCGTACGACTAATGAATATGTGGTCCGTAATGAATTAACATGGGAGGATTGCGTTAGTGTTTGTACAGACGGAGCCGCTTCTATGACAGGCCGAGTGAAAGGATTCGTGGGTAAAGTACGCGAAGTAAATCCTAACTTACGAACCGACCATTGTCTCATTCACCGCGAAGCCATTGTTGCTAAGTCTTTGCCATCTCCTCTGAAAATTGTGATGGACGAAGTAGTAAAAGTCGTGAACTTCATCAAATCGCGGCCCCTAAATATGCGGCTTTTTAACGTTTTGTGTCAAGAAATGGTATCAGAGCACACTACACTTCTGCTACATACAGAAGTACGATGGTTATCTCGAGGTGAACTGTTAACGCGAATGTTTGAACTTAAAGAGGAGGTACTTGCATTTTTGATTATTGAGGGGCATGAGTATGCGGATTTATTTGCAGATGATGAATGGGTATCTTAAGTTGGCATATCTTTCCGATATTTTCGTACACTTGAATGAACTAAACAGAAAAATGCAAGGTAGAAACGAAAATATTCTGACTAGTATGGATAAGATTCAAGGATTTATTAATAAGTTAAATTTGTGGATACAGACAATAGAAAATGGATCGTGTGAGATGTTCCCAACTGTATAGCCCCTTGCTGACGATAATGAAGTGTTGATGGACTTAATTAAAGAACATTTAGTACTCTTGCAGCAGAATTTCAAAATATATTTTGGAGACGGTGTTGAAGATTTTGACTGGGTTCGTGATCCATTCATTATGGATTCGAAACATCTTCCGAATAATTTAGGCTTACAAGAGGAACTGGCAGATTTGAAAGCAGACAGAACATTGAAATTAAAATTTTTCGAAGTGCCTTTGGAAACATTTTGGTTGTCAATAAGCAGTGAATACCCGGCTATCTCCGAGATGGCAGTTAATGTGTTATTACCATTTTCAACTACATATTTGTGTGAACTGGGCTTCTCGACGTTGACTGAAATTAAAACATCAAAGAGAGAGAGAGACTCAAATCCATCGATGAAGAAATGAGGCTTGCTTTGTCAACGATTCCGCCACGAATCAGCCGTCTGTGTGCAGCTAAGCAGGCTCAGGTATCACATTGAAGGTATGAGTAGAGTTATTTACTTTAAAATTCGTATTTTCTACAGTGAATTAAAGTTAATAAATTGTTAATAAATGCATGAGTCTATTCCTGTTTTATAATAATAATAATAATAATAATAACAATAATGATGATAATAATAATAATAATAATAATAATAATAATAATAATAATAATAAAAATTGATTACATAACGACGTAATATTTCGTAATTATATTAAGATTCATATGATTTTGAGGGGACAGACATTTTGGTGTGCCGTGTTGAGTCTAGGCCCGTCTGGGGTGTGCCGTGAGTAAAAAAAGGTTGCGGAACACTGATCTAGTGATTATACTATGAATTTATTTCGTCATACAAAATTTGACCAAAAAGTTCGAGCGATTTTTGAATTTCATGCGCGATAAATGTCCAATTAAAAAATTGTTTTTATGTGATGTTTGTATCCATCTTTTTTAAAATCCCTTTTTTCGCTATTGGACGAATAGTTTAGATTTGAGAACTAATTGAGTAAGTTATGTTTTGGAGTATTTGGAGATTTTTTTGCAATGCAAGATTATGGAGTCAATTTTGTGTAAACAGTTAAATAAACTGTTCTGTTGTGGGGAAAGTGTTGCAGAAGGCTTCTGGCAAGCCTGCTATGCACGAACAAGCAGTTCAAATCTCCAAATATTGTCGTGAACAAACTGATGATTATCATCATGATAATCATATGAAGAGTGTAGTTTTGTTTTCCATTAATTTTTGTCATTAGGAGCAACATAAATAAAAGAAAACATTATTCTGGCATTTTACGTCACACGTGTGTGAAGTTATTCGTAGGAAACGGTGAAATGGAAGCGCAGTTTATGGAAGTTGCACGCCGATTGCACCAGTCATTGTACTGACGCCGCAACCGCCTTATTCGCCCCTTCCGAATAATGAAAAGAACCATGAAAGGATAACGTTTCGCGACTGTTGAACGCGTAAAACTGAAAATCGCTGAGGGAACTGAAGGCTACAGAAAAAATGCGTTCGAGAAGTTTTTAAGATTGTAAAATCGTTGGTATAGTTGTGTTATAACCACCAACTTATGCTATGTTGAAGGGAACATTATAAATGTAGATGAACCAATGCTTAATTTTCTAAATAAACAAAAATTGCGCGAACTTTTTGATCAAAACTTGTGCATCGTTCTTCACGTAAGAATTAAGTCACCATTCAGCGAAAAGAATCAGATTTGAAGGAAAGTCGGTGTACAGGACAGCGGAGTTCAGGTGTGTCGCTGAACAAAGACGACAATGTCTGTGTAAAAGGCGACTTTTTTTTTGAAAAACTATCTTTTTTTTTAATTCAGGACTTTCACGTTTCTGCAGTGCTTTCACTTTCACCAATTTCCATTAATTCTGCGATTGACTTTCTTAAGCGGCAGCCAATGTGCTTGTGTATTAGTTTCCACACGCCATATAGGCATATGGAATGTATTAGACGAGTGACGTCACTCCTTGTAGCCTATATACTGTACTGTACTTCAGTTTTTCAACTTTGTCTGTGTCTCGAAAGTGTCTCTGATTGGCTACCACCTGTTTGTGACGTCAGTAACGAAACCCTTGTACATGGAACTGGAAACTGAAGCATAATATCATCATCATCTTCACAACACGGCATAGGCATAGTGCTGCCTGTTCCGCCTCCAGCCATCTCTTCCCGGGTCTACCCACACACCTGCGTCCTATAGGTTTATACTGGTTGGAATCTGAAACTCTTTCTAAGCGTTCTTTCCACCGTTGTTTGTAATCTTTTAAGTTAAATACTTGTAATTCTTCTCTTATGGCATCATTGCTTATACGGTCAAGTTTAGAACACCTTTTAACTCGTCTTAAGAACGCCATTTCCGAGACCTGTATTTTACTGTCTCGTTTATTGGTTGTCGTCCGTAATTCACACCCATAGGAAATACCGCCATTACTTTAAAGAATTTTAATTTTGTACATAATACAGTAGGGAATTCGAACACAACGACGCAATGGTTTACGCCTCATAAAACTCTACGGGTCGCCGTGGAGGCCGTGACGAGAAAATCATCACGGAAAACTCATGTTATCAGTGTGTAAACTCACAAGCTGCTGGAGCAAGACATTGACATAAAGCCCATACAGCGACAAGTTTAGTTCATATAGCTCATAATATATGCATAGTCATTACCATAAGCATTAATTACATAGCCGGATTAAAAATCCGATTTTTTGTGTAAATCCAATAATATAATATGTTTACTGTTTACTTGATAATTCCGTCGAGTAAGATACTTCCTGTTTACTTGATAATTTCGACAAGTAAGATAGTTCCTGTTTATTTGGTAACTCTGTTGAGTTCGATACTTCCTGTTTACTTGGTAATTCCAACGAATAGAAGTGTATCAGAATTTGTACGCTCGAATACGAGGAATGCAGGCCATCGATGTATCGCGTGCTGCATGCACTGAATTCAATCCGACCGCTACACCAGTGGTGGGCAAGAACACTGCGTATGCTATATACTGTGCCTGTACAAAGTCTGACTTTTCTGCTTTGTTATAGCTTTTGTTGCTTTAGCGGAGCATATTTTGTATTAAATGGTATAGCTATGTCATTTTAACAATTAATGACTCCAAAGTAGAAGGTTTTTTTAATAAGTCCTTTTCCAAAATAAACACATTTGTTTCACTGTAAGATTTTAGTATTCTGACACATTATTTCAGTTTATCGCTCAATTCTGTTGCGTTTATAAACAGTTCTGTTGCGTTCTAATTTATGAACATTTAATATTGAAGCCAGACGAATAAAGATAAGAATAAGGGAAACAAAGAATAAAAGACGTGAGCCGTAAACTTTAAAATATTTTTGTGTAAAAGACCATTTTATACGCTCACCATGGTCGTTAAAAGTGTTCAATAAGCAATGCTAATTTACATTAATTTTTTAAATTTTATTTAATTAGCTACGTATTAACTGTATAAAAATTGTTTACATTAAACATTACTAAATAATACAATAATTTAACTTTTACCGGACACCAAGCTTAGAGAAGGTAGCTGCAGCGGTTTTTCCTTAGCAATATCATACCACAAGATTTTATAAAATAATGTCACTATTAATTTGATAAGTTTCACTTCACGGCTGTCTTCAGAAAAATCATTGTTTGGAATATGTTTTCTAAACACGGTGCCGGCAAAGTTTTTGCAATCTGATGTAATCATTTTTTGGTATTAAGTTTACTGTCAGATATAATCAATAAATTATACATATATTTTAAAATCTTCAAAACGTCTGATGACGCTCTAATTAATATTCCGCTTGATACAAAGTCAGTAAAATGAGTGTAAACGCTCAAGTTATTGTCATCTGTTATCAGTTAGGCAAAAGTAAAAACAAACTGTTATAATAATAAAATCTTCATAAGCACAAACTGTCAGAAGAACTGTCACAAATAATGTAAGGTGTCAAAACAAGTGCATTAATGACCGAACGACTCGTTTACGTAGTAGGCTACACCTGGTAACTTAGCGGCAAACGCTTTATTCTACCGATGGAGGGGGAAGTTGTACGTGTTTCGGGCCGTTCTGTTTGTCTGCCAGCACGCGATCCATATAGTATAGTTTGTTTTTAATTAGCTTATATTTGTAAAAAAATTTCTATGTTTAATTATTACCTTTATTTATTTTATAAGGGGGTTAAGTAAGGTTAATGGGTTATCGGCCACCCTCTTTATTATTGCGCTACACTATGCCATTAAAGACATAGATCAGCGAGGAACAGTATTAACCGAGACAAGCGCAATACGTGCTTACGCTGACGGTGTTGACGATGTATAGCCAGACCCAGACAACGGCTAGCTGAGCTATACACTGAGCTGAATCGAAAATCCGCTGGAATGGGACTCGATGTAAATATCAGCAAAAAAAAAACATTTTAATTTCTCCACCAGAAAGAGAAGAAATCTATATAATTTATGCATATAGGATAATTCATTTGATGCAGTTAATACGTTCAGATATCTGGTTAACATGATAGATAATGAAGGTTACATAAACACGACGGTACGTGACGGGATACAAATAGTAAATAGGGTACACTATGCCAACAACAGACTGTTCAGAAACAAACTCATTAGTCGTAACACAGAAATTAAAATATACAAGACACTTGTCAGACCGGTTGTTACATATGGACGCGCGACATGGACATTGACAAAAAAGGAACGAGTAACACGTAAATCTTCTTTCTTCTTCTAAGAAGATTTGAAAGAAAGATCATAAGACGTGTTTATGACCCGGTTAACGAAGATGACGAACGGAGAATAAGAAATAACCAGGAGATAGATGAACCATTGAATCATGAGGATATTGAAAGATTCGTAAAGGCTCAACGAATACAATGGGTAGGTCAGCTAGAGCGGATGAATGATCGGCCAAAGAAAATCCTGAGGGCGCAAGTCTATGAAAGCAGAAAGAGGAGGGGTCAACCTAGGATAAGATGGTTGGATGATGTGCTAGAAGATCTAAGAAGAATGGATGTAAGGGGTTACACTGAGAAGGTAATGATAGGACACATTGAAAAAGATTGTTGTTGGAAGCCAGAGCTCGCGTTGTCATGTAGCACTGAAGAAGAAGAAGAAGATGATGAAAATTACCGTTATTTCCATCTACAACGATGCTCCCCCTCCCCGCATTACAAACCTTAGAGCCGCCACTGTTTCTGAACCATTATGAAAACTGCCTTGTTGTGAATGTTATGAGGAGTCTACCTAGTACAATTGCAGTCTTCTATTCCAACTACTTTGTTGCCTACACACTGCCTCTACAATAACTTCTACGATAAACTATCGTTTACCGAGTTTCTCCATACTTCGTATTCCTCACAAAGAATTGTTTCCACTATCACGAATCAATTTGCTGAAAGATTGTCCATCTTCCGTTTCTCCGACGCATTGTAATCCCTGGATTTTAAAGACATTCCGTAAACACTCCGCGATTCGCCTCTTCAACCAGTCAAAACCATGCCTCATTTTTGCTTTATAATACTAAGAAATGCCTGCGTGAACTTTAAAAGAATTAAATAAATAAGAAAACACAAAACGATAAACCGATAAATTAGCCTTTATTGATTGTAATAATGGCTCCCATGTGTACCACCGAATTAGCTTATGATTAAGCAGGGTAGGGTGCCTTATGTGAGCCGTACGGCATACAAGGAAGGAAGTGTGGCCAGCACTACGCTTCAGACCATTATTATCCCCAGGCTTCTATTGTTTGTAATAGAAAATGTATTAAGTACCACCTCCACTGTCTTTCTGCTTAATTTTTTTGTCTTTGGCAAAAAAAATTGTGCCACTGCTAAATGGAAGAATTGTGTGAGAAATATATCATACAATGGAGCAGGATAGAAGTGAGGCGGAAAGAGAGCGGGCAGAAAGAGAGAGATAGGCGATGAGAGAGGGGGTGGAGAGAATCACGACCAGCGGTCAAAGAGAAGCTATACAAACGGCATTGATTCATATCCAGCTGAATTTACAGTAACACGATGGAATCATTCCGCTTGTACAGCGAAAACTGCAGAATTTTATTATTTACTGATACACTTGGATTTCTTCGTAAATTTTCATCACTGCTGCCATGCTGTTAATTTAAAAAGATTCGTAAAGTCTAAAAATACGAGGCACGATATAATATTATTTTGATGTATCAAAAACGCAATAAAAAATAATGAAAACAAAGGCAAAATAATGATAAATTTATAACAAACCTGTTATTGAATTTAATTAATATTATTTTGCCAAAACAAAACTTGGTTGCATAATTTTTAATTCAATTTTTATAATTTTTACTTTTAGCGCTCCTGGGTAATCGGTTTCCGAAATTTGGGAAAATTACGAACACGAAATCTGTACATCGAGACAAAAAAAAATCAACAACAAAATTTGACACATTTGGTTTACTGTGTGTCAAAATTAAAAATTCATATAATTCCCATGCTTCTGAATAAAATAAAAATAATTTTCAAAACGACTTTTAGTATAAAAAGAAACAATTTTTGGTTTATAAAGTACAGTTAGCATTAAAAAATAAAAGTACAATAATAAAAAAAAACATACATCCACGTGGTCCTACAACGATCGGTAGCCGATTTATCCTCGAAAAATCTAATTTTTACACGAAGGCCCCTGGCGTAATAAATTACCGTAGAATTTACGGTATCCTACTGTTACTTATTATAAAATGATATCATATTCTACGGGAAACGATATTTTTTATTAAATAGGAAACTGTTACAAGTAAGAAAGTTAAAATTAATCAAAAATAAATTAAAGGAAAACACAATTTATTTTTTAGCGAGTTTCCATAGTTTTCTAACGTGGCCAGTCCATTAATATATTTTTATCAATTTTCTTATTTAAACTGAGATTCTTTAATTTAAACATCAAAACCCAAAACCACAACCAATAGAGATAAACGTTAGTCAATTTTGTGTAGTCCTACATGATGTCTAACCTAACCTTGCTAACATGCTAATTAAATGGGCGTTATCGACTGTTCTTTAAGTTTTGATAAAATCCCGGACTTGAATTAAAATTCCGTGCGGACATCCCTAACGACTACTATTATTTGTGTATCATCACGCATGGCAAACATACAGTAATCGAATTACGTTGGCAAATGTTTTCGGCCTTTATTGATAATACTGTTACGCCATTGCAGAACGTACTACGCGTTTCTCGGCTAGCCCAGCTGCAATGTGTGTGTGCGTACGTGACACTTAACATGCGTCAACAAACGAGGCTATTCGAGACCATACCGGCCGGCGCACTGTCTTCAAGGCCGCAATCAATTACGCTCTAGTGTTTTCGAGTAGTGCTGACGCCTATTATGGATTATTCTGGAACACTTGTGCTATCTATCTGGAGCGGTGAGATATTAAACTGTCGGATTGTGCAACGACGTCAGTCACAGACAACAGAAAGGGAAATGAAAAATTGGCTTCACCTTTCGAACGGCGTGTAAATAAAACGCGAATGTTTATTCACGGACAAGTAATGTTTGTTTGCCCGATCAATAAGAAACACATTTTTATACTCGTCAGTGTGTACTCGGTCGAGTAAGTGGGTACTTATGATGTCAAGTGTGTAGACTAGGCTAATAATTCGCTCACGTCACAAGCAGTTTCTTAGCGTGTAAGTGAATAAAAGAGAGAGTGGTTACGGGGGAAAGAGAATAATAAACTAACAAAACGGAATGAAAGGAATTTAAGTTAACTGAAAGAGCGAAGCGAGTCTCAGTTTTGACTCGACCGTTTTGCATTTTTTCTGTCTATGCGTCTGTTTGGGGGTATGTCTCACGATAATAATGAACGCATCAGCCGACTTTTGTAAAACTTGGCGCCCTATCAATTTGGAGCACATACTTTTACCCTACAGAACGCTACTGTTTTAAGGTTGATCACTCCAAAAATAGGGGGGTTGGGAAACAAAAATATGGGGGGTCAAAATTATGAAAAGTCACAAAAAAACCACGTGGGGTATCAAATTAAAAGGACTTTAAACAACCGAAATCTGAATATAGTGTTCATTTTTCAAAATTAAAAAATTTTTGGACGTCGGGGCCCAAAAAGTGGGCGAAAATTTTGAAATCACAAAAATCCACGTAGAGTAGGTATCAAATTAAAAAGAATTTTAACTAACATCTGAAGGTAATGTTGAGTTTTGGAAATTTTAAAATTTTGAGACCCCAGGGCCCCAAAAAGAGAGATCAAAAATTGTAAAAAAAAAAAATGGTACGAAACCAGCAGGATGGTTAGATTAAAAATATTTGTACCCAAATCCGAATATTTCGAATTTTTTAGTGTTAATTGTATGACTGTGTGGTCTACAATTGTTACGTTACTAAAGAACTAGTGGAGAAATCGGGATTTTTGTAATTTTTCCCATAATTTTAAAACGATCTAATTTCGAAATTTACTTAATAATAAATATACTCCGTTCAAAATGACGAGCGAGTTAATCAGTATGATCTAGTGATTATACTATGAATTTATTTCGTCATACAAAATTTGACCAAAAAGTTCGAGCGATTTTTGAATTTCATGCGCGATAAATGTCCAATTAAAAAATTGTTTTTATGTGACGTTTGTATCCATCTTTGTTAAAATCCCTTTTTTCGCTATTGGACGAATAGTTTAGATTTGAGAACTAATTGAGTAAGTTATGTTTTGGAGTATTTGGAGATTTTTTTGCAATGCAAGATTATGGAGTCAATTTTGTGTAAACAGTTAAATAAACTGTTCTGTTGTGGGGAAAGTGTTGCAGAAGGCTTCTGGCAAGCCTGCTATGCACGAACAAGCAGTTCAAATCTCCAAATATTGTCGTGAACAAACTGATGATTATCATCATGATAATCATATGAAGAGTGTAGTTTTGTTTTCCATTAATTTTTGTCATTAGGAGCAACATAAATAAAAGAAAACATTATTCTGGCATTTTACGTCACACGTGTGTGAAGTTATTCGTAGGAAACGGTGAAATGGAAGCGCAGTTTATGGAAGTTGCACGCCGATTGCACCAGTCATTGTACTGACGCCGCAACCGCCTTATTCGCCCCTTCCGAATAATGAAAAGAACCATGAAAGGATAACGTTTCGCGACTGTTGAACGCGTAAAACTGAAAATCGCTGAGGGAACTGAAGGCTACAGAAAAAATGCGTTCGAGAAGTTTTTAAGATTGAAAAAATCGTTGGTATAGTCGTGTTATAACCACCAACTTATGCTATGTTGAAGGGAACATTGTAAATGTAGATGAACCAATGCTTAATTTTCTAAATAAACAAAAATTGCGCGAACTTTTTGATCAAAACTTGTGCATCGTTCTTCACGTAAGAATTAAGTCACCATTCAGCGAAAAGAATCAGATTTGAAGGAAAGTCGGTGTACAGGACAGCGGAGTTCAGGTGTGTCGCTGAACAAAGACGACAATGTCTGTGTAAAAGGCGACTTTTTTTTTGAAAAACTATCTTTTTTTTTAATTCAGGACTTTCACGTTTCTGCAGTGCTTTCACTTTCACCAATTTCCATTAATTCTGCGATTGACTTTCTTAAGCGGCAGCCAATGTGCTTGTGTATTAGTTTCCACACGCCATATAGGCATATGGAATGTATTAGACGAGTGACGTCACTCCTTGTAGCCTATATACTGTACTGTACTTCAGTTTTTCAACTTTGTCTGTGTCTCGAAAGTGTCTCTGATTGGCTACCACCTGTTTGTGACGTCAGTAACGAAACCCTTGTACATGGAACTGGAAACTGAAGCATAATATCATCATCATCTTCACAACACGGCATAGGCATAGTGCTGCCTGTTCCGCCTCCAGCCATCTCTTCCCGGGTCTACCCACACACCTGCGTCCTATAGGTTTATACTGGTTGGAATCTGAAACTCTTTCTAAGCGTTCTTTCCACCGTTGTAATCTTTTAATTTTTCATTCAAGTTAAATACTTGTAATTCTTCTCTTATGGCATCATTGCTTATACGGTCAAGTTTAGAACACCTTTTAACTCGTCTTAAGAACGCCATTTCCGAGACCTGTATTTTACTGTCTCGTTTATTGGTTGTTGTCCGTAATTCACACCCATAGGAAATACCGCCATTACTTTAAAGAATTTTAATTTTGTACATAATACAGTAGGGAATTCGAACACAACGACGCAATGGTTTACGCCTCATAAAACTCTACGGGTCGCCGTGGAGGCCGTGACGAGAAAATCATCACGGAAAACTCATGTTATCAGTGTGTAAACTCACAAGCTGCTGGAGCAAGACATTGACATAAAGCCCATACAGCGACAAGTTTAGTTCATATAGCTCATAATATATGCATAGTCATTACCATAAGCATTAATTACATAGCCGGATTAAAAATCCGATTTTTTGTGTAAATCCAATAATATAATATGTTTACTGTTTACTTGATAATTCCGTCGAGTAAGATACTTCCTGTTTACTTGATAATTTCGACAAGTAAGATAGTTCCTGTTTATTTGGTAACTCTGTTGAGTTCGATACTTCCTGTTTACTTGGTAATTCCAACGAATAGAAGTGTATCAGAATTTGTACGCTCGAATACGAGGAATGCAGGCCATCGATGTATCGCGTGCTGCATTCACTGAATTCAATCCGACCGCTACACCAGTGGTGGGCAAGAACACTGCGTATGCTATATACTGTGCCTGTACAAAGTCTGACTTTTCTGCTTTGTTATAGCTTTTGTTGCTTTAGCGGAGCATATTTTGCATTAAATGGTATAGCTATGCCATTTTAACAATTAATGACTCCAAAGTAGAAGGTTTTTTTAATAAGTCCTTTTCCAAAATAAACACATTTGTTTCACTGTAAGATTTTAGTATTCTGACACATTATTTCAGTTTATCGCTCAATTCTGTTGCGTTTATAAACAGTTCTGTTGCGTTCTAATTTATGAACATTTAATATTGAAGCCAGACGAATAAAGATAAGAATAAGGGAAACAAAGAATAAAAGACGTGAGCCGTAAACTTTAAAATGTTTTTGTGTAAAAGACCATTTTATACGCTCGCCATGGTCGTTAAAAGTGTTCAATAAGCAATGCTAATTTACATTAATTTTTTAAATTTTATTTAATTAGCTACGTATTAACTGTATAAAAATTGTTTACATTAAACATTACTAAATAATACAATAATTTAACTTTTACCGGACACCAAGCTTAGAGAAGGTAGCTGCAGCGGTTTTTCCTTAGCAATATCATACCACAAGATTTTATAAAATAATGTCACTATTAATTTGATAAGTTTCACTTCACGGCTGTCTTCAGAAAAATCATTGTTTGAAATATGTTTTCTAAACACGGTGCCGGCAAAGTTTTTGCAAGCTGATGTAATCATTTTTTGGTATTAAGTTTACTGTCAGATATAATCAATAAATTATACATATATTTTAAAATCTTCAAAACGTCTGATGACGCTCTAATTAATATTCCGCTTGATACAAAGTCAGTAAAATGAGTGTAAACACTCAAGTTATTGTCATCTGTTATCAGTTAGGCAAAAGTAAAAACAAACTGTTATAATAATAAAATCTTCATAAGCACAAACTGTCAGAAGAACTGTCACAAATAATGTAAGGTGTCAAAACAAGTGCATTAATGACCGAACGACTCGTTTACGTAGTAGGCTACACCTGGTAACTTAGCGGCAAACGCTTTATTCTACCGATGGAGGGGGAAGTTGAACGTGCTTCGGGCCGTTCTGTTTGCCTGCCAGCACGCGATCCATATAGTATAGTTTGTTTTAAATTAGCTTATATTTGTAAAAAAATTTGTATGTTTAATTATTACCTTTATTTATTTTATAAGGGGGTTAAGTAAGGTTAATGGGTTATCGGCCACCCTCTTTATTATTGCGCTACACTATGCCATTAAAGACATAGTTCAGCGAGGAACAATATTAACCGAGACAAGCGCAATATGTGCTTACGCTGACGGTGTTGACGATGTATAGCCAGACCCAGACAACGGCTAGCTGAGCTATACACTGAGCTGAATCGAAAATCCGCTGGAATGGGACTCGATGTAAATATCAGCAAAAAAAAAACATTTTAATTTCTCCACCAGAAAGAGAAGAAATCTATATAATTTATGCATATAGGATAATTCATTTGATGCAGTTAATACGTTCAGATATCTGGTTAACATGATAGATAATGAAGGTTACATAAACACGACGGTACGTGACGGGATACAAATAGTAAATAGGGTACACTATGCCAACAACAGACTGTTCAGAAACAAACTCATTAGTCGTAACACAGAAATTAAAATATACAAGACACTTGTCAGACCGGTTGTTACATATGGACGCGCGACATGGACATTGACAAAAAAGGAACGAGTAACACGTAAATCTTCTTTCTTCTTCTAAGAAGATTTGAAAGAAAGATCATAAGACGTGTTTATGACCCGGTTAACGAAGATGACGAACGGAGAATAAGAAATAACCAGGAGATAGATGAACCATTGAATCATGAGGATATTGTAAGATTCGTAAAGGCTCAACGAATACAATGGGTAGGTCAGCTAGAGCGGATGAATGATCGGCCAAAGAAAATCCTGAGGGCGCAAGTCTATGAAAGCAGAAAGAGGAGGGGTCAACCTAGGATAAGATGGTTGGATGATGTGCTAGAAGATCTAAGAAGAATGGATGTAAGGGGTTACACTGAGAAGGTAATGATAGGACACATTGAAAAAGATTGTTGTTGGAAGCCAGAGCTCGCGTTGTCATGTAGCACTGAAGAAGAAGAAGAAGATGATGAGAATTACCGTTATTTCCATCTACA
This sequence comes from Magicicada septendecula, assembly GCA_034769895.1. Classification (NCBI taxonomy): domain Eukaryota; kingdom Metazoa; phylum Arthropoda; class Insecta; order Hemiptera; family Cicadidae; genus Magicicada; species Magicicada septendecula. The sequence goes on along the minus strand of CM068374.1, from coordinate 364,882,379 downwards.
ACGATGCTCCCCCTCCCCGCATTACAAACCTTAGAGCCGCCACTGTTTCTGAACCATTATGAAAACTGCCTTGTTGTGAATGTTATGAGGAGTCTACCTATTACAATTGCAGTCTTCTATTCCAACTACTTTGTTGCCTACACACTGCCTCTACAATAACTTCTACGATAAACTGTCGTTTACCGAGTTTCTCCATACTTCGTATTCCTCACAAAGAATTGTTTCCACTATCACGAATCAATTTGCTGAAAGATCGTCCATCTTCCGTTTCTCCGACGCATTGTAATCCCTGGATTTTAAAGACATTCCGTAAACACTCCGCGATTCGCCACTTCAACCAGTCAAAACCATGCCTCATTTTTGCTTTATAATACTAAGAAATGCCTGCGTGAACTTTAAAAGAAAAAAATAAATAAGAAAACACAAAACGATAAATCGATAAATTAGCCTTTATTGATTGTAATAATGGCTCCCATGTGTACCACCGAATTAGCTTAGGATTAAGCAGGGTAGGGTGCCTTATGTGAGCCGTACGGCATACAAGGAAGGAAGTGTGGCTAGCACTACGCTTCAGACCATTATTATCCCCAGGCTTCTATTGATTGTAATAGAAAATGTATTAAGTACCACCTCCACTGTCTTTCTGCTTAATTTTTTTGTCTTTGGCAAAAAAAATTGTGCCACTGGTAAATGGAAGAATTGTGTAAGAAATATATCATACAATGGAGCAGGATAGAAGTGAGGCGGAAAGAGAGCGGGCAGAAAGAGAGAGATAAGCGATGAGAGAGGGGGTGGAGAGAATCACGACCAGCGGTCAAAGAGAAGCTATACAAACGACATTGATTCATATCCAGCTGAATTTACAGTAACACGATGGAATCATTCCGCTTGTACACCGAAAACTGCAGAATTTTATTATTTACTGATACACTTGGATTTCTTCGTAAATTTTCATCACTGCTGCCATGCTGTTAATTTAAAAAGATTCGTAAAGTCTAAAAATACGAGGCACGATATAATATTATTTTGATGTATCAAAAACGCAATAAAAAATAATGAAAACAAAGGCAAAATAATGATAAATTTATAACAAACCTGTTATTGAATTTAATTAATATTATTTTGGCAAAACAAAACTTGGTTGCATAATTTTTAATTCAATTTTTATAATTTTTACTTTTAGCGCTCCTGGGTAATCGGTTTCCGAAATTTGGGAAAATTACGAACACGAAATCTGTACATCGAGACAAAAAAATCAACAACAAAATTTGACACATTTGGTTTACTGTGTGTCAAAATTAAAAATTCATATAATTCCCATGCTTCTGAATAAAATAAAAATAATTTTCAAAACGACTTTTAGTATAAAAAGAAACAATTTTTGGTTTATAAAGTACAGTTAGCATTAAAAAATAAAAGTACAATAATAAAAAAAATACATACATCCACGTGGTCCTACAACGATCGGTAGCCGATTTATCCTCGAAAAATCTAATTTTTACACGAAGGCCCCTGGCGTAATAAATTACCGTAGAATTTACGGTATCCTACTGTTACTTATTATAAAATGATATCATATTCTACGGGAAACGATATTTTTTATTAAATAGGAAACTGTTACAAGTAAGAAAGTTAAAATTAATCAAAAATAAATTAAAGGAAAACACAATTTATTTTTTAGCGAGTTTCCATAGTTTTCTAACGTGGCCAGTCCATTAATATATTTTTATCAATTTTCTTATTTAAACTGAGATTCTTTAATTTAAACATCAAAACCCAAAACCACAACCAATAGAGATAAACGTTAGTCAATTTTGTGTAGTCCTACATGATGTCTAACCTAACCTTGCTAACATGCTAATTAAATGGGCGTTATCGACTGTTCTTTAAGTTTTGATAAAATCCCGGACTTGAATTAAAATTCCGTGCGGACATCCCTAACGACTACTATTATTTGTGTATCATCACGCATGGCAAACATACAGTAATCGAATTTACGTTGGCAAATGTTTTCGGCCTTTATTGATAATACTGTTACGCCGTTGCAGAACGTTCTACGCGTATCCCAGCAGAGCCCAGCTGCAATGTGTGTGTGCGTACGTGACACTTAACATGCGTCAACAAACGAGGCTATTCGAGACCATACCGGCCGGCGCACTGTCTTCAAGGCCGCAATCAATTACGCTCTAGTGTTTTCGAGTAGTGCCGACGCGTATTATGGATTATTCTGGAACACTTGTGCTATCTATTTAAACAACGACAGCGCTGCCGGTTAGAATCAGTTTAAGTGGCGATTTATTCAAGTGAGGTTCGAAGTATTGTGGCGAAGTGTTATAATTGTGCGGGACTCTATTAGTTGACATTATATTGCGTGTGGACAATTATTACTTGAATTTTGTAAGAGACTATCTTGCTGATTACGAATTATTAATTGTGACTAATCAAAGCTGGTGATTAGTAACTTGATTGGTGTCTGTAATTTTGTTTTCCACTGTACCATACGACGATCAGTGAGACCGACGTAACAACGTATAAGAAGGAACTCACGGTTCTTTAGCCATGAAAATCCGTATCGTATATTATTAAGAGGGCTAGTTGAAAATGGCAAACTACGTTTTTTCCAACATCGTATTTGATAAGGATATGGAAATCTAAATTATCATATTTACTTTGGTTTAATGAAACAGAAAAAAATAAAGTTAAGTACAGGAAGCGAGTGGCATTAGGATAACTCACGCTCGAGTAGCTGCCATCTTGGTCGTCGGTCTATTGAATCCAAATTCAGTGCTCGGTTAGAAGTGGCCACTCTGTAGTATTTTGAGTAGAACACTCCGTCCTGTGCACACGGGTGTGACTGTATATACATGTTTGCATGAACGTAAGTAGATCAAAGGTTTGTTCAGACGACCATCGGTATTTTTTTTCTGCTTCTTTGGTCTTCAGTCTGTCGACTGGTCGACAACTGGTTTCCATACGGCTCTAGAAACTGAAAATTACGAATTGTACCCTACTGTGACCGGACAAGGAGGGTGGCTGAATGATTAGCAGACCCTTTGCCAACGCGCGGGCAGGCACAGGCCGCCAGTCAATAGCTGGGACCTGGTAATTGAAGACCCAGTCAGACAATTACCAAGTGAGGGTGAAGTGGAGCCAGCTGGGTGCGTATGTTTGTGTTGGTGAGCCCGTGCTGATACTCCAGCCGTCTTCGGCAAGGAGACATACTTCAGGAGATGGGGAAACGTTGCCTCTGGTATCCAGGATGCGAGATCCGGCAGTAGCTATAGAAGATTCTCAAAGGACGGCTGTACGTTCCTCATCGCTTACATGAAGAAGAGAACATGCCCGAAAACCCCTGACGGATGGCAAACCTATTTTACGGGATTACAATACTCCCCCACAAACCATTTCCTGTGTCCTCTGTTATAAATCATAACTGCTTTTAATTGCACAGTAATTTGTAAGGGACCAGAGAATCAATGGATTCAAATTTTAATAATGTGAATCCCCCAAACATGGTGAATACCCCACCCCAAGAAAAAGTATTTAAAATTAAAAGAAAATATCATTGTGAATAAGCGTTTTTTCACAAAGAAGTTAAAGCTAAAAATAGTACAGTTTGCAAATAAATTCTCATTTGAAATTAAACAAATGAATAAGTAAAAAATCTAATGAACACAAGAAAATGGATTCAACACATCAATAGAATGGAAGAAAGTAGAATACCGAAGATGGCGAAAGATTACAACACTAGAGGGAGAAGAAAAGTTGATAGACCTAAGAAAAGGTGGAATGTGGAATAGGAACAGGGCGCTAAAGCATAAAATCGTTAAGAAGATGATGACGATGATGAAAACCTAATGAAATTAATACGTATAAGGCAGTATTGTAAAGGAAAGGAACAACATATCAATAAAGTGTATTGTACAGAAGAAAAATTGAAAAAAAAAATAGTGGTCTAATAAAGTCCTAGTTGCTTTGGCACAACGACTTCTTCCTCTGCGATGACGATAAAGAAAAGGCATCAATTATTTATTCATTAGGAATCGACTCTAATACGTCTTTCTCTGAAGCTAGAACCATAAGGTTCGAAAGCCAAACGTCTCCAATTGCAGACATGAGCTTGTTTTTTTATTTCCATGTTCCATAAGGAAATGGAAGTATGGTCATGGCGAAAAAAATCGTTTTCGAGATAAGGGCTGATTCCGATTGTACTACCCTCAAACATGAAGAAAAGTCATTTTTCGAAAAGTGCCTATGTGTGTGTGTGTGTGTGTGTGTGTGTGTGTGTGTGTCTGTCTGTGTGTCTGTCTATCTGTGTGTAGAATTTTTTCTATGGCAAACGATAACAGCCGAAAATTCAAACAGAATCAAATAATGTTTTGCATACAGTCCTGAATTGTAGAGTACTCAAGGCATATTGTTTTTGGTGAAGATCGGTTAAGGGGAAGGGGTAGTTTACCTGAAACCTTTTACGTTTTAACAAGAGTAAAGTACTTGAAAATTCATTTAAACTTTTTCGAACAATGGTAATTGTTAAAAATAAAATAATTTTGCTGCCAGGCAATAAAATTATAATTTTTTCATTTTAATTTAAATCATGTATGAGAGAAAATATATCGTTCGTGGCAGGCAAGCATATCTAAATTATGTAATGTTTACGTTTCCATTTTTTATTATGATTACCGCAATAAAAAGGCAGGCAACACACGCGCTCGCGCACAATTCTCGTTATTTCTGGCCTCACTCATGTTTATTTTCTTACATTTGCACGCTTTTTAAATGGAATGCTTCCTGTGGATCGCTGGCCAGTGTAACTGCACGTGTTTACAGAGGAACGGTTCATAGACAGACTTTTCGTCTTTAGGGAATGAACCCTCTGCAAGATGCTCAGGGTCCATGAGTGACTTCGGAGCGCTCCTTCTTTTCCGCGTGTTTGTTCTGTGAAACGTACACTGTAGATTCGCAGCTTTACTCTGAGGAACGCTCAATAGGGAATGTTGAAAATTTTTGTCCACGGTGTACCCTCATACACACTAAACCTGCTCTGATGATTTGATTACGGACATCATAATATTAAAACTTTGGAAACTTGAGGAGTACTTAACGGAGATCAAACATTAACTGTTACAAGCCATTAATTTTATGCATATTTTGAAGCAATAAATGTTTAAATAAATTAACACAATCTGTGTACTTATTTCTATTACAAACTAATACATGTGTGCATGTATGAAAAATATATAAATATTTTTCTCACCTGGAAAATTGGTTGCCCCTCCTGGAAAATATTTTGACCTCCCTGATGGCTACTTATTTACTACCCTGTATGGAATATATTGTTATGCCATGGATCAGAATGGTGGGTGTTAAACAGAAGACACAAACGTAATAAGGAAGAAATGTTTTGCTGAGAAATTTATAATTATACGGGTGAACAGAATCGTCGTTCAGGAAATCAGAAGACGAATGGAAAGAAAGGAAGACTCGATTTTAAACAAGAAAAATGACTAGTACAGCATTGACAGGAAAGCCTTTGATAACACTAGTAGAAGTCATTCACCCTCGGCCGATAACTCGCAGCGAGAGTCCAATTTCAATACAGGAATCAGATCACAGCTCCATTTGGCCAGCTCTTCGTTTGACCTACAAACATTTTATTAGATCGAACCGAATTCAAGTAAATTATTTTAAAAGTAAATCTTGAACATGGAAGTCATGTATGGTTCTCCATACCGATTTTTATTATTTTAACTAGGCTCATAGTTTTTTCAAACCCCTGTAAAAATTTCAATGACGTAACCCTCCTGTGGACACCCCTGGTGTATATTAAAATCATTCACTATCGACTTTATTCGATGTAATATATTGTGTTTAAAATCGGGACGACCCGCAAAACCGCAAGGTCTGGCAATGTTGACTGTCGTACTACAGAGAGCCAGCGGTTCGTTGGCAACGGCGCGACGCGTTATTTCAACCGTTTTTCAGAAGAGTCCACAACTGGCGGAAGTTCACGCGTGTATTCCGGTTTTTTGTACGCATTGCGTATGATGATGTCACTATCCGGTTCCAAAGTTGACTTCAAGGTCTCGCTCGGCGTTCCCGCTTCTTTTACGTGTGGCCGCGCCGGGCCGTCTCTCAGAATATCTTTGCGTAGTCTTCTCGTTTGTGCGAAGTGAGCGTTGTTTTTATAGCTAACGTTTAATAAGTACAGTATACATATTTTTGTTTCAACACATGACCGCTCAGCCGCAAGAAATACAAGTTTTCTTTTCATAAGTACTGCGAAGGTAGCGCGTTAAGAAATAGTTGCAAACTGATGAGTGGGAACATGCAGGGATTAGAAGGGTGTGGTGGCCTATGCTGCCATCAGACTGGTGCTCCCCTCGATTCAAAATTCAAACTTTTTAGCCATAATTGACACTGACAAATGGCATACAAAGTTTCGAAAGTTAACAATTATTTAATTAAACTCTCAAATTACAAGAAATATTTAGCTAAATAGTGATTACAATGACCATAGTAGTACTTAAGGTTAGAAAATACTAATCGATCCATTTTTGTCTTGATTTTGCCTTAACGAAGTCTTGTATAAATTTTTCTAAATCGAGCGATTGAAGTACCTCGCTTTCAATATTCAACCTTGCTAACGAAGATAATCTCTCATGTCCCATAGTTGAACTCAACATATCTGTAATTGAGTTTTAATACAGAAAATTATCTTTCAGATTCGCAGTTAGCTATTGGAATCATCAAAAGCAGACGATAAGCAATGTATGTATTCAGAATACATAAATCATTTTACAATCAATAATCCAGTTTAATACTTTGAGCCGTCAAACTGTAGTTTCAACGAATCTATCATCTTCATGCGAACAAGCTGAAAAAGCCTCTTTCTTGGCAATTTTACTCGTGGCACAAAGTGTTTCAGTTCTATTAAGATCGTTATTCAAATCATTAGAGTAAACTTCTACAAGACCTTTCGCTTGATTTTCCAACTCGACACTCTCAATGGTTAATAACTACGTAAAAAACCAAACAATTGCATAATGTGATCATAAGCTTTGCTTCGCTTAGTCAATTCAGCTGGATGGTGCCCCCTCTGACAGCTGAGTCCCTGGTGTCCGGTGCTGCAGCATACTAGCGTTATGGATAATCCGCCACTGGGAACATGCACGTTGCGGAAGAAGCAGCTAATTCCAAAGAGGGAAAACTTGCTTACGAAAAAGAATTACGTTCTCCGTTCGAGACGGATAGGACACAATGTGCTACGTTTGCCATACCTTAGTCAGTATAACAAATAAAAACGCGTGCTTATTTAATTCCTACACGTACAGACAATGAACAATGTGCGCAACATACACTTGTCATTATCGATTCAGCAATATTTTTTCTGTCATACCACACGTTTATCGGCTGATTCAGCAATTGCCAGAATGTTTGGCGTCGTTATGTGGCCATTTAAAGGTGTACTACGGACAGCGATGTTGAGGACAATAATGTTGGAATTTTAATATTTTACTTCTATGTTCCTAAGGAAATGTAAGTACGGTGATCACGAAAAAAATCGTGTTCTAGATAAGGGCTCATTCTGATTGTACTACCCTCAAAACATGAAGAAAAGTAATTTTCCGAAAAGCGTCTGTGTGTCTGTTTGTGAGTTTGTGAGTAGAATTTTTTCTATGGCGAACGATAACTGCCGCAAATTCAAACAGAATCAAACAATTTTTTGCATATGTACCCGAGTTGTAGAGGACTCAAGGCTTATTGATTTTGGTGAAGATCGATTAAGGCGGAGAGGTAGTTTACCTGCAATGTTTTACGTTTAACAAGATTAAAGTACTTAAAAATTCGTTTAAACTTCTACAAACATTGGTAATTGTTACAAATAAAATAATTTTGTTGCCAGGCAACCAGGTTGTTGGGTGAGGAGGGAGGGGTAGTTTACCTGCATTGTTTTGTGTTTTAATTTTAAAGAGTTCTTAATTTTAATAAATAAGTGCCCCGAAAATTAAGTCATATTAATACACTGTAAAATGGTAAATGAGATAATTATAAATGGAATGGGTAGTTCAAGGAGGAGGGGGTGATTTTTTTTTAAATTGCTGTGCTGAAATCAAGTAAAGTATGAATATTTAACTTTGAAGGATAAGACACTTTAGAAACTACATATGATAAAACTATTACTCTATGAAAGTGTAAATATCATTAATGGTGAAGATCGGTTGAGGAGGAGGGATGATTATCTGCGTAGTTGAGTTTCTTTATAAGAATAAAGTACCTAATTTTTATAGATAAAGTAACTCGAAAATAACATTGTATTAAACGACTACCCCATAATAACAAAACTATTTATAAATAGTGAAAATAGTGCGGGTGGGCGATACTAGAACTTATGGAACCGAATTCAAGTAAATTATTTTAAATATAAACCTTAGAACATGGAATTCATGTATGATTCGCCATACCGATATTTTCCTCTTGTTATTTGAATTAGCAATCTCTGTAATTCTAACTTTGTCGTGTTTACTTGCCGAACTGCTGCTTGTCATGTTCCGGACGAGCCCTTTCAGTGTTTCCACCATTTTCAAGTCATAAACCACGACCCAAGTTACGACCTAAGTCAGTGTCGTGGTTTTTACTACTTGAAAATGGTGGAAACACTGAAAGGCCTCGTCCGGAACATGACAAGTAGCAGTCAGAAAGTAAACACGACAAAGTTGGTAATATTTTTCCTGTTCATAACGAATAGGTGCGTTTTCCAATTTTCAATCTCTATTCTGCCTGTAATTTACCATCTCATCTTCAGCGCTTGACCCATTATTTATCGCTTGGTGCCATCTTCTAGGATGACTTGGTCTCTGCCTTTCAATGGTTTGCATTATACAGCCAACGCTCTGGCAACCTGTCTTCATCCATTCGCTTAACATTCCGTACCGCCGTAGCTGTGTTTCCAATTGCTGTGACACTCTCTAGTCTCGATACCCTCGTGTCGTAAACGTTCCACCTCTGTTGCCATAAGCTGCCTTCTCAAGTTCTTAGTTTACTACGATATCTCTGATACATTTAGAAAAACCGCCTTTGTTTTCGAATTAAATACGTGTTCGATCATACTGCCCTCACTGTCTATTTTTATATCTTCTTGTGTGCAGTGGCGAATCTAGAATTTGGCCTTGGGGAGGTCCGGTCGTGTCAGCTTCATATAAAAGGAAAAAACGTGTTAAGACTAATCAATATTATAATCTTCAAAATGGCTGAAAAACGTGTGATAACATTCTGAAATCAAACTGTAATAAGACAAAAGAAATCGTGCTATTGGAACATTGCTTAGAAGATACTTATTAACATTTTATGTATTTAAAAATTATGACTACAGTTTTAATTAAAAAAAGTAAACCAAGAAAGTTTTGTACTAAAAAGAAATATACACTGTTTTAAAATGTTTTAGAGTTTAATTCGCCTTTATTTTTTTGCCATTTCATTAACAACTTCTTCCAGGGCCACTATATTTCATATTTCAAACGTATACTCAAATGCTGTGTTACACAAGTCTGTTGTATACTTAAACAACAGTTACTACTATCATTGCTGAAAAAAATAATTCAAAAAAGACCCAAACATTAAGAGACTAACAACATTTCTTGTCACTTTTTCGATCCTCTGGGGGGTCCAGTTCCGTTCGTCTGCCCCCTTAATACGCCCCTGCTCTTGTGTTGCTGATTACTATCACTCTGATTTTACTCTTTATATCTTTCTCTTCCAGTACCGAGTTCCAAGCTCTCTCGCAATCAGTTCTCTTTCTCTTCCATCTGTAAGTACTACGTAACCTGCAAACGAACCTTCTGAGATATCGACTCTATTAAATATCGAATTACCAACTTTTAAGTCATTTCTTCTAACTCAGCGTACCCTCGGGATCTCATCCACGCACATTACCAATAAAGTCGTGCTCAGACCTACAGCTTGTGATAGTCCTTCCTTCGTTGTTCTGACTAGGCATTGTTCCTTATTACAGAGTTAATATTGCAACTACGGGGAGAAAATTTCAGTGATATTCCGTAATCACTTAACATAGGTCTACTTCTAAGTCAGTTGTTAAAATACGGCTTATAAATAGTTTTAGAAATAAAAGGAATCACAATAGTTCTAAATTAATAAAAATAAAGTTATAGTTTTCTTAACAACGATAATCACTCAAACAGTTAAATAACAAACGTATCTGCAGGCATTAAAAAAAAAAATAAAAAAATAAAAAAATAAATTAAAAAAAAAAATAAAAAATGAAGGCAGAGCCTGTTAATCCACATTTATCTTTTTCTTGACTTTAATTCGGAAAATGAGATTTTATTGCTCGATTTTGCATAAAAAGTAAGTATTTTAACGCTAACTTTAAATTGCTTGAAACGTTCTTGGGACAGCATCCTGAACTTAAAGACCAAACAGGATAATAAATCCGGGTTTTCAAAATATGTTAAAAACTCATTTTCAAATTATTTATTAAGAATACAAATTTAGGATTCAAGCGACTCCTAATGAAATGAAATTTATTACCTTTAATTTGAATAACATTAACCAAAAAAGAATATTTTTTAATCAGCGCTTTTTCATATTTGTTTTGAACCCTTATACTTCACGATGCTTTCTCAAAAAATCTGGGACGAAAAGAATTTATAAAACGTATTTATAAAATAATATAGGAAGAATCCTGAAATTATCACTTTTCCTGAGGGAAATGGGGTATCGATCTAACTTTCAAGCTAGTCTCATCTCCTCCCAGCAGCAGCTTATTGTACGTATAATTTTTTTTTCATTTATTCGAATCAATTTGTGCTAACACTTTTTTCATTCTTTCTCCCATCATTTTGTCTGCATACCGTATCAAATGGTTTCTCTAGGTCTATAAATGCTAAGCGTATGTTTTCTTTTCTTTCTCGGTTTGTGCCTCATCATGTATGAAATTTGCCTCACCACTTCACATTCTTGATTTCATAAATCCAATCTATTACAGTTCGGTTGTCTATCCATTTAATAAGTTTCTTGTCCTTCCTTAGTATTCCTAGTGTAGAGCTTCCGTATAATTTTGACGTTTGCTGTTCATGTTTTTGATCAATAAATCGTTGCAGGTAATAAGCGATGATTAAAAACCTTCCTTTTTAAAAATACTTTGTTATTTACACGTTCTTACGAGGCAATATGCTTTTGTTTTACCCATCTTATCGTATTCGGCAGATTTCTGGGATTGCATTTCTATGTTTATAATTTCCACTGAACCACATATTTCAGTGGTTGTCAACCTTTTTAAGTCCACGACCCAACTTGAAGGATATTAGCATGAGCAATAGCAACTTCATGGGATCCATAGCATTGACGCCGGGCAGAATTACTTGTAGGGGTGCGCGCCCAGTTTATAATCATATTTTTGCTAACATCGAGTAATTTGAGCATTATTTTACGCTTAAACAAATTATAAATACTTAATTCTAGAAAAGGATATATGTAAGAGATTTTTAAGATACAGTAAGTAAACTTTCGAGCACAAGTTTGCAATCCCCCAAACGCCCTCTCGGGACCCAGCAGCACCTCGTAAGTTAAGAAACGGTGACACTTTCGTTTCATTCAACGGCTATAATATTCGTAACACAAATTGTCGAGCACAAGTTTGCAACCCCCCAAACGCCCTCTCGGGACCCAGCAGCACCTCATAGGTTAAGAAACGGTGACACTTGTTTCGTTCAACGGCTATAATATTCGTAACACAAATTGTCGAGCACAAGTTTGCAACCCCCCAAACGCCCTCTCGGGACCTAGCAGCACCTCATAGGTTAAGAAACGGTGACACTTGTTTCGTTCAACGGCTATAATATTCGTAACACAAATTGTCGAGCACAAGTTTGCAACCCCCCAAACGCCCTCTCGGGACCCAGCAGCACCTCATAGGTTAAGAAACGGTGACACTTGTTTCGTTCAACGGCTATAATATTATTTCTTTTATGAATTTGCTAACTGCTATAATTTTTTTTTTTTTTATTGTTCGACTTAGTCGAAAAAAAATTATAGCAGTTAGCAAATTCATAAAAGAGATAGTAAGGATGGCTGCTAATTTAAACAATACGAAGGCTATAATATTCGTAACACAAATTGTCGAGCACAAGTTTGCAACCCCCCAAACGCCCTCTCGGGACCCAGCAGCACCTCATAGGTTAAGAAACGGTGACACTTGTTTCGTTCAACGGCTATAATATTCGTAACACAAATTGTCGAGCACAAGTTTGCAACCCCCCAAACGCCCTCTCGGGACCCAGCAGCACCTCATAGGTTAAGAAACGGTGACACTTTTGTTTCGTTCAACGGCTATAATATTCGTAACACAAATTGTCGAGCACAAGTTTGCAACCCCCCAAACGCCCTCTCGGGACCCAGCAGCACCTCATAGGTTAAGAAACGGTGACACTTGTTTCGTTCAACGGCTATAATATTCGTAACACAAATTGTCGAGCACAAGTTTGCAACCCCCCAAACGCCCTCTCGGGACCCAGCAGCACCTCATAGGTTAAGAAACGGTGACACTTGTTTCGTTCAACGGCTATAATATTCGTAACACAAATTGTCGAGCACAAGTTTGCAACCCCCCAAACGCCCTCTCGGGACCCAACAGCACCTCATAGGTTAAGAAACGGTGACACTTTTGTTTCGTTCAACGGCTATAATATTCGTAACACAAATTTTCACTTGTTAGTCGGTGCAACCTCATTAAACATTATGTTCGTCTGTTCCATATTAGTTCACACACAAATATTTATACTTTCCTTGTTGATCTCAAATTAATTGTCTTCTCCGACTAGACTGCACTTTCACTAAATAACACTGCACCATCTGCTCAGCTCTGTAGATTTTACAGATACATTCAATTTATTTAATTTCCTTTCTAATCACCTTGTTTCCCCTTTCTAATCTTGTTAAACGTGCGCACCCAACAACGTTCAGTACACCTGTGGCGATAGGCTACCTCCCTGTTTCACAGCTCCCCCCTCTCTCACCCTCTCTCCCTCTCCCTCTATCTCTTGTTTTTTCCATTGCCCTAGATATCTGTTCCATTCTTTCCCGATTCCTCTGTCGCTATTCTTCCCGCTCAACAACATCATCTATGGCTTTATAGCCTAAAGTCAGGCTCTGACCTTCAAATTTTCCCTCCACTCCTGCCTGCTTCAATTTTATTCCAGTTCCTTGTTCTCAGTTCTCGTGCGTTCTTTGCGATTCCCTCCACCCATGTTTCTTAGTCAGGCTCTTGGTTTGTCCCCATCCGACTGCCATATTGTACTTTCTTCGGGTTTCTACGTTCTTCCATCCTCGCTGCATGACCGCGCCAACTAAATCTTCGTAACTTAATAGACTCTCATACTCGTGGTTCCTCACATTCTTAGTACAGTTCGTGACTGAATTCGATTATCCAGAGTCAGTTACCGTTCACCGGTCCCAATATCTTCTAAGCATTTTCCTTTCAGAGGACTCTTTCCATTTAACTCTTATTTTCTACCGCCATGTGTTTAAGCCTAGAACAACCGAGAGCGTCCCCCCCGCTAGTAATGCAGGTGTTGCCTCAGTCAAAGCCGCATCAGTCAGTATGTTCCTAGTGTCAGCAATTAAGTAAGGATGGAAAGATTCTAGAACACGTACGCTACGTGATGCTGGTGAGCGATTTCCTTAGCGCAGATCGAGTCTTATAGAAGTATTGTGTTATAATCAGTGTGAACTTTATTATTTGATATTATTATTGCGTATGGACAAATCTAACTGGAATTATTGTACGAGTATAATCTTGTTGAATAACTTGTTGACTATAAATTATTATTAATTGTGATAATTAAAGCTGGTAATTAGTAACTTCATTGCGTCTGTATTTTTGTTTTCCACTGTACTATATGACGATCAGGGAGACCGTCGTAACAATATTTTTTTCCTTACCGTACTGTATTTACAAAATTTTCTTTGTCTCTATATTTACACTTTTCTGTAATTTCTTCTGTCTTTCATTCTCATAGTGTATCTTGCCTACTAACTTTTTAAGGTTTGATATACTTAGAGACTGAAGATTCTTTGCGTTTTGATACGGACCGAATCCTCATCTTCAAATACTCGACAGTATCTCATACTAGAATTTAGGCCTAATAGTAGAATGTCGTTTCGCGTTAACCATAGTACTGATGATAATGATACTTTCTACTGCGACGTAGAACGAAAAAACAGTCGTGTGCAAATATTTGTAAATCAGCGTTACTGCACATTGTTGGAGTAGGCCTACATGAACTCGTTTTCCGTACGAGTTTGATTTTTTTTCGGGTGGGGGAATTGAAAACGCGTCGCGGCAGCGATTCTTACCAATTATTATTAGTCGACTGCGAAATATACAGCTGGCAGTGACTTTTTTCAGAGCACAGACGGTAAAGCTAACCAGACCTTCGTGCGATTTACATAAGGTTTTAAAGAGCGGCCTTGAAATGTGCAGTGAGGTACAATCGTACATTGTAATGCGTAATGTTTGTTGTTTGATACCGCGTGTAAGTAAGTAAGTAGTACATCTATCTATCCGAGGCTAACAATAAATAACCGAACACGTCCCGAGCGTCAAAGCCGCGATACGCAGAAGTAAGTGACTGAAAACATTTTATTTTCCGCTTTGCGCAACTCGTCAGAAGGAAAGCGTAACGCACTGCACTGGTATGGAGTACGCAGTTGTTGTCTATTATTATTATTACTAGACATGACGTAACAGTGACATCATTCCGGTAGAAATAATTACTAAAAGGTATGTTAGAAGAAAGGACGCCAGTAGTAAGGAATTTTAATTGGTTTGTTGTTTTTACTTCCATGTTCCATAAGGAAATGGAAGTATGGTGATGGCAAAAAAAAAATCCTGTTCGAAATAAGGGCTGATTCTGATTGTACTACCCTCAAAACATGAAGAAAAGTCATTTTTCAAAAAGTGTCTGTGTGTGTGTCTGTGTAGAATTTTTTCGATGGCAAACGATAACTGCCGCAAATTCAAACAGAATCAAATAATATTTTGCAAACTTGCCTGAATTGTAGACCACTCAAGGCCTGTTGATTTTGGTGAAGATCGGTTAAGGGGAAGGGGTAGTTTCCCTGCAACGTTTTATGTTTTAAGAAGAGTAATTTTTTGTGTAACGAACGATAACTGCCGTAAATTCAAACAGAATCAAATATTTTTTTTCACATGTGCCTGAATTGTAAAGGACTCGAGGTTTATTAATTTTGGTTAAGATCGGTTAAGAGGAAGGGGTAGTTTACCTGCAACATGTTATGTTTTAACAAGAGTAAAGTGCTTAATTTTGATAAATAAAGTATCCTGAAACCGAGGTCATAATAATCCACTGTAGAAAGGTAGATGAAATATCTATAAATTAAAAGGGTAGTTGAAAGGGGAGGGGGTAATTTTCTATAAAATAAAATGATAGTTGAATGGGGAGGGGATAATTTTGTGTGTACTACGTTATCGGCAACAAAGAAGTAGTTTGTTGTTAAAATTCCTTCCCGGGCTGTTTGGCCGTGGTCCAATGTTTTCAGCAAAACCAGATGTTTTGGCAATGCCATCATCAGTGAAAATCGAGTGCGCTAACGTGAGTTGGTATACGTTAGTAACAACAGTACTGTGGTTAAAGCTGAAGCAACAAGTAGAAAGAAGTAGTTTCGATGAAAAAATTTCATTTCGAAAATGATTTTAAATATAAATATTAGAACATGAAAGTCATATATTGTTCTAATACCGATATTTGTTATTTTGGCTACGCGCGAACTAGCAAAGAGTTTATCGTTGTGGTAACTTCATTATATACTCTATTCGCAAAAGGGAACCAATGGACAGGTCACGTTAGTGGCGCCTCTAGCTTACCTGCCCGAGTCTCGTGTCGGACGCTGTCATCGATGTATACTATATGGATCGCGTGCTGCCAGGCAAAGTGAATGGCAGAAAACGGTCCGAAGCACGTATAGCTTCCCGCACAATGGTTGGCAATAAAGCGTTTGGCGCTAAGTTAACACGTGTATTAAACGAGTCATTCAGTCAGTAATGCACTTGTTTTAACAGTTTACAATTATTACATTTGGGACAGTTCTACTGAAAATTTGTGCTTATGAATATTTTATTATTATAACAGTTTGTTTTTACTTTTGCCTAACTGATAACAGATGACAATAACTTAAGCGTTTACACTCATTTTACTGATTTTGTATCAAGCGGAAAATTAATTAGAGCGTCATTAGACGTTTTAAAGATTGTAAAATATATGTAGTCTATAATTTATTGATTATATCTGACAGTAAACTTAATACCAAAAAATGATTATATCAGCTTGCAAAAACTTTGCCGGCACAGTGTTTAGAAAACATATTTCAAACAATGATTTTTCTGAAGACACCCATGAAGTGAAACTTATCAAATTAATAGCGACATTATTTTATAAAATCTTGTGCTATAATACTGCTAAGGAAAGAACAGCTGCAGCTACCTTCTCTAAACTTGGTGTCTGCCAAAAGTTAAATAAATTTGTATTATTTAGTAATGTTTAAAATAAACAATTTTTATACAGTTAATACGTAGCTAATTAAATAAAATAAAAAAATTAATGTAAATTAGCATTGCTTATTGAACACTTTAACGACCATGGCGAGCGTATACGCCAGCTTCTTTTACGCAGTAAACATTTTAAAGTTTACGGCTCACGTCTTTTATTCTTTGTTTCCCTTATTCTTATCTTTATTCGTCTGGCTTGAATAATAAATGTTCATAAATAAGAGCGCAACAGAACTTAGCGACAAACTTAAATAATGTGTCAGAATACTGAAATCTTACAGTGAAACAAATGAGTTTATTTTGGAAAAGAACTTATTAAAAACCTCCCACTTTGGAGTCATTAATTGTTAAAATGACACAGCTATACCATTTAACGCAAAATATAATCCGCTAAAGCAACAAAATCTATAACAAAGCAGAAATGTCAGACTTTGTACAGGTACAGTAGCCTATATAGCACACGCAGTGTTCTTGCCAACCGTTTGTCACTGAGGGTAACAGTGCCTGTCCCAAAAAATGTGAAGCGTTTCATGTTCGCTACCAAACATGTTCAGTGCCACACATTCCAATGTTTTTGCTTTTATATAGCTACTGAAAGACATGCAAATTACTACGTGTGTCAGTATAAACACAAAGACAATAAGAAAAACATTAAATTCGAAGTTCATTAAGAGACAACAATTTTTAAGTATATTAAATCTGATATAGAAACGAAAAAATCACTAGGTTAGAATTTATAAAAAAAGTATCATGTATAAGGAGTGTATTATAAGGGGTAAAGCTTTCTGTAGGCGTAGCGTAGGCCTATTTTAGAATTTAAGTTTTGTATTGTAATGATAATAGAAGTATTGTACTGTGTGAGGCTTTGTATTTCATATTTTTATAGTGTTTTCTACTGTACGATTCAAACTATCAATATACTAAAGGTATTGTAACAAAAGTGCGTGTTTTAGTGCATAACTTCGAATAATTCCATATTAGCATTTCCAACGGCCAAATTGCTAATTCTTGAATCTAACCACAACGCGTATACTTATTTCAGCTTTATTAGTTTATATGCAACCACGAAAGTAACAACACAACAAATTATAAATCAGCGGCCCTCATTTCTTTTCACTTAGAGCGACCAAAACTGACCTCCGCGCGCATTTTGTATAAACCCTTGGAAAGGACCCATTGCCAGCCGCGCGCACCTTGTATGCCAAATTTGAGATTTTTTGACCGCGCCGCGTGTACCTTGTCAAACCTCGTTGTGGGTTTTGTGGGTAGTGGTAACGATTTGAGTTGAGTGAAGCTAAACTGAGAATCACTAAGTAAACCGAACCCTTTTATTTACGCTCCTCGCTTAACGTTGGGAGTAGGATTTTAAGATTCGCTACGACTTAAAGCACGCCTTTCATTTTCCCAAAAGCAACATTAATAAAGGTTCCAAAACACAGAAGTTTTTTTAATTAAATAAGACTTTAATTAAGTTTGGAAGAGAGGATATCAGGGCTAATTATTCAGAACATACTAAACTTGGCAGTACTAATTGGAAGTGGCTTTGAGAACTCCTAGTATATGAAGACTACTACCACAGTTATCAAAGCCGGAGAATATGTGGCATTATATTTTGCAACAGTTGTCACTTTTCTGTTTGCAATTATGTTATCCTCTTATGTTAACCGTTTACGCTTCTGAAGCACGTTTTGTAAGGCTACTACTACGCGTGCCATTGCATAAGGGTTTTGTTATCAGATAAAAAGCGCGACAAGAATTTATGATTCATTGGTTACATATCACGCCCAATATACGCAATGTTTACAATGCAACACATTCATAGCGTGTACACCAGTCGTCTCTGTTCTCTTCAGTCTCATTCTTTCTCTGTCACGCATCCAGAGGTTCGTCGTATACATGGTTGCAAAAACCGATTTGTTCCTAATGAATTAAAGTTTACAAACCTATAGTACACAGTCCAATGTTTTCTTGGGCGTTATGTACTGAATATAATGTGCAATGAACATATTCTGAGCTCCTACTTCCACATCGATCCTGTCGACTACACGAATATCGTTATAGATCGGGAAGTTTGAGACGTGGCAACAAATAGCCTCTCTCAACTTTGGAGCTATTTTCGGTACAAAAGCTTCGGCTGAGATCTATCCCGCGAATCCTGCACAGCATCCCTACACGGTCTGTGTTTAAGAAGGTAGTTTTTAGTGGGTAGACCGATATTCGAGTAATCTCATATTGGTCAGAAGTACGGGCGTCCTGTGCATCCATAATCCATTTTTCAGCTCTTTCGATTAAAAGAAAGGGAAAGTGCTTTAGCGATGGAGGCAAAATGGTAAGGAAAGTGAAAATTAAAAGGATGAGTCGTTGTTGTTCACATGGTGGATGTGCGAGTACAGAATGTAGAAAACACGATCAAAATTGGAAGGCAGACAATTGACCACGACTACATAAACCCTACCACAATATACGTATTTGTGCTTCTACAATCCGTTTCTGCGCAGTTTCTTGTAGATCTACAAAAATACTGGTTCTGATCTATCAATAAGAGCAAAAGCAACAACTCGTCTCATGATTTCATTTAAATTTTTATTCTAAAAGTAAGTTCTTATACTAATTCTAACACTTCAAGACTTTGCTTAAGGGGAAGAATACTGGGCCCATTGTTGTGGAACACACGACGGACCTTGGGGTTAGCGTATCCAGATATCACGTCTGTAGCGTTCGCGAATGACGTCATGACAGTCGTCGCCCAAATGTTCGAAGCAAACTATCGATCTTTTTGATTTAGCGTGATTGGAGGAACGGCATGCAATAATTTGCAAGATTTTTTGAAAACTACTAAGTCGGACGATGTTCAATATCGAAGGGTTAAGACAAAGTACGAGACTTGCGTTTGCTTAAGTTGTCTATGTTAGTGGATTCGTCTGAATTGAGTGCAAGAAAGATTGTAACTGCAGGACATAAAAGTTACGAATTCTTTTTATGTGATATTTTATCTAATTTCGTTACAACATTCTCTGCAGAATTATACTCAATAATAATTGAACGAGCGAAGTTCTCAGTTTTCACTCGACCATTCAACATTTGTCTGTCTGCCTGTCTATCTGCTATCTGTCTGTCTATCTATCTATCTATCTATGTAGGGTATCATCATCATCATCATTGGCTTGACAGTCTTTTGCGGCCCTGGCCTTCTTCAGAAGATTTCGCCATTCTTCTCTATTCATAGCCATATTATTCCAGTTTCTAATTAGTATTTGGGGTACGTTTCACGATAACTTTTGAACAAATCAACCGAGTTTTGTACTCGGAACGGATGTACATATTTTTAGCCTGTAGAACCCTTTTGTTTTTTAAATTGATCACCCCAAAGATGTGAGCGCGGGAAGCAGAAATGTGAGGGGAGCAAAATTGTGGAAAAATCGCAAAAGCCCAGGTGGGGTATGAAATTAAAGAGAATTTTAAGCACAATCTGAATATAGTATTCAGTTTTGAAAATTTCAAAATGTTTGGACGTAGGGCCCAAAAAGTGGATGAAGTGTTTATAAAATAGCAAAACTTCATGTAGGGTACCGAATTAACGAAAATTTTAAGAGTAACATCTGAATTTAGTATTAAGTTTTGGAAATTTAAAAAAATCTTTGGGACCACAGGGCCCAAAAAGGTATAAAAAATTTCAAAAAAATTATGAAAATCCAGCAGTGTCAGACTAAAAGAAACTGTAACCCAAATTCAGTGTTTTGAATTTTTAGTGTTTACTGTATTATTGTGTGCTGTAGGATTGTCATATTACAAAAGAAACAGGATAATAGGAATAGTAGGATTTTTTGTAATTTTTACTGTAAGCCCAAAGTATCTAATATCGAAATTTATGTAATAATAAATGTACTTCGTTGAAAATAGTGAGCGAGTTGTGCAGCTCAGAAAGTATACTATACGATTTATATGCAGGATTTTTATGTTTGTTTATTTAGACCTTTTTTGTGCAGCTGCGTACTTACATGAACTTGTGTAGTATTTGGACGAACTTTATTTTTTATAAGATAAAGACGTAGTAATTCTACGACTTTTTAAATTCCATTTTTTTCTTGTTTTACTGTTTATGCGTTTGTGTATCTAACTAAGCAATCTGCTGAGAACAGGAGGAAGTGTAAGGAACATTAAATTCCCGTGACACATCAAAACAAGATGACATCAATCGACTTGTTTTGTAGTTTAGGTATCACCCTGGCTTCCAGTGGTTCTTATGAGTTATTGTTATTAACTTATCTGTTTTTTCGAAACGAGTTCCACAACGTTTGTTTACGAGTTCTCCCAACGTTTTAGCGTCATGTAGTAGTTTGTTGTTGAAAGTGGTTCTAAACCATTAACATACATTAAACAACGTCGCTACACTATGCTGGTAACGAAGTCCTTGAAATGTTTCTGGCCCGAAAACCGATTGACAAAAGATGTTTCAAAATACATGTTTATTCATTAACTTAGACTAAGCAAGTAAAACTAACAGCAACGTTTTCCTCATTTCGTCATCAACAAGTTCGCATCAACGACCCGACAGCCTTCGTGCATCCTGCGCGTGAGGCACGTCGTCTATAGTTTACACTCGCTACTCTTCCTTCAGCCACCCAGTTTCTTCATAGATATGTTTTCTATGAGTCTTTTCAAAACATCTTCATCTCTTACTTTATTACTCTACCTAATTCTCAACGATTTCTGTAGCACTAAGGAAAGTAAAACAACAATTGAATACAGTCCCGATTTTGTAAGCGTGGACGTGCTCAGGGGCGCAACGTCCGTGGAAGGAAACACGAGAAAACGTCGTTAACTTAAAAAATTAACTAAACTTACAAAAATGTGACAAATACAAAAGATGCGAGTGAATCGTGAATCGTATTTGTCTGTATTATTGGAAAACAGTGACAATATAGCAAGGGGCCGGGCATGATACTAGATTTGCTTCAAGTTTGAATCTGATTCTGACCAAAGCAGAAGAACCTGTTGGGTAGGTCCTGCTTGGACGGGGTAAGACACTCCAGTCAGAGACGTATTTTTTATGACCCCCCTCTCGTCCCTTCCACCTCCCCCACTAGTAATGCGTAAACGCTTGAGAAAAAACTAGTCAAAAGGCGTTTTTAAAGATAGTGATTATGGTCAGATTTCACTTTTCCTTCGCGTAGCGTCCGGGTTTGTCGGGGGGGGGGGGGCTTGCTCATAGTGTGCCCAGGGTGTTGTTGATGTCAAACGCGGGCCTGATTGAGTATGCTGATGGAATAGTGTTATTATTCCTCGCTCAAGGGACGAAGGAAGAGGAAGAGTATCAGCATTGCAAAGGAAGAGGTTGAGTGTAACGTACAAAGTAGTAAATAAGCAAACAATCTGACAGCAGCAAAGACGGTGACGACAACGACAACAATCTTTTGCAACTTTTTCTTTTTCTTCTTCCGTCATGTTTTAGGCTTTCGGCCCGTTATAAACTTCTACTTCTAACTTGGTATAAGAGTCGATCTCCCCGCTTTTTTCTTGGCTGCTCCACAAAGCTCTTCGTCCCTTTGGCTGATATTCAAATACCTTTCTAGCAATACGACTTAGCGTCACTTCATTCCGGATATCTCTCCATTTTGTCCTGTATTTTGTTATTCGTGCGCGTATACTTTGTATTTCTAACTACACACCCATGTGCCATTATATGTTTTCCTATCCATCGTTGTATACCCTGCCGTATCTCTTGAAATTCCCATTTCTGTTGTTTGCATTCTTCTTTCTTTCCCTTTTGATAAAATCTCATGCTTAAATTCTAGAGTATACGTAGAAGGATAACTCTAATAACAAACCCCTGTCTTCCAGTTTGGAGGTATCCCGAAGGACTGGTACACCATCCGAGTAAAAAATGCATATTTTCAAAATTCCGTAGAAGACATCGGAGGATATGAATTTCCCTAGAAAATGATCGAGTGTCTAAATAAAACAAGATAAGGATAACGCAAGAATTGAAGTCATAAGCAAGAAGAATGGATTGGGAAACTGTGGAGGAAAGAAGCGAATAAAAGCGAACAATGGTGCTTCTTGTATCTTTTTGTCGAAAAGAAAATATTAATGGATGTCTATGGTGCAGTAACGGTAACGAATTGTAGTAGTAGAGAATTAGCCTCAACCTTAATGAAGATTTGCAACTGCAAGTCTGGTGATGTGAGACGAAGAGGAAAGCCACGAATTCAGTGGGAGGACCAGATAATGAAAAATATAAAAAGTATGTAAGTTGTAAGATAGAGGGAACAGGGAAAGTGGAAAAATGGAAAAATATATCTGAATAAGCAAGGTTGCATTTGACCGTATAGAAAATGAAACGAAAGACATTGTAAAGTCGTCACACACAACATCATCACAATCAGGGGTGATACAACCCTGGGCGGGTCCTGGTCTGCTGATGAGTCCTCGTCAGCGCTCTCTGTCCAATACAACCATCCTACAGTTGCAGATTCCTACCCTTTCTGCATCCTGCTGTACTCCATTCGCCACCTCAGCTTTGGTCTTCCCACTTTCCTTTTGCCATCTGGGTCATAGAGGAAGAGGCGCTTTACAGTGTCTTTAGGGTCCTAGTAGTAGTAGTAGTAGTAGTAGAAGTAGTAGTAGTAGTAGTAGTAGCAGCAGCAGCAGTAGTAGTAGTAGTAGTAGTAGTAGTAGTAGTAGTAGTAGTAGTAGCAGAAGCAGCAGCAGTAGTAGTAGTAGTAGTAGTAGTAGCAGTAGTAGTAGTAGCAGCAGCAGCACCAGCAGCAGCAGTAGTAGCAGCAGTAGTAGCAGTAGTAGTAGTAGTAGTAGCAGTAGTAGTAGTAGTAGTAGTAGTAGTAGTGGTAGTAGCAGCTGTGCAGCAATAGCAGTAGCAGTAGTAGTAGTAGTAGTAGTAGTAGTAGTAGTAGTGGTGGTAGTCTTCTAACACACGAATTTGGCAGTTCCGTGTAAGAAAGTCTTGAGCAAACGTTGGATGAAACCAGCACAATCGATAACAACTAATCATTGCAAGTTTTTGGTAATAATTAATAATTGTAGACTTTTACTCAGTGAATAAAATGTAAAAATTGAATCACACAGAGTCTGGTTCAAAACAATTGTCAAATTAAATTGGGAACAAGATCAGCGGATTCTCCCACCGTCGGAACAAGCGCACCGTGTACACGTACCGGTATGTCTGCGCTCCGTCTACACTATCACAGAATTGTTTACGTATTAAACGATGCTCATATTTGTATAATGTGTCGCGTGTTTTTACGAACCGTTAAGTAACACAAAAAAAAAAAAAAAAAAAAAACTTCTCAGTGGTCATAACGATACAATTGTGGCGGCGGACGATATGAAGGACGTGTTTTTGAAAACTTGTCAAGCCTGCCGTGGGAAATAACCATACATTAGTGGCTTCGAATGATCCTGTTCCCTCTCTGTTTATGTAGGTTATCATGAACCACTCACGAAGATTCTTTAAAACTTTGCCGAGTTCTTTAGCCCGTTAGTCAATTTCTTGAGTTGGTCGTGGACAGCTTAGATGGGCAGGCCATGTTGTCAGGATGTAAGCATAAAGCCCTGTAAAGCGCGTCTTCCTGTATAACGCAGACGGCAAAAGGAAAGTGGGAAGGCCGAAGTTGTGGAGTACAGCAGGACGCAGAAAGGGCAGCAATCCGCAATTGTAGGACGGTTGCATCGGGCAGAGAACGTTGTTCACCAGGCCAGGACCCACCCAGGGTTGTAGTGTCCTGATGATGATGATAGTTGTGCTGTGTCACTCTACTGTACATTGCCTTTCGTTTCATTTCCTGTACGTTCATATGTATCCTTGTTTATGCAGTTACATTTTTTAACTTTTCTTGTTCTACACACTAGTTCCCTCCATTTTACAACTTACACATTCTTATATCATTCATTATCTGACCCACCATATATAGCTTTCATTCTCGTACAAATTTCCATTGGCTGACGCCTCTCAGCAGCCAAAAACTGAATAACGGCACGAAGATTATCTTTGGACGGATTTTCTATCATAGATGCCATTTTCCAACCTACTCACAACGCTCTTAGAAAAGAGGAAAACTGCAAATATTTTTGACAGACGCGTCACTAGTACTTAAACAGACAATATAAACAAATGAATTCCGTTGCCATGGCGACGAAGTCACGGCTGCGCAGGTCAAACCTGTTTCTATTGAACAATCCTCGTACATAGTTTATCGCGTGCTTTTCACGATTCCAATAGCTAACTGGGAATATGAAAGAGCATTTGCTGCATTAAGACGATTAAAGATATGTTGAGTTCAGGTAGCCTATGGGAGATGAGAGATTATCTTCGTTAGCAAGGTTGAATATTGAAAGCGAGATACTTGAATCGCTCGATTTAAAAGAAACTACTACAGGCTCCTCCGTCTCCACACTAGATGCACATCCTGCTGCCGATGTGCATCATCCTGCCAGGCCAGAACCCAGGCTACCTCCAGACTGCCTTGACAGAACCCCCATCTCTAGTTTGCTTACCGATCCACTCTGCCGAAAGGATTGGTTACCACAACCTTCGAGTGGATTTCTCGCCGTAATAGGACTCACGGACGTGTAGGTGAGAGTGGAGTTGGGGTGGAGAAGCTGATGCATTTCTCTTGTATGAAAACATATATTCGCGTCACACCCCCTTTGGACCCCCTTTGTAATCACTATTTAGGTAAATATTTGTTGTAATATGATACTTCAATAAAATAATTTTTAACTTCCGAAATTGTGTATGCCATTTATCAGTATAATGTCTGTGATATCTGTTCTGTAATATCTGTATGTTTTGTATTCGTGTCAACATTAAGTGTTAATGTCGACTAATATATATGCCTTATAGGCCCAGTGTTTAACATTTTGAACTTATTGTATCATGCCAGCAGCAAGTGGAAGTGATTTTTGTTCATTTGTTTACATGTTGTTGTCATTTAGTCTTGTAATTTGTGTATCTCTTTAATCTTAAAAACAACAACAACAAGAAGAGCTCTCAAAGGTCAGCTCTTCATAATCATGTATGTGTTTTGTCAGACAATTTGTTCAATGTTCGCTTAATCGAACAGATCACAAATCTGCAATAAATAAAAAAAATTATCAGTATAAATAGTGGATAAAAGATTGAATTTATAAACTGGAGGGGGGGCACCAGTCTGATGGTAGCATAGGACACCACGCGCTTCCAATCCGACCCTGCGCGTGGGACAGTGCGAGTGATGCGTCTGATAACCTCGTCAGACCGTGTGTACAGTATATGGGTTAAGGTTGTTGTGCCGTGGGAAAACGTTACACAAAGGTGACCATCCCAAGCGACCAGCCGGAAATGAAATCAGTTACATTGTATTGTTTGTGTAAACCGCAATCGGTACACTCACGTAGACAAAGCGTGTGTGTGTGGGTATACGTACGTATTTCCTACGGGGCTACGTAACTTTGGTAACCGTAGATCGAGTCACACTAACTCGCGTCATTCCGTTATATTACAAAACAAACATGTGTACTTTGTTTTTACTTCCATGTTGCGTAAGGAAATGGAAGTATAGTGATCGCGAAAAAATCGTGTTCGAGATAAGGGCACATTCTGATTGTGCTACCCTCAAAACATGAAGAACAGTCATTTACCGAAAAGTGTCTGTGTGTAGATTTTTTTCTATGGCGATCGATAACTGCCGGAAATTCAAACAGAATCACATAATTTTTTGCATATGTGCCCGAGTTGTAGAGGACTCCAACACCTATTGATTTTGGTGAAGATATTAGCATTATGATGTTATTAGCATTTACGTTAATGGGGTTGGTTTCAGAATGTTATCAACTACTTTAAAGAGAGTAATGTTGATTAGTCTTCACTTATTTATTTATTTTTTTTTTGTATGAAGCCGCTCGACCAAACCCCCTCCCTCCCCCCAAGCCAAATTCTAGATACGTCATTACATGCATAACAATTTTGTTATGCGCGCCGCGCGATTTGACAGATTTATAATCAATTTAAATAAATTATTCAAAAATATACCGTAAGTAAAAAAACTGAAGCTCATAAGTATCGATATACACAGTCTTCCCAAAAGGTAGTGCCAAACTTTGGGAAATGATCCTACCCATCAAACTGGAGAACTTCGAATAAACATAATAAAATTATATAATAATATAATAAAATGATACAATAAAATAAAATAATATAATAAAATGCTCCGAATCCGTCTGTATGTCTGAATGTTTTTAAAAAAAATAATTTATTACTGCCAAAGAAGATAAGACATGGAGTTGAAAGTTGGTATACCGTACGTTTGCCTTTTTGTATAACGTACCAACTAAACGATAATGTTAACTTACCTTAAACATTTTCATAATGGCCGCTGATTTAAATGTTTAATTCTAAATTTAATAAAAATCGCCACTTATAGCAAGAATATGTCGTATTATGTAAAACGTACCCCCTTCTATCGGTAATCCAATGACACATTGTTTCCGGTATTCGGATAGAAAATAATTGAGTCATTTCATTTCTTTCCTAAGAAATTACATACTTCTTATAAGAACTTCCGGTCACCTCCTTGCAAAAATTTTTCTTGTCTATGTTTTCATATATACCATTCTTCTATCAGTTCTTGGTTAATCCCTCCCTACCTTTGGACATTTAATTCCACATTTTATTTTCTACTCGCTCCTATGTAATAATTGTGTTTTCGTAATTATATCTGCTAAACATGTTTCACTTTTTCTCGTGTCTAATCTTCGTAAAGCAGCACCTCTAGAAATGAAATGTGTCGTATTCTCAACTATTAATACACACAACTCATTTTATAAAATGAAAATTACGAAGTAATACAAGTATATAAGAAGCAATTCAATACCTTCACGATTATTATTACCATCGTTATATTCATCGTGGTATTCGTTGTCACCATCGTCACCACGACAGCCACCACTATCGTCGCCGCCGCCGCCGCCGTCATCATCATCATCATCTTCTTCTTCATCTTCATCTTCGTCGTCGACATCCTCCTCGTCACCCCGATCCCGCCTCTCCTCTCCTTCCTTTCTCCCTCCACAACACCCCTCTCCGTCAACGATACATACATGCATACAGTTTTAACATGTTAATAATGTAGTACTAATTCATTGTATCATTGTCAGTGATTGATTTTTATTTTTCTTGTTTACTTTGAATCTTTGTAATTGTTGTACCACTGAGTTGTCTTTATATGTATTGAGAATCGGCTTGTAATAAGTTTATATATAGCATGTAGTATTACTTTATTTGTAATGGAGCATGCTGATAAAATAAAGGTATAAAAAAAAAACCCTCTCCGTCCTTCCCTCCCCTCCCCACTCCTCAATTCCATCCCCCTCGTTCCTCCCCCTCCACCTCCTCCTCATCATCATCATCATATCATCATTTTCCGAATATGTTCATTACAGGACTTTTCTTCTGACGTACCTACTATTTGATTTATATCTGTAACATTTCTGGTCTACTGCTTTTTTCTTCGGACCGTGTACCGGCCAATCAATCGGTTTTCTAAGTGACAAATTTTCGCAAGCCTAATCCAAGGGAAAACGAATCGCTTTATAAAATTTCAGTTTTATATCCCTCCGATCTTATGCCTTCAAACAGTTCCCCGTGTTAACTATCAGTGAACCTAAGTAGGTAGACATGTTATAAACATCGTAATTTACCACCTGGAATAAAGTAACTGAAGATAAGTACAAGATTATAAAACAAAAGACAAAAAATGCCTTGTCTTTAGTATGGAAGGAAAAAATGGAACAAAAATAAAATTGGGAACGATGTCTTACAAGCCGTCAAAGAATTCAACTACTTGTAAGTAATGATGGGCGGAGTTCTAGGCTATGTGATTAAGCTAAAGTAGTAATGCTTTCCAGTATGAAAAAAAGTCTCTTCACTCTAACGAACGTCAAGGATGAGGAAGAGTTACGTTTGGAGCGTTGTCGTGTACGAAAGTGAAGAGCGGACGGTAGGAGAGACTGAAAGGAAAACGTTGATAGCTTTGAAATGTGCTGCTATAGAAGAAGCAAGAAGCACTGCTGGAGAGATTCGGCGAGTTCATGAGAACAGAAGCTTCTTAAAGTATCTGATGAAAATAAGAAGAGGCAGCTAATTGAACAGTGACTTCGGTACGATGAATTTATGAAAAGAATGATTGCGGGGAAGAGTAACTGAAGGGCTCGTTTTTGTTAAAATCCATTTCCGGGCTGTTTGGCCGTAGTCCATTGTTTCAACAAAAACAGACGAGCGAATTTATACTCGCATCGACATGGCAGTCGATGACACTGCCGAAACGTCTGTTTTTGTTCAAAACAATGGACCATGGCCAAACAGCCAGGGAATGAATTTTAACGACATTGACTCCGGCCGTGTAAGCCTACGAACTATGAAGGGCTCGTTGTTTGTGGTACAGATAGAGAGGTGAGAGCGAGCGAGCGAGAGAGAGAGAGAGAGAGAGAGAGAGAGAGAGTAGTGAGAGAGAGAGAGAGAGCGAGAGGGGGGGGAGATTGACGTGTTGAAAGACTGCTGAGAAAATCGACAATCATGACCTTGAGTTAGATTGATTTGTTTGCTACAGAATTACAATCTGTTTAACTTAAGTAAATTTCGAAACATCGTATTATAATATTATAGTTCCCAGAGTATTGTAAAGCACTGCAGTTAGCTGTTGTCAGAGGCGTATACGAATAGCAATTAAGCAAGGTTTGTGACAACAGACAAACTGGCTAGTTATGCTTCTTTTATGAAAGGAATAGTCATATCAAAGAAACAATTGTTTGTAGTTTTATAAACTGAAAACAAATTTTTCAAGTCTATTCTCACTTTGCCTCCCTTCTGGCTATGCCGCCCGGGGCGGTACCCCCTTGGCCTCTCCAATATTATTTGCAAACGTATAAGAAAACGTTACGTGGACTACGTATGTGCAATTCTTCCCGGTTCGACGCAGCGAACGTGTTGATGAGTATCTTGAGTGTGCGGTTTGTTTTTGGTTTGTGCGTCTTGTCGGTATATCTATAATACTTCGCGTGTACGCCATCATACTAATACTATTATTGAAAATCGATTTGTTTGAATTTTATTTGAAGCTGATTCGTAGCGAAGTAAACTCAGTGGCGCCTATTTTCAGAAGAGGAGGGAAGAAAGATTAAGAACTACAATTTCCAAAGAGTTTATGAAGTCTTTTATTCAAGGAAAATCGAACCCTGAGTGTCAAAACATTACAATTAACAAGGAATCAAGTTGCGATCATAAAATGGGTGTTGTTAGCGACGAGGCTGTTGATTAATACAGTAAAGTTAACGACGTGATTACTTCAAACTATGAAAGTGTCAAAGTACAGTTATAAGATTTAGTTGGTTCCAGTACAGTGGATGATGTTACATCGTGCAGTATTAAAATTACAGGCGATAAAGGACAGAACATTACTCTACTAGCAACAATGTAGACCGTGTTCCCTGTGTTGCTCTACAAGATATGGGACCTTGCCCAAGCGAGAAATCTCAATCCTTCCGAGATATAACGGTGAGTAGAGGAACATGTCAGTGGCAGTACCAGGACAGCTATTTCCCTGAAGATGAAGATGGAAAATCCTTAAACGAGTACTGGATTGATAAAACCTTGCAAAATAGCGAAAAGGTGAATCGCACTTGGATGTGTTTTTCTCCAACTAAAAAGTCGCGATTTTGCTTTTGTTGCAATTTATTTCCACAAAAAACTATCAAAAAACCATTTCAGTAGTGAAATTTGATTGTGCGTACACAATTTTTACATAACTTTTAATTGTGAAGGAGAGGCAACCGACGATCTCCATGCCCCGGGCGCTAGAAACCCTAGTTACGCTACCGGCTGTTGTTATCACAAATGATACTTAGTGTGATGTTTGTTTGAATGGTGTCACACTAGCAATGATGTGGCTTTGTAGAACGAAGGAGCAAGCGTGTGTGCTGAATCAAAGTAAAGAGTGGAGAGTGTGAGTGCCAACGATCGAGTACTTCCTTCCGTTGGATGTGTGCCACGGCTCCTCTTGTGTCACGGCATTGGGACCCCTCTCAACAACTCATTCTGGGCCCGTTTCTGTAGAATTCCATCGACTGCGTCACTGTGAAATACATGCTATACTTGGAATATACGGCCTGTAGTCAGTAATGGCCTCGGCTGGATTTCTGTGGTGGACTACTGGAGAAGGGATTCCCCAAATGTCACGTCTACTATATACGACGGATAAGGCAACGGGAAACTACACCATTAAAGGTTCGATAGGATATCCCTTTTTTTAGAATAATGAGAACGCTGGGTACAGTCTCTAGTTAAATATTCCGGTCGGATCTCCGGGAGGGGACAACTAGCGACTACAAATGCAAACAAAGACATATATATGATGATAAATTAGGAAAAACTAAAACTCATGAAATGTTCCACAACTGGGAAACAGAAGGCTGACATATTTCTGGACGGTAGGAAGCTAGTGAAAATTTATTTCTTTAAATATCTTGGGAGATGCACCATTGACGTAAAAATAGAATTGCACAAGCAAGTTGAGCATTTTTCAAGAAAAGATGTCTTCTGGCGTCCAGAATCGTGTTCCAGGAAGAAATTTGTAAAGAGTTTCATTTGGAGCTCGCACGTCCACATATGGCTCGGAAACCTGGACTCTGAGGACATTGGAGAGGAGCTACCTTGAAACTTTTGAGATGTGGTGCTGCATATCGTGGACGAAAAGAGTGCTTAATGACAAGGTTTTGAAGAGAGTAGGAGGAAGAAGGATCCTGGCCGAAACCGTTGTGAAAGTATGACTGCTACAACATTCAAATTGGATCACTACCCTGATCGAGGGGCGTAGTGGGGGAGGCAGAAGTATATGTATTAGATAAAAGAAGGAAGAAGGGGGAAGAAATTGCAAGCTCATCAACCTTTGGAGTTTGAGAACGGGGAGTAGGAGGAGGAGGAGATATATGATACGGATGTCCATCAATCTCCCGAACGAGGTTGTAAAAGAAGGAAAAAAGACTAAGACGAAAAAGAAGAATTAGGGAGATCAATGAAACTGACCAAATTCATGCGAGAGACGAAAGAAGTGCTAGTAGTTTTCAGTGAGTAGGCCCACATTGTTTCCAGTGAGTAAGCCCACATTGTTTTAGTGACCGACTTAATACAGTTTTCTGACACTACCGTTTATTAACAACTTTCTGTACAGAATTTATAATTAACTCTACTTCTTATTAAGACTAAGTATAATATGTAAAACTTTGATTTGATTGTAAAAGAAGTAACTATTAGTCGTGGAGTTTATCTACCCTTGTGGAAGAAATAATCGAATGAGAGTGACATTGGTTCAACCCCGAAAATCACGTGGATTTAGGAGATTAAAAAAAAACTATGATAAGGTAATAACAAATTTGCTTTGGGTTATCGGAGATAACGGGGATTTACGGTATCTCATTGACGTCATTTGGAGTTTACATGAAGGACTTCATTAGAATATTTTATTGACCAACCAGTAGTGAAGCCAAGTGGGGTTACTGGAGGCGACAACGCCAGTGGAGTCTTATTGGTTAAATCTGCAAGGAGGCATTATCAGGTCGAAACTGGCAGGTAGAAAGTGGGGGAACCTACCAGCAGTACAGCTATCTCCATCATCTGCCACAGTGTAAAAATCCTGGTCTACGTTTGCAAGAAGGGCTTGATTTCAGGGGAACGGCGTTCCGGAACCTCTTGGATCCAAAAATAAATTAACGAAAAAATATATGAAAAACGTAATCATTACAAAAGTTTACTACTACTTTTTAAATTGTGCCCCTATCAGCCCCACTACATAACTAAACATTTGTCAATGTCAAACACCAGCACCAATCTTTATTTTAACTACTATCGTCCAAAAAATGTCCCAATAACCTATGGAGAAAATGAAACAAAAAAACTTGCTACAAAATTAAAATTACATGAAAGGCAACTGATAGGGAGCTTCCGAGAACATGGGCGTTCCAAATTTTTTCCGGAGAGTCTTTCTACTTTGAAATCTGCTATTGAATCGATAGCAATAACTTCAAGTGAACGTGAGAGGGCTGATTGATGCCCATCATACAGCACTGGACACAAAGAGTAAAGGAAAGGTCAAGAAACAAACAATATGACGACACAATGATGAAACTATGGAAACTTTGTCCGAACCGCCGAAACCATCAATATTAGGGTTTGATTGGGGCTCCGGGATGACGTCATCATGAGTGACATTGTCGTGCGGCTAACCTGACGATGAAGCTCTTTAGAAATATCAGTACACTTTATTACCTTTTTAGATATAAATTTATACGTATATTACACATTTTATAAGGTTTTAAAAATGTAGACCTCCTTTGTAATAACCTTATGTAAACTTATACGCTAATATAAAATATAAGTACATATGTGTTTGTACAACTTTTGAATTGACGCATTTCAGCACCTATAATTTTAGAAATCCACCACTGAAGCAATTTTTTCTCAGCGCGTAGTAAATGAACTGGCAGCTCCGAGTAGAAAAAATGTTAAACAAAAGACTGTAAGAACAGAAGAAATATGGAGCACCTGCTGGAAGGTAAGCGAAGGAGCAGCAGGAAAGGTGTGATGTGTTTTGAGAAACAGGAGACACGTGTTGACAGCTTATCTTTGTAAAGCGATGACGTAACGGAAAAGTTTTTACCAGAAATTAATAAACTCAAGTTACAGTCGAATTGGCAGTGTTATATACAGAAAACTATTACGCGTAATTTTTATATTCCAGCAAAGCTCGTTTTACGACAGGAAATACTGACTTGTGTTTTTTAATCGGTTTTGTAATCTTATACACGCCATCGAAAGGTGTCTCCTTATCTACACACTTAACGGAACGATAATCTATAAAGCCAGATATCAACACAGGAGTGACACACTGATTCCATGAACTTGTTATTGACATGACAACCAAGGTAACCGATTCCTTGGCTACGTAATTCCTTATATGGAGCTAATTTCTGTACCTTTCTGTGTAACCTCAAACTGATAAACATCTCCGAAACACCGTTGATTTGGTTTCTCTTATCTTTTTCAACCTTACTTCACTGTATTCTCTAGAAAGTAATGCGTTCAATGTTAACGTCGATTGTGGAATAATTAATGTTAGTAATTCCTAGTATCAGTAAGAAAATCAGCAGTAATTTGTTCTTCTAACGCTGCAGGCTTACTAACGATTTAATGTAGAATTTGAGGGCAATAATAGATTAACCTCCATACTCTCACACAGCCGCATAAAATTTAAAAAATAAGACAATAAAAAAGTAACTAAATTAAAAAGAATAACTAAGCAATATCAAAATAGTAACCAAATAAAAAATAACTAAATAACAATATTAAGAAAAGTGAATAGGAAATCTACTACTACTACTACTAATACTATTCTGCTACTACTAATACTACTGCTGCTGCTGCTGCTAATACTACTACTGCTGCTGCTGCTGCTGCTGCTACTACTACTACTACTACTACTACTACCACTGCTGCTACTACTACTACTACTACTACTACTACTACTATAAATAATAATAATAGTCGTCTCATCGTTGTCTACCTCTGCAGGTGTAGAGGTCTCCAGTCACAGAGATACCACGTGGGCATCCATGCTGGGCATGCTGTACCCATGGCGCTTCATTTAACAAGTGCGACAGTGTGTGCTTTAACAACACGGTCCGTACTGCCGGAAAATAACAGAATTAAAAACGAATAACTAAACAAAAAAGCAATTAAATTTGCTTTGCGCTTTTCTGTCGTCAATTGTCTTTTCCAGTCTTTCTCATTTTCCTCGTATATTCCCTGAATTTCTTAGTATTTCTCTGCCTCCCTTTGACTTCCACTGTATTCATCGAGTTCTTCATTCTCCTTCTATTTTCAACTGTATACGTTTTTGTTTCATCGTCTTCGTCAACTGTCCTCTTGTCTTTCTCTATATTTGTTATCTGTCTTCTCCTGTCATCCTGTCATCATCTATCTTTCTCTTTCTCTCTCTTCTTTCTCTGTATATCCCAGTCCAAGAAGCTAGTGAAATTCATGTTACACGAAACACGTGTCTTGCAGTGAAAGATTTAAAAGAACGAAAACAAATGACGCCTTTTCTAAATTTGACGAACACGTCGCTAGTGTGTTTCTCAAATCATTGCAACTCCGCAAATACGGTTTACCGGCTAGAATTGTATTCATTTGCCGCCAATTGAACGCGTGGGTCCAGCGTGAAAGGCGCTGGTCCGTAGATTAATACAGTCATTTAGGAGAAGTTATTCTTTACATATCTTTTTACACTTCCGCTAGGTTTATCGAATTCTTATAAAAGACAGGATATATTTAAATACTGATATCTTCTTCCACTTTTCTTCTTCATTTTTTCGCATCCAAAGAAATTATTTGTTTTCGACTACATTTCGCAACATCGTTGAAATCCTTGCCTCTACCTTTTGAAGATTTTTTTTATTTTCGATTATGTTGCTTAATGTTTTCAGTTACTGAGAAACTAGACATTAAATTCATCTTAGTTTAGGGGTTCATCCATTCTAAAGCATCTTTAAATGGCCTTAAAATTTTGTTTCTTCGGTTGAAACTAATTTTCTTTCTGGCTCTCTGTCAAATAAACTTTTCATCAACCATTTATATGATGAGGAGAGACATAATTTGTAAAGCTTTGTTTTTCAATTGCTTTGTGTATTATTCCAAGTAGGCCTATTTCATCGTTGTTTGAAAACTATTTCTCTTTCAGTGATTTAAGTGATAGTGGGTACTATTCGTAATTTAACTGACTTTTGAGTATTTAAAATACTGTTGTTTTTTTTGTGATAACAGGTCTCTGTCTGATTTTCAATTAAAGTCATAATCATAATCATATTATGCTGATACGGTATCTTAAATATTAAACTAAATGGCCACGCCCCACATCTACATTGGTCATTATCAATGACCATCAGCTGTTTGAATCGTTTAGCTGTAACTTGGAAATGTTACTCTTAATAAACTCTTAACACTGATAATTTAAATGCCCACATTAAGTAGCTATAAGAATTGAGTTTGTCTTTAAGCTTTAAATAACTTGGCTTATCGGGTGTTTTTGTAAGCGCAATACTAGGCGAAGGTTTCCATGGAAAACTGTAGTTCAGAATACTAATTAATATCTTTTGTTAATTTTAAAATAATAATAAATGAAAAAGCGGTGCGGTATAAAAAACTGACGGAACAATGACAAAAACAGCCTATCTTAGCAGGCAGGCAGCTATCATAGCTTTGCGTGATAGTCTTCACGATGACGAAACAGCCTATCTTAGCAGGCAGGGAATGATAGCTTTGCATGATAGCCTTCACGATGACAAAACAGCCCATCTTAGCAGGCAGGGAATGATAGCTTTGCATGATAGTCTTCACGATGACAAAACAGCCTATCTTAGCAGGGAGGGAATGATAGCTTTGCATGATAGTCTTCACGATGACAAAACAGCCTATCTTAGCAGGCAGGGAATGATAGCTTTGCATGATAGTCTTCACGATTTTTTGAATTCCTTCTCCCTTCTTCGTCATTGTTCGATTCATGACCCATTGTATCTAGGCATATTAATCTTTATCTTCTAGGTCTATAGAGAAATGAATCTTCAGCACATTTCTCTGTCTTCATTCGTTCTCACAACATCTTCCACTGACAAATTTATCAGTTTTAATTTGGTCGATATATCGGACCGGCGATCAACCACTATTCCATTCCATCCGCCCGAAAAATTTCAGAATTTGTTTTGTATAGTTTCGTGTTTATAATCTATGTTCAGTTTGTAAAGAACTGAAGCATTAGATCTATAGGCAGACCACGGTATTGTTAACGTTTTTCTGTAGCTGGTAATTTAAAAAACTGCCATTCTGCGTCGGCATACAGCGTTCGGAGTCCACGTTTTCGATCCACACACCGTGGCAACTGGAAGCAGAATGCCTTGAGCTGCCTCATCTTTGTTTGTTTACTGTGGCGGTTATTTCTCAGTATTTTATTTAATAAACGGTTTGAAGCAGGGGCGTATTTACTGGGGAAGGGGGGGGGGCAATGGGACCGGACCGCCGCCAAAGAGTCGAAAGCTGACGAGAAATTTTGTTATTCTCTTAATTTTTCAGCTGTTGTATTAATTTCTCAGCTGTTTACGCTAATACAGTAGTAACCCTTTTTTAAATATAGGTCTATATTACAGTTGCGTTAGTCTTATGTTTTTTCTTTTGTATGAAGCCGACCGGATCCCGGACCCCCCCCCAGGACAAATTCTAGATACGCCACTGCTTCGTTTTCTGTAAATTAATGTTTCTCACAATGTTTCATAAAAAATATATCTGTCAAATGCAACCTAACGCTTTTGTCATTCCAGTCCACACAGCTCCCCAAAACTTCACATTTCTAGTCTTAAAATTGATCTAGTCAATTTTGAAAAAAAGAACAACTGTCATTTTAAGTGGGCCAATTATTTATTTCTGGCCCGTAAGAGAGTTCGAAACATGACACCCGAAAATCTCCGAAAAACGCACCATAATCGTCTGTTCTGGCTTCGTAAAACGTTATAAATGAATTTCCGTTTTTTATGAACGGATATATTTCAAAACGAAAGAATGCAGTGGCGGCCGGGAGATTTCGGCCGGCGTGAAGAATGCAGTAAGACAAGAGGCGCAACGCGGGTGAGGTCAACAGTTGGAACGCGTCCAGCGGGTGACGTCATGCTCACACGATGACGTCTCCGCCACGGCTTCTGTGATTATATTTCGTTGGAAAAATATCGTTTAACTTCTTGCGCTGGTATTACTCATCGGTGTTTGTGCGAGTCAGACCTGACTTACGCCCTTGTAATACGAATTCCTTTGCACAAAGCTGAAGTTTTTCCCATATTTTTTGACTCACCGTTCCTTTTTCAAGATAATTATTTTCAGCCTCTTTGGTAACCTATATCCATCGATGTATACTATATGGATCGCGTGCTGCATTCACTGAATTCAGTCCGACCGCTGCATCAGTGGTTGGCAAGAACACTGTGTATGCTAATATACTGTACCTGTACAAAGTCTGACATTTCTGCTTTGTTATAGCTTTTGTTGCTTTAGCGGAATATATTTTGCGTTAAATGGTATAGCTGTGTCTTTTTTAGCAATGAATGATTCCAAAGTGGGAGGTTTTTAATAAGTTCTTTTCCAAAATAAACTCATTTGTTTCACTGTAAGATTTCAGTATTCTGACACATTATTTAAGTTTATCGCTAAGTTCTGTTGCGTTCATAAAGAGTTCTGTTGCGTTCTTATTTATGAACATTTATTATTGAAGCCAGACGAATAAAGATAAGAATAAGGGAAACAAAGAATAAAAGACGTGAGCCGTAAACTTTAAAATGTTTACTGCGTAAAAGAAACTGGCGTATACGCTCGCCATGGTCGTTAAAGTGTCAATAAGCAATGCTAATTTACATTTTTTTTTTTATTTATTTAATTAGCTACGTATTAACTGTATACAAATTGTTTACATTAAACATTACTAAACAATACAAATTTATTTAACTTTTGGCAGGCACCAAGCTTAGTAGAGAAGGTAGCTGCAGCGGTTCTTAGCAGTATTATAGCACAAGATTTTATAAAATAATGTCACTATTAATTTGATAAGTTTGACTTCATGGCTGTCTTCAGAAAAATCATTGTTTGAAATATGTTTTCTAAACACTGTGCCGGCAAAGTTTTTGGAAGCTGATATAATCATTTTTTGGTATTAAGTTTACTGTCAGATATAATCAATAAATTATGCATATTTTTACAATCTTTAAAACGTCTAATGGCGCTCTAATTAATTTTCCGCTTTATACAAAATCAGTAAAATGCGTGTAAACGCTTAAGTTATTGTCATCTGTTATCAGTTAGGCAAAAG
Organism: Magicicada septendecula; assembly: GCA_034769895.1. Lineage (NCBI taxonomy): Eukaryota > Metazoa > Arthropoda > Insecta > Hemiptera > Cicadidae > Magicicada > Magicicada septendecula. The sequence continues at coordinate 364,843,850 of CM068374.1, read as the reverse complement.
TAAAAACAAACTGTTATAATAATAAAATCTTCATAAGCACAAATTTTCAGTTGGAAAGTAAAACAATTTGGAATTCACTTTCTAAACTCAATCGGGTATTTCGTTTTAGCAATCTTCTTCACTCCAACTCTCTCGCTGAACTGTTGTGCTGAGCGAGTGTTACCAACATTGTCAAAGCCATGGTCTTTGGTAAAGCTCGTTGACAAAGTTGGAGTGAAATTCTAAAGCCATTTATTAAAACGAACTAAAAAAAAAAAAAAAAACAGGAGTTTCATTATTGGAGGCACAGTGAGGCTGTTAGGGGGTGCTTTGAAAGTGAAACTCCCAACTAGCAGAGGGATAAAGCAAAGTGTAATGTCAAAATTTAAAGAAAATGTTCCGTGAAAAATGTAGCTGACAAAAGTGTAAAATGTTGTTATTTGATTTAATCGAGGAGGAATTCGCCTGAAAATGCCAGAGACGGATCTGGCGAAACGTTGTGAAAAACAGCAAAACACAGCGCGGGATTTTTACGTTTCGGCCAGCTATGAACAACTTTATTCAACAGTTTTCTCCCTTATGGTTTAACTTTTGCCCTAGTATTACTGCACTCGTTTTCGGCGAGCCTGTTCTTAGCTTAACATTATCCCCGAAAACCTGATGTGAGCCAAGTTTCATTTTTAAGAGAGTCACGTTTCTGAATATCTTCACCCGCGGTCCCCTCTTTCTTGCAGATAGTTTGTCACCTCGTTAGACCAGGCCGCCTTGGTTTATTTAGACAGTTGGCAAAGATCCGGTTAATCAGTCTCGGTGGGCTCATTCGTATTATTATTATTGTTATTAACAGTACGTTGACTATCCCCACGCCTTGCGCGCTTATTTCAAGTGCTGCAGATTAACAATAGAGAGGATGGCACTGGAGATAGAGCCCAGGGAGTTCACGCCGAGGGCGTAGTTGAGATTATGCTTCGTGTCAAGGAGGAATGGGACCTCATTTCTGGATTTATTCAGTGTGTCCTACTAGAAAAGAAAATACAGGCCCAACTTGCAGCCAACGGGCAGTAGAAGATAAGGGACTAGAAGGAGCCCGATAAGAGCGCAATAGGCTCCATCCTGAAGTAATACGCTAAGTGGTTTCAGGATGGATATGAATGCCTGAATTATAGGTGTTTTTTGTTAGTGGGTAGGGGGAGTCCCACACTCCAGGGCACACGGTTTCCTCTGACGGTGCATGAAGCATTTTCCCCCTCTTAAAAAAACCATAACTCTAATATCATACAATAATAGAGGGCAAGTGAACCTCAACCAGGGATACGCGACCCCGTAGGGGGTTAGTGGCCCGGATTGAAGTTAAATTAATAATAAAATTATTACAAACTGTTTTTTAAATAATTTTGTGACGAAGGTGAGTATTCATCTCTGTCCTAAATAGCGTTAAAGAAGCAATGTTCCATTTTCAACTACTTGCTTCTGTGAAGTGAGATTTTCAACTATGACCAAAGTGAAATTAACGGAGAGAAACCGCCTTACATGACGACAATTTCGAGGCGATCATGATGGTGACAATCAACAAGGAAATTCTATACTCGACAGCTTGATTTCTATACGACTTCTAACTTCTGCATCTCTTTGTTCTCGTCAATTTAGAGCACTTGCGCCAGCAGTTCATTTCCATAGCTTTTATTCTGGAGACATCGCTTGCATTAATTATACTCATAATTCCGAGCGGTACAACTAAAATAATTAAAAATGAAACGGGTGTCTGGTTGCACTGTGTCAAGAAATATCATTGCGCATGCGTTACTTTGAGGCGTTGTTTTCGTACCAATTATTCTGAGTTCAGAACAGCTGCCAGGTTGGTGTGTCACATGGTTGTGTATCACGGTTGGTCACCTCACACGCCACGTCCTGCACTACCTTGCCTGTCTCCACCCACTATGATCTGCGCAAACCGTTTCATGTCTTACTATTTCATCTGTATGAAATACTTTCTAAGATTGGTTTCTAGATGCTTATTCCAGTGTTTTGGGAACTACCGTTACTACAAAGAATTCCGTTTAGTTGACGTATAAGAGCACCCACTTGATGGCCTCCACCAGCTACTTCTTCTGTTCTATGACCATCATTCTTTCTTTCTCTTTATGTACAAATATCCTATGTATAATTATAGCTGTACTTAATCTCAATAGCTGCTAACATTAATTCCTGAACTACCAGATACTAAACCTGTACCGTTTTAGATGGAATTATGGTCACTCCCAGTTCCTATATTCTTCATCAAACTCCCGCAGCATGTCTCAATACAACATAACGTGTGTGTTGGCTTATAACTATTATAAGTTTTTTTTTTTGTTACGGAGTACAACATGTGTAACATTTTTAGTCCCCCAACATACAAAGTAGCCCCAAAAATAAAATCATGAAAGCGCTACTGTATCGAACCATATGAACAATTGTTGAGAATCACTCTCACTCACTTTCTTTCTGTCTCTGTATCTCTCTCTCTCTCTCTCTCTCTCCCTCTCTCTCTCTCTCTCTCTCTCTCTCTCTCCCCCCCAGTGGCGGATTATCCATAACGCTAGGGTATGCTGCAGCATCGGGCACCAAGACCTCAGCTGTCAGAGAGGACACCATCCAGCCCTAAATCACAAACAACTTTTTGAAGATAATAAATGTGAAAAAACAGATGTCCTCAATCCAAAATCATAAAAAGGTGTGTGCACACTTTTCGACGATCTTCTAATACAATTGAAAACTTTGTCCCACGAGTAAAATTGCAAGAAAGAGGTTTATTTCCAAATCGTTCGAATGAAGATGATAGATTCCATGATACTACAGCTTGTAGTATTAAACTGATTATTGATTGTAAAATTCTTGATGTATTTCCTAATTTATACATTGCTTATCGCCTGCTTTTCACAAATCCAATAGCTAACAGGGAATCTGAAAGGGCATTTTCTTCATTAAAACTATTAAAGATATGTTGAGTTCAAGTATGGGAGATGAGAGATTATCTTCGTTCGCAAGGTTGAATGTTGAAAGAGAGATATTTGAATCGCTCGATTTAGAAGAAATTATAGCAAAGTTACGAAAAAATGGATCGATTAGTATTTTCTAAGCACAAGTACTACTATGCTCATTGTAATCACTATTTAGCTAAATATTTGTTGATGCCATTTATCAGTATAAATAATGAATAAAAGGTTTAATTTAAAATGGGGGGGGGGCACCAATCTGATGGCAGCACAGGGAATCACGGGCTTCTAATTCGAGGGCATCACGGGCTTCTAATTCGACCTTGCTCCCACCTACCTAAAACGTTAATAGAGTTTTTTATACGCGTTCGAGCTCTTTTTGCACACACATGGAATAGGTGAATACGGAAGCATATTAGTCACAAAGAATCATTTATGTGATACTGTATAATGTTTATGGACTACATTAGATGGATAAGCCAAATGACGTTAGTGCTCTGCAACGGGTAGACAAACTCTACCTGCCTATAATTACAGTTCGCTGGCTGAAAAGTTTTTAAGACACGTTCTCACAGTGGATAAGGATTATCAAAATTATCACAACCGATTAATCATAACCCGTTTATTACAGAATCGTGCGATATCACTTCGGGTTTTCTTAATACCGCTTGTTGTGGAGGGATAAACGTTATCTCTATGATAATTACACTTAACGATTTTCCAATAACGCAGTCCATATATGGTTGTTACACTAACACCGCGTAACTTGAAATAATCTAAGCTGAAGATAAAAATACCTACCTGACGGAGATTGATGTATTAAAGACGTTAAGCAGTGTCTCTGACACTCATCACTGTAGGCTTGTATACGAGGTCTGTAAATTAAGTAATGAGACTATTTCAGTGAAACCTTTTGTTTACAGTCAAACTATAGGCCTATTTAGACTCTATCAACTTCAAAACAGTTCCCTTGGGAAGCACGCAGCGTTTTAGACGGGGTTTCCACTCTTCATAGCAGTGCTGGAACTCAAAAACTGGAATCTCCTTCCACTGGTCGGTACATTTTTTTAAATGTTGTCTGTCGTCTCAAAACGGTGTCCTTTGAGTTGTTTTTTCAATCTCGGGAAGAGGAAGTAGTCACAGGGACTCAAGTCATGTGAGTAAGGGGGCTGGATAACAACAGGAATATTTTTCTTTGCCAAAATTCATTAACCAAGAGTGTTGTGCGACAATGCGCATTGTCATGATGTAGCATCCAGGTGTTCACGATGGCTGGTCCAGGCGGGCAACTCTTTTCCGTAGCCTTTCAAGAATTTCTCGGTAAACACGTTGTTTGACAGTTTGTCCTATAGGCAAAAACTCCTTACGGATATTGCCATTACTATCAAAGAAACAAATGAACATGGTTTTGATTTTGAATTTCCTCATTTTTGCTTTTTTGGTATGTGGTGAGTTCGGTGTGTGCCACTCCTCACTCTAGCGTTTTGTTTCTGGATCGTAGTCAAAGATCCATGATTCATCACCAGTAACAACATTTTTTGGATAATCAGAACCATTTTCAATTCGTCCTAGAAGATCACGGCACACTTCCATCCTGTTGTCTTTCTGTCCAAGAGTGAGGTTTTTTGGGACCAATTTTGCATAAACTTTTCCCAAAATTCGTTTGTCAGAATTTAATAAACTGTAGTGTGGTTCAAATTTAATTATTCTGCGATGATTCTAATGCTTAATTGACAGTCAGACCGCACCAAATCCCTGATTCGATCAACATTGTATTCAGTTCTTAACATTGACGGTCTTCCAGAGCGTGGATCATCCTTAATTAATTCTCGGCTATCTAAAAACGCTTTAAGCTATTTGAATACCTGTGCTCTTGACAAGGCTTCATCTCCATACACCTTTGTCAATTTTTGGAAAGTTTCAGTAGCATTGTGCCCGAGTTTAACACAAAACTTGATTGCACAACGTTGTTCGTAATTGATGTCACTCCTTTTTATAACTCACAACAAAAATTCACTTCACGAAAAGCTTGTTTACGTTTCACGTAGACAATAATAGACAATAAATATTAATACTCAATATCAATCAGCTGTTTATCTAACCATCTGTGTTAATAGAAACCTTACAGTGTTCCCATATTGATTGCTACATGATTAGTCTTATTACTTAATTTAGAGACCTCGTATAAATAAATATGTGTCTGCTCGCTCGATATGAATGTATGTGTATCTTTTTCATTGGAAGTAACCCGTGATGTTTCTTGGAGGATTCATATAGGCCTATTATAAATACATTATCCAATTATAATTACTTCTGCGAGTAGAATGTGTTATTTTCTATTTCCGATACACGTTTCACAAAATTGTTCTGCATCATCAGAGGTTTCTATATGCAGTCTATCGCTCGTATATAATAAAATTTATTAAGATCCGAGTGGCGTTATAGATTTCTAGAGGCTTCACATCACTCATGACGTCAAGCTGGACTTTGCCTTTTCTACGCACTAGTAGATGCGTGGCATCATCAAACACGAAAGTTAAACCCGATTTCAGAACAATTAGCGCCCATTTAGGGATCGCAAGAAAACGGAACGATATGCAATCGACCCTAAACCTTGTCAAGAATATAAAAAGAGCTAATTTTTGTTTAATAAGATCATTTCATTATTTGGTTTCGTTGTGTGTGTGTGTGTGTGAATACTTTTCTTATTTAGTACGTGTTTCGGGTACCAAGTAGTTTACCCATGCATACCTATATGCATATACACATTTCTGATTCATATAGAAACCTCTGATGATGGAGAACAACTTTGTAAGAGTGCGTCAAGTATAAATACAGCGATAAAAAATAAGCACAAAAATAAGCAACTAAGTGGTCTTTACATAGCGGTTTATTATCAATACAATAATACTTCATCAAGAACGATGAAAGATAGTGTCGTGGAACAAGGCGCGCGCGTGTATTCACGTATTCACGTACATAATGTAAGTATGTAAGTATTAATGTTAATGTTAGTAAAACATTATAAAAGAATCCAAGAAGCTATGAAATTGACGATGTTGCTTAGTGGTCTCCGTCGAAGAACAACAATTGACGATGTTGGCTTAGTGGTCTCCGTCGAAGAACAACAATTGACGATGTTGGCTTAGTGGTCTCCGTCGAAGAACAACAATTTGTTTTGACGAAGACAAAAAACAACTTGCAATGAGGGCTTAGGGATTCCGGACTAGCCACTACGAAACCAGAGAAAACAAAGAATGCCTCGGAGATGGATTTGAAAAGACTACAACTGTTTGGTAGGCCTACGCGGCATGTGATAAGTCTACATAGGTCAAGAGCCCATACATTACATAAAATATTTAATATTTATAATAACTTTACCTCAAGATGGTTTTCCTTATTTGTAACATGTTTCGGGACACTTAGTGTTCCCATCATCTTGTGACGTACTTGTGTGTTGGTTGGGTGTTGTTATGGTTTCCTGTTGGCCTTTGGCACTTTAAATTGGTATTATTGTGTGTGACATAACAAGAACCAACCAACACACATGTACTTCACAAGATTCAAAATTAGGAAGGCTGAGGATGGGAACACCAAGTGTCTCGAAACATGTCCCAAGTAAGGAAAAAACATCTTGAGGTAAAGTTATTATAAATATTAAATATATTATATACATCAAGAAATAGACTGTAGAAAAAAGTGTTTTAACAGTATATAAAGTATTTAATGAATTAAAATGGCACACAATTGGGCTGTTCAATAGATAAGTACTGTGACTACAGACTTGTCAACAGAAAAAAGATAAACAGGAGATTTACTATAGTGGTCAAGAAATGTAGAATTTACTTTAGCATTTAGAAATTCTGCTCAGCGTATTGTCAAGGTTAAGTGGAAATTGTAAGTTTTGATTTTACTTTGCATTTTATTTTATTACCTATCGTTTCTCAAGTTATTTAAAGAATTTTTCAATTGACCGCTTGCTTCTCTGCTTTGGGGCGAGCACCGTAGGCCCTACACATTTTCAGTTTTAATAGAGGTTAGGTTAATTTTTGTAACACGTGAAGGAGATTACAGATTTATAATGACCGAAATGTCGTGTTTCTCGAAATTATATTATTCTTAACGTCCGAGTCAATACAATGATTCACTATGATAAAATGAAACAAACAAAAAATACTTTTAAACATTGTACTCTTAAAGGAATAAACAAGACTGAATTACGGAATTCCATAAGCGTTTAAAGAGGATGAGTGAAAAACGGGCGATTGGAATTGCGTGTAATATTTCTTTGGTGGAGCAGCGTAACACATTTGGGAGTGGACCGCGCGTCTCTGGCCTACATTTCACACATTAACACCAAACGTTAATTACAGTTTTAGAGGTTCGTGAACAAGGTGCTCTCAAAGGAATCGTGGGGGTTTCATGTGAAATTTATCGTAATTTCACGTTTCATTGGGATTAAATTAATTCGCTCTCTCTCTGTGTCGCCGTGCTTCAGCGTCACGTAAATCATAAAACAAACGAACCGTGTCTAACGCGTGAGGGAGAGAGAGAGATAGAGTACGCGCGGGATCTGATCTGACCTTGGGTGTGCAGTAGTATCTTGATACAGTGGTAGGTCTGGAGAGATTGCGAGCACACTCTCTCTCTCTCTCTCTCTCTCTCTCTCTCTCTCTCTCTCTCTCTCACTCTCTCTCTCTCTCTCACTTTAGTGCTGTGACTGCCGCAGTTTCAGCACTGCACTTTTGTAACAGTGATTCCTATCCGGTGGTCCATCTTCTTCTTCTTCTTCTTCTTCTTCTTCTTCTTCTTCTTCTTCTTCTTGTTTAGCACTACAGCCCGACGTGAGCCCTGGCTTCCAACACCAATCTTCTCCAAAGTCTCCTATCCATTGCCTCTCAGTGTAACCCCTCACATCCATTCTTCTATGATCTTCTACCACATCATGCAACCATCTTATCCTACGTCGGCCCTTCTTTCTGCTTTTATAGACTTGCGCTCTGAGGATTTTCTTTGCCATACGCTGATTATTGTATTCGTTGAGCCTTTACGAATCTTACAATGTCCTCATGATTCAATAGCTCATGTATCTCCTGGATTTTTCTTATTCTCCACTTGTCGTCTTCTTTAATCTGGCCATAAACACGTCCTACAATCTTTCTTCAAACCTTGTTAGTGTTTCAATTGCTGTCTAAGTGTACGTGCATAGCGTGGAACACCAGCATACGAACTTCCCATAGATGATCGCACATGTATGAGAGGTGCGGATACCGAGGATGGAGTAATGTCTGATACATGACTATAGTGAACAGTGTCGAGTTCTGTGCATGTCACCGTAAGCACATTTTACAGCAGATTAGAGACCAAACTGTTTACAGTTTACCGAGAATTGTACAGTGGATAGAGTTGCGTGTGGCTACAGTGCGGGAAATGTCCGTGAAGCAACCAATCAAGAGCTCGGAAGTATTCCATGTGCCATGTAAAAAACAAACTTGTTTGCTTTCCGAAGAGGATCAGCGATGATATTCTCTGGTATGCGATGTGCGATCTGCTTCGCTATGCACGGTGCCATATACGAGTTTACATGAGTTTGTTTTCACACTGACTATAATCTGTGTGAGTATTCTATGCTAGTATTCCGCGCTATGCACGTACCAAGGCTTTCACGGCAGGCGTCAGGGTTGTTAAAATTTCGGTTTGCCGTCCGATGTTATATATATCAAACGTTTCGGCCGTTCTTTCGACGGCCATCTTCAGTGCAAAAGGACTGAAAACACTGACAAAGATTTTACAGTCAGTGACCACAGTACTGACTTAGCACTGTAATTTTTTGTCCTTTCCTGTTATATATTGGTATTGGAGGTCAGGGCTCACTATGTGCTGTAGTGCTGAAGGAAAAGAACGATATCAAAAACATGAAATAAGGACAAGAATAAAACAAGGAAGAGAACAGCAACAGGAAGAACAAGGGCAAGGAAAGGACAAGAGAAGGTACAACGGGAATAGGAAACAAAAGTCAGGATGACACGAACAGAAACAGTAACAGGAATAAGAAAGACAACAAAATACGAAAGGTTTGCACTATTTATGTATTTTCGTACTATCGTTGTAACAACTCACCTTCAAAAACATTAGCCTAGGCGCACACTTGCGATTTTTGTCGCACGACAGATTAATCGCAAAAAAGGAACACGTAGTTTTAAATGCCAGTGCACTCACGTGCGACTAAGAAATCGCAGCGATTAAAAAATAGCAACATGTTCTATTTTATCAACGACGCGATTGTCGCTGGCTCGAATGAATCACACAGACATGTACAGACCTACACCCACTTGCGATTCTGTAGGCACGATTGTTTGGCTGTTAGTCTTGAGAGGAGTGTATTCCTGAGTAGACTAGCACCATGTCTGGAACCGAATCTGATGACACTATAAATTGTGTCCAAGACCCAGAGCTAATTATCATTGAAGTTGAAAAACGACAACGGTCCGACTATTTCAAGCAACTCGTCAAAGCTTTTAATACTCATTCTGTAGTATTTGAAAAATTCTTTGGGGTGTAATCGTAAATCCGCATGAATTTTATAAAACTGTCCATTCAGCGTCCTCTGACTGATAATTGGATGTACCCAGTATTATTTTTTGTATCGCTTCTGTTTTTCTTTTAAGCACAATGTGACGATTTCATTAATAAAAATATGGTAATTAATAAATAGGTAATGTGTAGGCTGAGAAATTTTAAATTTTTAATAAAATCGCACATTTAAACTAAATCTTATTGCTATCATTAAATAATAATAATATTTAATAAAGAGTTGTAATAATAAAATAAAAAGGAATACGATTGTACAGAAAGGGTAAAGCTTGTTAATTAATCCTGCATAGACATGCACTAACCAGAATTAACTTGATTTCCGACCCCTAAACAAACTAAATATACTTGTAAATTTGACATTATTTAAATAATTAAACAAGACCACTGTAATGTACTTTAATAACGCCTGTAACTAAGAATATCTTTGCTTAATTAAATAGTCATACTTTAATCCTTTAAATAAAGAAGGAACATGGAACTACTTTTATGCTGAATGGTAAATGTCGCGAGATTACTACTTTCACCCCTTAACTATTTTTACGCACTTGCAATGGAGCGCTCACGCCGTAAGCTGCGCACAGCGTTGGTTCGCGACGCGGATACAAATATGTGAATGTTCGGTAAAGAATATTTAAACAACTAAAGCGTGCGCCGATGACATCTCTATCTATTCTTAAATAATAAACTATGTAATTAAGACAGTACTAGAACCATGAGGTGAAATTCAACTAATAAATAATCATGTGAAGTGAATACCAGTGAAACAAACTTTCGCTTTATTTATTCTAACAACTAGAATTACTACAGTCATCTAAGAAGAGAGTACCACGCCCAGAATGATTTAACATACTTCAGGAACTTCACCTTCACCGGATACTAAGGTAACGACAGACCTTCAGGAAACACACCGAGGACTGAAGAGCCAAATCTGCTTCAACTACAGAAAACACAGGTGACATGGAGGCTTGTCTTCCATGGTTATGAGATACTAAAATTATAACCAACAAAGGACAATTTAACTCACCACCTTAAGACTTTAAAAGACAGACATTATATGTAACATGTAGTCTGTAATCTAATAAAACTGTTTGTAGTAAAAGAGTAAAAGTTTAAACTGAAAACTTTATTGTTTTAAAAAGATTAATAAAGTCCATTCTTCAAATGGCACCATTTTCTAGATTGTATATGGCGAGGTGACAATTATTAACATACTATATTCAATCCCGGATCCGTGGAATAAATTAAATTGATGTACATCTCATTTTGAGGGCCCTTGTGAAAGTATAAACTATATAATCATCTTGTAAACTGTAAGCTGTTGAACCATATATGTTGAGAACTTTAAATAGAGCAATTAATCGCATTATGTAATAAAGAGATGTCATCTTTAGTACCGACTAATCTGAGTGCATAAATCAACAGTCTCCCCTTCCCTCCTTCCCAGTATCCTTTTATATTAATTGTTTAGGTGTTGTGATTAATTTTCAGCTCGTCACAACGAAGGCAGCCTGTATAATTGGCAGAACCAATTAATGCGGGTTCCCTACGTTATAACACAAGTTAAGATGTTATAACAATACCAAAGACACAAGAACAAGTGTCTACGATGTCCATTCTATAATGACAAAAAATTATGGTAAAATTGCGATTTATTTACCGCAAGTGAGCGAACTTAAATATTTGTTCGCGACCACGATTTTTGTCGTTGCGACAGATAATCGCAAGTGTGCACTTACCCTAAATCAGACCCATCTAAAAAAAAACCTAATGGAGAAGCAGCTTTGAAAACGCGTCTCCTAATAAACTAGGAGCCATATACTAAGGCGCTGATTTATTTGAAAGAGAATGTTAAAGTATTGTATTAAACTTTTGTTTATTTCTTCATGAAAACTCAATGTACCCTTCCCTAAAAATCTTGTTCCCATTAACATTGCAAATATTCTTATTTTCATTTTTATAAAATTTGTGTGCACTCACTTTACTGCAATACATCACCTGTATCAACACAGTCTTCATGTGACTTTGAAATTTATTATGTGACTCAAAAGCTTCTGTATCGCTGTGTCACAGCTACTAATACTTCTCTAAAAGTATGTGAAGATTCTCTGGTTATCTCTAAGCTGTTTCTAATGTTTCTGTCACGGGCAATGTAATGCTCATGTAACGCTTCAGTATCCGTGACAGATCGTATTGTTTAAAGTATCTAATCGTATGAAATCCAATAGCCACGTTATAGTTCCGCGGTATCGTTGAGCAGCAGCAGTGTTAAGCTTTCACTAACGAAAGTAAAGAGTATGTTTGGCACTGAAGTCTGGCACGGTGTCAATACTGGCAAGTGAACGAACTGAAGACAATTAATCCTATTAACACGTGACAGAGCGTCTGCAGAGACGGAATTCCGAGCCGTAGGCAACTGGCTGGCTGGCATTCACCTCTGCTCTGCTCAATCACCAGCAATGTCTTGACAATGAACTCAACTGCAGGGGAAACATATATATGAGGTGTGATCAAAAGGTATCAGGATTGACTGGCAATATCAAGTCAGCTAACTTGGATCCAGAAAAGCGACACATACGTTTACTTTACAGTATACTAATTACTCGGCATAAGTTTTATAATAACAACTGACCAGGTTTATTTACAAACGCCCATTGTTGTGTTGTGTGTTAACCTCATTTGGCGCATTTACCACGCCAGCAAAAATCACAAGGGGAGGTCGTCTTCCGTGTTTCTACGAGTCTCTACCTCAGCAACGGGGTAACTGGTGAACAGCGTGCCAATTGTTTCTGACACTGAAGATGTCCTCCGACTGTGGGGCCGAAACGTCTGCCTTGCACACAAACCGTAGACCACGGCCTAACAGCCCGGCGAATACACTGTTCAACTGTGTTACGATTTGCTGATTCAAACGGACAAAACTGTACCAGAGAATAAACCACATATTACGTAGTTCTGCATGATCTGGCTCATTGATATTGCTCACTCAGCATCAATTGTTGCGGATCACAACATCGATAAAGCTGAAAAAGGGAAGATAACAAAATATAATCTACGTACCATCGAATATATTGTTACGACGGTCTAACTGATCGTCGTATGGTACAGGAGAAAACAAAATAAAAGCCACCAAAGAAGTCACTAAAACCAGCTTTAATTATCACAATTAACAGTTTGTAATCGACACTTTATTCAACAAGATTATACTCGTACAATAATTCAAGTTAATTTGTCCACACCAATAATAATGTCAACCAATAGAGTCCCGCACAATAATCACAAGATCAACTGTGGTTTACTGGCTGTAGACCTGTCTCAGTGTATCAGTCCTCTAAGCACTGAAGATGGCCACCGATGGAGTGGCTGAAACGTTGGGTTTAATAACATCGGACCACGGCCTGATTCCCTGCTCCCCTGGTTTACGTGATCGCCCGGTAACAGTAAACATGTGATATACTGTTTTGCATAACTGGATAACTTTTGTACTCTTGGATGGGTGGCTCTTGGATTTTGTTTTAGGTGGACATAAAACTTTATAATCTGTTCATTTAGTAAATGATGTGTATCATTCAATATTGAAGGAGGTACGATCCAATGGTGCACCAGAATTTCAGGAGTCAGTAGTAAGTGTTGGGCAAACTGAGTTTTCAACTTGCAGGGTATTGAAACGTTCCAAATTTTGTTGAACTACAGAGAGGTGAATTTTGACTTTTTTATCAGAGAAAAACAAAGTAAACAGTAAACATCGCCCCCTGGTTTACGTAAACAGTAATAGAATACTAGACTATTTGGATAAAAATCCCAGAACACAAATCCGTTGGTTCACAGAAGTAAAAAACCGATCCCACAGACATGAAGCTTACAAAAGACGATATTTTGGACAGGGACCAAATTCCTTGAAAGCTTAAAAAGGCAATTATTTTTGTTTAGTACAAAGATTAAAGAATTTGGCGGTTTCCAAGACAAAGAGAAGCGACAAATGACATCTACATGGACGGAAGAAAGGAAAACGGAATACAGAGAAAGCATGAAAGAATAGTGGAAGGAGAGAAAAAGGAAAAAAGAAGGACAATCATGAACAAGTTAATTCACGTGGTCCACAGGCGGCTAAAATTGAAGAAATAATAATAATTAATGCTTGATGCCTTTACTTGGTGAAAATCCATTTTGTAAATTATAGTAAAAGATAAAACAATAAAATAGTTTTAGTGATTTTCACACGTCATATCGTGACGTGTCACATGACGTGTGAAAATCACTAAAACTATTTTATTGTTTTATCTTTTACTATAATTTACGTAATAATAATAATAATAATAATAATAATAATAATAATAATAACATAGGTGACAATTTTGTCTTTCACTTCTCGTAACCTCAATATGGCCGTATTGTGAGTCGACTCGAAGTCTTGTAGATCATCCCTTATTGAATGGAATATCGATTATCGTTGTTTATCAATCGATATCGTTAAGCTTTCGCGTGTTTATTACTGAACATAAACAGTAAAGGAATGAGACGCAATCCTATTTTTAACGAATATATAGGCCTACTTTGCTCCTTAAATTCTTAACCAATTCCTGTAAACCTGAATTAAAAAAAAAACTTACTACCATTCAACTTTAAAATACAAAATACGAGTTCAATGTGTATCTCCCTCTCCTTAACTCTCTCTTCGACTCTCCAACAGAATGTTAAGTGGAGATATACCGCACCGCATCATCAGATTCAATGTGTGAAGTTTCCAACCTGTTCCCTACTTATAATTCAGGTCACACGTTGGCTACTACATTTTATTTCTCTGTAATTAACCGGGGGGGGGGGGGCGAGTGTACCGTCTCTTACAAACCGGGTTCTAACTTATGATCTTCCTTCGTAACTACAGTGGCATTTCTCAGCTGCTTTTATTACTCAATTAAATAACACTGCTCCTTAACTGGACTTCTGCGGTAATCTCGTGACGTTCCTCGCTTTTTGTCCACGCGGTTGGCAGACTTTGTTCGAGGCGTCGACTTGCAGAACTTGTCTTTTCCGTTATAAGCAATTTTGAGATAATAACTAAAAAAAAAAAAAACACGTTACAAAGTTCATAAAAAAGTTTGGATAGTTTGGGCTTTATTAAACACCAATTTATTACTCACTGACATACTGTTTGGAAAAAACGTTCTTCACGGCATGTTTTTGATTAAATAATAAGTTTTGGATTAGAGAAGTTCTGGTTCCAAACATCTGGATTAATACCAGGGACGAATTAGAAGCGCTTGGCGCCCTATGTTGCCATCAGACTGGTGCCCCCCCCTACGATTCAAATTTATCCATTATTTACACTTATAAATGGGATACACAAAAGTTAACAATTATTTGATTAAACTCTCAAATTACAACAAATGTTTAGCTAAATAGTAATTACAATGACCATAGTAGTACTTGAGCTTAGAAAATAATAATGGTCTATTTTTTCATGATTTTTTTTTACCTTAACGAAGTAATGCAATATTTCTTCTAAATTGAGTGATTCCAGTATCTCGCTTTCAATATTCAACTTTGCTAACGAAGTTAATCTCTCATCTCCCACAGCTGAACTCAACATATCTTGAATGCGTTTTAATACAGAAAATGATCTTTCAGATTCGCAGTTAGCTATTGGAATCGTCAAAAACGCAATGTATATATTTGGAAATACATCAATCATTTTACAATCAATAATCCAGTTTTTATTACTTTGAGCGGACAAACTGTGGTATCATTTAACCTATCACCTTCATTCGAACGATTTGAAAACCCTCTTTCTTAGCCGTGGCAAAAAGTGCTTCAATCCTATGAGAACATCGTTATTCAAATCTGTCGAGTATACTTCTGTATACTTCTATTTACTTTGAGTAAATTTCTGTACGTTTGAAAAAACATAACGGCGAACTCGTCGGAAAGTGTGCATACATCTTTTTATTATTTTAGATTAATGACAATTTTTTTTTTTTTACATTTATTACGTTATGGATAATCCGCCACTGGATAATACCAGTTTTGGAGACACACGTTGTGGATTAGAAAAGTTTTGGTGCAAATATAAAAGTGCGGAACATTGCTGTCAGACTTCAATTACTTATTATTAAAATACAAAAATTAAGCGACTGCTGCCAAACTCATTTTTGTCACAGAAAAGAAAAAATAAACTAAATATAATTATGTCACTACCGACTCGGAACACCAAGTTTTTTACTGCTTTGAACAAAGATACGTTGAACACACAAAGGCACTACACTCCGCTACCGAATCCACCTTTGCAAACAACCTCATTGAAGCAAACCAAACATACACAAACATCGAAAACAATATGGATATTCTACACATACACAGAAAAGGCCGAAAACTAGACACTCTTGAACAATTGGAAATATACAAACACACAAAAACACATAAAAACGACATCCTAAACGAACAGACACATTTCAAATCACACGTATTATTCGAACACACACACACACACACACACACACACACACACACACACACACACACACACACACACACACACACACACACACACACACACACACACACACACACACACACACACACACACACACACACACACACACACATCGATCATTCAAAAGTCGACGCCGTCGACAAGAAAAAGACGGACAGCGCTCCCAATGGCAGCCTCTGACGAAGCTTATAATAAGCGAAAACTGGTTCAGGCTATAAGGTAAAACTTTTACTTTGTTACCAATAAAAAACTGTGTTCCGAGTCGGTAGTGATATACTTATATTTAGTTAATCAACGGAGACATCATGGACAACGAAATAAAAAAAAAAAGAAATAATAATATTTAAATCCACCGGTTTTTATAATATTTTAGTCTTTCATTCAAGTTAAAAACTTCTAATTCTTCTCTTGTAGACTCTTGTAAAATACTGGCCTCGGAAAAAGCGTTTTTAAGAGGAACTAAAAGACGGTATAAGAAATGAGGCCATAATAGAAGAGTTACAAGTTTTTAAGTTGAATGAAAAATTAAAAGCTTACGAAGATCGGTGGAAAGAACACTTAGGATGATACGTCCTTTCTGGACTTAGGAAGAATGTCAGATTCGAGACTGGCCAAACAAGTGTGGAAATACAAGCCTATAGGACACAGCTGTGCGGGTAGACACAGGAAGAGATGGCTGGAGGATCTTTGAAGGCGGAACAGGCAGCACCTTGCATATGCCGTGACGTGAAGATGATGATGAAATTAGGACACCTTTGGGATGTTACACATAATTCATTTGATGTTCTAGAACTGTTATCTTGTTTATTGTTATTATTATTATTGTTATTGTTATTGTTACTGTTGTTGTTGTTATGCCATTATTATGAAGGGAGAAAGTACTAGATTTGTTGGTGAACGTACTACAGCAGTAAAATTTTATAAAAATTCCTAGATCCAGCAGTGTAGTGTAGTGACCACATCGGACGTATCGCATGTAGACAGACGGGCTATGACGTCGTCGTCTGGTTAATTGGCCATTTGTAGTTAATGGTCCCGGCATTAGTGTTGGTGATAACGATCAGTGACAGCTGGTCACGACCGTACAGTACAGTACGCTAATGTTCTGTGTGCCTGTCCATTTCCAATGTCTCCTACATCACTGTCGCCACTGACTGCATCATGTTTTGCGCTTTACGGACACATTTCTTGAATCGTTTACTACTGACAACTATTGTGATAATGAACGCTAATATTTGAAAGTATGAACGCTTATCGTTACTACGGTGGCGACCAAAGGCGTACCGTGTCCTATAGAGCAGTGGTTCCCAAACTTTACCCCTTCCAAAAAATTAAAAATTTCACGGGTCCCGTCTGCGCTATCACATAATACAAATTCTTATATTTTAAATAAAATGTATTAAAATCAAAGTTCTTTTAACTTGCAAAATTATATTATTAATGATATCAAACATAGTTTAATGTAAACAATGAAGCTGCTTTTGAACAGTTAACTCTGCAATATTAGGTTTGATGGGGTACCCGGTTTGATGTCTGATAATTTCAATATTAAGTCATTTTAGACATCAAGTTTATTTCTTAACTTACCAACGTCGGCTCATTCTTTCCAGCCACACGTGTCGAAATCCAGCTACTTAGGCGTAAAACAGCTACATGGAAAAACGTTTTGCTTAGACACAGTGCACATACGTGGTCTAAAACAGCGCGATCGGTTCTCCATTGATGCGACGCTCTAGTCAGTTTGGCTGACAAACAGATCTGCAACACGACATGATTTGAAGACATTATTAAAACCATTAGTTTGAAACTACTTTTACAATTACAATTAGTTTGCACAAAAAATACTGGAATCTTCAACTAATTGATTTAAGATTCTACAATTTAGATTGTAGACTACAAAAAAGCGGAGAAAATTACGGTATATTCTATTTTTTCTTAAAAATGTCCGCGGACCCCCTGAAACGTTGTCGCGGACTCCACTTTGGGAATCACTTCTCTAGAGTTTTCCAAGTACCATACACATTTGTTGACGTTTCCTTTCAGATTATGCCGAAAGAGTAAGTCTGATTAGCAATCTACAGAATGACTGTTTCCTGCGCAAAATAGTATAACTGTGAGAATCGTACAGCATCATAATCTTTCCAGCAATCCGATGTTTGTTCATCGTTATGATGTTATGATCTAAGGGACCTCTGCTCCAAATATCAGCTTGGGTCAAATGCTTCAGGTAATATAAATTAGATATGAAACGGGCGTCTGGTTGTATTGTCAAAAGATTTCACTGCGCATGCGTAGCTCAGTCGCGTTGATTTCGGACCAATTGTTTTGTGTTCAGAATAGCTGCATGGTTGTTGTGACACACGGTTGTGTGGCATGATTGGTCTCCTCACACCTCACATCCTGCACTGCCTTCCCTGCCCCCACTACGATCTTGGCGAACCGTTTCATGTCTATTTCATCTGTACATCTGAACGTTCAATGTCGGCATCTTCAAGTATCCTGGCTATCCCAATGCAGCCACAAAACGTTCTACCGGAAGATTAAAAATTTCTCATTATATTTTATTAGTCGGTTCCCTACATGGAACATCATCTTGTGGCAAATTGATTTTTTTTTGCAGTTTTACTTTACTTTTTTACAGTTTTCAGTTGGACTCCACCACATTGAAACCCAACTTGTACACGCAGCCAGACTTGCGTTTTTGTAATCGTCAAGAATACATTTATTATTCGTACGAATTATATCGCTGGGTGAAATGACTCCACCTCTTCTAAGCTGACCCCGCACTAGAAAGGTAAACGCTACTAAAAAAAAAAAAAAAAAAAAAAAAAAAAAAAAAAAAAAAAAAATCGAATCTATAATAGTCGAAAGTATAGGCGTATATGGAGAACTGTGGGAAATTAATAAAAGAAATAAATCCATAATAAGAGTTATGCAGATGGAGTACTGGCGGAGGTGCTGTAGATTAACAAGACTAGACAGAAATGTAGAGATAAGACAAGCGATGGGAATCGTCCTTGGCATTATACTGTAGAAACAACAGAAGCAAGAAGACTAAATTGGTTTGGACACCTAAAAAAAATATCAGATGAGAGAAGCCCAAGGAAGGTATGGGTATGGACTCCACCCTCTAGAAGGAAAAAAGGAAGACTTAAACATTCATGGAAAATGGACGTCGAAGATGCAAAGAATGCAAGAGGACTTACAGAACAGGACTGTTCAGACAGGCGCCAGTGGATGCGAGAGGCGGCGCCAGCGTAATTAAATCGCAAAAAAAGAAGAAGGAAATCTATATTACAGTAAATATAGCTGTATTTCTGCGAATATCAGCCCTATTTAACCAACCGCGCATCTGATTTTTAAGGCAAAACAATTAACAATAACAAATAAAAAAAGATTTTTCAAGTAATACTTTTACAGAAGACGAACGTAATGACGTATTAAACGTTAACGTCTATATTGACTCTACCAGGGGCGGATCCAGCAACCAATTTGGAGGAGGAGAAATATAAAAAAGTTGGACCACTCTTTAATGGTCTAAAGTATAAACGATACGAATGAGATAAAAATACAGTGTGTTATTATCAACACAACAAGCTTATTGACGTAGGCTAAAAGTATAAGATCATAATATCTGTGTTTACTAGTTCATTGTTCTTCTAATAACACTCAGTACACACTACTCATTAAGTTATGTATCAAGTCAAAGTTGACACGGTGGTAAGGTACTGTTATAATCTAAAGTATTTTAGAGAAAAACTAACCCACATAACGTGATATGAATGCTGTATCATAATTACAACACAAAACCGTTCTATAATCATAAAAAAGAAAAAATTTCGTCTGATGTGACCATTTGGGGGCGGATTTCCCCCATTCGTCCGCCTTATGGATCCGCATCTGGACTCTACAACTGCAGCTCCCGTTCCTGCAATATTACCTACTTGCTGTGATTCTTTATCTTTATTGAATTGCGATTGTATTACGACAAACGTTTGTTGTACTGTACTACGAGGAATTTATAGTAATAAAACTTAATTTCTAAAAAGTTAAAACTGAAACAAGTTGGATATTACCGGTACGTATTGTTCAGCGTTGTCTCCATCGATTCCGACCTCATCGGCAGCGCTCTCAGGTCTATCATCGCTCACCCACCGCATCAAGTCTGTTGAAGAGATGGTAGACATTTTTACGTTATTCTCATTCAGTGCCAGTGGGACGCGTGTTTTTCATCTGGGTACACAGAATGTCAATGTCCGGCAGTTGAATTTTTTCTGTGGGTAAGATACTCCTGTGTTCCGAAAGACCTCCAACGAGCGCGCAATTTCCTTTACAGGTGCTATTAACGGATTATTTATGGTATAGTAGAAAAGTTATATGCGATGTACGATGGTGGAAGAAAGGCACCTAAAATGTTAATGAGCAAAAGCAGTGCATCGCAATTTTGACAATCTTTTCTTCAATGAAATTCGGTTCTACCGTCACATTAGGACAGTAAGTTTTCAAATAGCCATTACGTGAGTAGTGTTATTTGGCAACATGTACAGATAATTTCCATTGCAGTAGTAATGATCAAAAGAGGTGAATAGTTTTTTAGACAGTACGTCAGTGTTTTCTTACTCATAAGTTTTCGGGTTCCAGTCAGTGAATATTGTTTTTTACGTAAATACACGTTTTATTTAATACTGCCAGACGTTTCGCACATTCTACGATGAGGCATTATCAGTGTACTACTAGACTAGTCTAGCCGTCACGGAGAATGGGTGAAACGTTTGGCAATATTATAATAAAACGTGCGTGTGTCTGTATCTGTAAAAACTGTTCTCAATTTTAAAACGTCTGTTGTTTAGCAACAGTAATACTGTAATAATCATTTTCTTTAACAATCGACGACCTCGTTGCAGAAATCTTATGTCGTGTTTAATTTAAATTCGTCAGTTGAGGAAATTTAAATTTATTAACTGTTCTCTTCACCAGCCGTCTTTCTAGGTTGCTTCCTAACGGACTGACGGATGACCTCCTCAGAGCTTCCTACTTTAATCTGTTGTAACTCCCTGCTTCCGTTTCCTCTATCGCGTCGCGTCGTGCGTACACTGCCTTTCACTCCGAAATTGTGAACAACAAGCAAAAACTACGAGTTTAATAAAATCACGATTCTTCTCTGCTTCAATTGTAAGAGACTGGTGGATGAGATGAGTATTCTGGTGTCTTCACTCGTTGTTAATATCTTCAACTTCTGGTAACTCCCACAGCTCCCACTACTACCTTCAATACACTATGCGTCCTTGACCTTCAACTACTTGTCTTTCCTTTCATCTTTCCCTCTATTTGTAGTCCTTATGCCTCTGTACGCCCTGTCCATTTCCTTCTTCTCCTGGTTATGAGTTTCAAAATTCTTCCTTTTCTTCTCCTTCTTCTTCTCCACGTCAATGTGTAGGCTTACAGCCTGTTCCGCTTTCACTGAAGCCACCTCTTCCCTTGGTCTACCTATATCCCGTCTTGCTTGAGGTCTGTATCTTAATACATGTTTAGGTAGTCTCATATCTTCCATTCTCTCGATATGCGCCTCCATTTTATTTGTCCTTACCTTATTGTGCTGGCTACAGAATATACATTTAACTCGGTTCGTATATCTTCATTTCGTATTTGATCTCTACCTTTGGTTTTTCCCAAGAACTTCATTTCACTTCCATATAAGTATTCTTCGCTCATCATTTCTCGTCGTCGTCCAAGTTTCACTTCCATAAGCGTTGCCATTACTTTATAGAATTTTGCCTTGGTTTCTTTCCTTGTCGTATTTCCAATTGTTCTGTGTATAGTACCACATATCATGTGAAATCTATTTATTTATTCTTCTTTTTCTGTACATAATTCTTCAAAATTATAGTACCTACATCTATATGTATAGAATCTAAATACCACTGAATGACTGACAACGAACTCTCCGAAACTGTAAGGCATTCAAACATGAAGTGTGGTACAAACATTCCTGTTAGGTCGTAGGCGCGTGCTAAGAAATCTTTTTGAGAAATTTACTTCCAAGAGGGGTTTTGGGTGGACGGACCCCCCCCCCCCCCAAATAGGAAACTCAACTTCCTGATGGATTTTTTCAACCATTTCCTACGAAACTTCATAGGTTGAATAGAAAATAAATTACATAAATAGATAACTACAGGCATCCCTCAGCATTGCTTCATTCTCAATGTCGGGACACCGGTAATGCTTCTTTCAAACTTGAACCCGCCTAAACAATGGAACGGTAACAGGCTTCAAAGAAAGGCGCTCAGTAAAACACTTAACAGAGCCGTCACCTTTTTAAGTTGTTGAGAGGCTGAAACTGTTTCATTCCCCGTACCCCCCTCATTCCATCAGACTATGCTTTACAGTTTGAGTTCCCCGTGAAAGTTTGCTTCACCATGACGGTCAACAAGGCTCAGGGGCAGTCTCTGAAGAAGGTCGGGGTGGACCTAACGCACACGACTGCTTCTCCCCGGCCACCTGTATGTAGCCTGTTCCCGGGTGAGCTCCGCTGACACTCTGGTTATTCTCCAACCTGAAGTTAAAACTGCCAAAGTAGTGTGTAAGGAGGTGCTTTAATTTTAAATTTCAAATCTCACCTTCTGTAACCCACTTTTACTTAATAGGAACCAATTATTACTCTAAGCATTCACAAATCCACATTTTTTATTAACTATACGTACAGCAAAACAATTTTTGTATAACTAACATATTTTTTATTTTCACAAAGAGATTGTTATAATTTTCTTTATAATTTCAGTTTCACACTTCATACGGATTTCTGTTAACTTATATCACATTTTCTACGATTCTTTTACAACTATTTTTTAGGTTGCATAATTTATTTATCAACTATCAAACACGAAATAATAATAATTTGTCTCCAAATTCTGACACGTTAGTCTAACTGGAACCTTTTTATTTAGTCAAATAAAAGTCCAACACTAAAAGTTAGCACATTGAATATACGCTAGATCGAAAGTTTAATTTAAGTTTTGTTCTAATCCGCAGCGGAGCACGGGTATTCAGCTAGTTAATTCATAAACTTATAAACATAAGTTAGTGAAATATGAGAATCAATGAAGTAAATTCAATTTAACTTTAGGACTTCTATTAGATACGAATAGACCCCTTAACATATAGTTATTCGCCGCTAATACCCTATAGTAAATTAGGTTTGTCTAATGAACACAGACTTATGTCGCTGGCCTTTATTTCGTACCAACGCCTTTGTCTCAGTCTATTTCTCCCTAACGTCCTTGAATCTTCCTCATTGCTTTATCTCACGCCTTCCCTTGGTCTTCCTCTCTTCGTCTGCATTCCTATATTGGCCTTCTATACCATCAATGTCTGTCCGTTCATTATATTATTTGTCTCTGTTCTGTGATCTCCAATATGGGGTTCGCTACCAAATTATTTCTTATTTGTTCAGATCTGTCTGTGTTTTGTTTTTTGTTATCTCTCACACGCATACCAAACGTTTCATTTCTGTAGCCTGTATTCTACTTTTCACGTTTTTTGTCACTGACCGTGTTTCACATCCGTCCCTAATTTGGTTTACATATTGTTTTATATACATTTAACGTAAACGTGTAATGCACGATGAAAAACCTGTAACCTGGAGGCCCTGAGACTCACTCCTTTTAGTACTTGAATTTTACCCGAACACCGTTTTTTTTTATTTATATTATAATTGTATGTACATTTGTATTAAAATTTTCAGCGACTTTATTGGTGTCTGTATTTTGTTTTCCACTGATCAGTGAGACCGACGTAACAATACATTTATACACAGAAAGTCTTATTACGTGGAGATTGAATTAGGTCTTATTTGAATAAATAAATAAATATTCATTTACAAGTGCATAAAAGAATTGAAAAACAAAACAAAAAAGAAAAAACGAGAAAAGTTTTATAAAAAAAGTGGCAAGTCTAATACCTAGAAACACCGCTGGGAATGTTCAGACCATAAATAACAAAGATGAGGGGCAGCTACACGCTAGAAAAATGAAATTGTCGGATCAGTGAAATGTCGTATAAGATTGGAGTATTGCCGACATGCTATGTCGGTATGTTTCATTCCTAAGTGGACTGTATTATCATTTTATCTGTATTTCAAGAGACGCTGTACAGGTACATTTCAGATATTAGATGAAGTAAAAAGTTATAAATGACAGTCACAGCGTACAGCATGTGACAGCTGCGTACCCAAATCTTTTTCAATATACTGTATACAGAAACAAACGTCAGCCATGAGCTCCCGAGATAAGGCATCTAGATAATGTCAGACGCACCAAAAATTTGTCTACAAAAATAACGGTAGTCATACTGAATTGTGTTTCATAACATCAGTACATCTAATCAAAATTTACTAGTTTACTCCCTGACCTGCGAAACTGGCTCACTACTTTGAACGAAGTACGTTTATTATTACATAAATTCTGATATTAAATAATTATTAAATTATGGGAAAAATTATAAATATACCGATTACTGTACTGTATTATTTCTTTAGTAATATAACAAGCTGTAGAGCACACAATCATGCGGTAAACACTAAAATTAGAAACATTCGGATTTGGGTTATAATTCCTTTTAGTCTGACACCGTGCTGGATTTTCACAATTTTTTCAAATTTTTTATTTCTTTTGGGTTCTGGAACCCCAAAATTTTGAACTTTTGAAAACTTAATATTACATTTAGATGTTAATTAAAATTCTTTTTAATTCGATACCCTACATGAATTTTTGCGATTTTGTCAAAATCTCCACCCAGTTTTTGGGCCCTGACATCAAAAAATTTTGAAATTTTCAAAAATGAACACTATATTTAGAGTGGTTAATAATCTCTTTCATTTGATATCCCACATGGGATTCTGCGATTTTTTCACAATTTTAACGACCTCACATTTTTGCCTCCTCATAATGTATTTTCTTCTTATGATAGTTCCTATCCGTTTCGGATGTTGGATATCAACAGACTACTTTAACTTTCTGTACTGCTGCACGGAATAAGTCAGTTGTATTCATGCCAAACCAGGTCCTTAAATTTCTCAGCCATGAGATTCTCGGTACCCCAACTCCTCCCTTTCTAAGTACTTTTCCCTGTAGTATGGATTGCAATAAGTGAAATCTCTGTCCATTTCTCATGAGTTGTCCCAGACACTGAAGCTTTCTTATCTTCACTGTGATAATAACTTCCCTTTCTTTCTTCATCTTTCTAAGAACTTCAACAATAGTTACATGTGCTGTCCATGAAATGCTCAGTATTTTTTCCGGAAAGCCACGTTTCGAAAGATTCAAATTTTTTTTTTTAGTTGTGACTTCAGTCGAAGTCCAAGATTCTACACCGTAGAATACGAGAATACATAGCAGAGTAAAAGTCTCATCTTTGTGTTAAATCGTGACTTTTGAATAAACTGCTCATTCTAGTGTACACTGCTCTTGCCTTTTCAATTCTGCTCTTTATTTCTTGAGAGTGGTCCCATTGTTCATTGACTATAGTAACAAGATATGTAAATTTGCTTACACGTCCAACTGGCCTTTGGTTTATATTAAGGGTGCAGTCTGTGAACTTGTTCTTACATACAATCATTAGCTTCGTTTTATTAACACTGATGTATAGACCATATATACGGCTGCTTTCTGTCATCCTATTCATTAGTTGTTGCAGCCCCTCTAAGCTATCTGCGAATATGACGGTATAATCCGCATAACGTATGTTATTTATTCTTTCACAGTTCAGACAGATTCCCACATCACATTCATTTAAAGCTTTTCTAAAACTATCTTCCGAGTAGACGTTAAATAAAAGCAGAGATAGTATACATCCTTGTCTTACTCCACGCAGAATCTGTATGTATTTTAACCTGTACGAATTCTAAACCGTACCAAAGGGACAACAGGGTTAGATAAGGTACAACTAAATTACACGATTTTGTTCCGTTTTATTTATTGTAGGCTACCTTTTGATGTAAGCAGGTCACGTTAATGTCAGCCATAATTAACATTTAAGTGCGATCCGGTGACCAAGTGTATGACGCTATAGGCACATGACTTTTATAGTTATATTATTAAGTTTTTTTGCTGTTAGTCTTACGTCACTCTGAGACAATGTCAACTTTTATTTGAGATACTTTTATACAAGTGCTAAACATGTGGCTGATAACGTTTTCCAGTTGTTACTTGTACTGAATATAGTTTGTGTGTATGTATTTTTCGAACAGTAGTCTACTTATTTCATTTAGAGGGGTCTGTCATAATTATTAGTATTAATAATAATCGTAGTCATGATTATTATTTTTGACCGAACGAAGCGAGTTCTCAGTTTTAACTCGACTGTTTGGCTTTTGTTTGTCTGTCTGTCTATCTACCTGTCTTTATATTTGGGGTATGTCTCAAGATAACAAAAAAAAAAAAAAAACTATAATCTGTTCATTATAGTTTTTTACTTCCATATTACATAAGAAAATGGAAGTATGGTGATGGCGAAAAAATCGTGTTCTAGATAAGGGCTGATTCTGATTGTAGTACCCTCAAAACATGAAGAAAAGTTATTTTCTGAAAAGTGTGTGTACAATTTTTTCTATGGCGAACGATAACTGCCGCAGATTCAAACAGAATCAAAGAATTTTTTGTACATATGCCCGAGTTGTAGAGCACTCAAGGCCTATTGATTTTGGTGAAGATCAGTTAAGGGGGAGGGGTAGTTTACCTGGAACGTTTTACGTTCGTTTTAACAAGAGTAAAGTACTTAATTTTTATAAATAAAGTATCCTGAAAAGAAAGTCACAATAATCCACTGTAGAGAGGTAGATGAAAAATATATAATGAAAATGGTAGTTGAAGGGGGAGGGGATAATTTTCTATAAATGAAAATGACAGTTGAAGAGGAGGGGATAATTTTTATTTATATGTCATGTGTGCTACGTTATCGGCAACAAAGAAGTAGTTTGTTGTTAAAATTCCTTCCCGGGCTGTTTGGGGTGGTCCAATGGTTTCTGCAAAATCAGACGTTTCGGCAGTGGCATCGACTGCCATCATCAGTGAAAATCGAGTGCGCTATGGTGAGGTGGTGGTATACGTTAGTGACCACAGTAGGGCCTACTGTGGTTAAGGCTGAAGAAAGAAGTAGTTTCTATGGAAATATTTCATTTATAAAACGATTTTAAATATAAATCTTAGAACATGGAAGTCATTTATGGTTCCACACTACCCGATCTTCTGAGTACCTCCAGTTCCCCGCCTTCTGCCCGCTCTGGCGTACGTCTCCTCTTAACTGTACCATACGGCTGAAGGTGGCTTTGCCCCAGATCACAGCCCAAGACTTGTCCTTCAGGTCAAGCCTCAAACTTCTCGAAAACAAAAGATAATTTTTCCATCACCGATTACTTTTAAACTTGGCATGTGTGTTCGTACGTTTACCGTATAGACGTTTACCCTACAGAACTCTATTGCTCTACTGCTGTTTGAGATCGATCCCCCCAAAAATAGGGGGTGGGAGGCAAAAATGCGAGAGGGTCAAAATTGTGAAAAACCCGGAAAAATCCAGGTGACGTATCGAATCAAAGGATAAAAAAACCAAAACCTAAGTATAATAGTCATTTTTGGAAATTTAAAATTTTTGGGACGCTAGGGCCCTACAGTACGTCAATATTTTGATAAAATCTGAAAAATCTTAATGGGGTGTCGAATTAATATGAGATGCCTATGATTTCAGCAACGTCTGCGTTGATATGATTCCCACTCCTCAATCTGCGGTCTTCCAACACCCTATGAAATTTGTTCAATAATGCCATTTTTTGTTGCACTTTTTGGACGTCCACTGCTGGTACTGCTGGGATAGTCTTCAGTGCTTGTACGACTACGTTTAAACTCGAGTGTGCCCCACTTACCGTTGTTTCTGAAGACGCAGCATCTACTAACAAGTTTACAATTTCCATTGGCGCTAAATCGTTTTTAACAGAGAATTCATCAAAACACGATGTTTGATTTTGTGCATTTTAAAAACACGCGTAACGTTTTCGAACATTAAAAACATTGTTCTACTAATGAGCTACAGATGTCGCTCCGCGAATTTTTCAACTAACCCTCGTAGAAACAGTTACCTTTTTCAGCTTACCGATTAAATTTCAAATCGACTTAAAGAGTCCTGACTTCTACGCGAATATAAGGAAAAAGCCTTCATTACCTCGGTCCACTGGCTGAAAACATGTTGGTAGATACAGATAGATCCATAATGGTATAGAAACTACTCTGATGTTGGCTTCTTCTCGTTCTCAACTTTATGACTTGGCTTAGGCTCCATCGCCTTTTCCGGACATCGCCCACTTTGTTGAACCTAACCTTTGGGTTCGTAATTCGGTGCCATTCGCGGAAGACGGTCTTGCTGCGATTCTTTCTAAATGTTTGCACCAACTGACTTCGTATCCAGTCATTTTATTTTTCAAAATGAACATTTTCAAGGCTTGTGTTTGCGTTACCTATTCTGTATGTTAACGTGCAACCTTTTACAGCTTTAAGGAATTTCATTTCAGCTAAAGCAAATTTGTCTTCTCTCTTTCTTTGAAAGTTCCCACGTCTCAATGTCACTGGTATCACCTTCAGTTTATAGTTTCTTTTCTAGTTTCATGTTTCATGTTTCAAGTTTCAATTAATTGTTCCACACGAATCTTTAAATCTATTTAGTTCAGTTTCAATATTACAATCTGCTGTGAGAAATATTTCACATCCAAAACGGTCAACACTGGACACCCGTTCTATAGAATTTTGCCATTGGTCTCTATTTTAGTTCGTACTGCGTGTTTACCGATAAAAGACATTAGTTTTGTTTTACATGGAGATACTATCAAGCCGTATTCCTCTTCTATATTTTTTGAAAAGAAGAAAATCCCGTATTCCCTTCATTTGTCCAGGGGCGTATTTACGGGAGGGGACAAACGGGACCGGAACCCCCCCCCCCCCCCAGAGGGTCGAATAAGTTGACGAATTTTGTTAATCTCTGAATTTTTAGGCTGTTTTATTATTTTTCCATGTGTATACGCTAATATAGTAGCAACTCTTTTTTAAATATAAAAATATGTTTATTATACAACATTAGCGTATACGTTTGAAATATGGAAAATAGGAAAATCAATTCAGTCAATAAGCATGTGTAAACAATGTTTCAGTAACGCGTATTTTTATTGTGCTATTACCATTTACCTTAATGGGACTGATTTCAGCCACTTTATTAAAGATGGTAACGTTGATTAGTCTTAATTTGTTTTTTCTTTTTTATGAAGCCGACTCGACCACGGACCCCCTCCCCTGCCAGAAGCCAATTCTAGATGCACCACTGTTTCTGTCTGTTGTATAATAACAGCATCGTCCTCATATAGAATACTTGCGGTGTAAGGTTTACACTATATTCAGAATTTTGTTTCCATCTTTTAGTGTCACCGTCCAAACAGAAATGTATAGGAATCGAAAAGGGACCAACCTCGAAACTTCACCGCACCCGTCACATAGTGGGAAACATACAATTTTTCATTCTGCCCAAACTACGTAATAACACACATTCCGGTGTTCATCGTAAACAGAACGAAACGTAAACAAACAGTGTAGCTGTTCACGTAACCAGAGAGCGAGCGTGTGGAAATCGACATTCCAGTCGTACACAGTGGCCAACAGTCAGTTGTCGACACGACACACATACATATTATATACATATATTGTGTTACTGAATGGCATGCGTGCAAGCGACGCGTATGAAGAAAGTTGGGCACTGAACTCTCGCTCCGAATATTTTATCACGTTATTCTTATCTCTTAAAACTGGATCAAATTCGTCTTTTTTACATATACAGTAGGATATACTTGTTTGAATCCCTGAGCTGCAGAACTCGCTTTATTTTGAACGAAGTTTATTTATTATTACATAAATTTCGATATATATATATATAGGTCATTTTTTAATTATAGGAAAAATTACAAAAAATCCCCATTACCCTACTAGTTGCTTAGTCATCATCAATATCATCTTCACGGATTAAACCAAGGATGGTTTGTTCCGGTCTCAAATAGGCAAAGATTAGAGATGGTCACTCCAGCGCTTCCTCGGACGTCCCACACCTCTCCGACCCCTCGGCTTATAGTTCCCACCAATACAGCCGATACTGGGCGATCCTGTCGAGTATACTCATAATATTCATTTCCTGCCGTATATCTGTGTTTCTTCTATGATGCTGGAGAGTATACCCTGCCACGTGCCTGTGAAATCTCATTTCAACCGCTTGGATGCGACTGGCCTGGCCTTTCGATAAAGTCCAATTCTCAGACCCATAAAGAAGTGTGGGAAGAGCCATCACCTCGTAGAATTTTAGCCGTATTCCTTTACTTGGTGACTTAAGGGTTCGCCTAATGGTCCCGCACATAAGGTTGAACTTATGGAACTTATTCACAACGTCGTTGCATGCATTATAAGACACACTGTAGTCCAGGTATTCAAAATTGCTAACTTGTTCCAGGACAGTACCATCTATAACAATTGTTGCCCTTACGGGATCAGTTCCACGAAAAGCCATCACCTTGGTCTTACGTGTCGATATCTGCAATCCAGAGTTTTTGCAGATTCGATTTAACAAATGTATCCCCATCTTCAATCTGTTTTTTAGAGTCCGACAGAATAATCTGATCGTCCGTAAACAACAAAGTATCAAT
Organism: Magicicada septendecula; assembly: GCA_034769895.1. NCBI lineage: Eukaryota > Metazoa > Arthropoda > Insecta > Hemiptera > Cicadidae > Magicicada > Magicicada septendecula. Next base: position 364,813,099 of record CM068374.1, on the reverse strand, counting down.
TGTAGAGTGACCAATCATAAAATGTTCAGGAAGACACATCTGCCAGTTTTGTATGACATCGACAATATATAAATTAAAAAGAGAAGGTGATAGTGGACACCCTTGTCGTACTCCATTATTTATCATATTGATCAGGCCAACTCTAGGAGCTGTTCTCGGTTTCCCTGCTTCAATTAAGATTTTATTCTCCACATAAACACTCTGTATTGCTCTGATTAGATGTTGTGGGATCTCTTTCCTTGCAATTACTGCCCATAGTTTGCTTCGATTCACTCTGTCAAACGCCTTCTCGAAGTCGACGAAAGGTATGTACGTGGGCTGCTGATACTCTCTACGCTTTTCAGTGAGCTGGGCTGTTGTAAGTATACAATCTAACCATGATCTGCCTTTCCTGAAACCGTTCTGGGCCTCTGAAAGCATGGTCTCCGTTATTGCATTGAGACGTGTTCTTAATATAGACTATTTCCTTAGTAATTATAAGAATTCTAGAGCACACAATCATGCAATAAACACTAAAAATTCAAAACATTCGTATTTGGATTGCACTTCCAAAAAGTCTGCCACTCTGCTGAATTTTCATAATTTTTTCAAATTATTGATCCCCTTTTTTGACCCAGGATCCCAAGATTTAAAAATTTCCAAAACTGAACACTACATTTATATGTTAGTTAAAATTCTCTTTACTTTGGTACCTCACATGCATTTTTACGATTTTATTAATATTTTAAAACTTTGTAGACATTAATGTCCACACATTTTGAAATTTCCATAAATGGACATATAGTGGTTAAGATTTCCTTTAATTCGATACAAAAATGGAAAATTAAACTTAACGAAGCCAAATCGGCACACATTAATTTCACAAATAAAAGATTGAATAATCTTCCATCATTGGTCATAAATGGAACGATAGGTCCTTATGAAAACAGAGCCAAATACCTGATTGGATACCAAACTGAGATGGAAAGAGCATGTAACAAAGAAAAAAGAGGAACTTAACATAAAATTCCGACAATATAAATGGCTCATAGGAAAACATTCCAACCTGTCTTTATACAGTAAAACTCTGAACTATAATCAGATAATTAAACCCACCTGGCTGTATGGAATTCAACTCTGGTGGTGCGAGAAAGATAGTAACATCAGGATAATACAAACATTCCAAAACAAAGTTTTACGGACCATGATGAATGCGCCATTGTATGTTAGAAACGCCGATATCCACAGAGATCTAGGTATTCCAACAATTAAAGAAGAGGATAAAAGATTTGCGATGAAGCATGAAGAAAGGCTTCACCTCCACGAAAATTCAGAAGTTCTTCAGCTGCTGGACAATCAACACGTGTTCCGAAGACTGAAGAGAACAAAGCCACTTGAACTTGTGTAGTGTTTTGTGTTATAAAAGCAGAGTTTTTTGCGTGGGTGAGACTACCCGCCACCAGAAGTAACTAAAGGATGTCATTGCACTTAATATGGCTGATATGTATTTAGTATTAAGAGGTATTAGAGATAAGTTGATGGTTGGTTTTACAGACTGGTTTTAACTTGTTAAAATCAATTAAAAAAATATATGTATATTACTTAAAAAAATTCGATACCGTACACGAGCTTTCACGACTTTTTTCACAATTTCGACCTCTTCAATTTTTGTCTCCCCCTCCCCTATTTTTGAGGGATCGATCTCAGAAACAATAGGGTTCTGTATGGTAAAAATATGAACACACACGGCCGGTTTTACGGAAATCGGTTGATGCATTCAAACGTTATCGTGACACATAGAGGCCTACCCCAAATAGGCAGACAGACAAATGCCGAACGGTCGAGTTAAAACTGAGAACTTGCTTAGCTCTTTCAATTACGGTGCAGATACATTGTGTAATGTGTATTGTGTATTTGGCGGCTCAGTAGACCAGTGGGTATGGTACCTGGCTACTAATCTAGAGGTCCCGGGCCCGCACCATAAAAATCAAGGTGCGTTTTTCAGCCCCAGGTCGACTCAGCCTGTTGAAAACGAGTACCTGGGATAGCATCCTGGGGATAATAATGGGCGGCTGCAGCCACACTGCCTTTCCTTGTATCCCGTACGGCTCGCATAAGGCAGCCTTCTCCTTACTTCGGTGGTACACATGGGAGCCATTATTATTATACATTGTGTAATACAGTATTAACGTGATCATGCTGTATTTAGTCGCCAAACGTGTTACTAATAAACTTATAAACTACGGAGTAGAAACGATCGGTAGAAGGCAATATAATGCCATACTGCTACAGATGATGAAGAAAATAAAGGATATTCCTGTACAAATCCAGACGGGACTTGCGCAAAGAGAATTATTGAGGCTACGATACATAAAAAGATAACGAAGAGAAGGGTGTACTGGGGAAGACGGACAGGACGACCGCGTAAAAGATGGTCTAATGGAGATTTGAAGAAAGTGGGGTTTGAAGATAGACTAGAAGGACGCTGGATGGAAGAAGCGAGAAGTAGAAGATCGGAGTCGCTGTCAAGTAATCATCCTCGCCCACCTCACGTGGCAAATGTTTTCAGTTTTGTCACACACAATACAGTTTCGAAGTGCACTGGATATAACCAGTAATTCCAATGGTTCAGTGAACCCCCTCTCTAAATAATTTAAATATGTTTAAGGATTTTTTGAGATAATGATTCGCGTAATAGGCGAATTGCTGGCTACTATTGCTTGAAGTGCAAAGCAGCGCTCAGCACCTCCTAGACTGTGTAGACAACTTTGGAGGGGGGAATGAGTATACGCAAGATAACATTCAACAGTCGCTAATCCCGAGTGTTAGCGACAGAGACGATTAGTTCCGACGAGAGCCGAACCAAACCTACCGGTAATTTTAACATTTGCATAGTACTGCCATTCGCCATTATTATGATTTTTACCACGTGATTTGTCCGTTTACCTTCAGTTTTGTGTCAGATTTCTCTGTTTCATTTAGAATACAATGAAAATGTGTGCAATAAAGTCTTAAAATAAAATAAAATAATGAAGTAACTGTATTCTGAAAATAAAGTGTGTTTAATGTAGTCATTAAATAATTATAGTAACGTTAAGCTGACCGAAGCGTGTATAACATTCAAAGTGTTTGCTGGTACTTCTGTGAGTTAAGTGTTCAGGCATTTCTTATTTTTGGGTTCAGTTCATTGAGTTGGTAAATTTGTTTTCTCTCTGTTAATGATAAATGCAAAATTAAGGAACTCTGTAGGTCACTTCCCATTTTAAATATTAAACAGAAATATTTAACTATCCTTTTATTTTAACTATATATTTTTAGAATAATTTACAAATAGCATAAACACAACTTAATATTAGGCCTACTAAATGTTGCCAATAGTTATGTCTTCATGTTGCGACCCACCCCATGTGTTATTAGTTTTGAACGCTTTCTCGCGCCGGGGCGTGTGTAAGAAAGCGCGTGCACGACTTTATGGAATTCAAGTTATTTCCTATTATCGTGTTCTTCTGCTTCACAAAGTCAAACGAAGGATATAAGCGTTTTAAAAACGGGTTTTCAAATATTTTATTCGAATAATTTAAATGCCTGCAGGCATTGTATAAACAAATATTTAATTTGTTTGCATCGGCGTTAGTAACGATGTAGTAGACGTAATGAAATTAATAAATCAAGGCGTGGTCTGCAGTCTCCCGAGAAATGTTATGAGAACTGATTTTTATAATATGTAAATACATATTTGATGTAAAAAATTCTAGAAGACGGAGATATCTTCATTGAACACTATTGAAACCATTTTGTAAGTGATTTCTTTCTAAATGTTTGCACCAACTGACTTTGTATTCAGTAATTCTATTTTCCAAAATGAACATTTGCAAGGCTTGTCTTATATTTGCGTTACCTATTCTGTATGTTAACGTGCAACCTTTTACAGCTTTGAGGAATTTCATTTCAGCTAAAACAAATTTGTCTTCTCTCTTTGTTTGAAAGTACCCACGTCTCAATGTCACTGGTATCATCTTCAGTTTAGTTTCTTTTTTAGTTTCATATTTAAAATTTCAATGAATTGTTCCACACGAATCTTTAAAACTATTTAGTTCATTTTCAACATTACAATCTGCCGTGGGGGATATTTCACATCAAAGATGATCAACACTCTTTCTAGTTGTAATTTCTTTCTTCTTCTTCTTCTTCTTCTTCTTCTTCTTCTTCTTCTTCTTCTTCTTCTTCTTCTTCTTCTTCTTCTTCTTCTTCTTCTTCTTCTTCTTCTTCTTCTTCTTCTTCTTCTTCTTCTTCCAATATCTGTTACAATATTGCCTCTAACGAGACATTCATAAACAGATGTTAAGAAAACTACTCAGACAGTCTGGCTCGAAACAAATACTTAATGAAGAACCACAGACATGAATAAAGCAGAAACGTATTTTGCACTAAAGAAAAAAAGGGAATATGATTTGAAATATGTAAACGAAATTGCGGGTGAGGGTGGGGGGGACACTACTCTCATAAAACCATTGAATATATGCGTCTTAGATTTTAGATGTGACTTAGAATGGAACGTCCAGGGAAATGGAGACGACAGAACTCGGTTGAGAAGTTCTAGGAAACACTCGATTATAGATAAAACTGAATGAATTCGAAAACCATAGCATGAAATTCCGGGCGGCATACCTAGAAGATGTCGTCTTGACTGCGTGTATTCCACATTGCCTATAGTCGGTTAGCTGGAGAGAATCAGATTGTTTTGACAGTTGAGAGGTGTTCCAGATGGGAAAAAAGCCAACCATATTACCTGTTTATCATTAATTCTAACATACTTACTCTTAACATATTTATTAAGTCAAAATAATAGATAACTACTTCTAAAGCACAATTTAATTTAACTGAAAGTGCGCAAAGGTTCATTTTTAGTGCCAGCCAGGGCCGTATCTACGGGGAGGGGACGAACGGGACCGGACCTCCCTATAGAGGGACGAAAAAGTTGATGAATTTTGTTTTTCTCCTAATTTTTTTGGCCGTTTAATTATTTTTTTCAGCTGTGTACATTTATAATCAAGAGTCTCAGCTGTGTAATTCTTCTTTAAATAAATACAACCAGGTTTATTACACAGCATTAGCGTATTCGTTTGAAATATGAAATGTAGGAAAACAAATTCAGTCATTTATAAGTATCTTCTAAACGATGTTTCAGTAAATTGTATTTTTATTGTGTTATTACCGTTTACTTTAATGGGACTGATTTCAGCCACTTTAAAGATAATAATGTTGATCTGTCTTAACTTGTTTTTATTCTGTATGAAGCAGACCCCCCTCGAGGCCAAATTCTAGATACGCCACTGATTATACGTAACGATGATGATTATGACGATGGTTTTCTGATTTATAACAGTTATCGGTAATCGAAATAACAAATTAGATGCAAACAGAAAAGTTCAAAAAATTCACAGCTTACTGTTGGTAGAAAAAGGACGATGTAAATTGAAACTCGGGTCTCGATGCGCAGTAGACAAACTCCTCGTTGCAAGGCTAACAGAATTTTCATTCACTTCGCACATGCGCAGAACAGTTTTCTGCGGTGTTTCATATCGTGAACATCGGGTGCAACAAGACTGGTGACAACGACGGAAGCACGTGTGTGACAGAGAGGGAAATAATATGGAAGTGAGACAGTGAACGTTATAGCGTTGTCTCCCCTCTCTTCTCTCTAGATAACTAAGCTATACCTGAAAGTGGGGGTAATGCAATCATTGGATCGGCGCAGATGTCTGTTCAGGAAAGGCTGGCGGGTCTATGATAGCACAAAATAGGGACAACGCGTGTGTGAACTTGGGCAGGTTCTCACGCATCGGTTCCTATAGCCTACTCCCCCCCCCCAACTCCCTTACCTACGTTACGGATACTGAATCTGTCACTGTCCATTCCTTTCAAATTTGTGGTCGTTGTGTTCAACTGCCTTTGTAAGTAAGGTTCGAATGTTATGGCCTTTACAAAGAAAAACTAAGAAAAATTTGCTTTTCTTTTGTATGACGCCGACCCGACCTCGGACCTCCCCCAAAGTCAAACTCTAGATGCGCCACTGGTGTCACTGGTGGCGGGCCGGGCCGTGACAATAGTAATGTTCGAGACTCACAATCTAAACGGTTGTGCTGCTATCGTAGGATCGAGTCAAGATCAAGACTGGATCCATCTGCTCATCAATTGAGACAAATAATACAGCGGCCTTGTCTGGCACGCCTAGGGCTAGATAAGTAACAAGGCACACTTGTACACTGCACACGTGGTTACTAGATCGGCGGGCGGTGGTGAAACGTGAGTTGTAGCACGGCCAGGGGGCGCAACAGGCCGCAGACCTAATTCTTGAAGGGGGAAGAAGAAAAAGAACGTGAAAAGAATATTAGACTAGGCTATACCCATCAGAAAGTCGAGCACTAAGGAAAAGAACTGCACTGAAAATTTGAACGTTTATAAAGGGAATAATAAAAACATGTTGGCAAGATTGTGTACCAAACAAGAAACTGTGGAGAAACTCTAGTTGAAGAGACTGAAGGTGCACTGGTGATTCTCTGAAAATGAAACCATGATATAACAAATAAATGTTTGTGGATTACAAACCCAACCGGCAAAAGGTACCGGACAGGCCTCAGAGACTTGCAGTAGAAAGTATAAATAACGAATTCGGCTGTAACCTCTTAGGTTAGGATAGTCTACAGGTAGAGGTGGACCGATACACTGTACCTGTAACAGGTATTTTGGAACGATTATTTTTGTGGAACGGATATAATAATGACTGAAAAATTGAAATACCTGTTCCGATTCAACGAAAACTCAAAAGTCAAAATACCCGTTCCGATTTCTCGCGGGCTTGCGGTTACGAATCGCGGAACCCCTTACGCAACTAACGAAAAAACAAGTAAATGAGTAGGGTACTACGAGTACATGAGTACAAAGTCACTTTTTGGTGCTGAATATTTCATTACCAAACACCGATTGCCAAACAAGTACGACACGAAGCAAAACTGCGAAGTCAGAATATCTATATGCCAAAGAGACGAAGCTGTTTTTTAATAAATGAAAAAAATAAATACTGATGTTACATTTATTCTCGTGTGTTATGCAGATATACACATATAACGCGTATAATACACATTAGGCAGATATATAATAGAGATTTGGATAACAAATTATGTGTTATACTAGTCACCAACTTGGTAAATTCTGAGCGAATTATATTGTGTTATAACCTACAGAGTGGGTGATAGGCCACATAGTACTTTTTGTTAATGTGATTTCGGAGACGATTTTAACTTCACTGCACATCTCACGTAAATTTCTTTGACATTACTTGTTGTGCTATTACGTGCACTCTAAATTTCATTGCCTGAGTTTCGCAACTGATTTGTCTAACCAAAATGGAATCGACAATTTAATATTAAATCTATGTCAGTTTGTTTATTCCTAGTGAAAACTTAAATTAGTATTCCGAAATGGAGATAGGCCTACAAATTCTCTTGTTTCTTATTTTCTTTTAAACAGTAACAGCTTAATAAAGTCACAGTTTAAAGTATACTACTAACACTTTTAGTTTCAATTTATTTCTTATAACAAATTATAATATAATACATGTATATGTATGACAGGTATATAGTAACAGGTATTTGTACGTGTTATTTTTTCGGAACGGTTTCGTTTGTACCTTTTATTTTCAAATACTAGTTTAGCACACCTCTATCTACAGGCAAATATATCAAAACGTGTCAGGCAGGGAAGCCACTTATCTCCAATTTTGTTCAGTCTGTACAAGGCGCATGCAGGGACGGAGTTGTCACATGAACCAGCATGTCAGGGATACTGATAAAACGCGAATGCTGTAAAACCATTCGTTGATCGATATGCGAGTTAAATTAATAATATTTAGTGGCATCTTTAGCTACCTTAATTGCCAATAGCTGTCTTGATATTGTCTTATCAGGAAATAATGACGAAGAAGTACAAGCAGCAATCCACAAGACAAATGTTTTCTGATATATAAATGTGGTATGAAAGTATATAGGAAGAAAACAAAAATCAAGATATGAGCAAGAGACGAGAGAGAGAGAGAGAGAGAGAGAGAGAGAGAGAGAGAGAGAGAGAGAGAGAGAGAGAGAACGCTGAAGTATGGTTGGTAGGGGAAAACTAAAGCAAGCTACTTCCTTTCTTGCAGCCAACGAAGCAAGAAGAATATTTTCCAAGAAGAGAATTTCTTGACAAATAAATGCGTTTCTCTAGAATTTCCAACGATGTGTCATTTGGAGGATTTGCATTAATGACTGAAAAATTTCCGTTTTAAGAAAAACTTTGATGCCTGCGACACGTGGAGCAGGAGAAGGTGCCACGGACAGAGGGAATATCGAATGAGCAAGATCTGACAAGAGCGGGAGAACGGAGAATGCCGCTATAAATAACTGTGGAAAGGAGAAGTAACGAGCGGTGAAATTCAAGCACAACGCGGGTTGATGGAATGATGGAGAAGCGTAGAAATAGACGAAGGGCAAGATAAGAATATATGGACGAAATCAAGAGAGGAAGAAACAATAAAGAAGAAAAGAGATTAGCTCAGGAACGAAAGAAGTTGCACAAACCTGCGGCCCAATGAATGAAAAGCCCACCAGCCCGCAGGTTGAGGAGGGGAAGAAGAAGAAGAAGAAGAAGAAGAAGAAGAAGAAGAAGAAGAAGAAGAAGAAGAAGAAGAAGAAGATGTTGATGACAGGACAGGTGGTGGAGGAGGTACCAACCATCCTAGACAGCAGCTATAGCGCTGGCACCAAAATTTGAGGAGAACGGAAGGATTTGTAAAGCCGTATAGGCTACAACGCACGGAGTCAAGAAGACACGAAAAGCGATGGAGACAGAAATCGGTTACACACAAGCGGACAGCGGAACTGAAGCTCCAAAAGAATAATACAGTAATCCACATATAATAACAGGTTACGAGGAACTCGGTATTAATCTGGAGTCGCACCCACGCCACGGCTGACCTGGTTCAAACCTACATCCGCGTGCTATTTAACTAAGGTAATTGCGAATTTACCGGCCGGAAAAATATGTATTTTAATTCAAATTGCACTGTGAGTACGTGCGGACGAGGATACCGACTTCGCAGACACTAATTACTCTGTGTGTGTGTGTGTGTGTGTGTGTGTGTGTGTGTGTGTGTGTGTGTGTGTGTGTGTGTGTGTGTGTGTGTGTGTGTGAGCCAGTTGCTAATGCAGTGAGTTCTCACGCGATACATACCTGGCTCGCGCGCGCCCATTGTAGTTTTTTCCTTCAATTATTATTATAATTACCATAGAATACGGCCTGATTCCCCTCACTGTAAGTGCGCGCGTGTGTTTGTTGACGCCCTCATTGATAAGTGCTGGTTTTTTTGCTTATTCTGTTGTTGCAATTTACGTTTCAGTGAGTTTAGAATTTGGTCAGTCACTAACCGACCGAACCGATCTAAATTTCATCGCGGAAATTATTACAGAAACGGTTCATTATGGACTTATGCATTCGCTAATAACGATATTAGTCCATTAATAATGTTTTATCATTAAAAAACATCTCATCATTTTAAGTAGTCAATTTGGCTTTCTGTTAAATTGATGAAAAGGCCATCAACGATTCCAACGAAATTCAATATTTACCCTCTGTCGACATTATGTACGTAATTCAGAAGTCACAAGGACACATTGCAGGAGGTAAGGAAATACACTGTGTAAACGTCAAAGTTACAGCCTCATCATGTTTAAACCTCTGTGATATCAGAACCGTAATTCTCCATCGTTTTACAAATTTTTGAAATACATTGACCACAAAAATACTTGTAAGTATTTTGCTACAGCAAAATATGTATATGTTGCTTGTAAGCAAACATATTGTAACGTAACATAACACTGCATATAAAAGTAAGAGTACCGGTAAATTAAATTAAAAAGGGAATTCTTTCTCCTCATTATAAGAAACTAATCATGTAAAAAACAGTATATCATAGACAACGTGTTAAAATATAGTAAACATAATTAATGTGATATAATTTATCAACATTATACATTGTAGAAAGTATTAATCTAACTAAACAACTCTAAGGTTGGGTTGAATTAAGTATCCAAAATAATAACAGTGTTATGTAATTCTATAAATACCTAATAACACTGAGCCATTTAAAATATTGGAATATAAATAGTAAAATGTCATTTAGCAAGACATTGGGTTTTGATGTTAGATAAATTATAAAACAGAGTCTTGTAAAACTAAACAACAAATGTCAATAGTTACGTGATACTGTTTTGTATGTTGTTATACTAGATAGAAAAACTGTTTGGTAAGACTAAATAAATTGTATAAAAATTAACTAACAAGCAAACATATAGTAAATTAGCTAGAATGGTAACTTTAGGCCTATGTTAAAGAATATAACATATAAAATTAAACCAGATTGGAAAACAAATAATTTGTTATCTATAGGCTTAATGAAACCATAAACGTGATGTAAAATGTAGTTTTAAAACATAATATGCACGTCTATAGTTAAAATGTAATGTATTATCCAAAAAATACAAAAAGCTTAATATTAGGGCTAGAAACGTTATCGACATTTCATTTTAACCAATTTTTCATGGGAAATTCAGATCTGGTCTTAGTTTTTTGATTAAGGGGCGAGATATATGTTATTTCGGAAATTTGGAAAAAATGTAAAGTTTGGGATGTTTATTGCGCATAACGATTAGCGCAGATTTAAGTATTAACCAATCACATTCGTAATTGAAAAGTAAGGTGACGCTTTCTTTAGTTAACGAAATAATTTTTAATTGTTGTATAGCTCTTGTCCAGAGTAGACGTATTCGATTATGATCTGATGCCAAACGAAAAAATAAAAGCAAAATTAACAAAAATCGCATGAAATTAAATGAATTAATGAAGAAAAATAAGTATCAACCAAAATAAAAATACCAACAATCAATTCTATATCGCAATTACCTATTTTACATTAAATAAGGTTCTGAAGAATTACGGTGTCTGAGTCTACGTATTGGTGAGATCTAACCAGATTTTTATTCTGAAACATCACTTTATTTATTTTTTTTATATTCTAATAACGAAATAACTAACCATTTAACAGAACTGTGTTTTTACACAATAACCTCTACACTTTAAAACACTGAATCACTACACTCTGTGAAAAAACAAGAATAGTGACGATTAGCGTTGAACATAATAAAGTGAACACTTAATATTATTCAAAAGACACATTATTTTCACTGTATATAGACTATATCCAAACAATTAGGCTTAAAGATAAATAACAAAAAGACCAAGCAAATACGTATTAACCATAGAAATAATTCTGATTTGATACTAGACGGAAGAGTTATAGAAAGGGTTGAGGAATTTTGCTATCTGGTTAGTCAGGATGGAGGTGCTCTTAGGGATTTGATATGTCGTATAAATAAAGCAAAAGGAGCATTTGCACAGTTAAGACCAGTATGGAGATCACCCCATATACGCAGAAAGACCAAACTCAGAATATTTGACTCAAATGTCAAATCTGTGTTGCTGTATGAATGCAAGACCTAGAAAGTGACAAAGGACATTACCACAAGGTTACAGATTTTCATAAACCGTTGCCTGAGGTACATAATGAGAATTTGGTGGCCCAAGACCATCTCGAACAGAGATCTATGGGAGGCCACAAGTGAGAGCACCATCCAACTACAGATAAAGAGAAGAAAATGGAGGTGGATCGGACACACCCTGAGAAGACCACCAGGAAATATCGTTAGACAGGCACTGAATTGGAATTCGAAAGGTAGCCGCAGACGTGGAAGACCAAGGAACACCTAGAAAAGGGCTATGGAAAGAGAGCTGGCTGGTATCAACAAAACATGGAGGGAGGTGAACGCCCTGGCAATGGACAGAACACGCTGGAGAAATTTCATCGAGGCGCTATGTTCCACCTAGGAATTTAAGGACTTAAGTCAAGTAAGTCATATAGACTAAATATTGAAATTATTTGGAATCTTAAACGAAAACGTAGTAATAGTAATTATTGTAAACAAACCGCAGCGAACCCAGCTCGTGGTGGCGGTAAAGTGAACTAGCTTAAAGCATAACCAGGTGGTGGAAAAGCATAACAAAAAACATTTGAAATTATTTTTGTACAGACGTAAATATTTATTTATTAATTAATATTTGTAAGTTAATTCGTGTTAGTTTTTAGGAAATATATTTGTTATTTATTGTTGATTCAAGACGTGATTCAAGCCTGATTATATAAAATAATCCACTACCCTGAGTAACTCAATTGTAATCATTATTTGTACAATACTGAATAAAATATTATTAGAAATAATATTGCAAAGAAATCAAACAAGATTATTTTGTTTTATTTTATTTCGAATACACATATATAAGCAATAAAAAGTAAATCTCAACAAATTGTTTACTTTTTTAAACACAAATCGTTGTATTTTCGTCGTTAATAGACGTAAATAGTTGGCTTTTACTTCCATTTGGAGCTTAATATGTTATTAAAGCGACGGAATACTTTCTTTTTCTTTTACTGTAATCTTCCCGTCGAAAAGTTATGTTACGTCTAGTTACGATTTTTTCGAAGTACGACTTGAAAAAATCGGCCTGTGAGAAACTATTTTATTATTGACGATAGGCATTAAAGAAAATGAATCGACCGGCATTATGAGAATTAATTGAATTTAATTTTTATTCTACTGGCAAGTCTCTAACTTAATATTCTTTCAAGATATAAACGTTTGTATTGAGCATAACGCGAACGCTGGGCATACTACTTGTGCTTCATCGTATTTGATTACATTTTTTAATTTCTACATATTTTTAGTATTCATCATCATCACCTTCTTCAAGGATTAAACCAAGGATTAAAAGACTGGATTTGTTCCAGTCTCAAATAAGCAAAGATTAGACCTGGTCACTCCAGCGTTTCCTCGGACGTCCCACACCTCTCCGTCCCCTCGGCGTATAGTTACATAGTTGTTTGGGGATGCGGCAGTCATCCATTCGGCAAAGATGTTCCCACCAATTCAGCCGATACTGGGCGATCCTGTCGAGTATACTCATAATATTCAGTTCCTGCCATATATCTGTGTTTCTTCTATGATCATGGAGAGTATACCCTGCCACGTGCCTGTGAAATCTTATTTCAGCCGCTTGGATGCGACAGACCTTTCGTTAAAGTCCAATTCTCAGACCCATAAAAAAGTGTGGGAAGGGCCATCACCTTGTAGAATTTTACGCGTGTTCCTTTACTTGCTGGCTTAAGGGTTCGCCTAATGGTTCCGCACATAAGGTTGAACTTATGCAACTTATTCACAACGTCGTTGTTTGCATTATAAGACACACTGTAGCCCAGGTATTCAAAATTGCTAACTTGTTACAGGACAGTACCATCTATAACAATTTTTGCCCGTACGGGATCACTTCCACGAAAAGCCATCATCTTGGTTTTAAGTGTGGATATTTGCAATTCAATCTTTGCAGATTCGATTTAACATATGTATACCCATCTGTAATCTGTTTTCAGATGCCATTTTTTTAGAATTTAAAATTTTTTTTAGTAATTTTTTTAGTATTTAAAACAAAATTATAACGTGTGCTTTATAGCCATTGAAGTTATTACATGTTCTGCTACGTGCATAAATTATATAATTATTGGGTTACGCTAATAGGACATCTTTGGGTATAGGTAGTTTGTTTTTTTGTTTTTGTTCTCTTGTAACTCTGAATGGCTAAGCTTAATATGTCAGTTAGGCGACGGAATATTTTTTCATTTTTTTTGTACTCTTCCCGTCGAAAAAATTATGTTACCTTTAGTTATAATTTTTACGAGTTACGACGTCAAAGAAAATTGGTCTATGAGAAACTGTTTTATTATTAAAGATAGACATTAAAAATAATGAATCGATAGCCATTATGAGAATCATTCGAATTTTTGACCAATTTTGACAAAGCTAAGGAAATCTTGACAAATCTAATGCCAAATCATTCCTTTCGTTTCTGTGACTGTCAACGAGAATATGCAATTTTATAAGAAAATCTCTAACTTAATAGGTTTACTTCTATTAAACCTACAAGGTAAAATTTCTTCTATTGTACAAGATATAATTGCAAGGTACAAGTATCGTGCAGAGCCACGGTGCGGTCATGTATCTAGGTTTTATGTTGAAGGTACCGTATACGACTCTTGTCTTCCTAAGTGCACTCACGATTCTTCAAAGGAAGCACCTCTTCTAGCTATCGTGTGACCGTGGCATTCCTGACACATTCGTTTCAAGACCGCTCTATCTTAAATGGTCTTACAGTTTTTTATTTAATACGAGGCCATTTAATAATTAAACAGACAAGTATTTGTAGAGGAGAAACGGTTTACTTAATCAGTGTGACAATTTTTTTTACTTTTCAACATAATTTTTATTTCAGCAACTTTCTGAACAAGGTATTTTATGCCTGCTTCAAAGACATCTTCATGTTGATGTTGGAGGCAGTTTGGGGCATTTTCTTTGACCTCGTCGTTATCACAAAACTTTGTACCACGTAAACGCCTTCTTAGATGAACCAAGCAAGTGGAAATCAAATGGAGCGAGATATGGACTGTAGGGTGAATGAGGTAGAGTCTCCCAAGGCAATTTATTGATGGTTTCACGTGTTAACTCAGCTATATGTGGACCGGCGTTACGACTGGGTCGGATCCGGCAAGCGATTGGGAGGGGGGGAGCTGACTTTTGGTTGAGATATGAAAAATTGGAGCATTTTTTAAAGCAGGGGTCTCGAAACTATTTCAATTTAGGGCCGAATTGAAAAATCTTGGAAGTCAGGTGGGCAACACACACACACACACACACACACACACACACACACACACACACACACACACACACACACACACACACACACACACACACACACACACACACACACACACAGCCTATATATTATAAACTTATTTTTTTAAGTTTACAAAATAATCAATTCAATAAAATAGGTATTTAAATAAAAATTAAGCAGACTCATCCAAAGAAAACAAATTAATTTATTCAAAATAATGTAAATAAAAGTAAGGAAAAAATAACATTCAAAGATATTGCTTATGTATTATTTTTTGGCTTTCTTATGTAGGCCTACGTATAGGATGTGTGGAGTTGCTTCTGACATATATAATGTCTGTCCACTTCGGGTCAAATTTTGATGCTCCTATCACTAGAATGGATTTAATTTCAAGTGTTCGTCTGACAAGTTAGCCTTGTATTTTGATTTTACAAAGTTCATTTTTGAAAACGTTTGTTCGCATATGTAGGTTGATCCATGATTCATTCAAGGCAGCCAGACGAGCAAGCACATTAACCACGTAAATATTTTAAACTTGTACAAAATATTATAACATTTTACTGAGGTTATTTCTTGTTTAATTAATTATTTAGTAAAATGTTATAATATTTGAAGTATTTTGACGATCTATTTAAAAACTGCACGCAGCATCGACCGGGTTGCCGCGGGCCGTAGTTTGGAGACCCCTGGCCTAAAGTATAAACGATAGGTATGAGTGAAGATAAAAGTACAGTGCGTTATTATCAACACAGTAAGTTTATTAACGTACAAGTAAACAAATCATGTATGAGTGTATCAATTCATTGTTATTTCAATAATATTCACTTTCAATTTAAAATACACACAACTCATTTAAATTATGTATGAAACAAAATGTTCGTGAACCACAGTTACAATTTAAAGTAATTTTTAGAGTAAAACCACGAACCTATATAACGTAATATGAATTTTTTATCATATTGACGATCACAAAACCATTCTACAGTCACAAGACAACGAAGAAAATTTCGTCTGAAATGACCATTGTGGGGGGGGGGATTTTCCCCCTGAATCCGCGCCTGATGTAGTAAGATTTGTAAAAGCTCAGAGGTTTGGAAACTACGAAAAGGAGTATTTGAACAAAAAAATTAAAGGTAGGGAATGAGAAGAGACGTTTAAAAGTAACGAATGAACGGAGAAAGGTTGTAAACGAGACTCAAGTCTAACAAACGGCTGTAGGGCCGAACGGTAGGCGTGTTATTTTAATTTCTATTTCTAATCTTTTCGAAAATCATTTGTATTTCTAATCTGCTTGTCGCGGAGAAACTAACAGATTTGGTCCGCTGCCGTAAATATAGTAGCGACCTTCACACACACACGCGCGCGCGCGCACGCACAACGTACGTGACGGTTCGCTAGTAACGACATTCTCGGCGGTGTGGAGGCGTCGCGTCGTAATACACAAACCCGCGACGCCGGACCTAGCGTACGGCGCCGCACGTTGTCCCAGTCTAGTCTTCTGTTTGTTTACTATGTGAATTATTTTTAGACGTTTATAACGTTGGCTATGGCTGTGACCTACCGGCAGTCAATATACAGTACACCAACAGAATGTGTGAAGCGAACCGAACCTGCGACCAGCCAACTCTACCTAGCGAGCGTAACAAGAATCGATACTGGTGGCAGCGGCAGCGGCGGCCAAGTTCAAGATCAAGCGACTGCAGGCCGTTGAACTGAGAGAAGGCAGCCAGCTCAGACAGCTCTAGACACTTCCTGCACCCCCACCCACGTCGTCATAATCTCTCCCGCTCGCTCCGTCTCTCTCACTGAATATCTCTGCACTCAGTGTTACCTTAAAATAAATAACAATAGACTACTCTCTCGATTTAGTATCTTTTCAAAACGTGCACCGTGCAGGATTGTAGGTTTTCGTTCAATAACGCAAATATTTAATCAAGAATTGAGATCTGCTAAACAGTGCCCGGTGTGTGAACGTTGCTAATCTGATTATACAAACACAGGAAGACCTCTAAACATCGAATTTTAAGATAGACTGTTAAAAAAAATACTTTAACTTTCAGAGCGTTAAAATGAATGTCTTTTTATCCTTGAATCTATGATTTAGAATTTAAAAATGATAATTTTACTGAATATAATTAACGGCAAGCTCAAGAGTTGACTGTTATAACACCTCACCTATCAGGGAAATTTCTACGTTATCACATGCACGCAATATAGATAAGATATATTTTACAAATACATATAGCATTATATTATTATCGTTATCGTCGGAACGACTGATAATGTTTTCGCTTATAGAACAAATATATTAAGCGCTCTTTAAATACATTTTTGATAAACCGTATAACTGCAACAGTGTTTTCTGCAAAGAGTAAAATATAATTTTAACTACAGGCAACAATTTGTTCAGATCTTAACTACGTTAACTATCTCTCAGCTAATGTCTCTCTTTGTCCGAATCTTACTATGCTCCATTACGAACATCCCGTTATTTCCATCGATTCGATTTCCTCATATCTTAAGGTTTTCGGGGTCTATATCCTTTAATGTTCCAGAAGGATTCCATTCCGAACAGTGCGTATTTACGGAGGGGGGGGAACGGGACTGGGCCCCGAGAGGGTCGAACGTTGACGAGAAATTTTGTTAATCTCTCAATTTTTTAGCTGTTTTATTAATTTCTCATCTGTGTACGATAATATAGTAGTAGGCTAAACCTTTTTTCAAATATTAGTCTACAAACAAGTTTATTACACAGCATTTGCGTTAGTCTTAACTTAATTTTTCTTTTGCATGAAGCCGACTCGACCGGACCCCCCAGACCGAATTCTAGATACGCCACTGACCCCGAGACTCTTACTGTCCGCCGCTTTCTTTTACGTTCTGCTCACATATCTAAATACCGATAACGTCTATTCTCTGACATAATTTGACAGATATATTTTGGTTCATTTTCTGCTCCCATTCTTTTCCTTTTTTCTTAGTTTCTATACCGCGAACACAACAGGAACAAGATCGGAGTTGTGGCTTCACGGAGACTATCGTTGTCACGTCCAGTAATGCCGGCGTTACGTAGTAAGTGATACTTAATGAAAGAATAAAGAGACATTGAACAACGTCCAACGTAATTGACTAAAAGTTAAAAGGAAAAGAAAGAAATTTGTTGGATACACTGAAACTTGGAGAAAAGTAGAGAAAACTGGAAAAAGTTTATGTAAAAAGATACGGGAAGTTATCTCCCTGAATTGTAGAACTCGCTCAGGCTTCCAATTTTTTCAAAACTTCTGACTTCAGCTTTTGGCTTGTGTCATCCCTAAAAATAAAAATGTTCAAAACAAACACTGGATTCGGATTTGGGATAACACCATTTAGTATTCGACACGAGTTTGTACAATTTTTCCAAACTTTTAACGCTTTCATGGGTTGCGGTGTGGAAAATTGTGTTAATTTTCTAGTTTGAACACTATATTCAGATTATGGTTAAAATTCTGTTTAATCTGTTTAATTTGTGATACGTGAATTTGATAAAATTTTTGTCAAAAATTTGTTACACTTTATGCGCCCTGATGGCCAAAAATTTTGAAATATCCAAATTTCAACATTATATTCAGATTGTGGTTAAAATTCTCTTCATTTGAATACCGCACACGGTCATGTTTTTTTTTTCAAAATTTTAACCCCCACATTTTTGCTTGCTACCTTATTTATTGGGGATCAGGGGATCTCAAAAATAATAAAGCTCTATAGATTAAAGGTATGGGCACGCATGCAAACATTTTATGAAAATCGATTAATGTATTCAAAAGTTATTGTGAGACAACCCCAAACAGATAGACAGACAGACAGACAAATGCCAAACGGTCGAGTTAAACCGAGAACTCACTTCACTCGTTGTTCAATTAAACGGAGCTATGTTAAACGAAAACTAAATGGCGCTTGAGACCTACAGAGGAATTAAAATGTGTGGTAGAGTAGAACTACTAGCAGCAGCGCACTTCTTACTAGATACTCTACATGAAAGTAGTAGTAGTAGTAGTAGTAGTAGTAGTAGCAGTAGTAGTAGGAGCAGCAGCACCAGCAGCAGCAGCAGCAGCAGCAGTAGTAGTAGCAGTAGCAGTAGCAGTAGTAGTAGTAGTAGTAGTAGTAGTAGTAGTAGGCCTAGTAGTAGCAGTAGTTAAAATAAAAATGTCTAACTTTTTATTACATTGATATGAAGTGTTTTCTTCTTCTTCTTCTTCTTCTTCTTCTTCTTCTTCTTCTTCTTCTTCTTCTTCTTCTTCTTCTTCTTCTTCTTCTTCTTCTTCTTCTTCTTCTATGGCGTCACAGTTCTGAGTCGAACCTTAGCCTCCATAATCATCCGCCTCCATTTTTCCCTGTCCTTGGCGATCGGTGTCCATCGTTTTATTTTAAGTAAAGTATCAGCATCCCTCGCCACTGCATCAGTCCATCATTTCTTGGGTCTTCCGACAGGCCTTCTACCCTCGATTTGACTAAACCGTACCTCCTAGGTATTCGGTTGCCTTCCATCCTAATTATGTGTCCTGCCCATTGCAATCTATGCAGTCGGATGGTGGTGGCCAGACCATTGTCTTTGTACAGATTGTATAGTTCCTCATTGTGACGCATTCTCCACATCCCATTGACTTGGATTGGTCCATATGTTCTCCTCAAAAGTATTGACTACGTTAGCGGCTTGCTTGTTCGGAGTCCAAGTCTCGCTGCCATATGTTATCATCGGTCTTACTTTACATAATGTGACCTTGGACTGATGGTGGATATTCCTTGTCTTGAATGTAGTTGTCAACGAAGCATATGCTCTATTTGCGGCCTGTATCCTTTTCCTTATTTCATTTATTTCTTCATTATCTTCTGCATCCAACATTCCAAATATTTAAACTGATTAACTATTTCATAACTGTTTTACTGTTCGTTTTATTGCTAGAGTCAATATTGTAGGAAATGTGTAAGGAGCAGGCAATGTGGCTAAGATGATGGAGCATATAGACAGACTTCTTTGTGCCAGATAAAATACGAGTATATGTATTCGTACAAACAAACAGATACTTCACGGCAGTAGAGCTATAAATAGAGGAGACATAACGCGCCCATAAACACGGAATTGTATCGTTGCATTTCTGCGAGCAGCATTTATAGCCCCCATATCTTATCTTTATTTCTCAAGCTCTGGATCAGGCCACCCCTACAGTTTAACATAACTCACTGCTCCAAATGGTATTAGTTTCTTACATCAAATTCGGTGGAAAAACTTTTAAACTTTCCCACTTTCTCACCACCACCGCTTATAAATTGATTTTCATCCGCGCCTCCTAGTAAAGTCCATAAGGTAGAATATCAAAGTTAGAACAGAATATTATATTTGAGTTTGTAGCTGTTGAGTCAGTTTCCACTTTCATTTAGGCTTAATACTGTTTTGAAATGGACGGAAAGGAGTTTGCGCGTCATGTACTTGCTCTCATGAACACCACGTACGGAAATAACCTGTGATACAGTCTCTATTATGTAGATAACATGCTTGTTCAGTCAAAATTAACGGAATTTCGGTCACTGTGACCAAGTGACAAAAATCTGTGAGCCGATGGGTCCGATTGAATCAATTTTCGGTATTAACAACGACGTTTAGAAAAGAATAGAATGTTACGGCATGATTACGTGATTCCAATGAATTTATATTCTGAGTATGTTCTAGATTTAAATACTGACAGTGATGCGAAGTTATAGTGAAACTCCGGGTTTTCCTAACATCAACTTGTTATTCCGACGACTGTTACCCCCCCTCCACGTTATGTATCCAGAAAACGAGAGAAAAAATTCCCATTATTTACCCGCTGGAAGATTTTAGTAATATTCTTGGCTTTTTCCTTTTATGGAACAACGAAATTTGTTGTTTAAACGGCCACGAATGCCAAAATGACCGTTTCTAGCGTAAACATAGCGGTTCCTGACGCTATGCCGCTGTGCCGGAGATGAACAGTGGGAAACGCTGCGTATTGAAAGAACGTTCTAGTAGGCCTATATGACTGAAAACATGAAATGAAATCAAAGCGCTAGCGATATTCGTAACTTACCTTGTAATTAGAAGAACGTCTTATATACTTTGAAGCCATTAAAATTTGTGTATCAGCTGGTTTCGAGAGTGTTGCGGTATATATATTTACAGAAACGACAGAAATATTTACAAACAGAAAAATAATAAAGAAAATTTCGGCCCCTTATAGAAACGATAGTTACTTATGGAAGCGAGCCATGGAGATTTACAAAAAAGGAACAAGAAACACTAACAAGGTTTTAAAGCAAGATTGTAAGACGTGTTTATGGCCCGGTTAAAGAAGATGACGAATGAAGAATAAGAAATAACCAGGAGATAGACGATCTATTGAAGCATGAGGACATTGTAAGATTCGTAAAGGCGCAACGAACAGAGTGGCTAGGTCACCTAGAATGGATGAATGATCAGCGTATGCCAAAGAAAATCTTGAGGGCGCAAGTCTATAAAAGCAGAAAGAAGGGCCGACCTACGATAAGATGATTGTATGATGTGCTGGAAAACCTAAGAAGAATGGATGTGAGGGATTACACTGGTGGGCAATGTATAGTAGACATTGGAGAAGATTGGTGTTGGAAGCCAGGGGTCATGTTGGGCTGTACTGTTGAAGAAGAAGAAGAAGAAGAAGAAGAAGAAGAAGAAGAAGAAGAAGAAGAAGAAGAAGCGGTAGTTCAGCTTACCGTATCGGAATGAACCATGAACTCGAACAGGTAATGAAGGCAGAAATATGCATATAGGTAATGCAGGTAATGCAGGTGAATATAGCATATAATTTTAGTTAGATGAAAGAATTCGTTAAAATTTATGTGTGTATGTTATAAAATAGTTTGTTGACGATTGCAATCGTTTTCATTTGCCATATCTTGTATGAAAAATGTTTCTAGAATATAACACCGACGTTAGCCTGTGACGCCAAAAATTGATGTTGTTAGGTTATTAATTAAATTAAATTAATTAAATTGATATTACCAATGAAAACCGATACGCCTTTAATGTAATAATCGCTTTTTGCGAAACCACGTAAAAAAAAGCAACTGGAAGTAAGTTACCTATTACTATACGTGTCCCCCTTTTTGTGGCAGAATTCCTTTTCCACTAATTCGCGGTTTTTGTACAGATCATTGGAAAAGGCACCAACTCGAAGTAAGGCGGGGTACTATACATATCTCCAATTTTGTGTGTGTGTTTCGTACAAAATTCGCTTCCAGTAAAGTTTTCGAGATTTTACTAAATTATATAAAAGAATATTGGCCACTTAACGAATAACAAATTTATTTGTTTGTTTTAATCTTGCTATTAAGAAATATTGTATTTTTCACTTTACATTTTATGTTGTTGTTTTTGTTAAAAAACGTTTTGTTCTTTATTTTAAATGTTGCTCTATAATAAGCATTGTATCTACACATTAAACGTCATGTTTTTTCTAACTATAGGTTTTATTTCTTGAAACAGTAAATTAATAACCAAAAAACATTATTACCTAACCTCACAAACTAAAAGATTACGCTTTACAGTAAGAAACAGAACAATTTACGAATAGCACAATAGAACAATTTCTTCTTCACGTCGTGGTATATCGAAACAACCGCATAATCGAAATATCGAAAATGTAATGCGGGTAAGGATATTGGGAGAGTACCTAATTTTCTTATGTGAAAACGAGACACTTCTGCTGTGCGTATCAACATTAGACACGCAAATACAAGCCAACCCGGAAACAAAAGTTTTGCGCAGACAGACAGCTGTCTCCGGTTATATCATTTTCAAATCGTTAATCGATAGTGAAAGTCAATACGACGACAACAGTAATAGTTTTCTCCAGATTTGGTTTCACTGCTCATTCAGATTACTATTAGGTTTTTATAGTGATTGCGATTATGTTTCCTTATTCAGAAGGTTGTTTACGTCATTCGAAATAAAGAACATAAGGAAATGTTTAAAAGTAAATAACAAAAAATGTTTAACGATGGAAGGTTTAGCGAGGATCGGTCAGTAAAGTATAAAACAAACCGCATTTTTGGGTTATAGGCTACGTACATTTACAGACCGATCCTCGCTAAACCTTCCATCGTTAAATTTATTGATCGAGGGTCACTACTAAATTAAGGATCCATTCAACGACTGAGGTGATTCAACAACAGCAACATGGGATTCTACAGAGAAATATCAAATACATACGGACCTCCAGCTTGCCGACTTCTAAAATTATGGGCCAGTGACAGAAGGAAACTTGCTTCTCTCATCAACCGACCAACGTATTTTCCTTCTTAAGTGTCAACAATTATGTTCAGCATGGGCGTATTTATGGGGGGGGGGGGGGAAATGGGACGGACACTCCCCCAGAGGGTCGAAAGTTGAGGAGAAATTTTGCTAAGCTCTTAATTTTTAAGCTCTTTTATTAATTTCTCAGTTGATACAGTATTAACCTTTTTTTAAATATAGGTCTACAAACAAGTTTATTACACAGCATTTGCGGGAGTCTTAACTTGTTTTTTCTTTTGTATGAAGCCGACTCGACCGGACCCCCCCCCCCCGCGACAGTCCAAATTCTAGATACGCTACTGCCCTTAGAGTTATGTATTTGGTGTCGTAACAACTCGACAACAACTGTCCAGATGATAAAAATAAGTATTGTCGAAACGTCGACGTAAATAATGTAAAATTGTGTTATACTTATTGACCGATCCTCGCTAAACCTTCCGTCGATAAAATTTATTGATCGACGGTCACTGCTAAATTAAGGATTCAATAAAATAATATAACGTTATTCTCTTATTAAAAAAAGTAGGTGTATAAATATAAGTGCCTCAATATAACAGAACAGTCTTTGTTTAAATTCATTCAGGGGTGTGCGATCTGTGTTCCCACGCCACTGAAGATGTCCATCATCGGTATGGACGAAACGTCCGGTGAAACTTAGACCCCGGCCTAACGGCCCGAAAAATTACGATAATGATAACGTTAATCTCTCTCTGAACGATTATAGTAAATACTGTACTGAATTTTTGTATTTTTTCTCTTCAGTTCTGTTATTTCCAGAATTCAACTAGCCTTTCTTTACATTTTTTAATCAACGTTTCCTTCGTATTCTTCAGTGCACAGTATCAATATTTTCTTGCCTTTCCACACTCGTCCACGTCGTCATAACATGTTAGTTGTATGCCTTGATTTCTTTTTCCATCAACTACGTCCACACTAACATTCTGTCTGTTTTCTTCAGTTAATGGCGTATCTCTGCGCAGAGCACGTCTGCCACGCCCAAAGTTAGACCCATACTGAACCACAATGCTGAATTATGAATTCTGAGAAGACTAGGAGACAACTGTCAGAGAAGCTATCGACAAGATTAGGTTAACGTAAAGTTTTATAACTCTTTATCGATCTTATCTTCTTGCATCCTGGAGTAGGCCTAGGTGTAGACACCAGAAGGAGTAGGTGGTCCGGTTCGAAAGCCTTACATACATTGTGAATCTCAGTATCGGTATCACCCTCAGACCGCGTTTACAAAATGCGCCGGTTTCGGAGGTGCAAACAAGTTTTTGCAGTATAATTAACAAAGATCGTTATGGGCGGGACTGGCGACACGCTGCCCATAACTTTACCCTCCCACCATCCACACTTTCTACAATGTAAAAGCAGAAATCTTTTCGACGTTAGTCCTCATTTTGCGGAACTAATCGAGAGGAAAAATGTCCGACTACGTGTCTAATTTCGTTTCCGTAAGGGGGCGGGGGAGCTGGCGTCAAACTTCTGGAATAAATCAATTCTCTAGTAATAGTTCTAATTTGGAGTTCTAACGGAACGTCAACTCTGTGTTATACTCTCCATGACACAGTGTCTTTCATCCTCACATTGACATAGAACGCTGTGCCGTTTGTAAGTTCGTAGCCTTTTCGTACCTCTTTCTTTAATCTGTACAAACGATAAAGGCGATTTAATCAGAGTATCGTTAGACGGGCTGTTAGGGCGCGGTCAACTGGACGTTAAGTACAGACGTTTCGGCCTCGTCATGTTCTGTGCAAAATTATTTTTTGTCAGTTGTTCGCCAAATAACCCCAGTACTGAGGTGTAGACTATGATACTGAGGTCTACCTCAGTACTGGGAGTATTCGGGGAACAACTCCCAAATCAGATTTTTCACTGAAGATGGCCTCCGAAACGTCCGCAGTTAACATCCATAGGCCATGGCCTAACAGCCCGTCTAACGATACTCTGAACATCTTGAATGCCCGGCCGTGATAGCCTAAGATCAAGATGAATGCGATTCTGGATATCAAACTAATAACCTTATCACTTCGATACCTTGTAAAATGCACAAAACAACGTGTTGCTATGTCATGGATAAACAAGATCTTGCGTAAAATGAGGAATAAACTGTATGACGATGGTGGGACGGAGATACAACATGTTCCGTATACGGTATCCTATAAGTTGAAGGAGATAAGTACATGGAAAGGAAAAACAGCTGTCGGTTTCGAAATCCTAAGTTCAGAAGGACGTGATTGAGCATGACATAACCTTTGAGACTACATAGCCTATAATCTTTGCTGAGCATATGATTCTAACCTCTCTCTCTTCTTCTTTCGTAATATTTTAAGCCTACAGCCTATTACGACTTCTACTTGCTATGGGAGTTGATCTTTCTGTCGATCGCCCCTTTTAGTTGATATTATATTCTTCCTTAGGAGTCTTTCTGTGTACTTTACTGAAAGGCTGTAAAGTTTAGGATTTTGTCCTGTATACTTTTATTTGTCCACTTATGCTTAGTATTCTCACGTTCTTTTATGCTTTAGTCATAACACGCGCGCGCGCGCACACACACACACACACACACACACTTAAACTCGAGCCATGAAAGTAAAGTATACACAGTACAAGCATATACAGATGACAGTAAGCACAACAATGGGGTTGGGTCGGGTATAACCTTGTTTGTTAATGGTGAGCTCAAATATGAGATGCAGTATAAGTTGGGTGTTGGGTGCTCTAATAATCAGGCTAAGCAATTGGCAGTCTTGAAGACCCTGGAAAAGATAGCTGAATTAAATTATATTATAACTAATTTGAGAAAGGCAGCTGTTTACACCGACAGCAGAGTAACTCTGGACTCACTTAGGAGCTCGAGGAATCATAACTACTTGATAGAAGAAATAAGGAATAAGTTAAGAAGTTTAAAGGCGGACAACTAGCCAATTGATTTGGTTGAGTTAGGGCACATGTGGGTATTTATGGTAATGAACTGCTGACAATCTGGGTAAAAAAGCTGCGTCTAGTAGCAGTATGGTGTGTTATGAACGAATACCAAAAAGTGCAATGATTATCAAATTACGTGAGGTGGCCCTAATGGAGTGGCAAAGTGAGTGGGAACAAACATCAAATGGAATGCTGACTAAGTGTTTTTCCCTAGTGTGAAGCACAGACTGTCCTCAAGGTTTGCACCGTCTCCTAATTTTACCACAATGGTGACTGGTCATGGCAGGCTTAGAGCCTACTACTATCGTTTTAAAATAAAAGATGATCCAATATGTGTCTGTAACGACGGTGACCAAACAGTGGAACATTTGTTATATGAGTGCAATATGTTGAATGAAGAAAGACGGGATTTCAAAATAGTGTACTAAGAGTGGTGGACGATGGCCTCCAAATAAAACTGAATTGACTTCAAAATATGTTAGACAGTTTATTAAATATGTTAATACATTGACTTTGATTCACTGTAGTGTTTATTGTTATTGTGCTCGTCTATCTATTTGAATCATTGTATGCGTTTATTATTATGAATTAACTAACTTACATATTGGTCGAACAGCTTCATTATGCATACATACATACATACAGTTTTAACATGTTAATAATGTAGTACTAATTCATTGTATCATTGTAATTGATTGATTTTTATTTTTCTTGTTTATTTTGAATCTTTGTAATTGTTGTTTTGTTGTTGTAATAATGGAGTTGTCTTTATATGTATTGAGAATTAGCTTGTAATAAGTTTATATAGCCTATAGCATGTAGTATTACTTTATTTGTAATGGAGCATGCTGATAAAATAAAGGTATTAACACACACACACACACACCACGCGCGCGCGCGTCATTATTGCGTATGCACAAAGTACGAAACACGTTCGTCATTCTTATACGTGACTGTACAACTCTTAAGGCGTTCTGTGGACCAACGTGTTGTTTTAGAATGCAGAGATATGTTTAACTTGTACGTTTGATTGCTTAGAAAGCACGAAATACGAAATCCGTGTGTCTCTGTCTCTGTAGGCGGAAAGAGTGAGATGAACGTCTGGATAAAGATTTTTCTAAATTTCGAACTTTTCACTTAACAATAGACAGCGGAAATCTATATATATAAAACTCAAAGTCTGAGGATTTATGCGTACTGAATACAAATCCACACCGTTACACCGATTGGCACCAAATTTTGCACAGGTAACCTTTGACACAAGGCGAAAAATACTGTCTAATTTGGAATTTGATCTTTTGCCCCGTTCGCACGATTTAGGCCCTTTAAATTATGCTTTTTCGTTGGCGCGTATAAAGATGTCAAAAACACCATGGAGAACAGAATGAATTACCATAGTAACAAGTAAATAAACAAATGATATTTACCGGCATCGGAACTGTACCTTTATCTGTTCCTGCAGTTTTTAATATGCGATTGTATCGATATATTTTGTAATTTTGTAAACAGATACATCTATATATTTTGTAATTGTCTTAAACGATTATACAATTTATGTTTATACGTGTTTCTGATGATGCACTGAATAAGTAATGAAATATATTAAATAGCACTACTAAAGATGTCAACAACACTATGGAGACCAGAATTAATTACCATAGTAACAAGTAAATAAACAAAAGCTATTTTGCGGTATCGGAGCTGTAGCCTACATTTATCCATTTCTGCAGGACATTTTCGATGTTTTATATAATATGCGATTGTATCGATATATTTCTATGTGGAAAAGAAGAAGTGTAGGCCTACTAATTGTAAATTGTCCTATTACTTAAGCCAAAGCGAAAATACGTGTTGTTTTCATTTGTGAGGTTAGGTGACAACGGTTGTTGGTTTTTAGTTTACTGCTGAAGTAAATAAAAGCCATGGTTGAGGAAAATATAACGTTTAATGTGTTATACAATGCTTCTAACTCAGTAACACTTAAAATACAGAATTTAGCGTTTTTGATTTAACAGGTACTTTATAAATATCTCCAAAGGCTTTATAAACGGGTAGGCCTACTTTTAAATCTACAGAGGCTGTTCCACCAACATAATAATTTAGTAAAAGTTAAAATAGTACAAGTGTTGAAAACAGCTTTGGAGAGAATTTGACTAATGAGTACAAAATTGTTATACGAGCTGACAGAACGCCATATAGACATAGACAATAAAAATTATATTAAAACACTTATTAAAAGTCAAATATTCGCGTGGGAAGCCGCGGTTAACAGTTAGTTATTTATATAGAGATCACATACCATTCTTAAATTAGTTTTAAGGATCGAACCTCTATTCTGTGTCACACTTCAATAAAGTCAATGTTAATTAAATATAAAGTATATTTATTTTCTTCTGTTTCTTGGAGTTCGCATTAATTGGTATTATCCCAATATCCGTTTTTGATGTTTTGAATATGCGATTGTATCGATATACTACAATGTGAATAAAATAAAAAGAAGTGTACTAATTGTAAATTGTTCTATTTATTAATGTAAAGTGAAAATACGTGTTGTTTTCATTTGTGAGTTTAGATAATAGTTTTTGGTTTTTAGCTTACTGTTTAAACAAATAAAATCCATAGTTAAGAAATACATGACGTTTAATGTGTCTACACAATGCTTGAAAGAGAGAAGCAATAAAACAAAGAACATAACGTATTTTTAACAAAAACAGTAAGTAACAGAAAATGTAAAATTAAAAATACAGTTAATTCTGAATAGTAAGATTAAAACAAAATAACAACGTATTAATAAACGGAAACAAGAATTGTTATTCCTTAGGTGGCCAATATTCTTTTGTGCTATTCAGTAAAATCTCGAAAAGTTCACTGGAAGCAAATTTTATACGAAAAAAAAAATTGGAGACATGTATAGCATCCCGCGTTCCTTCGAGTTGGTTGCTTTTCCAGTGATGTGCAGAAAAGCCGAGTGTTAGTGAAAAACGAATTCTGTCACAAAAAGGGAGACATGTATGTAATAGGTTACTTCGAGTTGGGGTTTTTTACGTGGATTTCACAAAAAGCGGGTGTTATTTTATAGGCATATTGGTTTCCACGTGCAATATTAGTTTACATGTTAACCTAACAACGCCAAATTCTGGCGTCACAGGCATATATGGGAGTTATTGCTAAACCATTACATATCGATGTCAGTAACCGCATAATCGAAAATGAGTGCGGGTACGGTTATTGGGACATGACCTAGTGATCACATTCAGTCCTTATATTAATTTTAAGGATCGATCCTCTGTTCAGTGCCGGAATTCATGAAAGTCAGTGTTAAGTAAATCTAAGGTTATTTTCTCCTCACCCTCTCTCTCTCCCCCCCCTCTCCCCCCTCTCACTCTCAGTTCACATAATTATTTTAAATAATATACGATCATTTATTAATAGTAATAATTTGATAATATATAACGGCATTTTAAAGAATTATTGTTGTAAAGAACTTTCATTTTTTCTTTCCCGTTATATATAATTGAAATTAACGCTTTAATTTGATTTTTGGATAAACAATGTACTTTATGTAGCACTTACACAGTAAAGTAACGAGTAATAATTTCGGAAAGACCGAATGTTTTACAAAGAATAACAAAAATTAATCGTAATCACGGTTTAATAATTTTGTTTTCGTTCTGTTGTTTACGACTGGCTCTATTTTGCGCTAATTGGAAAGTATCGACCAGTCAACAAAGTTTTTCTACTGCAAAAAGCGATAATTTCTCGAACCGTTTATGTTTCCTGCTGTTTTTGTCTCGTTAAGGAATTCAAAAGCGAATTATTTCTTCAAATTTCCGTGAAAAATTCAATTTATCATATACGTACTTTAATGTCAGCAAGAACAAAAAAAAAAGCAATCTAAACGAGATAAAGTTTATTTATAAACACATCTTTCTTAATGAAAATAATGTTTCTTGTGAAATATTCATTAGACGATCCAGTATTAGTAATTAATTGCCCGGTTTTGGTATTTGTGTTTCCTTGTGTTGATTACTATTATTTTGACGTTTCTAGGAGACATCAACAGGTAGTAATTCAACTGAGGGTCAGTAAGATAACTGTGTCCACTGCTTCTGGCGGCAATTATGCTCGTATGGGGTAAATAATATTTACGTTTTTGGAATTATGTGATATGTGATTTATTATGTGAGATTATTAATTTATTTATAACCTTGGTTATATCTCCTTTTTCTTCTACAGCAACAACAACAACGGCAACAATTAATACTACTACTACTACTACTACTACCAGTACTACTACTACACTGCAAGGAATAGGTCACTTCCTATCATCTCAGTGTTGCAGGACGCTTCACATCGCTTGGCCCCCTTCATATCTTCTTCTGTAATTTGAAACGACTCCATGAACGCCTCTCACTCCAGATTCTTCCCTTATATTGTACTGAAGGATATAATTTTTGGTATTTCGAAGCAACTTATTTCAGTACTTTAAATTTTACTATGTGCGATATTACCCTAGTTTCACTGACGCGTAAATATGTATGGAATAGCAACTTTTAGTGTATCGTATCCTATTGCAACGATCACTTGCGCCAACAGAGACGGTTTCGATCGGGCGGCCGGCAAGGTACGTCGTGACATGCAGGCCTTCCGACGAAACTGCTAGGAGTTTGCGGTTGCTAATATGACCGACACTAGACCGGGGGATAGGTCCGCCTACAGGATACCTTCTGCGTTGACCGATAGACCTAAGAGGCACCGACCTCTACTCCCGGCCATCGCTGGACCTGACGTCAACCTCACGCCAAGGCGGAGGAGAAACCCGAGTTTTTCACTGAGTGTTTGGAGCGGCAGTTCGCTTCGAACCCGGCCATCGATCGGAATCCGATGCAGAGGTAGACGGCGAGGTTGAGGATTCTTTGGCCGTCCGATCATCGCCGAACCGAAGCTCACTTCAGAGGCAGCAGTTTGGAACGTCTTTCTAGCACTTCGATCCCGGAGAGCCCTGGACTGGACGGCGTTACGAAGACCGCTCTACAGGGCAGCGGAGTCCGCTTCTTGGTCGACCTGTTCAATGCCTGCTTTCGGCACGTCCACTTTCCTCTGAAATAGCGGCAGGTGACGTCACGATGATCCCGAAGCTCACCAACTCACCCGAGGTCACTTCAGTGGCACAGGTTTCGGATCGGCTTTCTAGCACTTCGACCCCGGAAGAGCCCTGGATCGGACGGTATTACGAAACCTGCCCTAAAGAGACTTATGGACAGGGGAGTTTGCTTCCTGGTCGCTCTATTCAGTGCCTGCTTTTGGCTTGCGCCAACCGGTGATCCCGAAGCCGCCGAGTAGAGACCCTAACCTAGCCGATCAGCCTGCTGTCAGCCATGACGAAATTTTTCGAACTCTCGGTATAGCGGTGAGTACTGAATCAGCTAAAACGGTTCGATCTTCTGGTCCTCGAGCAATTCGGATTTCGTGCCAGCTGACGCGTCTCGTGGAGACAGTCACCGCAGCCGATTGCGCACGGGAACAGACTGTTGATGTCTTTCTTGATGTCGAGTAAGCTTTCGACCATGTTTGGCATCCGGAATTTCTGTAAAAACTGACGGAAATTCTACTTCCAGACGACTTCTGATAGCTAACTTTCTTCGGAACACGGACTTTCCGCGTGAGAGTGGACAGCGCTCTTTCTTCGGAAAGAGCGATTACAGCTGGAACACCTCAGAGCAGTCTATGAGGATCAGTTGAAAAGTTCGCGGAGCGACAACTGTAGCTTAGTGGTAAAACTAAAATTTTTCGTGTGCTGCAAGATTTGTATTTTATGTGAACTCCTGTTAATTTCCAAATCTATCTATCAATTTATTCATTGTTTAGAAGCTGTTTAAAATTGACGTGTCATGCGTGTTGTGAAAAACGGACAAAATCAAACATCGCGGTGTGATACTTTGTTAAAAATTGTTTAGCGCCAACGGAAATTCAGAACGAAATCGTAAATGTGTCAGGAGATGCTGCGACTTTGTAAGTAGGCGTGCGACTTTGGGTTTAAACGTGGTCGAACGAGCATTGAAGATGATCACCACCCGCACTGGACACCGAAAAAATGCAACAACTCCAGATGCGGCAGCCATCTTGCACAACGCTTTTTCACATCAATTTCTTGAGTTAAAGTATGATGCACACGCTCATATGAGATGCCTATGATTTCAGCAACGTCATGCATTCCTCAATCTGCGGTCTTCCAACACCCTGTGAAATTTTTTCAATAATGCCATTTTTTGTTGCACTTTTGGACGTCCACTGCTGGGATCGTCTTCAGTGCTTGTACGACCTCGTTTAAACTCGAGTGTCCCCCACTTACTGTTTTTTCTGAAGGCGCACCATCTCCTAACACATTTACAATTTTGTTCTGATTTTCTTTACGCGCTAAAACGTTTTAACAGGGAATTTATCCGTTAAACTCGTTTGATTTTGTGCGTTTTAGAAACACGTGTGACAGGAAAATTTCAAACAGCTGGTAAAAAGTGAATAAATTGATAGATATATCTGGAAATTAACAGATGTTCACGCGAAATATACGTCTTGGAGTACACAAAAGATTTTAGTTCTACCACTGAGCTATAGATGTCGCTCCGCGAACTGTTCAGCTGACCCTCGTAATAAGCACGGTTTGCAAAAGAAAAGTCAGGTTTATAATCTCAGGGAATAGACCAAGTATAACCCAGTGGTGTGAACTAAAATTGTCCGCCAT
Source organism: Magicicada septendecula (assembly GCA_034769895.1). Classification (NCBI taxonomy): domain Eukaryota; kingdom Metazoa; phylum Arthropoda; class Insecta; order Hemiptera; family Cicadidae; genus Magicicada; species Magicicada septendecula. The sequence continues at coordinate 364,780,250 of CM068374.1, read as the reverse complement.
CACTGATATAAATTATGAATCGCTGTCATGGAGGGAAGTATGAATTGAAGTATGTGCAGTGTTTAATATACATCTGTTGTCATTACCAAAGTTGATTTATACAACAAACGTTTGCGCGTGAGTGAGCACGAGCGCGCGTGTGAAACAAACATTATTGTTGAAAACGCCGTGTAATTATCTAGCCAACTCTCGACGTTCCCAGTCCCACGGACGTGTTCTTGTTGTTGTTGTTGTTGCGTGTAATTAATTAATTAATTCAAGAAACAGTTGTAATTCAGGTAGGAGCCCATTCATTAGAAAAATTATGGAAGCAACGGACGGCGCAGAATCAACGTTCTCTTATAACTGGGTCGATTCGACAACAGCATTGTGGGACTCGAAGCCTTAACGCCTCAATTTACTTCGGTTACAGTGCGTGTCAGACTCGAAGCCTAGACGTCTTAATTTTCGTGTTACAATCATGAAGAAATGCTAGAATAATAATTATGGGTACTTTCCCGTTATCTGCGCCCGCACTACTTGATCGATGTTTTGGCCTTCGCGATTGTATCGAAACGTTACGATAATGTCCTAGAAGAAGTGTACCAATTGTAAATGTATTGCTTAACTTTCGTGCTTAAGGTTAGGAAAGTTTGTTTTTATTTTTAGTTTAGTTTTTAAAGACAATACGCAAGGTGCGGTAAATTAAAACGTTTACTAACTAACTAATTTTAATAGAGCAATGCTTAAAAACACATAGAACAGAACTGTTTTTGACAAATTAACAACTGAAAGTTTAGCAATTGACTATAGTGTTTGTAATCTAGTACCATTAAGAAACGTCAAAAGTGATTATAACCAATTAACAACTGAAGTTGTGCTAAAATCTAAACTGCCGTACCTAATCTTGTCCACGAAAACGTTAGGTCTACGTATTTTTAAATACAAACACTATGTGAAAAAGCTATATCTACGTATTGTAATGGGTGGGGCAATGAGAACACAACAATTTGTGTTAGCTCGTGTTCGGTTACTATGGCAACAATAAATAAACAGATGGTTTTATAACCTCAGTTAAACTATGCCATTTCAGTAAACACGGTTCAATGGCGAGTTGAACATGTTTGCTGTTTGCTGTAGAAACGTTTTCTAAAAGTAGGCCTAATGATTCCTATCAAAGACAGTTCGGAAATCATTTCAACGTTGGGAGACATGGAAGAATTCCAAATCTCTCAACAATATCGAAATTAGGAAATAAGGAACATTTAGAATCACTGCTTCGACACAGAAAACAATTGGAGGAAGTGTAAAAACAGTGCGTGCGTCAGAAAACGTGGAAAAATAAGTGTCGAGGCCTGTGTTCGAAGATCGGTTGGCCTAAAAATTTGGCGCAATACCCTGGCCAGCGCGATCTCCAGACCTGTCTGGGTGTGATTTCTTTTTGTGGAGCTGTCTGAGGTTTACGGTTTTCCAGTCACGACCACGTAATTTAAATCAACTCACGCAGCAAATCATCGAAGAAATTCAGGCGATTCCGCAAGCCATGCTGCACAGAGTCATGGGTAGCTTTTTCAATCGACTTGAAGAATGTAGGCGTGTCACTTCGGGGATGTTATTTTCAAACGATGAACATGACTAAGTAAAGTGGCATCTTATTACCTTTGTAGTTATACTATACATATTATGCTATAATATAAGTACTAGGCCTATATATATTTAACTATAAGTACACTTTATAAGTATTTTACTTTAAAATATCCAACGAGTTCCTGTTGTGATAGTTTTAAATTGCGCTCTCATTGGCCCGCCCTGTATTAAAACATATATAGGCCTACGGTATAAACAAGAGGACGATGTACTACGACAATATACCGGAGACGTAGTGTGGGGACAGATAATGTGAAAGCTAACAAATCGCTTACAGCAAAAAAAAAGTAGTGAAAAGTTTTATATTAAAGCAAAAAGTGAGTTATGTTATATGAAGGGAGACCAGCAATCTTGGCCCTTGTGCCACCCCGGCTTACTTTGAGTTGCCTTTTTCTGTGAATTGTTAAACAAAAAGTGAGTGTTTTTTAAGTGCATTGGTGGTTTCTATGTGTTTTCTTTAGTGCGCGTCTTAACCTAACAACATGTTTTATCAACACTAACGCAGACTTAATCTATAATATAGCTGGAAACGTTTCGCATAGTACCGGTAATTAAATAATAATAAAAATAGATTAAAATAAAAAACAAATTATTGAATTAGATAAAACAACCAATTAACACTTTTGCTTTATTTTACTATTTACTGAATCTCGCACAGTCGAAATATCGAAAATTAGTGCAGACACACATAATGGGAAAGCAATGGCGTATCTAGAATTTGGCTTTGGGAGGGGGTCCGGGGTTGGGTCGGCTTCATACAAAAGAAGAAACAAGTTGAGATTAATCAACATTACTACCTCTTAAGGCGTTAAAAAACGCGTGATAACATCCTGAAATCAGTCCCATTAACGTAAACGGTAATAACACAATAAAACACGGTTATTGAAACACTGTTAAAAGATACTTATTAACCGAATTGATTTTCCTATATTTCATATTTCAAACGTATAGCCTAAAGCTGTGTAATAAAGAGCTCCTGTTTGTATATTTAAAAAGGAGCTACTACTACATTAGCGTACACAGCTGAAAATATAAAACAAACAAAAAATAAAAACAAAAATAAAACAGCATAAAAATTAAAAGATTAACAAAATTCGTCAACTTTTTCGACTCTTTGGGAGGGGGTCCGGTCCCGTTCGTCCCTCTGTAAACACACCCCTGTGGGAAAGTACCGAACAATTTTGTTTCTCTGACTTTCAGAGTACGAGATTCAACCTGATGTAAGTTGCTTCTTCTGCTTTTGCGCATGAGCCAACGGCAGTGGGAAGGATAGTTTACGGCATTACACACAAATATAAGTTGCTTCGGAATCAGACTTATATATAAGCACACATCCCACTGTAATACAAGTTGTTTCGGAATCAGAGTTATATAGGTATAAGCACACATCCTACTGTAATACAAGTTGTTTCGGAATCAGACTTATACATAAGCATACACCCCACTGTAATAAGACTCACAATTTATTTGTTATTTACAACTGCAATCATAAATTAAATTGTATAAATTATTTTCCTAGCTTATCAAGGAGTCTTATTAGCTCTTCTTCAGGCGCAATAAGACTTCTCCGGTGAGATTTGTTTTACCATATTTCAGATCAACGTTGTCTTGAAGCCCTACACTTTACACCATCATCGTGTTATGATGTTACGCAACGCGGAAACTCATAATCCACAGTAGACCAAAACGTCTGCTCAAAATTTATTATTTTAAATATTCTTTTCTTTGTAAACATATGTTTAACGTGACCTTTGAATAATCTGAAGGTTAAATAACAACTTTTTGTACCGGTTTTGGTGTTAAAAACTCACAATAAAAAAAATGATTTCCTATTTGTTTCTGTTTCTATGCCATGGAAAATTTTTCATCAAATTGCAAAGTTTTTGCACCTTATTCATCTCACATTGTTGAGCAATAACTATCGAAAGTAAATGGTACGATAGTACAAAAAAAAGATTCTGATTGGTCAAACTTAATGTGAACAAAATTAGCGAGACCAAAACACATACTGAATCATGCGAACACAGAAACTATTAGTCCCTTGTTGTTTTGTTACCGACTCGGAAGACGCTATCCTGAAGTTTAGAGTTTAAACTTTACACTGCCATCGTGTTACGACGTTACGCAGTGGGGAAATTTCTAGTCCAAAGTAGTCGTAAAACGTCTGTTCAAGATACATTTTACAAAAAATATTCGTTTCTTTGTAAAGACAATTTGTCTTTGGGACACAATCGTCCACCCGATGTGTTGCCGCTGTATAAACCGGCAAAACGCTCAGTTGGCAGATGTGTTCATTATCGGAACTGACGTGCAGCAGATACTACGTACCTATTTGTGTTTTGTTCGTTTAGTCGTGTGTTTCTCTGTTTGTATTTATTATTTTTCATTCGATTATTTGTGTTCTGATTTATTTTGTGTAAGTATAATGAGAGTCATATCACGTTGAACCGGGACCCTCTTCTTCTCCCAGCGAATGATAGAAAATGGTCTGAAAAGAACACTTGGTACAAGAAAAAATGCGAATTAATTTTTAGGTTAAGTTTCAGGCCTATCACAACCGGCAACAGGTGTTATGTACCCACGCTACGCCACTGGTATCATGTGAACACAGAAACGCTGTTAGTCCTGTGAACAGGTTAGTCCTGTTATTGCAAGAATGTACAAAAATTATTATTATTATTATTATTATCATCATATTATTATTATTGTTACTATTATTATTAAAAGGTATTTCACTGGAAATGGCAAAAGAAAAAAACAACTGAACATAATTTACATATTTGATTATAATGTTGTTAAAGCTGTTATCTTTACAATAGTGAAATGCGTGTAGAGAAGAAATGTGTCGTATAATCTCAGACGTGTTGTAAACGTTGCGGTTGCTTGGTATTACTCTCAATTGTCAACACACGGGATAAAAAATAATTTAACAGGTTTGATAGAAAGATTGTACGACGTGTTTATGGCCCGATTAACGAGGATAATGAACGGAGAGTTAGAAATAACTAGAGGATAGATGAGCTATTGAAGCATGAGGACATTGTAAGATTCATAAAGGCTCAACGAACACAATGGCTACGTCACGCAAAACGGATGGACGATCAGCGTATGCCAAAGAAAATATGTGAGGGCACAGGCACATTAAAGCAGAAAGACGGGTTGGCCTAGGATAAGGTGGTGGATGATGTGCTGGAAAATTTCAGAAGAATGAACGTGAGGGGTTACGCTGAGACGGCAACGGATAGGAGACATTGGAGAAGATTGGTGTAGGAGGCCAGGCCTCACGTTGGGGTGTAGTGCCGAAGAAGAAGAAGAAGAAGAAGAAGAAGAAGAAGAAGAAGAAGAAGAAGAAGAAGAAGAAGAAGAAGAAGTTTGTTTAGCAAATACAAGAGTACTTTGCCTACGCACGTTTCATAGTCTAATATCTGGATTATCGGCGACTGAAGGTGATAGGCCTATAGAAATAAGCCTGTGAAACGCGCTCAGACAATTAATTTTATATTTGCAGAACGAATCAACTATTCTTTTGAGAATTGTTTTGTTACTGCGAGATGTAACTGCAAAAGAAACAGGAACTAGAATTGTTACAATCTAGTAGAACTTGACTAAAATTTGAAGTTAAATCTAGTACCATATTTTTTATTACAGCTAAAACGTCCACAATTACTGCAGCTAATATTTTGACTATTATTGTTATTATTATTTTCGTATGAGCTATCGTGGACTACGTTTGGTTCAACTGGTTCCTCCCTTCTTCTCCTCTCTCTTCCTCCTCTCCCACATCTCCTTCATTCTTGATCGATGTCTCTCCCTCCTTTCGTCAGTCCAGGCAGCACCTGTCCTCTTCTTGGGGTTTTCATGAAAACCTCAATTTTTAATTTCTTCTTGAGTGGCAAGCACTCTTCAATGTCTTCTTGAGTAATTTGGAGTTCTTCTGTGTCTTTTTCTGTTTCTTTGAACCACGTATTGGACATTTTGAGCTTTCTGAAATAGTTAAAAAGCTCCCTGTTAGTCTGTCAGGATTCATTCTTTGAATATCATGTCCGTAGGCGTAAGTCTTCTTTTTCTAATCACGTCTATGGTTTTCTCAGCATGTGTGTACAGCTCATTATTGTGGCGTCTTCTGTATTGTTCTCCATCTTTTGTTGTTTCCCAAGATTTTTCTTAATATTTTCCTTTCTGTGACTTCCACTTCTTCCATTGTTATTATTATTATTGTTGTTGTTGTTATTATTATTGTGACTTATACAGACTACATTTTCTGCAAACAGGAACTAGACGATGTGCACCCCACGTTTTTCACCTGTGACAGATGGAAAGAGGAGAGGCAAGCCAGGAGGAACAGCTCACGCCTGAAAATATCATGGGAATAATGCTGCAGAGCGAACACCACTGGACTAGCTAGCAGCCTACAAAGGTGCTAAGCCAAAAGGAAGCAGAAAATGATCTTACTAGGGCTGCTGACAGAAAACAGGTAACGTGGACCCGCTGCTGAAGGTTTAATACAGATGAACGTCCACATGACGAAGAACAAATGGCATCACCTTAGAGTATTGCGAAAGTTGAGTCCCGAGGGGGATCCATGCCGTGTGCAAAAGTGTCTGTGGTTTTGGTGGGTGCGGACTGCGGACCCTCCTGCGGAAAACGTTAGTTTTCCACAGTCTCCCTCGTAAAAAAATATACATATTATTATTTATGCATCTGAATTTCAGACACAAGTGACGCTTAAATATCTGAAATTTTAATGTTACATAGAGTTACGCCAGACTGAATCGAGGCTCTCGATTCTCACCACATTACCAAATTCTTAGCTTAAGGTTTCTTAGGAAAGACAGAATTATCCAGAACAGGAATTCCATATATAAATTTCTGCATTAAGACAGAAAATAGTCAGGGTGTGTTCTCACTTCACGGAATTAATAACGCCTGTTTAATTAAACTACAGGAAAGTTGTTTATCAAGTATATCAAGATATTTGACATATGTTGTATTTTGTGGGGGTGTGAGTAGCACGGAACCGGTGACTCTCCCTCCCTCACTCTCTCTCTCTCACACACACACCCACACACACACACACACACACACACACACACACACACACATTGAGAATTTAATATGAATAATTCAGAACGGAGAGATTAGATACCGCTGGAAATATTTCTTCAGCGTAACTTTTTTACATCGCTAAATGTTAAGGTAAGGAAAGTGAATTACAATTTATTACGGTATTTAATAGAACAAAGGCAAATGTGTTGAACGAGGGGGGCAGGGGAGTAGGCGTGATGAGAAACGCAAAAAACCCACAAGCGATTCCACCATCTCTTTCCTCCCTTGGTAAAACCAACAACCTGATATAATAAATTAAGCCCATTAAACGGCTGTTAGTTACGCGCAACAAACAACCTCCCCCCACCGAAGAAGGGAAGGTTTAATCAATTAACCCCCTTACAGATTTAATTATCTGCTCAGCGGGTTGACGACATTTGTATCATTTCAAATCTACGTACATAGAGCCCCGAATGATGGCTGGTTAGCGCATAATCTTCCGTTTGTGAAGTCGTTAATATATTTTTCCGTGAATATAAAATACATTTAATCATACTCATTAGAGTTTACATATGAATGTTTATACCCCTCATACAATGAAGCTGTTTGTACACTCTCCAAAAAGCAGGCTTGACTAGTTTGAGCTACTAATAGTTGAAAACATCAATAAAAACATAGTTTTAAATCAGTCTCCACTCCAATATGAAGCGATAACGTGAAGCATTCTTCACATGGAAGAAGTCAGCATAATATACGTGGGTAAGTCAATATATAATACATGGGGATAATGTTTTACCACAGGGAAGTGTATATGAATGGATCGAAAAAGTCAGAAACGGTCGGACAAGCGTCAAGGACTATGAAAGATCAGGACGTCCAAGTCCAAGTTGGCGGAGCAACAGCTTGTCGTGCTGCGGTGGTCGCAGTGTCCGGCCGAACCCGATGACTCCATGTTGCCTGCTTGTTACCATGACTAGCGATCTCGCGCTATTCCACGAATGGAATCTCCGTTTAATTTATTTTTGAGGGACAGGATGATGTTATTTTTCTTGGACCCTCGGACCTCGAAGAGACCCACGACGGCAGAATGGGAGAGACCTCGGAGACCTTTCGTTTGAGAGGTAGGAATTGCCCGCCCACAACGGACAGGGAGGATGCCCAACCTCTTCCACTACTGACGTCATTATTGAACAAGTTAATGCCATGATTCAGACGAACAGAATAGTGACTATCGATGAAGTGGGGTACCTCTGCAAATTAATCATGGTTCTGCATGTGAAATTATCCATAACAGGGATGGCTTTCGTAAAGTCTGTGCAAGATGGGTCCCAAAACAGCTCACTTAGGAGCACAAGCGTAATCGTGTGGCCATCTGCTAACGATTACTGGACCGCTATGGTATTGAAGGTAAAGCTATTTTGAAGCGAATAGCCACCGGAGATGAAACGTGGATACACCGAAAGCAAACGCCAGAGCATGAGTGGACACACCAGTCTATCTCCAGTCAAAAAGAAATTCAAGAGTCAACCCTTTGCAGGAAAGGCAACGATCAGTTTTCTGGGACTCACAAGGGCCAATACTGCACCAGTACTTTGGGAAGGACTCGGCAATAAATAGTGGAAGTTACAGTAAGATGCTGTCCTACGAACTGAAGCCTGCAATTCGATTCAAACGCCGAAGCCTGTTGTCGGAAGGAGTGCTTTTGTTGAACGGCAACGCATGCTCACATACTGATGCCCACGCTGACCAAACCCTTGAGAAATTGCGTTTCGAGGTGTTGGAGCATCCTGCATACAGCCCCGTCGGATTAACATCTCTTTGGTCAAATTGCGTTTCGAGGTGTTGGAGCATCCTGCATACAGCTCCGTCGGATTAACATATCTTTGGTCAAATTAAAGGTGCCTTAAGGAGCCGTCGAATATCCAGAGAACAAGCAGTGAAGGAAGCGATGCAAACGTGGCTTGTTGCTCAGCCTAAAAACTTTTTTCTGAGGGCATCAGGAAGCTTGTGCAACGATGGACCAAGTGTATTGAAAAGCAAGTGGACTATGTTGAAAAATGAGCTAACTGTCAGATTGGTAATGTTGTAATAATAAATTATAAAAATTGTTTGGGGATACTTATTGACTTATATTCGTATATTCAAAGAATCAACCATCTGTCCTCCCTCCAACTCAATTACTGGCGACTCCAGTTCAAGACAAACAAGTTGCTACAACTTTTTGGACAAAAATACGTCGAAATCGTTCCCATACATGAAAACATGTCTGCCAGTCATACTTGGCTTGTACTTTCCCGGATATTAACCACTCACGACCGCGGCCACTCAGCCGGGTAGCCATTTTCGTGTGCAACCCTTTTGCCGCGAAATCGAGACATTTTCCAGGCGAAAGCTACCAACAAACCTCTGGTAAAGACCTGTTTTTACTACCCTTCCGTTTGCCTACATATTACTATACCCCAAGAGACTCCCAAGACGTTGCATATCTCACTCACCTGGCCATCTCCTACCCCGTTAAATAGCTGCTATAGTTCTTAGTGCCTATCGCAGGTACTAAGCCTGGTAGCCGCGTGTCAACAGGGTCCCAAACAAGCTCGTTCGTTATTGCTGAGAAAACTAAATATATTATTTTATTTCATGGTTCTTATAAACACTTTTTGCTACAGTCAGTTTCTTGACGCATGTATTAAATATTTAATACTTACAACTATTAATATTTACAACTATTTTACCTCAAGACATATTATTTTCTTATTTGGAATATGTTTCGGAAATCCTATTTTTCCCATCCTCAGCTATCTAAATTGTTTTTATATTCATGGTTCTCATACTAAATAGAAAAAGCAGGTACGTTATAAAAGATTATACATAAAACGAAATGCGTAAAACCATGCGTAAGTGATAAGGTTGTTGGTGCCCAAAGAAAGGCAGAATTTAGAGGAAAGCGAAAGTTTTTAAAAATTTTAATTTATAAAGTATAAAACCTTTTGAAGATATGGTAATCTCTTTCATTGTTACCTTACGAAAATATAGTTCAATCTATGTTACATTAAGCCTATGGTAATAGAGTAATGCGGTTCTCTATTTGTTACATGTCTTAACCTTACCAATTTGATAATACCAACGCTCATTAAGGAGTCTAGCTGTATGTCACGGTGAACCGTTCAGATTCAATTGGATACTATAAAGTTCGGAATCGAGGAGTACGGCATGGCTGTCTGGCGATTCTGACCGCATCAATGCCCAACACACTTTGAGATTGCAGGTGGATGTTGGTCCGATGACACCAGACAGAATTGTGGACATCATGTTATCGCACTAAATTATCATCGGACTAGTGCTGCAGAGCGAACACCACTGGGATCAGGTAGCAGCCTACTTAGAGAAAGTATTAAGACAAAAGAAGGAAGCCGAAGACGATATTTGTCCGTCACCCTACGTTCAGGGCAGCCTCCGAACTCTTTTTCATCTACTGTACACTGCCAGGGGATACACAGATACTTTGCCCGTTCCTACTTCAAAGCCTACCTTTCCATATCATCCGAGGGGTCTTCCAACAATTTTTTATCCTTCAGGCTCATATTTAAACGCCGCTTTCGGCATTCGTACCATAGGAATTCTCTCTTCATGTTGTCCGACAGTCGGCTATTCCATCCATAATAGGTCACTTCTGCCTCCCCGGTCTTCTCGTATAACCACACCGCCAAATTTATCCAACATACTGTTACGTAATACGGAACATTCGATAGTGTCGTTCTACGAGCTTCTCAACTAACCCAGCCGGTGTGTGTTTCTGCCAAGGCCGCGCTGAAGTATCCTCTAGAATTTTCGAGTGCTTTGTTAAACATTTTTGTTTGTTAACGGTCCAAGTCACGTGTTTTAATTTCTTATTTTCTTACCTTTGTTAGGTCCGTCTTGTGACTTTTGTCTTTAAAATAAAATTAGTGTGACGCGTTTCAGGTCATCTGACCCATCCTCAGACACTTGCTCGAAAAGAGGTCGTCATATATTAAAATTCAATTAAAATAAATAAAAACGCACATATGTAAATTCATTGTCAATAATTAAATGTTCAAAAACATGAATAACACTGTTGTCGTGGTGCACCACGCGATTACCGATCGATACTGAGTAGTGTAACTTTTCAACGTTTTGTTTTTGCGAGCGCTAGTATTGCTGTATCATATAGCGGGTTGCTTTTGAAATTCAATTTATCATTCAATATGTTGTTCTTATATACAGGGTTGTTATGACCCCTGTATATTTCAAATTCTTCAAGTGCATTCATCCTGAGTCCTCTGTCACAAAAATGTAGGGGTATGAAGTTTGTGTCAAAACTTCTATATGAGTGATTATTATCTATCAAATGTCGAGCATAATTGGATTTAATATTATCTAGGGAGCCGATATTTTTTTACTAATTGATTTGTGAGGGGTATGTTCTTTAAATCTTTTTATAAATGGGCGCCCCGTTTGACCCACATAGTAACAATCACAATCGTCACATGTTAATTTATATATACCTGTTCTTGTCTTAGTGGGGACATGACGTTTATGTCGTATTAGATTTGATATTTGATTGCAGGTCTTAAAAACTATATTATATCCTATTTTATGAAAAGTAGGAGTTAGTATTTTTGGCATTATTTCTGTGAATATGGTAGAAACATTTTTGGTTGCCGGTTGCATACTATGTGTTTGTCTCGATAATCTGGTTTTTTGTTTCTTGACAATATTATCTATAATATGATGATCATATCCATTTTTCGTGGCTATGTGTTTAAATTAAATTATTACGAAAACAATTTCTTTTTCAATAATAACACATTTGCAAATAATATCATTTATTACGGCCGATACGTCGACGACACATTTTTAATATTTTATGGTTCTCTGCGCCAATTGAACAACTTGAAGAATGTTTTAAATGCAATAAATAACAATATCCAATTTACAATGGAAACCGAGACCGAAAATAAAATTTGCTTTCTGGACTTAACAGTCATCAAAAATAGAGATAACCTGAAATTTAAAATATATCGTAAACCTACTACTACTGACGTAACCATCCACGCTGAGTCACATCACCCATATCCACAAAAATTAGCTGCTTACAATAGTCTTGTATACTGATTACTATCCGTTCCTCTTGAAAAAGATGATTATAACACTGAGCTAGATATAATTAAACACATAGCTACGAAAAATGGATATGATCATCATATTATAGATAATATTGTCAAGAAACAAAAAACCAGATTATCGAGACAAACACATAGTATGCAACCGGCAACCAAATATGTTTCTACCATATTCACAGAAATAATGCCAAAAATACTAACTCCTACTTTTCATAAAATAGGATATAATATAGTTTTCAAGACCTGCAATCAAATATCAAATCTAATACGACATAAACGTCATGTCCCCACTAAGACAAGAACAGGTATATATAAATTAACATGTGACGATTGTGATTGTTACTATGTGGGTCAAACGGGGCGCCCATTTATAAAAAGATTTAAAGAACATACCCCTCACAAATCAATTAGTAAAAAAATATCGGCTCCCTAGATAATATTAAATCCAATTATGCTCGACATTTGATAGATAATAATCACTCATATAGAAGTTTTGACACAAACTTCATACCCCTACATTTTTGTGACAGAGGACTCAGGATGAATGCACTTGAAGAATTTGAAATATACAGGGGTCATAACAAACCTTTATATAAGAACAACATATTGAATGATAAATTGAATTTCAAAAGCAACCCGCTATATGATACAGCAATACTAGCGCTCGCAAAAACAAAACGTTGAAAAGTTACACTACTCAGTATCGATCGGTAATCGCGTGGTGCACCACGACAACAGTGTTATTCATGTTTTTGAACATTTAATTATTGACAATGAATTTACATATGTGCGTTTTTATTTATTTTAATTGAATTTTAATATATGACGACCTCTTTTCGAGCAATTGTCTGAGGATGGGTCAGATGACCTGAAACGCGTCACACTAATTTTATTTTAAAGATAAAAGTCACAAGACGGACCTAACAAAGGTAAGAAAATAAGAAATGCTTTGTTAAGGACGCATATTGTGAAACCCTTGGAGACTAAAAATAGCCCACACCTGCCGCTTAGTTTTCAGTTTTACGTCGGGCGATTACTCACTGCGTTTAAGCGGCGATTTATTCAAGTAAGGTTCCAAGTATTGTGGCGAAGTATTATTGTGTTATAATTGTGCGCGACTCTATTAGTTGACATTATTATTGAGTGTGAACAATTTTACTTGGATTGTTGTAAGAGACTATCTTGTTGACTACAGTTTATTAATTGTGACAATTGAAGCTGGTTATTAGTGACTTCATTGGTGTCTGTATTTTGTATTCCACAGTACCATAGTGAGACCGTCGCAACAATAGTATAACCTTTAACGTTCCTACAAAAGACACCTCTGGCATCTAAATGGATTTTCCTTGGTTTCCTGCCATGGTCTTCAGCTTTGCGATCATACTGGCTTTGTGCTTCACTGTTCTGAAGATTTCATTCGAAATTAGTTGACCTTTGATGCCTACCCAGAGGGTAAGTTTCTCAATTCGAGTGCGTCCATTCTTATCGCTCACAATTAATATTTTTAGTGTATTATTTATAAATATCTTTTCGTTTAAAATCTGTAACAATAAGATACACTTCCCGTTAGCAATAATCATAAGATTTAAGTATCCTGTGGTTTGCATCTACGAACAACGCAAAAACTGGCCTCAACTGGTTGTCCGTTATGTCAGGAAAGTCTAGACATAGAATATTAAATTAACAAGTAAAAAAAGTAAAGAAAGAGATAGCAAAAGAAAAAAGATCATATAAAGATAAGAATAACATAAAAGAAAAACAGATAAAAAGAAAAGAGTGCCCAGAGGGGGAGAGAGAGAGAGAGAGAGAGAGAGAGAGAGAGAGAGAGAGAGAGAGAGAGAGAGAGAGAGAGAGAGTACAATTAAAATACGGTTTCCAGTTAGAAATGATTTAGTTCTGGCTGAAGTCCATTGTTTCGGTCGAAATTTATGTTCATTAACTTTCTAGAGCGAAATTTGAACGCTGGCAGTGGTACGTAGCAGACTTCTGTCACTGCTCACTTGATTAATATTCTCGAGCACGCGACTCGACCATTTGCATACACCATGAATATGTACACGATGGGTCAAAATTTAACTAAATCTAAAACTAATTAGTAGAACACTGAACTCCACTGTTCCACAACAAAGCGGAGATGAATATTAAACTGTAATCTATTTTGGTGCTCAACGCCGTGTAAGTTTGTTTTGATGAAATCCGTACACGTATATACGATTGAAGAGATATATACAAATATTTGTACATTAACATATAAAAACTTTACGTTATGAGCTCCTCAGTTTGAAGTGATACAAAGTTTTCTTCTTCTTCTTCTTCTTCTTCTTCTTCTTCTTCTTCTTCTTCTTCTTCTTCTTCTTCTTCTTCTTCTTCTTCCAGTAGACGGATTAGACTTCCAGCCTTTTCCGGCTTCGAAGTTGATCCTCTTATCTTTCTCTTGGTCTTCTTCTGGATGCAGCTGCTATACAGTTATGAACATTCCCAAATCGACTACATTAATACTAGCAATCATCTGATTACCCCCTGTCTTGCGACTTCGTTTAAAATCGCTTACAACGACGCGTTTCAAAGATATATCTTCATCGCAAAAAAAAAAATGACAAAAAACATCAATTGTTCCGGAGAAGTCGTCTCAAATTTTTTTAAAACAACAACCGTTCCGGTAATTGAGTTAAAACCATTATTACGGCACTTGGCGTCCCGACGACATAATCTGGTCCGCATTATTTCGCTACTGTCTGTCGACTGTAGTGAAGTCTTTTGACGACTTCTCCCGAAGGATTGAAGTTTTTATATACATACCTAAACTTCAAAACTGTAAATTGTTCAGGAGAGCAGATACATGGTTACATGCAATGCACTGTATTGTATATTAAAACATTCCTGAACCATATTGGCCATCTACTTTTCTTCCTTTTCATCACTCCTTCTTTTTACGTTTGTCTTAGCCTGCGTTGCCTTCTTAAAAATGTCTTCCACTGTTCTGTTATCTTCCTTAATACTCATCTTCTCGACTGATTTTAAACCTAAAACAAAGTAGGATCCGGCCTCACCACATATGTTCTGCAAAACGTTTACTTTACCCAGTATACCTGTATTAAAAGTTATAATGACATCCAATACTCTCAATTTTAATGTTTCATGTCCTACATAAACATTCTTTGGTATTCTAGTTCAAATAACAAAATTGAGCGACCATGAGGATTTCCAATTCGGTCATGTTAGCTCTCTTTCAGTTAGTCTAAATTTGCTAAGTCTTTATATATTGCTTTGATTGCTTTCATCACAGCACCTGGAATAGAGGTTTTGTGGGCGTACCTTTCTCCTGAAATTAGAGTCCTTTGATACTTGCACCATGATTTCTTTCCTTTGGGCCATACTTTATGTTGTGGTTTTTCATCTGTTAAGAGCAGGTGGAACTATGTTGCCCATATTATATTTTTCACTTTATTTACATCACTTGATCTTCTCTAATTGCTTTATCATAGTACACCTACAAATTATCTATAACAGCATCAGTCAGCCTTCCACGGCTACTCAACGGCTACGATGTTACCGTATACAACAGTAAGTCAGCTGTAGAATGAAATATTAAATTTACAGTGTTGCCAATTGCAAAACAATATGACAAATATTTGTATTATAACAAGTGATAGACAGATATTGTAACAGTATGCTATAAGTAGTTGTGAGCAGAATAGTTATGATTAAAAACACACACACGAAAATGTAATGAAATTCGCGGGCCTGCTACTGTTATATTGACTACAAGATCAAAAGACTGGTAAGAGATATACGGCAGTCTCTTCTTTTCCACGTACTCTTTTCGTCTCTTGTAAATTATTCCATTCGGTCAAAAAGCGCTGTTACGCTTTACGTTAGCTTTAAGTTACAAAGTTACCACACTACTTTTACAATTTCTAACGTATCAAAGCTCTAAAAGTTCCAAGTCTCTGACATTTTTCCTAATTGCAACTCAATTCGATCTCCAGGTAATATGAGAATACTCTATAACGTAATGGGGCAATGAAGAGGAAGAAGACTATTACAGTGAAGAAAGGGGTATCCACAGGGGGGGGGGGCAAACTTTGGAAATGTATGAAAAATTATAACTACGTTGCAATAAAAAATTGAACGTTTATAAAAGTTCATGGTTTGTTAGTGAACATTTTAATGCAACAAATAGTTTTAAATACTCAAATATTCAGAGTACGAATCACGGTCGTCGACAAAGACAGTGGTCCGAGAACTTTTTCTTTACCGTCATCGCAGAGGAAGGAGTCACTGTGTCGAATATAAGCCAAAACAACTAGGACTTCATCAGACCATTATTTTTTCATTTTTTCTTCTTCACTATCCGCTTTGTTGATATTTTATTCCTTTGGTTTGAAATATTGTCTTACATGTATTAATTTCATTAGATTTATTTATTTATTTATCTGTTTAATTGCAAGTGAAAACTTATTTGCAAACTGTACTATTTTTAGCTTTAGCTTAT
The DNA here is from genome assembly GCA_034769895.1 of Magicicada septendecula. Lineage (NCBI taxonomy): Eukaryota > Metazoa > Arthropoda > Insecta > Hemiptera > Cicadidae > Magicicada > Magicicada septendecula. The sequence continues at coordinate 364,763,942 of CM068374.1, read as the reverse complement.
TTGTAATAAAACGCTTTTTAGAATGACATTTTCTTTTAATATTAAATACTTTCCTTGGGGGGAGGGTTATTCGTCAAGTTTGAGGGGGTGAGGGGGTGGACACGCCTGGCGAAGACAATGGCGAAAGACAAAAGTTCTCACAATAGATGGCTTCAAACACCAGTCTCTTGCCCAACAGGGTAAAAGGCAGTGAAAAGTAAGAAAACTCATAGTGTTTCCAAGGTTCTGAGTTACAATTCTTGTAAATTCTTGAGAACACCTGATTTAACGGTACACTTTACTGAGTTTGTTTACCAGAGTTAGGTGAACGGGATAAGAAAGTCATACCGTGTAAACCGATTGTACTTACCTAATTTTAAAAATAAAATACCAATAATGTTTAAATATTTTTAACATTCAAAATCACTTTAAATCCTAATTAGACCAAACTGGTAACAATTAATAATAAATTATTTCAGCAGTTTACGTACTTTATTATATAAGCAATGTCCTAATTTCTTTGTGTACAGATTATGCTGAAGACCATATTTAGAACGCAATATAAAATGTTACAGAACACCATAGACGCGTACTCAGCTCATCGCGTACAGGTAAAAGGACCCCGTTTGGTAATGGCGCTCGTGACTAATGGAAACCAGAGGTTGACAAGATAACGCGACGAATAACAACATCGCCTTGAAAACGTTGAAATGATGGGCATAAAAATGATACAATCGCGAGCTTCATGGAAGGAAAAGATTTCTCAGTCTTATACTGTAACACTCCTGTATAGCACACGACAGGAAAAAGCATATCTCTTGTAGTCATCAGTCTTCCGACTGATTTTGATGAGATTCTCGAGCCACTTCTACCTTTGGGCAAGTCTCTTGACCGCAGCAGAACTCCAATATTACACATCATCAGTAATTTGTTTCGTGCATGCCAACCAACTGTGATCTTCCTTTACACTGTTTTTCATTCACCATCTTCTGCATTAGTGTACTAACTAAGCTCGGATGCATCATAATATGTTCTATCAACCTGTCTATTTTTCTGATAAAAGTCTTTTATTTATCCTGTCACTGTTGCCTGATACCACTTTACCGGTTATTAATAAACTTTTTAAACGTTAACAAAGTGATTCACTATTTGGATCCAATTTAAAAAAAACTGACGTTGACCACCACAGGCGAACTGGAGTGATATAATACTGTTGACGTTATTTTTATTTGTCTCCCTTCCAGTATTTAGTCTTCTGATTGGTTTGAAACGATCGTACAACTATCCCTTAAGAAAGCCTATGCACTAGAACATAATTTTCAAGACCTCAGTCATCCTAATCTGTTTCTAACATATTAATCGTGGTCTTCCATCCATCCAATCCGCTTTCCATCCATCCTCACTTTCGCTAGTGCAGCGTTTCTCAACTTATCGACCGCGACCCACTACTGGGTTCCAAGGGGGCGTTTGGTGGGTCACGAAGTCGAGTTCGAAAATTTATTTGCTGTGCCTTAAAGAGTTATTACATTTATTATTAAATAGAATTAAGTATGTATAATTTGCTTAAGGATAAAAAAGGGCTTAAGGTACTCGATGCTAACAAAGATATTATTATAAACTGGGTGCACGCCCCTGCAAGTAATTCAGTCGGCATTCATGCTTATGAGTCCCATGAAGTGTAATATCATTCAAAGTGGGTCTCGGACTTGAAAAGGTTGAGAACCACTGCGCTAGTGTGTACTAACCCCGGATGTCTCGTATATATCCTATCAAAATCCTGTCCGTTCTCTTGATAAGAGTCTTCCAAAAACTTCTCTCCCCAACTTGTCCTCATTCATACCCAAACACGCATTGAAAAGTTAAGCTATTGCTATTAGGTAATAAAAATGCATATACCGGTAATACAGCGGTTGCTCAAAAATAAGACCCCCTCGACTATAAGACCCTCCTCATATTTTATGGTGAATTTTTAGAAAGCTTGTCTTACGTTTATTGTTATATTATTGCCCTGACTGCTGTAATACAATTTATTCCAATAAACACCGATATCCGTTACTCAGTTACAGTCGTCCCTCCATTCTTATTTGCTATCTCTACATATTCGATTCTGAGACGTGACTTGAGTTTTAGGCCAAAAATATAGCAAGAAAATGGTCGCCTTATTTTCAAGTATTCACAGTATATAAAAGTTTTAGTTAAACCTTCTATAATAAGTTGGGATAGGTTACAAAATAATTTTGATGCTTTCTAAACAAATCTCTCGCTTACACCATGGAGCTATCACCAATAATAAAAAAAAGTTCCTCAGTGACTGACGCAATTCTGAAAAAACTGAGCCGAATGTAACAAAACATTTTTTCATAACATTAAAGCTTTCACGGGCGGAGTTTCGTCAGTAAATTATTTCCAGGCTGCTGGGCCGTGGTCCTCTTTTTGCAGATCCAAACGTTTCGACTGCAGCTGCGGTCACCGTCTTCAGTAGTCTTCTGGTCTGCTCCTCTGGCGACTAAATGCAGCTCTAGTCTCGAAACGTAAGTCGCCAGAGGAGCAGACCAGAAGACCATTGAAGATGACTGCCGCAGTGCAGTCAAAACGTTTGATCTACAAAAAGAAGGCCACGGCCCAGCAGCCTGGAAAATTATTTTACTGAAGATTTTTTTTCTTTGCTTCAGTTAATACATTGGTGCAATTTAATAGCCCAGTAGTCTCAAGGATACATCGATCTGCAACTACACAACAAATAATTTTATTTAAGTGTATGACACCCGAGTAATGGCCGAGTTAAGATTCTAAACCAACTAAAACGCGTGTTTTTTGCAGTTCTTTTTTTATAGCTATATTTGTAATTGTAAATATGTAAAATGTCCCAAAACACGTAAAGTAATGTTGTTTATAAAGCGTAACAGTATTTTATGATTATTTTGAAGTTAGATGAAACGGGCTTTTAGGCCGTGGTCTAGAGTCTATCCTGACAAACGTTTCGGCCCTACCATCGGAGACCATCATCAGTGTCAGTAACAATTGGCACGGTGTCCGCCAGTTCACCCAAGTGATGAGGTAGGGGCCATGTATTTTGCCTAAGAAGGCCCACTTATATAGACTTCCATACCGGCACGATCTAAGCTGAAAAATAGCATGAATCATCAGTATTAGTATCAAGTGTTATCTGATTGGTTTGGGAGCACTGCGTGCCAAATCCTGTTTCATAGGAGGCTTTCTCCACTTCTATTCATCGCGACGGAATCATGTTTAAAAAACTCGACGGACTTCTTTTGCAGACGAGGGTAGTAGGCACTCTACGAGGATAAGATCTTGGTCTCCTCAAGGATTTTCAGCGTTGGAGAGTGAATGCTAGGCCACCGCAGCCTCCTCCGGGTGCCTCTAGCGACAGCAGCGAAACGTCTGTTAGCGTAGACTCTAGACCACGGCTTAACAGCCCGGGCAATAGTGTTTACAACTATGTGGACGCCGGAGGTGAAAGCCTTTGGAACTGTATTTTGAAGTTAATTTGTCGATTTCAAAATTTTCACGTTAGCTAGTGTAGGCGAGGGGTTTCTCCATAAGAAAAATGCTTTTCCCTGTCTCGCCCATAGTCTCATGTGACTGCTGACAAGGAGTAGCGATTAAGTCATATAATGAAAGTAGGTAAGCGGTTGTTTGGTTAATTAAAACTGTTGATACTTTAACTCTGGATTTAAATAATGCAAACTATTGATTCAGGAAATTATCTTATTTAAAAAAGTTTTTAATATTAAACTTAAAGAACCGTAAGACATAATGTTCTAATAAAATAAATAAATAAAATAAAATAAGAGTGAATCCTAGCATTGAATTATAATTTAGACAAACTAGAAATATTGGAAAGACGAATTATTAGGAAAATATTAGGCCCACGAAAAACTTCAGAAGGTTGGAGGTTAAGAAGTAATGATGAAATATATCAAAGTATACAAAATATAACAGAAACAATGAGAAAAAGAAGACTATTATTTTTTCGACATTTATATAGAATGGACAACAATAGGTTGACAAAGCAAATCTTCAGATATCTGTGGGGGAAGAAGTCAACATCAAGGTGGATTAAAGAAGTCCAAAAGGATTTAGAAAAAAATAATATACACGCAGAAGAAGCACTTGATAGAGAAGTTTTTCGGGCAAAAGTGTTGAAAATGGAGGAAGTCTAGGGTAGGAGAGATAAAAACGCAGGTTCAAAGTGGACTGAAGACAGGAAGAAGAGACACCGTGAGAAGATGATAGAATATTGGAAAAAAAGAAAAGAACAAAGAGTAAAGAATTGAAATTGGCATGTGGTCCTTAGATGACCGATACGAAATAAAAATAAAAAATAAAAAAGAAACGAACAGTTTTTATACGGCTTCATACTGGAGCAAAGTGTCCCTATTGTAACGTCAAAACAGAAAACCGTGGTGAGCAGTTATGACGGGAGACCCTCTCATCGTGAACTACTGAGAGGTTATTGAATGTACTGGATGATGATGATAATGGATTGAAAGGACCCATTATATGCTGGGGAACAGAGAGGGAAATCTCGTCGTGTAACAAGTGGAAAGCCTACAAGCAGCAGCACTTAACTCTGTGCGTCCGGATAAAACGTAGGCCTGCTGTATAAAAGCCTATACTGTCGAATTTTTAAACAGTGTTTCATGTAGTATGAACACCATATTGCCCGTGTATTCAACATTGAGTGAATGGAAACAACATAAACTACATAGCTTTTGCGTCAACAAAGATATTAGGTAATCAACCATTACAGCGTGCCATCAATCTGAATGATTCAAGTACAAGTCTCAACAAATACTGTTAGCCAATATGAGTGACGAGACTTTAGGGGAAAGCTCAATTCGCAACTTGTGACGATCTCCTAATTCGGTTTGTTTCGTGCATACAATTTTTCTTTTCCTTTTTTTTTTCGGCAAACCACTAAATTTGTACTGTTACGACGATAGCATGGATTTGGATCTTAAAACAGTGGAATAGAATATTGAACGCCGGAAAAATGGATACTATTTTATGAAAGAATAAACGCCAATTACAACAGTTCTTTACACAGTTATTCAATACTCGTTGTAATCAATTCGTAGTAAAAGTCACCAAATTAATAACGACAATAGTTCGCAACAGAAACACATAATTAAAGACTTGTCGGTTGTCGCTAATATCGCTCCAATAATGGCACTGAAAAAACACCTAGTTCGCAGAAATTGACCGTTGAACCTGTTCACTTGCCACTCGACACTGAAGTTCTCACTTCTGGCCCGTGGCCCACGACATAAGTATTTACTTATTTATGTATTTTGTTGTTGTTGACTAGTGCAATTAACTTTCAGACTGACCCTCGTATGATTATTTTTACAATTGTAATTTACATTTTGCAAATTGCACTACGTGTGGCAACCGCATGACTTGATTTTACACAGCGGTCAATGTACAATGAGGACGCTTGAGGTACAATTTGTCTGGGACTGCAGATTAAACAAGACGGCAGTTTAGAGAAAGGAGTACGAAAGTCAACAAGTGCATTAAATCGCATCCTATGGATAAATTACCAACAAACGAGTATTCGACAGTTTGTCTTATCGTTTTTCGTTAATTTGTTTGAAATGCAACGCGTTTCATTAAACGTTTCCTACAGCGTTATTTGTTTGGATTAGAAACGATACGTTTATGGTGACGTATTATTAATGTTGTGCCTCCAGGTGGTCTAGTGGCTAGCGCGGACGATTGATGCGCCCGTGGTCCCGAGTTCAATTCCCGGCGGAGGGTCCGTACAGCGTGCACTCAGCGTCGTGAGGCAGAACTGAGTAGTCGTCTGAGATAACAGAATTTATTATATTATTATTAACGTTAACTATTTTATAAAATAATTTGCCTTGTTATATTAACGCACTGTGTAACGCAATACAACCTGTACACACAATTTACTTATGTTACAAGATAACGAAAAACTCTATTCATCGTTAATGAAACACAGAAGTAAATGTTCTTATAAAAACTGTGTAAATAAAATGTAACCCAACCTAAACTATTGTTTCATTCTGAAGGGCAGGACGGCCTAACGCCCGTCGTTTAAAATCTGTTAGAACGGTCTGGTACGAATCAAATAACTCTCTAGAAATTCAAAATTTTTTAAGAGTTAATAGAATCACCTGAGATCCGTCGTCTGACTTCGTTTTTGCGTTAAAATGACGCGTTTCGGAACATGTGTTCCATCTTCAGATATAAATCGCTCAGTCGAGGTAGTTAATTGTTAAAATCACATCACATACCTTTTTATACTCACACACGTTCGTACGGGTGCGCACCCTTTGAACGCCGACAGGATACTGACTGAGCGATTTATATCTGAAGATGGAACATGTGTTCCGTAACTCGTCATTTTAACGCAAAAACGAAGTTACACGACGGATCTCAGGTGATTCTATTAATTTATAAATAATTAAGTGACTTGGATACCAATAACAATATGTATGTCAAATTATTTAAGGATGAACTGCTTTGTTGAAGCCCATTCAAACTCCACCTGTTGGGTACTGGCACCGGTCTATAAAGTTTTGTACATGGTTACTCTCAAATGTTGAACATTCATTGTCACAAGAATTATGAAAACCCGGAAATCGGAAGTGATCGTTGTTTCGAATAACGTTAGTCGTTCAGTTCATACAACACTTATGCCCCGTTTCACCGACCTTCGTTTAACGGCCGATAAATCACCCGTTAAAGATCTAACGGGAGAAAACACGTTTCACGAAGGTCAGTTAAAGATATCGGCCCTTAAAATCGTGAGTTAACTTAACGGGAGATATTTGGCCTGTTAGGTAAATAACAGGCCGTGTTAAACGACAGCCTTAAAATTACGTTTGGTAATTTAGGTAGATCTATGTTGTTGTTTCCGAGAAGTAGTTCATGTAACATAAATAAACTACACATACGCATATTTGTTTGATTTCTATCATCACAAAATTTGTTTATCTGTTTTCTGTCCTTTCATTAAACAATTAACTTTATTTTCAATTGTTACGTATACGTGTATATAATATAAGCTAATGTGACAAACAAAAATGGAGCAGAGAGAAATTTTTTACGTTCAAGTAATATTAGTTTTAACAAATTATCCAAACGTAGACGAAAAACAAACGTCTCTGGTATAAAATACGTCTACCGGTTTTGATCAATTGAGCGAGTCAAAATTTATAAAACGCTAATAGGCTTTCAAAAGAAGTTACTCTCAAAATTCTCGAATTGAGGTTACACAGGAATATCTTCAATAGCGGGAATAAAAGAAAAGGTACAGTGAAATATAAATATACAAATACTCTTGACGAATAGAAAATGATGAAACAGGAACGTCACCCTACTGACTGTTTACAAGTTACAGTATTTTAATTTTTCAGCCTAACTGAAGCAAAGAGTCCTGTATGAGCAGCTGTTCGGTGCGGTTGTACTATCGTGTGCGGTAACTTAATATTATCGCTGTCTTTCTTACTAAATATACTTATATTTGTAAGTAATACTGCAACAAAAATAACAACAAAATGTTTATCTGATTACTTGAACAAATCCAAGCAGCCGGCCAGGGGGCCGCTCGTGCGTCTGCTCGTTCGTGTAGGACTGTGTGTCTGTCTGCGGCTTGTGGTTGTTTGCACCTGTTTCTCTACAAAACATAAACACAAAGCCAGAAATTACAAAAACTTTAAGATTAACAGTCGACGCTCCATGATTTGTCTCCAACAACTCTATACACCGCGATCTCAAAGTTCCAACCGTGAGAGAAGAAATCATGCACCTCTGCAGGACTCACATCTCCAAATTAGAAACGCATCCAAACCACCTGACAATTAATTTGTTAGACAACAGTGAAGATATTTTTAGACTAAAAAGGGACAAACTATTAGACTTACCATTCAGGTTTAACTAATAATGTATTCTCTGCATTATCTGTATTGTAATGTCCGTGATATTTGTTCTGTTCTGCTGTATTTTTGTATTCGTGTCATTATTAAGTGTTAATGTCAACCTGTATATGTGCCCTATGGGCCCAGTGTTTAACATTTGAACTTATTGTATCATGCCAGCAGCAAGTGGAAGTGATTTTTGTTCATTTGTTTACACGTTTTTGCCATTTAGTTTTGTAATTTGTGTACCTCTTTAATCTATTATCAAAAACAAGAAGAGCTGTCAATGGTCAGCTCTTCATAATCCTGTATGTGTGTTGCCAGCCAATTTGTTAAATGTTCGCTTAGACGAACAGATTACAGATCTCCCCCCCCCAAAAAAAAAAACTGAAGCAAAATTATGGTATTATGGTAGCACAGTCGAGTTAACGAGAGTTTTATTAACCGGGCCCTAACGGTCGTTGATGAAACCGTTAGTAAGAAAACAGCCATTAAAATTTATTTCGCCAGTTAACAAAATCAACTTTTCGTTAGGAAGAAAATCAACAAACGTTCGTGAAACGGAGCATTAATGTTAATTTAAAAAACGTGGCCTATTACTGTCCGACCCAACACTGGCAAACAACACTGTAAGAAATGCTTTATAAAAACCGCAGTCGTGTTTCTAAAAAAGACGGCCCGCCACCCGTCACCCGGCACTTATCTAAACGTGTACGTTTAGCAGAAGACAGAAACAGCTAAACCTAGCTTCCCAAATTGGACAGTGTAGTATAAATGGATGTGGGTTCGTCGCAATACTGTTTGAAGTTAAAGCATAGATATATCGCATGAGACAGTGATGACTGAAGGGAAGTACAAGAGAGACGTATGATGTAGGACATTACAAGGCGCGGTTCCTGTCAGTAGCGTTATCACATCTTAACATGTCCTCAAGCACACGTCCGTCCTGGATATTATCTACAGTACAACACAAGGCCTCTCATATCTCGCTTCCGAGGTGTCGCCAATTATTGACGAGTCTCGGGTGTGACGGTCGAATCCTGCTCACACAACGACACAACGATAGAGATTTACCGTCTACTGTTACAGTTGCATGTAATAATACATCGCTCCTGAGAACTTATAAAGTAACTGTCTTAAAAAAATTAGTAGTTAAAAAATCCTCTATGTAACGCGTCACAGTCGATAACTTGATAGTTTAGTGCTCCAGCAAATGCTTCACAACAACAAAGGTAATTTTAATCGCCGAGCTTCCTACAGTTTAATATGACCGACGGTACAATATCTGAATGCTTCCAGTAGCTTTGTGATAGCCACTAAGTAGCAGTCCGAGCGTCCCTTGCCAAGCTTTATTGGTTAGGTAATGAGACCTATGATCCTTATGGCCCGGTTAAAGAAGATGACGAATGGAGAATCAGAAATAACCAGGAGATAGATGAGCTATTGAAGCATGAGGACATTGTAAGATTCATAAAGGCTCAACGAACACAATGGCTAAGTCACCTGTAGCGGATGGATGTTCAGCGTATTCCAAAGAAAATCCTGAGGGCGCAAGTCCATAAAAGCAGAAAGACGGGCCAGAACCATTAGGATAAGACGGTTGGATGATGTGCTAGAAAATCTCAGAAGAATACTGTACATGTGAGGGGTTACACTGGAATGGCAGTGGACATAAGACTTTGGAGAATATTGTTGAAGTGGTTGAAGCTCACGTTGGGCTGTAGTACTAATGAAGAATGAGTCCTATGAGGAATAGTGTGACATGTAAGGGGGGGGGGAGCGTTACGCATAAAAAATGTGTCGACTCTTTTAAATTTGATTTTATTATTATTATTATAATTATAATTATTATCACATAAAAATGTAGATTAAAAAACCAATTAGATGAAATAGGCAGAAAATTACACATTTTGTTCTAGACCAAAAGTATAGAAGTATCGTTACGTTTTAGCTGTTTAGAATCGGTTGTCATCTTCTCAAAGGGCATTATATATTGCAACGATACAACTGCATAAGTAAATATAATATAAATTTGATATGCCCCACGTTGGAAGCGATATTTCTTATGCAACGATACGATATACATAAAAATAGGCGTGTCTGGCCTCACGTTCAAGAGCGACAAATTATGTAACAATATAACATTTAATTTGGGTTTCAGGTGTATCTGTAATAAGAACTCTATGCAACTTGTAACGGTATTTCAAATTTATTTGATATTAATAAAATTGTGCACATGGCACTTACTTCGACTTAAAACATTCGTTATTATTTCGTTATTATGCCGTAAGGCTTATGCTATATACATCCTTACTGACTAAATATTCTATTCTACTAATTATTGTATTAACGAAAAATCTCATTTCCAGAAGTCAATTAGTGTGTTTCAAAATATCAATATTTAAATATTTTCGTATATATTGCAATGTAACTCAAAAATATCAATAGTTACTGAATTTATCTTTTGTTTCTCAGTACTGATTTATATCAAACGCTAATTTTTACTTAAATGCTTTGTATTCTTTTCATTTCAATACTAATTTGAGCTCTTGTTTACGTTAATCTTATTTCAATAACATCTATGATTTTAATTCAAATTTTACAATAAACATTGACTCTTACTTTTAAATAGAACAAGAATGTCCTTAATTGTCTTTACGTTAATTGTTCGATTAAGAGATAAATAAGTTGTTTATCACCTTATCGTCGTCAATCATACTCAATCATTGGATCCCTCTGTAATCGTCCTCGTCTCGAACTTCAGCATCAGTCGCTCTTCCCCTCTTGTCCAGCGTCACCTCTCTCTTCTCCTCTTGTCTAGCGTCGACTTCCTCTCTTGTCCAGCGTCGACTCTCTCTCTTTGTCCAGCGTCGCCTTTCTTTTCTCCTCTTGTCCAGCGTCGACTCTCTCTCTGTCCAGCGTCGTATCTCTCTCTGGAACTTCTCCTCGTGCTGTTTCGGACGTCAGTTGATCTTCTTATGTAATTTTGTTACTACTTAAAAATTGTTTGTTTTACAATCCAGTTACATAACTGTATGTAACTGGAAGGATGAAATTATTTACAAAAATTTAAATATTCTGTGCGGATGGGCAGAAGCTCCCGCTGCACCGTGGATGATTTAAGAAAGAGAACCACTGTAGCTTGTGTGTTCTATTTATACCCATGTCTTGGTCAACACCTACAGTTGTACGAAATCGACATGTCTGAAATTGTTTCTGGGTTCAGTTCCCCCACTCCTTGTCAATTTCGCTATTTCTTATATCTCTGCGAATTGCAGAGTCCTGTAAGTATACTTTTATACTTATCTTATAACTATTTTTACAACACATGTTCACTGTAATTTTGGACATTGCAACTTAACCCTTTCGATTTGTACACAGTTATTTCACTATTACACTCGTACGGTGTGGCACTTTCACATGGTTTTCGTACACAGTATTTAGTAAATTTTCTTACATTTTATTGTTTTTGGATTTTACTTCTTAATTATAGTTTATGAATAATTACGGAAAAACAGTAATTACGCAATTATTCATCTTGGGGTGGTAAACTCGCCTGCATAGACCTGCGTTCACACACACTAGCAAAATACTGGTGTACACACTTTCAGTTACATTTGTGTGTGTGTGTGTGTGTGTGTGTGTGTGTGTGTGTGTGTGTGTGTGTGTGTGCACGTCGATTCAGGTCGAAACACCTGTTCATATTTTTGTCTGAGCCAAGCTTGCAATTCCTGACATGCTTATTTCAACGTCATTTAGGAAGTTCTACACATGAAAACAACAAGGTCAATGAAACCAGTCAGATCAGCTGTTTGTTGAAGCCACCCTACTACAAGGTCACGAGCAGTGAGCGTATAAAGAGGGGAGGTAAGACATTTGTATACACTCCAATTAAGGGTGAAATGACGAATATTATTCTTTATTATTTGTTACATTTTTTTTACAAGTGTAATAATAATAATAAAATTACAAGGAAATGAAGAGAAAAGAGAAGTCATGGAAGTATACGTTTGCGGTCCATACGATTAAACGGTACTCTGTAATAACAGTGTTTAAACTTAACTTTTTTGTAGCCGCGTGTATAATTTTATTGTGAGCGCTGAACGTGATTGCTCTTAAGCTGCTGTTTATATCAGCGAAGACCGCAAGGTGTTACTAAATTAGGCAGTGTACTGTATTATGTTGCGATGGAAACTGCGATTAGACTAGTAGACTAGCGTGCAGTTCCAGTTCACGTGATATTTATAGGTACACTACATTACACCCACCACTAACCTCACTGTCAAACTGACCGACTGTATTTTTCATCATTGACTTTCTTTTCTTCTCTTATCTATTGATTTATTGTTGTCGTTTCTTGATTTTGTGATATTTTTTAATTTATGTCTTCGTCTTTTGACATTTTCTAACCCAACGAGTTTTTGCATTTCTAGCTATATGCAATCGTTCAGTCTTTTTAGAGATTTCTTCCAGCAATCTACTTTGATATTCATTGCCGTTAAGTCATCCTCAGTATCACTGCCTCATTCTGGCCTACTGGTATACCTCTTTTCCTTCTTCCACCGGGTTTCCAATCTTTTCTTGGTTACGTCGTCCATTCTTACGCTGACATATCCCTGCTGCTATATCACTCATTGATTTTTTGTGTAGGCCTACATGACAATATATCTTTCTATTATTTTTCTTGGTTGAGTGCGTTGTCTACGCTTACTCGTCATCTTATTATGTAGATATTCCCTATTAGTCTCTAATATTGCCCCTAGAATATCCCGAGCAGTTCTTCACCGTTGCCAACTACGTTTAATACTACGTCTCAGAGTCTAATCGGAGTTCTGTAAATTTTTCTTTTACAGAAAAGGAATAACTGTACTTGTTACGGATCTAGGCAATAAGAGACTGAAGACTTCTTACCTTGAAGATAATAAACTTATCAAACACAAAGTATGTGACTGCGGGAAAGTCCACAAATCAAGACGTCACTTACTGTCAACACGAATTTTAAAACAATTTTCAACCCGTTATCTTGGGATCATACAATACTTCACTTATTTAGGACTAGGTTACTTGCGACGGTAGAGAATCACACGAAAACAGAGTGAGGGCTGATAGAGATAGGTTGGGCTAATACAGTCTGCCTCGCTTGCATGTAGTGGCGTATCTAGGATGTTGCCTGCCTCGCTTGCATGTAGTGGCGTATCTAGGATGTTGCCTGCCTCGCTTGCATGTAGTGGCGTATCTAGGATGTTGCCTGCCTCGCTTGCATGTAGTGGCGTATCTAGGATGTTGCCTGCCCCGCTTGCATGTAGTGGCGTATCTAGGATGTTGCCTGCCCGGCTTGCATGTAGTGGCGTATCTAGGATGTTGCCTGCCTCGCTTGCATGTAGTGGCGTATCTAGGATGTTGCCGGCCCCGCTTGCATGTAGTGGCGTATCTAGGATGTTGCCTGCCTCGCTTGCATGTAGTGGCGTATCTAGAATGTTGCCTGTCTCGCCTGCCTGCCAGTGCTACAAAATCGGGGGCACTAGTGGTGGAGTCATAGACAGACGGTCTGTCTATATGGCACTAATTCTATGTGTGTTGTGTGTCTGGTGTGAGCACTGATAGTGGCATTCATTCTTTAACACAGTTGTTAGTTAAATAATTATAATTACATGTATCCCTCTAGTACGTGTCGGGGAATAATAACGAATGCAGTGGCAATTATCCGTGCTCACAGCCCCCAGACACGCCCGTGTTTGGTGCAGATAGCCGCCCCTGGGACTGACTGCACACGTTTTTATCTGCTGAATCTCGCCAATTACGACATGCAACGTTCTGTGTCTTTACTAATTACACTAATTCATTTAAGCGAATTTGTTAACCTCTGCACACCTATATATAGGCTCATGAATATTATACATATCGCATGTGTGTGTGTGTACAAGTCTGTCTAACTATCTATTTGTGTATCTACGTGACACACACACAACACACTATGTAGGCCTATTTGTAAAATTAGGCAAGTCTCCAAATACGTATAACATTTATACCATCAATATCTCACCTTAAAAAATTGGCAAAACTGGCAGATGTGTCTTCCGCAGAATGTTATGATTGGTCACTCTGCAACTGACACTTTGTTGTTTGCAGACAATCAGGCTATTCTGTCGGACTCGGAAAACAGGTTGCACATGGATATACATTTGTTAAATCGAATCTGCAAACACTCTGGATTACAAATATCCATACTTAAGACCAAGGTGATGGCTTTTCGTGGAACTGATCCCGTACGGGCAAAAATTGTTATAGATAGTACTGTCCTAGAACAAGTCAGCAATTTTGAATACCTGGGCTACAGTGTATCTTATAATACAAGCAACAACGTTGTGAATAAGTTGCATAAGTTCGACATTATGTGCGGAAACATCAGGCGAACTCTTTAAGTCACTAAGTAAAGAAACACGCGTAAAATTCTACAAGGTGATGGTCCTTCCCACACTTCTTTATGGGTCTGAGAATTGGACTTTAACGAAAGACCAGGCCAGTCGTATCCAAGCAGCTGAAATGATATTTCTCAGGCACGTGGCAAGGTATACTCTCCATGATCATAGAAGAAACACAGGTAAACGGCAGGAACTGAATATCATGAGTATACTCGACAGGAGCGCCCAGTATCGGCTGAATTGGTGGGAACATCTTTGCCGAATGGATGACTACCGCATCCCCAAACAACTCTGGAACTATAAGCCGAGGGGACGGAGAGGTACGGGACGTCCGAGGAAGCGCTGGAGTGACCAGCTGCAGACTTTGCCTATGTGAGACCGGAAAAAACCATCTTTGGTTTAATCGTTGCCGATGATGATGATGAATATCTCATCTTCATCAGTGTTTGCTATCGTCTGTCCTTCTAAGTGAATTCTTCACAAGTGACGTCTCAAGACCAGTCCACATTGAAAGTAAGTAAACTTATGATCTGCTATGCTGCGCTAGATTTCGCCACTTTGGTTTCACACTCATTGTTAAGTTAAGCTAAGCTAAGCTTGGATTTCGGGTAGAAAACTGTCCTGTATTGTCCGCTTACGTGTTATCCTTCTTAGCCACAATATAGTTATTAGAAACGATTGGGCCTTAGTTTCTAGATCGTATTCGTAAACCCATGATTCATCATCCGATACGATCGTTTTAATGAAGTTCTCATCCTTTTTAGCAAATTCAAGCAGGTTTTGATCAACTGACATCCGGGCATCTTTTTGGTCATCTATGAGTACTTTTGGTACAAACTTTGCATAAACACGTCTCATTCCCATCTCATCAGCAAGAATGGACTGAACTGATCCAAGACTAATATTTAAATCATCTACTAGCTCACGTCGGTTTTCTCACACTGCAGCATGCACAAGCTCAACGTTGCGGTCAGTCTTGCTGGTTAAAGGCCTTCCTGAACGCTCGTCACTCTCAACATTTTCACGCCCATCTTTAAAACGCTTAAAACACTGAAAACCTGTGCACGACTTATACACTCTTACCCATAAATTTTTTGTAACTTTTCAAATGTGTCTCTACATGTTTCACCAACTTTTTGACAAAATCTGATACAAAATCTCTGATCAGTTTTTTCTGACGTGGTAAAATGAGATTAACCCACAACACAACAATGGGCATTTGTAAACAAACCAGATCAGCTGTTATTATAAAACTTATACTGAGTATTTAGTATACTGTAAAGTAAACATATGTGTCGCTTTTTTGAGCCAAGTCAGCTGACTTGGCACTGACAGTACCAATCCGGATACTTCTTGATCACACGTCGTATATATGTCAGGATGAACAATTATTTTGTGGGGGGATGTTTTTAAGTGGCAATTCCCTGTGCATCTACTGAAACATTCTACATATACAAGGTTCATCTCAAAAGTAAGTTTCCCTGTTTTAAGAAAAATAAAAAAAAAATGTAAAAATTAAAAAGAAAATTATAGGCCTACTGTTATTCAAAAACATGTATTTATTTTTCAATGTATTTTTCAGTGCGTTGTCAACACACTTTCAGTAGCGTAAAACCAGTTTTTCAGTTCCTTCTTTCAACCACTACGTGCCCAAATTTTGAAGCCAGGCGTCAACTCCCTATTTCACATTCGTATCCGTTTCGAAACGTTGTCCTCGCAGGTGTTCTTTCAGATGGGGGAACAGATGGAAATCACTCGGAGCCAAATCGGGTGAATATGAGGGACGGTCGAAAATCTCCCATCGAAAGGACTCCAACAAATTCTGGAATGAAGACGTACATTGTCGTGGAGCAGAAGAACTTTGTTGCTCAACAAACCGGGCAGTTTCCGCTTTATCGCTGATCGCAGTTTTTTTTAGTCTCGCAAACCGTTTAGACCAGTCAAGGTGATGCGTCTATCCTGGAACACAGTCGACAACAAGAGCTGGATTCTCGGTTGATGTTGAGGGTCTCCCACTGCGCGGTTCATCGTGCACATTCGTTCTCCCTTTCGAGAACGATGCATGCTACCTGCGCACCATTTGAATGCTCATCCACTCAGGTCCGTACACAGAAACTAAGTGACGATGAATTTCAGTCACTGATTCATTTTTCCAGCAAAAAACCGAATCACACTACGCACTTCGCAATTGGACACGCTGGTAAATGGAACGTCCATGATTTTAAATTTCGTGTTGTTTTTACGTTGCTACGTAACGGATGAGGTTTTGGCAGTACTGCCAGTAAACAGAAATAAAAGTTCTCCAACCTTCGTCAGCCTGTTTCCGCGATTTCCCTTTCAAAAAAAAAAGGAGGGAAACTTACTTTTGAGATGACCCCCAATAGAGATAGTTCGTTGAAAGGGGTTTTTTTTTTAACTAGTACCAGCCGTTGTCGGCTTGTTTCGAATGTTTACAAACGTTCAATACGTTGCACAATACGTCCGTACGCTTGCTGTGATAATATCATGTTATCGACTCTTGAGCTAGCCATGTTTACTGTGATTTATTGTATACGAGAATTGTCCAATAGAAACACGTTCAGAGGCTGTAAAGCATTTTTTTATTCAACGATTTTAAAAGAAGTCTCCATAAACATAAAGCCATGAGTCCCGCTGTTGCACTAATCTGTAAAATTCTCTGCTGGTAAACTTCTTGCGGCTGTTTGCGGAACCATTCGCTAACAGCAAACTCTACCTAAGCGCCCGATTTGAACCGCTGTCCTTTTATGATTTCTTTAATGGGGCCACAAACATGATAATCGCACGGGGACAAGTCGGGACTCTAAGGTGAGTGTTGTAAGTCCTCCCACTTCATACGACCAAGCAGATCTTGATTCGTCTGGGCTACATGGGGTCTAGCATTATCATGCAGAAAAATGACATCATTTGTGAGCTTTCTCGGACGTTTATTCTTGATGCTGACCCGTCAGCGTTTTAGCTGTCTGCATATCGTTCAGCGTTGATGTTGACACTAGGTTCTTTAAAATCTAAGAGCAGCACACCCTGATAATCATAACATACGGTCACCATTACATTTCCTGCCGGACGTTGGGACCGACATTTTTTCGCTTCGGAGATTGTGCACTCTTCCAGTGCATTCTCTGACGTTTGGATTCTGCTTCGTAGTGACAACACCAAGACTCATCACTGGCAACAATTTGGTGTAGAAAGGCATTACCTTGTTGTTGAAAGCGCATTAAATGCTGTAATGATAAAGCCGAACGCAATTTTTTCTTCTCATTTGTAAGATTATGTCGTGGAATCCACTGAGCAGTAACTTTGTGATAGCCAAGACTATGAATGAACAGTTCCCACGCTGATGGTCAACATTTGAGAAAGTTCTCCAACTTTGAAGCACCTATTTGCGCGTAAAAACGTTTCCAGCTGTATCACATTTTCACGTGCAGGTCCGGGACGGGCCAAATTTTTAGTGGATTCTCTTCTTTGTCAAAATTTATTGCACCATTCAACCATTGCCGTATGAGAATAACTATAGTATTTATACAGCTTTCATTATCGTATAAATTTCCATTGGCTGACGTCTCTCAGCGGCCAAAAGCTGAATAACGGCACGTAGACTGTGGACGGATTTTCTATCATAGATGCCATTTTTCAACCCGGTCACAACGCTTAGAAAAGAGTAAACTGCAAATATTTTTGACACACGCGTCATCACTAGTACTTAAACAGACAATATAAACAAATGAATTCCGTTGCCATGGCGACGAAGTCACGGCTGCGCAGATCAAACGTGTTTCTATTGAACAATCCTCGTATATAGGAGTCGCTTTTACGATTGTGTACCTGTTTCATAAAGTTATATCTCAACTATCATTCCCGTAACAAATTCTACATAGGCCAGACAGGACGCAGCTTCAAACAGAGATACACCGAACACATAAAAGCATTACACTCCATCAACGAATCTACCTTTGTAAACCAACTCATTGAGGCAGACCTAAACAACACAAACAACAACATGGAAATCCTACAAGTAGCCTACACAAAAAAGGCCGAAAACTAGACACTCTTGAAAAACTAGAAATATACAAACACACAAAAACGAATAGAAACAACATCGTAAATGAACAGACACAATTTAAATCACACATACTAGTTGAACATATTATACAACACATACACAACAACGATCTTTCGAACGACGGCGCCGTTACCAAAAACAGGATGGACAGCGTCCCTAGCGGCGGCCTCTGACGAAGCTCTAACGAAGCGAAAACTAGTTCAGGCAGTAAGATAAAAATTTAATCATTTTTATCAATAATAATTTGTGTTCCACGTCAGTATTATTCTATATAGTTAAATGCAGTGAAGGGTTTGTGAGGATCGAAGCCGATTTTTGACCGATCCTCACAAACCCTTCACTGAAAAAATCTATACAGTTAGTTAATATCATTCCGTTGAAAATACTATAAACCCACAAAAACTTCAGACGACAAAGCGACCACAGTTAATTGAATGCTGTTGTATATGGAAGTAAAGTTTTTCTCGTCGTTTTGTGGTCGCGGTGACAGAACCTAGCATAATAAAAGGTGAAAGGTCAGGAGCTGGCAGCAATGAGCGCGACTCCCACGTAGCATACGAGTATACCCGGCTCGTATTCCCGAGACAGCACACACCAGACTGCATTGACAAACAGCTACTTTATATATAGCACAGCTGATCTCGCTGACAACGTGGGCTGACATTATTAACGCTATACGCTACACTAAACAGATTACAAATTGATTCAATGTAAACGTATTACATTCACACAACGTTCGTTAAATTTACTAAATCCGTTTTTGTATTGCAGCTATAATTCTACATTTTCACACTGACAATAAATGGTTACACGTATGTCGCGCGCGTGTGTGCATATACAAAATAATATTAGATATTAGATTAGATATCTAATATTAGATTAAACTTTACAAACGTATATATTAGATTAAACTTTACTGTTGTTTCATAATCTTTACACTTTCTAGAGATGATGATGATTATAGTAGTTAAATATAAACAATTAAATTCATGGATTTTGTTGTCCATGACGTGTCCAAGTATCATTAAGAATTTATAAACACAATTACGGGGCGATTATTAGGGTAGTAGGGGGTACGGGAGCGTTAGTCTTCGTCTTCGTCGTCTTCTTCTTCTTCTTCTTCTTCTTCTTCTTCTTCTAACCAAGCATTAGCCTAGGCCGGCCGCACACTGGAGCGACAGAACACTATCGACTCTTCGTGTTGCAAAGCGTCGCTTCGGTGGAGACAGGCTGGCTTGAGACATTGTCTTACGACAAAACAATTTCTCGTCAGCTGGTTTTTATTTGTGAAATGTGTGGTTCATGGGTTCGTGGCAGTCATTAAAATAGAAGGCACAGACTTAGTAAATGTAATATAAACAGCCCGCCGTGTGTGGTTAGACTCCCTTTTTATAACTGCCCGTGAGATGTCGGCCTCACCCCGACCTCCCGCTCAGATTGTTAGGAGAGTCAACTGGCGCTCCTACCATGACGAGCTCTCACGGCGGTTTCCATCACTCCCCGCGGACCCGATCGTCACTTGTGACGATTTGGATCTCCGAGCCACTCATCTTCAGGAGTTGGTCCAAGGTGTCATGGATCGACACACCTATGCTCTCGAGGTGAACCATCCACGCTCGGCCCTACCACCGGAAGCTCTCCACGCCATCTGGTTACGGCGCAAGCTCCGCCGCAGATGGCAAAGAACCCGTGATCCCGACGTCAAAAGGCGCTTTCAGGCCCAGTCTCTTTACGTCCAGCAGCTACTGCGGGACGTAAACTCTGATCGATGGGACTCATATCTTGAGTCTCTTGAAGTCGACCACCCTCCGTCTGGAGAGCGGCGAGTAGACTGACCCGCGAGAAGAGAACTCGCAACCCACTTGAAACTCCGAACGGGGTTGTATCTTCGTCGGAAGGCAAGGCTGAGGTCTTCGCCGACTGCACGGAGGTGCAATTTACTGTTCACCAAGGCGTCTCGGACCCTGCCCACTCGGCAGAAGTCCGTGACTTCCTATCTGGACATTTTTCTCGCCCTCCCGATGTCCCAGCCCTCCCGTTCGACAGGGATGGTCTAGTTTCGACTAAATCGCCGTCGCGCCCCCGGTCCTGACCGGATCGGGGCCGCTGCTCTACAAAATCTACCGGCCTCAGGCGTTGACCTCGTTCTTGAGCTGTTTAACTCCTGTCTCCGGCTACAGTACTTTCCCCGCCTGTGGAAAACAGCCAATATCGTAATGATTCCGAAGCCTCGCAACCCGCGCATGCTTCCTGAAAGCTATCGACCAATCTCTCTCTTGCCAATCATCTCGAAGGTGTTCGAGCGTCTTCTGCTGGCTCGCATCTCGCCGCTGCTAGATGGTTTCATCCGCAGCGAACAGTTCGGGTTTCGCAGAGAGCACTCGACCACGCTTCAATTGGTCAGCGTTGTTACACACTTGTCAGACGCCACCAACAGGCGAGCGGCTACGGCCGCCGTACTGTTGGACGTGAGCAAGGCCTTCGATAAAGTCTGGTACGAAGGTCTTCTCTTCAAACTTGCCAATTCCCCTCTACCATCGGCCATAGTGTTTTTCCTCCGGTCGTATCTCAGCGACCGAACCTTCAGTGTGAGCGTCGACAGGTCCTGTTCTACAGTTTGACCCGTCGCCGCCGGCGTACCACAGGGATCTGTCCTCGGCCCCGTTCTGTACCTTGTGTACACGAACGACCTGCCTGTATTGCCCGGAGTCACGTTGTCTTTGTTCGCTGACGACGCTATGTATCACTGCAGCTCCCTGTCCCCGCGTTTTCCGAGTACAAAGCTGCAGCGTCAGTTGAACCAGCTTTCGGACTGGCTACGGAAATGGCGGGTGACGATCAACATGGAGAAATCCGAGGCGATCTGCTTCACCCGTAAGTCCATCTCCCGATGCCAGCCCCTCTCCCTAGAAGGGAGGCCCATCGCCTACAAAGAATCGGTGAAGTATTTAGGCGTTCGGCTCGTCGCCTTTGCTTCAACGCCCACGTGACGGAAACCCTTGCCAAGGCTCGCGGCGTCCGAACCAAATTATCTCCTTTCCTCTCGTGTCGCAGCCGCCTGGCCATGCGCACGAAGTTTCCCATCTATCTGCTTTTTCTCATCTACTGACCTATGCGGCTCCCGCCTGGTGGTCTCTTTTATCCACCACCAACAGATGTAGGCTGGAAGCTTTCCAGTCCCGAACCCTCCGATCCTTGACGGGGTTCCCTTGGTTTGTAAGGAACGACGTGATTCGAAGGGGTCTCCGTGTTCCTACCTTGACTGCCTTTGTCCGGTTGCTGGCTCTAACTCTCTTTGCTAAAGCCTCGACCTCCACCTTCCCATACCTACGAACCATCAGTGCATCAGAACCACCACCGTCCATTCGGGTCAAGCGTCCTCGTGCGCTTCTTGATGACCCGCCATAACGCCATCCTCTTTAACTTAAAAACTACAAAATGTAATCATCAGTCCCAGACCAGAGTTTTTCACTTAACTGTCCTTCTCTCCTTCCTGACCACCTCCTAGCACGCTGAGTCGGCTCCTTGTCGTGTCATTGGCACGGAGGCTCTCCGCCTCGCGGGGAGCGACCGACGCCCTCAGGGCGTCTGCGGACTGGACTTGAAACGGGGAACATCTGTTGCTCGAATCGGTACTAGCGGCAGTGCACAAATCAAAATAAAGTTTATACTCCCCCGCCTTCACAGTTAACTGGTTGGCGGTTTCCTTTTCCAGTTTTAGGTCACCAGTCGAAAATGTACCAGCACCAAGTTCACTTCTGGCAGCCATTGGACACGTTCCAGATGCTGCAAATAAGCCACGGGTGCAAAGACACCCCGCATCCATAATGCAATGGTTAGACTCCAGTGCATGCGCAGTCAGAAAGTCGCAAGCTGTTTTGTTGCGAGACATAAATTGAAGGAGCTTCGTCTTTGCTCGCGAGAGACCTCGCGATGCCTCTAGACAATGTCGCAGCCAGTGTGTAGGTCTTTATAGTCCTGATGGCAGTAGAGTTATCTGCGACGCTTTGCGACACGATGGGGCAAAACGGTTCTGTCGCGAAACAAAATATCGCACCAGCTTGCGGTCGGCCTAACAGCCTGTTGCCACTTGCGACTTGATGAGTCTACTCTTTTTTTGTCTTCCGAAGGATCTCCGTCCCTGGTGTCGATGTTAATACAAATCTTTGACGTCCACTCAGTGCTCATTCTTTGTAAATGTTGTTCCCACTTATTCCTGTACTTTTTAATTTGGTAACTAAATCTGATAACTAGTACCGTAATTATTCTCTTTTCTACATTCCTCATTCCACCTTGTGTAACCTGCGATCTTCCGTAGCATTTTCATCTCTGCCGTTTGGATGCTATTTTCATTTGTTCCTGTGAGTGTCCATATTTCACTGCTATACAATAATCTTGGGGTAGGCACAGTTTTATAAAATTTTACTAATGTATCTTTCGTTACTTTCTTGTTCAGGTTCCTGTATACTACTGTAGCATTTATGTAGCTGAATCGTTGTATCTTTTTGGCTGTATCTACTTCATCCTTATGTGATACATAATTAAGTAGGAAATTCAATTCCTAGTAATTACGTAGTAAAATACAAAAATTAAAAGAAAATTGCTTTATCGTGTGTGCAGCATGGGCTGTGACAGTTTACGCTAGGAATACGCGAATACATGTCCGATGGTCGCAGAAACTTGGAGCGACCGACAAAATACAGGGAACCGTATCAGGCGATCTGCCCAAGTAAGTGAAGTTTAGAAAAAGTAGATAATGATTACACCGATTCAAATAATAAGCCTTACTTAATTCGTCATATTTTCTAGTAACCAGTGTATGATTAACTCATCTCTCTTTTTCCTTACGTTCCTCCTTTCCTTTATCGTAGTCAATTAAGTTTTAGATGGTATACCTTTGTTTATAAATCTTTAGACCATCTGAACAAAGGTAAAACCAATAGCTTCGATTAATTAAAAACCAAGTCGCTGAAAGGAAGACGTTGAGAAGAATTCTGGGAAACACACACGATCCGAATTCGAGAAATGTGCAAAAGAACTGGAGTAGTGGATTTGATAAAGGGAATGCGCCAACTCTGGAACGACCACAGGATGGACGACGCCAGGTTAATCAAGAATGCAGGAGATAATCGTTCAGAAAGTAAAACAAAAATTGGACGACCGAGACGGAGACGGAGACATTGTAGTTAGTGGTTGGTTATATGTATACAGAAGAACGAGGAAGAGGAGGAGCAGGAGCAGGAGAAGAATAAGAAAAGAAGAAGAAGAAGAAGAAGAAGAAGAAGAAGAAGAAGAAGAAGAAGAAGAAAAAAAGAAGTAATTAACACGAACAAGTTCGAGACCCGTTGGCTTTGTAGTCATTTATAGATCTGTTGTTTATCATTTCTGATGGATATGAAAGCTGAGAAGGACAGGCATAAAGCTTAACACCGCTCTCACCGACAAGCGTAAACCCATGTCAGGGAGGCTGTCCGCTGCAGTTAATGGAAAAGGTTTAATTAAACCGACACGTTGACTCCAAACTATTAAACCAAGCAACGAAACCACTTCAACAAGCTGTATTATAGGCTACTGTTCCTTTCTGAATCACTTCTGATTTTGTAAAAATTACACAGCGTTGAGAACGTGTTTCCATAAACTTTACGTTTTTAATTTTAAAAGTGTGTGTGTGTTTAGGCATATATCAATTTCACCGCATAAATAATTATAAAATTATAACGGTACCGTAGTCTGAATAGTTGGGACCAACCACTTATAATGGCAAAGAAAATATATATCAGATTATTAAAGAGTAATCTTATTTTAATTTGACCTTGCACTGTAAATTTATATTAAATATATTTAAAGTAGTTTTATCATCAAAAAAACAAACGATAAAGTATCTAGGAGCAGTAATCACAGATAATGTCGACTGTGAAGAAGAAATAAAAATGCTTCTGGGGCAAGGGAGATCAGCTGTAAAGTGATTACATCTTGGTATTTGCGTTCAGGCAATTTCTAAGAGAGTGAAAAGATTATTTATACAAGAGATAAGAATTGTTTATAAATCATAAGTGTGGAGCGTATCTAACATAAACAGTGACGAAGAGCGATTGAAATGGAGTAATGGAGGAGCAGTTGTACTATAACGAGGTTGAACATGGTTAGAAACGATAAAGAGAGAAGGCGGCAAGGAGGAGGCGTATGTCTTAGATATAACTGAATCCGTCGAAGTAAAGCAAATGAAACGGTTTGGCCGTAGAAAATACGGAAATAGGGACCCACTACAAGAAGAAAAACGGGTACACGTAAACTATCAAGGAGCAGGGGTACAGTTACTGATACAAGTAGTAGGAGCCTTCAAATCGCTGATTGTGAAGACAGAAGACGGTGGACGCTGGGATGCGGTAGACGTCTGCACATGTAAAATAATACGCATAATATAACAAAAGTGAACGATGTTTAAATATCTGCAGTTTTACTACCATGTTTTCTAAGAAATCTAAATATGATGACGACAACAATCGTCTTTGAGACAACTACAAATTCTCAATATACGACTTTTTTTCCAAATTTAAGGTTCAAAGCCTATTACGTTGTCCGTTGTTACACCTGATCTCTCTATCTTTTCATCGGCCGTCCCAGACTTTTTCCTACAATTAGCCAACTACTTTCCGCTTTCATGTGGCATTCTTGATGTGTCCATATGTTCTGCGCGATCAAATCATTTCTGTCTATATTCCCTCGCCATGGTAACTCATGACGGATGTCCTCATTCCTTTTCCTATCTAATCGGAAAGTAAGTAACCTCCAGTCTAAGTAACCTCATCTCTGCAGCACTCTGCAGTGGACTTTCATGTGGATTTGTCATTGTCGACGCTGCTATCATATAGATAGCTTTCAGTGGACATCTACTACTACTACTGCTGCATCTACTTCACGACGCTACAGTTCATGAAGGCCTTGGTCTCCAGAACGACGTGCCTCCACTCCTTTCTATCCTGTGCGACTCTTCGTCACCTTCTGACCCTCAGTCTTCTCAAGTCTTCACCTACATCGTCTATTTTCTTCTTGGCCTCCCTCCTGGTCTCCAGTGAATACTATTGAATACTTTTTCACTGCTCTTTCCTCTGTCATTCTTTGTACGTGACCTGCCTACCTAATTCTACCTTGTTTTATTACTGTGACGATGTCCGGTTCCTTGTGTAGTTCGTACAATTCGGCATTTGTCCTCATACGCCACATTCCGATATCTAGTGCACCTCCATATATCCTCCCCAGATCCTCCTCCTGTAGATCCTCCACAGAATCTTTCTTTCCCATATTCTGATCATATCTTCTTGTGCTGAGGTTATTGGAATGGACACCTCCGTGTAAAAAAGTATATAACTTGAAAATATAGAAGAAATTGATTTCCGAATATTGTGTTTACTGCAGAAAATTGGAAACGTTTGATCGTCAATACCGCTGTTGAATTTTCTGTTTCATTTTCTACCTTATTCCTCAGGATGTAAGGGAACGCACACTTCAATCTACTTTCATCTCTTGAATAATCCAAGAGAAAAACGCTACGTACTGTCCAATCTGCTGTAAAGTAACAACTCGCGAAAAACGTATTCAAATTATTCTTATTCCTTATCGTTTAGCGTATCTGCGGATAAAGTATTATATTTTAAAATAAAAACCGTGCAAGTGGCTTAAACGAAATCTACAAAGAACTAAAAAGTTAGATTTATAGCGCGCATCTGCTCTGCGACTTGTTTTAACACTGAGTTGAGAACTAGAGCAAACGGATAAGGCTTCTGCACCACCACAAGTCTTGTTTACAACAATTAAATCCTGCCTTTTTATGTGTATTACGAAACATATCATTGTATGTTGTAAAACGTAACTTGCTATTAAATTCTGAAACGACTTGATTCTGAACGATTCTGAAACGGAGCTTTAAAATTAATTTTGCCACTAAGCAACCTGAGAGAGTTCAGTTACTAGATCAACTACTTGGTCAGAAGGTTAGTTAACTACTTTTATTATTACTTAGGTTAATTATTTAGGTTTGGTATGACTTATTAGAATTATAAAATTAATAGTCACACATACACACACACATACACACCACGGACGCATACACATCAATCATAACATAAACGGTTCGTAAGCATAAACATAAGATAACAATCATAAGTAAAATTGCAGGGATTTTTTCTTTTTTTATCTGAACTGACAAGTAAGTATCAACAGAATGTCAACGATGTGCTGTGAAACATAAATATAGGCCTATAAAAACGTTGTTTTTTTATGTATTGCCAGATAGCCTGCTGACAAAAATCAGTCTCTATCTGGGAGGCAAAGGACACTACGTCCCAAAAATGAAATTGTCCAGGAAAGCAATTCAAAGATATGCACATTTATAACACAGTGGTACAGCGGCGAACCTAGGATTTCATTTCGGGGGGGGGGGATTTATTTCAACCACATATCGTTTTCTTAGAGTAGGCCTATTGCTTTTCTCATGTTATAATGAAGATCTTACCAAAAATTAAAACTAATAGGCAAATAATAGCTGTAATTCACTAATTTTATTAAAATAAATTAAAAACATACACGAGATAGGCTTCCAGTTTCTCTTGCAAGCCTAATAATACCTTTCTGTGGAATATAAATACTTTAAAGAGAACGTTAAAATTAGGTAAGTGGGGGTTACCAGCATGTTTATAATTGCTGTGGATATAAATGTATCCAACAGGGTTGTCGATATAAATTTTACACCATGTAAAATAATGTTAAATAATTTTGTTAAAAATACAATGATTGTTAGTCTTTTTCAATTAATTACATTAAAAAAACCCGCAACCAGTTTAAACTTTTTACTACAACATTTTCGGATTTCGGGGGGGGGATAAAGGGATCCCCCCTAGGTTCGCGCTGCAGTGGTACACACAAACTCAAAAACAAAGTCAGACACGATTATATTGCCAAACCCCTAAACATCTATTACAGAAATGGACATACAACATACCTCCAAACAACAATTATATTTCTTGAATTATTTACTTCTATAGAAAAACATTTATTTTAGTGGACTGCAAGAATCTGGCTTACGCTAATAATGTCAGGTCATAGCAGGATGCTGATTAAAAGTCTATGGCGAACCTGAAAGGACGTTTTGACACTCATCTTTTTGAATTTGAAAAAAACTTCAAGTTTCACTTACACGAAAAAACTTTAAATAATATTACTGGAAACGTTTGGTATTTGTTAGACCACAATATTTTGGCGTTAGAGACAAATGCACGTTTTCATTTGGCCATGTCCGAGAAAGTCCACAACTATGGTTAAGCCTACACCCATGGTTGGAAACTCGTTGCTTAGTTCTCGCACAAACACACCTGATGCCTGATGACGTTATTGGTAAACGAAACCAATTTATTGTAGCCGATTTTTATAAAATACACTAAGACGACGTACTTTATATACGTGTCTTTGTGTGTGTGTGCTCAGTAGTGCCTTCACTTACAGTTACAACAATCCGTCCTTACCAGGGTCGCGGAAGTTCGGGATCGATAGATTTATGAATCGAACGCACGGAACGGGTTTCCAGCTTGGACAGATACTGTAGCGGGCGTTACCGCTATGCGGCGAAGAAGAAGAAGAAGACAGGTGATTTGTATCGGCGGCTTGGCTTAATGGTCCGTAATACGCACCGGGGGGGGGGGGGGGGGAACGGAACATGCAGCAGCTGTCAGACTGGACTGCATCGTTTGGGCGTTGCCTCACTAATCAGTACTAAACTGTGTGCGCTAGAATAAGTAACTTATAGTGGCGAGGGTGTCAAATTTAGATTATACAAGACCTTAGTAAGACCAGCTGTGACGTATGCTGCGGAGACCTACTTAATAATGACATACATAATTTAAGAGTCTTTCAAAAAAGAATTAAAGAAAAATCTTTGGATCAGTGAAGGAAGGTGAACAATAGGGAATTGGAGGAATTGATGATGGCGAAGACATAGTAAGGTTCATCAAGTCTACGAGGATCAGCTGGTTGGGACATGTGATGCGCATGGAGAACGACAGAATGCCCAAAGCAATTCTTAGAGGGACAACAGATGGGCAAAGAAGGAAAGGAAGACCTAGAAGAAGGACGTAGAAGATGACCTCAGGAGGATGTGTATCGGGGATTGGAGGCGGAGAGTGGAGGACCGAAGTGTTTGAACGCGACCAGTCGGGGAGGCAAAGCCTCATCGTGGGCTGTAGCGCCAGAGGAACTGAACTAGTTGCGAGGATATAAAATTTCAACTCCTTTGAGTCTGTACTCAAGTGCGCTGTGATTTATAGAGACCAGCAGCATCTTAAGGGGAAATGCAAAGGGTGGACGGGATCTAGGACCTAACTCATAATTTATTGTTTGAATTATACATTTTTTAAATTCAAAAATTTACAAATTTCGGCTCTAAAATAACTAAACACAGTCCAGAATGTATCGATTACTTTAGGCATTCACTTTACAGTACCCGTCACTGTTGGTAAGCACGAAAGACCACTTTCAACGTGAAAATTGTTAAAAAGGATTTAAGAATTTATGGTACAAGAAAGGCTATCAAATCTAGCTGTAAAAGATACTGAAAACTGTTTCTGGATAGATATAAATAATATACTGTAAAGGAATTTGAGGAAAAAAACACGGAAGGATACCCGAATGAAATTGTATAAAACAGTAGATGTCCTCACAGTCCTGTATGCTAGTGAGACATGGACTCTTGGTAAAAGGGACGTGCAGAGGATTCAGGCAGCCGAAATGAAATTTCTAATAGGGACGCAAGGTTGTTCTCTCTTGGATTGGAGAAGGAACGAGGATATTAGACGCGACTTAAACATTGTATCATTGCACCAGAAGATTGAAGACCACAGAAGGAGATGGTGTGAACACTTAAATCGTATGCCTGATATCCGTCTACCTAAGGCTGCCTTGGGTCATCAGCCTACTGGGAAGAGAGATGTCGGTAGACCGAGGAGGAGATGGGTTCCGGAACAGGTCTAAGGCCTAGTCCTTGGAGTGGTAATGATGATGATGATAAATTTGAGAAAATAAAAATCGAGTTAAGCGGCTGAAATGACATTTCTCAGGCACGTGGCAGGGTATACTCTCCATCATCATAGAAGAAACGCAGATATACGGCAGGAACTGAATATCATGAGTATACTCGACAGGATAGCCCAGTATCGGCTGAATTGGTGGGAACATCTTTGCCGAATGGATGACTGCCGCATCCCCAAACAACTCTGGAACTATAAGCCGAGGGGACGGAGAGGTGTGGAACGTCCGAGGAAGCGCTGGAGTGACCAGCTCTAATCTTTGCCTATTTGATACCGGAACAAACCATCCTTGGTTTAATCCGTGAAGATGATGACGATGATGATGATGAAAAATCGAGTTTGATAATTCGAAATTACAAGAAATACTGTACTAATTTCACTACTGTAGTTGAATCTTTGATGTCACCTGATTGTGAGAATATAAAAGCATTTGTGTTATATCAAGAGTGTTGTCTGTAGGCCTACTGCTCCATTCAACTCAAATCACAACCAGGCAGCATCCTACGGCGGCGGCTTCCCTACGCTTGGCTGGCCACGGTACAGAAATGGCTCGAACCGCCTCGCGTGTGCTGTCGACCGCTCTAGGTACAGGAGGTGTCCAAAGTTCTCCTTGCGGGAGCCATCCGCCTATTGATTGGCACGACTGTTCTCGTTCCGACCGACGCCTTATGGCGGCCACACCAACCGCCCTCGCCAGCACAGCTCTAAATTTCTGCGGGCGAATCCTTAAGATAACTACGGAGCTGCACTCTAGGCGTGGAGTCACGCCGGAGTAATCTACGAAAATACTTACTTGCTCGCCACATCGTATAGAAAGGACCCGCATTTTAACTCCTTGTGTGCCAATAAATGACCGCGCTAGCAAGTACATGGCGGCGTTCATCGGGCTGCGATTCGGAGATCGCACGTCTGTCTGTCTAAATCTAGCCACAAACTATGGGGAGCGACACAAAGGAACCCAAATCCCGTCGGAGGGGGGGGGGGTAAGGTAGAGTTCATCGACTGCGCCGGAGACAAGCCTCTACCCCTCTAACGACATCGGCCAGGTGCCAGATGCAGGGGACACAGATTCATGCGCGCCCCCAGTGGTTGCAGCGTCCGGATGGTCTCCGATGACTGCCTGATGCTTTTGGTTAGTACTTGGTAGCAGGTATCGATGCTTCTGTTTATGATGAGAGCCTCCTTTTTTATTTATTTGGCGGAGGGAGACGATGGCTGCTGTGATTGGTCGTATCGCCGCAACTGCTGATTGGTGGGGGAGGCTCGGAGGAATCTCGCGCGGAGAAGACAGGATTTGCACGCCCGCAACGGGTCGTTACACTTCCGCCAGCCCGTTGAGAGTTCCGCGAGATCGTCTCTCGCCAATGCCGCAGCAGGAGAGAGAGTGAAGAGGGAGAAGACACCCGCAAGAGGCAGCGCTAGGCACACCTAAATCGGACGCAACCCCCGATCCATCTGTCGACATGCAACGGCACAGAGCAGGTGTGAGTGAATGTTAACTGAGAAGATCGGGGGAACGGGGGAAAAGGGCTCTGAGAGATTACGGGGGGGGTCATCTAATAGGGCTCTTGGGCGTCTGCGTTTAACAGGTGGAGGTGAGGATAGGACGAGGTTGATGCACGGTCTGTGCGCCAAGAGATCGCACAAACTCGTCGAGCGATGGAAGCTTCAGCCCTCGCTTGGTAACATCATGTCTAACAAACCAGGGAGAGCTGGACGTTTGTCGGAGGGTGATGAATTGGAAAGGTTAACAACATCGACTGCAGTTGTGGCCTATTACGATAGGAATCGTCGACTGCGCCGACGGCCAGTTCTCCGTACATCTACACGTCAACGTGCGTACGCGCCGGCTTCTTGACAGCTATCGTAGACTTTTTTCAAATTAGGCTATAGCGTTTAATATAGCCAACGTTTGATGGCTCCATGCGCGAAAATATGAATACACGTAAAATATATACAACATTTTGATTAAATTTCTTGCCTAACGATTGAACAAACCTGAAATATCATAATTTGCAACAACCTGAACAACCTTTGCAATGCATAATTTTCAGAAAAGACGAATGAAATTAGACCTGATCGTAAAGTCCTTCTATGTAGCCTAGTGATGAGTAGTGTAGTGCTAGAGACTTGTATTATGGAGGAGGAGGACGGTACTATATTCAAGAGTATTAGATCTGGACTAGATTCAGTAATTAGGTCAATCCCGCTTAATAACGAGCATTGCAACGCCCGCATTAAGTCCTATTAGTTTTTCTATATTTTTATTCATTTTTGATCATTTTCATTTAATTTTATTATTTTTTTTAAAACTTTTACCAGGCCTTCTTAGTGCATCTCTATTTCCAGCTTTGTACATGTCTGTCGACTTTCGACGTGTGAAATATTTTTGTTCATCTTCTTATTTGAATTAGCAGTCTCTGTAATTGCAACTTTGTCGTGTTTACTTGCTGAACTGCTACTTGTCATGTTCCTTTCAGTGTTTCCACCATTTTCAAGTCCTAAACCACGACCATAAATTACAACCAGATCGTGGTTTAGGACTTGAAAATGGTGGAAACACTGAAAGGCCTCGTCCGAATCAAGACAAGTAGCAGTTAAGGAAGTAAACACGACAAAGTTGAAATTTTTTGTAACACATAAAAACATTGCCTCGTTCACCAAAACATTATCCATGTTACTAATGGATAGACGAATTCAGAAGAAGATTTCAAGAAACACTGAGAGAGAGAGAGAGAGAGACAGACAGCATAAAGCATGCGTGTGTCCGTGCATGCGCGCGCGCGTGTGTGTGAAACTGACCACAGAAGCTACCACCTCGTGCGTAGTCGATAGGTTTGTGTCCATTGAAGTGGAAAGCATTTGTGTTAAGAATTAAACCGTGATCCCAGCTAGAGATGCCACTGTTGTGGACGCATGTACACGTTAGAACCATGGGATGACAAAACTTAGAACGAAACGACGAAGGGGGCCCAGAACACGGAATTGCATCTTATGTAAACTTACCTCCCGGTCTATTTAATCTTCAACACACTGGTGGTGCGAAAATTACCATTCTTCTTTGGAGATACTATTTGACGTCGGCGGATCTTGTTCGTGTGTTTGTTTTCTTTCCATTGACACTTCTCCACTTTCCGATGCAGCATCTGAAATACATTAACATTCACGACATGAACATATATTATTGGTTCTTCTCTTGTCTGATGCATAAATCAGCATGTACACCCGAATCGCATCTTATGTAAACTTACCTCCTGGTCTATTTAATCTTCAACACACTGGTGGTGCGAAAATTACCATTCTTCTTCTGAGATACTATTTGACGTCGGCGGATCTTGTTCGTGTGTTTGTTTTCTTTCCATTGGCACTTCTCCACTTTCCGATGCAGCATCTGAAATACATTAACATTCACGACATGAACATATATTATTGGTTCTTCTCCTTTCTGATGCATAAATCAGCATGTACACCAGATAAGATTCGTAAACACAAATTACGCTGTTGCACAAAACAATTGAAAACAATTCCCAATTAGCGATTTCAAGCTACAAATCTCATCATCATCATCAGATCGGAAATACACCTCCGATCAGATATATCATCATACTCATCACATATTTCCGATCTGATGATGAGCTGTGAAGCTTGAAAGCGTTAATCCGGAATTTTTTTACATAGTTGTGTCCAACAGTGCAATTTCTATTTGTGATTTCAACCACCAACAGGGCTTTATTAATTAGATAACATTCGATTATTAGGTACATTTCCTAATACCAAATGTTTTAATTTCATGCCTGCAGGAGCCCCTTTTATGCATCCGATTTATATCGTATGATAAGTTTTGCATTCGATTTCTGTAGTGCGTAAAAAATATCGGAAGTGGGTGTGAACAAACTAATTCAGCGCTGTCATCATCGGTACTGAAAATGGATCCGTGCGCGTTGTATGCCGTTTATCGGTTCGTTTTTATAGGCTTCGGAAGCGGGATCCCGTAGCACTCTCCTGTTTTGGATTTCGTCAGCGAGCCTTTCATTATTAATGTCTTCCATATTTACAATACAAATTAAGAAAATCACACTACCACGTGAATACCACTTGGCACAACGGGCCTCGCCGACGCTAGGCAGGAAAGTTGGTAGCACTGTGTCTGAAAGTCATACGATAAAAGGCTCGAGCGAGTGCATAAACGGAACCGTGGCGGTCAAACTCTTCACACGAGCCTCTACCTCATTCTACCCGCACATCCGCCGCCGCCGCCTTAGTACAGATGACAGCCCACCTCCACGAAAATTCAAACGTCCCCGAGCCATTCTCAATGACCCCGCTCCCAATAAGCATTCATCTGCCCCTCTCCGCCGCCCTTACGACGCTTGATCATCTATTCTTTCCTCACCCAGTCACAAAAGTGAAACTACTAATCATCTCCCCCATGGCCTGCCTTCAACAAGAACGAGGACTATAAGTGTTTCACCGTCGGTCCCTTCCTTCTTCGTTTCTAAAATATCGGCATGGAGAACCATATATGACTTCCATGTTCTAAGATATAGGTATATTTAAAATCATTTTCGAAATGAAATATTTCCATAGAAAATACTTCTTTCTTCAGCCTTAACCACAGTACTGTGGTCACTAACGTATACCGCCTCACGTTAGCGCACTCGATTTTCACTGATGATGGCAGTCGATGGCACTGCCGAAACGTCTGGGTTTGCCGAAAACATTGGACTACGGCCAAACAGCCCGGGAAGGAATTTTAACAACAAACTACTTCTTTGTTGCCAATAACGTAGTACACATATAAAACACTATCCCCTCCTCCTTCAACTATCATTCAATTTATAGAAAATTACCCCCTCCACCTTCAACTACCCTTTTCATTTATAGGTATTTCGTCTACCTTTCTACAGTGGATTATTATGACCTTCTTTTCAGGATACTGTATTAATCAAAATTAAGTACTTTACTCTTGTTAAAACGTAAAACGCTGCAGGTAAACTACCCTCCCCTTTAACCGATCTTCACCAAAATCAATAGGCCTTGAGTCTTCTACAACTCAGGCATATATGCAAAAAATTATTTGATTCTGTTTGAATTTGCGGCAGTTATCATTCGCCATAGAAAAATTTCTACACACGGACACTTCGGAAAATTACTTTTCTTCATATTTGGGGGTAGTACAACCAGAATCTCCCCTTATGTCGAAAACAATTTTTTTCGCGATTACCATACTTCCATTTCCTTACGGAATATGGAAGTAAAAAACAAACGAACAAAAACGGCCGCTTCGCGGTTCAGAACCACCTTAACAGCCTCCATCCTTCCATAGAGGAGAGCTCCATCCTTACACAGGCACAAGGCTACTCATGAAGTTCAGACGCATCAGGCAGTCATCGGGTTTAGCCGGACACTGCAAC
Source organism: Magicicada septendecula (assembly GCA_034769895.1). Lineage (NCBI taxonomy): Eukaryota > Metazoa > Arthropoda > Insecta > Hemiptera > Cicadidae > Magicicada > Magicicada septendecula. The sequence goes on along the minus strand of CM068374.1, from coordinate 364,729,058 downwards.
CAGTTAGGGCACGACCAGCTTACCTGCCTCTGGATTGGATTGGATTGGAAAAGGAACCATCACAGCCCGTGCATCTAGACGACCCGTTCGACTTTTTATCCGATGCGTTTTCTAGGACACCACTATATGTTTTTGAGTTCGAAACAATAAATTTATCGTACCACAGTGCATAAATCGGATGCATAAAAGGGGCCCAAGAATCTATTTTGTCTGTACGTAAGGTAATGAAATCATAGCAAGTCGGAGATATAATAATTCTTGGAAGGCATTGTAAGCAACGTAAATAAAATAAAATCAAACGAAACGAGATTGGCAGGACGGACGGGCTGGCCGCACCGGTAGCCAACAGGTGTGCTCAATTAGACGCTTGTGAATATTAATTAAGCTGAGAAACAAGTGCTACGACATTAGCTGACGGAGATTTAAGAGGCCGTAACAGCAGCCAATGATATCGTTAACACTTGTTTTTATTTATTTACTCGACGTATTATTAATGTTAACTGACCTTGTAGATTACCCTTCGCCCAAGGTCATTCAACGTTAGTTACGCCCACCGTGACTATACACACGAGACCGCAACGTGTTCTCTTAATGATCGCCATTTACGGATTTGTTGCCCAAGATGGGATTGTTTTTGTTGCGGCCTCCGTCACGTTCGTATACTGTATGTTGAATTAACTTTCGTACCAACCTAATCCGCATAGCAAACACGCAAAATGTTCATTGATCAATCCTGTCAGGCACAGTGGCGTATCTAGAATTTGGCACTAGGGGTGGGATGTCTGGTCGAGTCGGCTTCATACAAAGACAAATCAACATTACTATCTTTAAAGTGGCTGAAAAACGTGCGATGAATAACATCCTGCAATCAGTCCCATTAAACGGTAATAACACAATAAAAATCGGCGGGGGCTGTGTCGGAGCCACGGCCGCAAATCTTCAGAGCGTAGAATACGTCTGTGTGCTTTAGGGTTGCTAATGTGTTATGAATAAAAACATTAAAAACTGCAGGAACGGATAAAGGTATAGTTCCGATGCCGCTAAATATCATTTGTTTATTTACTTGTTACTATGGTAATTAATTCTGGTCTGCATGGTGTTGCAACGGCATCACTTTAACAGCCACTATCTTTACGTCCGTCTGGAACCACAGTCTGTCACAAACGTCACACGCGTGTCCCAATTCATTAGTAAAGAATGTTTTGTGGATGTGCTTTGTAGCTAACTGCCACGTTTTGCTGAATTCGATCGGCTGATACACTTGCGAAGTCGGGCGCTCTTCCTCATCCAACTCGACTTCAGTAAGCCTATTTATTTCCTTTTCTTTTAAGCGTTGTCGGTAAATCCTCTGACGTTCGGCATCGGTCATTTTGGGTTTTTTGAATTCCCCATGATTTTCTCTACTCTCCTGTATGCGTTTACAATACTTTTCATCACGTTTAGCATCCATATACCGCGACATTTTGTCCGAACACACGATTTTTACAACTTGAATTAAGATTAATCAAACCTCTTAATAATATCACCGCTATTACAGTACACTATGTTGATAGTACTCGATGAGACAATTTTAACGACACCTCACTCAACGTTCTATCGCATCGGAAACCGGAGAAATACTAATTTTAGTGCGCGCCGACGGGCGCAAAACATTTCTATTTCTTCCCCTGCTCACCCCGCGCTGGATGATGCAATAGCCCGCTTATGTTGTGCTATATATTATCTTTGTTCCTTTATCTGTCGAATGGTACCTCATATAAGCGTGAATCTTTTGTCGTTTAGATAATATTTCAATTTCAAACGTGACGTGAAAACGTAACGCTCGATTTTCTGGTTGGGGATGCCTATTGCTAGCCTGAAAGGTAAGACGTATTCTACGTCAAAATACGCATTATTGAAGAAGATACTTATTGCCTGAATTGATTTTCTTATATTTCACATTTCAAACGTACACTCAAATGCTGTGTAAAATAAACCTGTCTGTATATTTAAACAAAAAAGTTACTACTATATTTGCGTATACAACTGAAAAATAATAAAACAGATTAAAAATTAAGAGATCAATAAAATTCCTCGTCAACTTTTTTCGACCCTTTGGGGGGGTCCGGCCCGTTAGTCCCCCCCGTAAATACGCGCCTGTTGGGCATTATATTTGCTTCGTACACGTATTCAGTCACCTTAACTTCAATTGTCCACCCAATACAGAGTGTTCCAAAAACGAGTTCATAAAAAAAAATAATTTTGAGTCTTTTATGAATTAAGAAAATATAAATTTTTTCGTTTAAAATGCCTTAATAAGTTTATCTTTAACACTCTTGTAAGCGTTTTAAAGTAATTTTAAAAATATATTCCTCCATTCAAAAAGTGGGAACGGTGACACGTCATGTCGGTTTTCCATAGATTTTATCCACAACATGGAATATGTCCAACGGGACCTCATTCGTAGTTCAAATATAATAGGAATGAAGAATCTAAACAAATATATAAAAGTCACCACAGTCTGCCACAAGCTGTCATAGATCTAATCATGAGTAGTTTTCAGAGATTTGTCTCAAACTGAACGTCTGTCTGCATGGCCGTACGAGAACGTTAACCAGAATGTGCTCGTTGAAATAAAGACATTACATTTTGGGGTATATGATCACACTGTCACTTACAATAGAGGAAACATAATTAAGTGTGAAGTGCAACAGACTTGGACTAACGCCGGGAAAATACATGAATAGTCCAGTTTATCTGTAGACAATGAGAGGAAAACGAAATAGATGGAATGTGAGAGACTAGCCACACAAAAAATGAAATGAGTAAAGAGGAAACTTTACGAAGATATGTCTAGTGACTGACAACCCATCCTATGGTCCGGGACGCCACTGAACATGTAGGTACAACTTTTATCGACAATTCCCGTAAGTTTATTGTTTTGCTATATAAGGAACATTTTTTTTTGATTTCGTTGTCCATGACGTGTCCGTTACTTAACTAAATATAATTATTTCACTACCGACTCGGAACACAAAGTTTTTTATGGGTAAAAACGTAAGTTTTACCTTATAGCCTGAACCGGTTTTCGCTTTTAAAAAGCTTCTTCAGAGGCTCATTTTTTCGTAAACTATAAGAGCTAAGACCTCACATTTTCAGCGTTTATATGTCACACTAAATTACACCTTAAACCGTAGCCTTTTCTTTATATTTCAGTAATTTTAGATTTTACATTGTAAAGAATGAACAGACTGAGACAGAGTAAGTTTAGTGTTTAATATTTCATTATTCATAATGTAAATTTCTAGAATTTCTAACAAATCCATTTTTTTACCTTTTTGTATGTTGTGGAGTAGTGTTATGTTTAAATTAAAAAAGCAATAAAAATAACAAAAATTTAACAAATGAACAAACTGAATTCTGTTTGTCTCCTTTATTAAAAGCTGTTATTTAGTTTAGTTAATTTTATATTTTGCACTCAGATTATATTTAGTTTTTGCAGACACTTGACCTTCCCTTAGCTCATGGAACCCTCCTCTCCATCTTCACACCTCACACATGTTCCGATACATGCCCTAAACAGATGTCCACCACCACCCTTACATCCTCTGTTTAGTTTTCACTCATCTCTTTGACAATGGCTTTAAGAAATCGAAACAGCTGCTAGAGTTTAATAAAACCTGTGAAACGTACCAAGTGTTTATACTTTTTTTAAAACGTTTGTATTAATATGTTTCACCAAGTGCCCAACGATTCATAAATTAATATAGATAGAAGTCGTTATGTAGTATATAATAAAAATGTCGATTATCAAAGAGTAACATATGGAGGTGTATAACCATCATCTCGCTAACCGCTGAGCTACTTTGACCTGGACGAACAAAATAATCGATGTTTAACGGAATGCCACGCACTGTAGCACCTGTCTTTCCAGTTGCGGGTCGAAGGATTGCAGCCCGAGAGCAATCAATCGTAAAACCTCACACACAAGCAATTACCGTGTAGCACTACTATGTATTTATCCAGATATTGATGCTGTGTATCTGGTAGTACCTGCTATTTATCACCACCATTAGCTGCCATTGCAATGTCTCCACCTTTCTCCGTGTCGACATTCCCCTTCCTCGAGTGACGTGTTTTTCCACCGTTTCGTTCAATGATCACTCTTTTTTCGCCGTCTCTTTATCTTCTTCCTGTAAGGCAACTTACCATGTCTCTTGCCACGCTAATCTGTTTTTGTGATATGTCCTCATACGTTAACATCTTCTCTGCCGTGTAATTTAGGAGACCGCTATCTGTGCGCATTCTTTCAATAATTTCTTCGGCACTAATTTTACTTTAAGAGAATGTGGATAGGTAGTAGGCCTACCTCTGTACCGGTTAGACTGGTCAGTTTCAGGGTGGGATGAAATGACGTTAGCTCTCAGAGGAACTCTCAGCCTGTTCACAGCCGAGACCTTACTCCACGGTGAAGTGCCACATCCTACAAGAGGTGACAAATGCTGATGCAGAACGGTATGGATCTAGACCGGAAGATCGATAAGTATTCCTGGTGGAGGGCTGTAGTGGGCACCAGGGGCGAACCTAGGATTTCATTTCGTGGGGGGGGGATATTTTTTAACCACATATCGTTTTCTTAAGGTATTGTTTTTCTCATATTATAATGAAAATCGTACAAATAAGTTACAACTAATTCATAAACAACAGCTGTAATTCACTAATTTAATTAAAATTAATTAAAAACATACATCGGATAGACTCACAGTTTGTCTTGGAATCATAATAGTACCTTTATGTGGAGTATACAGTATATACTTTAAAGAGAACGTTAAAATTAAGAAAGTGAGGGTTAACAGTATGTATCTAAATGCTGCGGATATAAATGTTTATAATAGGTTGTAGATATAAATTTTACAGCATCTAAAATAGTGTTAAATAATTTTGTTAAAACAAATTTGTCAGTCTTCTTCAAAAGGAAGAATAGAAAAGAAAGAAAGGCAAACAAAGAAGAAATAAATATTACTATATACTTTGATAAATGTTTTATTTCTCCTTCTTGATATTTAAAAAAATATGTGGATTACACATGTTTCATTATATGTTTATTACATGTTCAATTTAAAAAATCAGAAGTATTGAAGTAAATTTGGTCAAATAAAGCCCTTTAATTATGCGAGTACATAGGATAACATTGTTGTTCAACTCCTAACGTCACGTGACTTCAAAAATCGTCGTACGCTCCATGGCCTGTATTTTTGATAGGCCTCGGTTTACGGACAACTAGCGGGTAAAGGCAAACAGTTCCTTCGTTGCGGAATTAAATAAAACAGCTGACATGGCTCAAGCGTAGTGTAAAGCACGCCGTCACATGAATCGTAGCCTATGTTTCAAGTTGCTTATAACTAGCGGAAAATCGTGTCCTACTCTCTTTCAACTCGACTTCTTTTAATTTTTCACCATTTCTTTTCATCTGTTATATTTATTATTGAGAATAAGGCCTATTATTGTACATTATTTAAACTTGTCATTGAACTTAAATAGTAATTTTTTAAAACTAACAAAACTTGGAAGTTAATTATATTACAACAAACACGGAACCAGTTTAAAATTTTTTGAAACATTTTTTAATTTTTCCTGATTTGGGGGGGATATATTCCTCCTAGGTTCGCCCCTGGTAGCCACCGGTACCAAGTTAAGACATAAGAGCTGCACCGGTTTATCTTTGGAATATTACAGGGATGAATCTAGTTGTATTTAGTCGACTTTAATACTGCGTACAGGGAAAACTAGTTCCTTACGTCTGGTCAGACAGCCAGTTTACGTATATCAGACAATCGGGCCTGAAGGTGGCAGTGCCACCATCGTCGTACCCTGCGATATGCTCCCCTAGTAACATATTCAGGAAACATATTAGTTACTAACTGTAGCAAGCGGACAGAGAGGTGTGGAGCGTGAATGTAGCCTATGAAAAACGCAACTATAGGCAAACTGAACTAAGCATTCTTGTGACATTCAAACGTTTGCTTCTTCTCCATTCATAACATGCTGAACCTACACATAAAATGTTGTTCGTAATGGATATATTTTATTACTATGGAATATTTACTTCTAACCTTGCGAACAAAACATTCTTATTTTTGAAAAACGTGTTACTATTAAAACAGAATACAAATCTATGCGAAATGTATTGGAAGTGTAAACAGCGTATACATAAACATTGCAAACTTAGTATGGGACCGACAACGGCAACCGCTTTCGGCGACATGTGTAAAGTTTACTGTCCACATCGATGTATAACTTAGTAACACACCTTACTTAGAGTGGAAGCAAAAACTCAGGGAAGACCTAGGCTGAAGCAATTTGCGAACATGAACATTTAGATAGAAATGAGATAAACTGGGATGGAACGAAGTGACTGATTAAGAGAAGTTTAATGAAGAAAGTTGTGTTAGTAGTTATAATCACAAACAAAATTATTACTGTTGCACACCACTACATAAGAATTATTCCGATTAGCGCTTTCAAGCTTCTCAGCTCATCGTCAGATCGGCGTTCTGAATTCTGATCGTCAGAATGCCGATCTGACGATGAGCTGAGAAGCTCGAAAGCGCTAATCGGAATAATTCTTCTGTAGTGGTGTGCAACAGTAATAATTCTGTTTAGCGTTGAAAGCGCTAATCGGAATAATTCTTCTATAGTGGTGTGCAACAGTAATAATTCTGTTTGTGATTAAGAAAAAACCAAAAGAAATGCATGCAAGATTGATGTACAGTAACATTGTATAGTAAATTGGATACGCCCTGGGAACTTTTATTACACTCTGTCATTTTATTTTCCGTTTAAGGTAGGTCTAATATAAGTTTTTTTTTTCTTTCTGGTACTGTGTAGTATTTTTGCACAAAAAGGAGTATTATTTTTGAAGGTGTACTGGTTTTCCTGAATCCTTTCAATTTACCTGATAACCTAACAACACCTAACAACGTTTGCTGTTACAGGTGCAGATTCAGCTTATAAGATTGCTAGAAACGCTTCGTATTTAAATATATGACAGTAAAAACGATTGCAACCGAAAACCAACGATTTTAAACATAAACTACTAAATTAAGATGAAACAGAATTAACACTGTTGCACACCACTATAGACAAATTATTCCGATTAGCGCTTTCAAGCTTCACAGCTCATCATCAGATCGGAAATAACCTATAGTGGTGTGGAACAGTGTTGTGTTTGTGATTATAACCACTAACACAACTTTATTAAATAAATAAATTAAGATGCCTTCTATTATTTTACTAAAATTGTATGTCATATTCACAACAAATCGATACCATAATCGACACATCGAAAATTAGTGCAGGTATGGTTATTTGGAAAGCACTTCGTTGCCGGTTGTATCGTGACCAATTTATACCATTTACTCCCTTGCTGTGTCCAAAACATTTGGATCGACCCCGATGTATCACGGTTTCGTAACATGGTGGTACTCGAACGCGCGGCCAGTTTATTCGATAATAATTACCGGTAGAGTCGTCGACGCACGGAACAGGTTGATGGATCTAGGTAAGCTGGTTGTTGTTGAACCCGTTCACGGAAGAGAACTTGCTTCACGGGCCTGCCTTCCTGCCTGCCTACTCGTCGTCGGGTCAACAACTGTTCTGGTACACATTTTCTGCCCCTGTTTCTTTATTTATCTCGTTTCTCTGACGGTTCGATTCGATTCCGACGTTTTAAATTTATGTGCACACACGGTAAATATGCGTAGCCTACAAGGTCTAGGTCTTAACTAAATTTAACCGTAAGTGATCCAAATAAGTCAGTGAAGGCTGTGCATCTCTCTCTCAAGGTTATTTCCGGTTCAGAGGGACGTTCCAGTTGTTGTCTCGTTTAATTGTAGTCGTTCCCAGATTGAGGTTAGGTGAGCAGTTAAAGTAAAACGTCGGGTTTTTAAAAATAGAAATTATTTCTAATTGCCGTAGCAACCATATGTAGAGGTGAATTGGCATACGTGCCTCCTGTCTCCTTTCTCTTTTTTATGACCACATATTTCCCAGCCCTAGCACTGCTCTAAATAACTACACACTATTACTATACACAGATTAAAATATAATAATAATAATAATAATAATAATAATAATAATAATAGTAGTAGTAGTAGTAGTAGTAGTAGCACCAGCAGCAGCAGCAACAGAAGAAGTAGTAGTAGTAGTAGTAGTAGTGGTAGTAGTGGTAGTAGTAGTAGTAGTAATAGTAGTAATAGTAGTAGTAGTAGTAGTAGTAGTAGCAGCAGCAGCAGTAGTAACATGTCAGCAGCTGTTACATTTATTATATTATTATACATTATTACATTTATTATAACTATTTAATCATGGTATTATACTATATTTTATGGTAATATTTTCTTAAGTTACAACTAATGTATTCCGATATCATACCTACTATAATTGGAAAAATAAATGGTAGCACTGAATTCAATTTACATGGCGATGTTTCTTAAGTAAATTCTTTGGGGGGGGGGGATTGCTTTTAACACAATATTTGTAAATGTTATGTATGAATTACTATTTTTTTTTTTTCACTTAATCATTTAACCAATCATCATCTTATTACGGAGAAGGTAAATCATGAAACATTAGTGAAGTTAAACAAATATGTTTTTCAAATTTATTCAGTACAAGAAAGCGACGCCGTAATTAACAGCCTAGTGACGCTACATCAAATTTCCATTCTGTTTGGCTTAATTAGGCTATACTGTCTAAACCATAACAATAATTGAAATTACAATGTCTCACCTTGTAAAACAAAATTTGGTAACCTGCACGATTCAGTAATTTATAAATAAACCCGATAATTACACTTAAAAAGTGCGAAAAGAACATAGCGTCACCTACAATGCAACATTTTTAGAGAACAAAAAGAAAACCTCGAGCTTCGTAATTTTCTCGACGAGCCTGCGGGTCAGCTGGTCGCTCACGCAGCACGTAAGTCGTTTCTTATTCTTCTTCTCAGCAAAGCCAAAGCCAGGGAAGAAATGACGTCATCGATTGATGCTGTCGCGTCTACTACACTGCTCTTATTTCAATGGCCTTAATCTATTATGCAAACGGTTACCACTAACTTTATTTATTGTAGCCTCAAAACATGTTGTAATGAAATAATTAAACTATAATATTTTACACAAAAAATATTGTGAAATTCGAAATATTTTAAAAACTTAAAATTTTAAATACTTGAATTAAAAAAAGTTTGTGCTGAACACGTTCGCTGTCGATAAATATTTTATCACACATTTATTCACTGTTTCTCTTCCCGTGATTTCCTCTTTCTGATGCTCCCTCTCCCCACATACACAGACAAACACATTTCACTGAATTTTTTTCCTATATCCTGAAATAAGTTAAAACTCAAGTACAAGTTAGAAATTCTTATGGTACCTTCTGACACCTATAGTAATCGGCGAATCTCAAGTGTATAAAATATTGTGTGTGTGTGTGTGTGCGTGTGCGGGTGCGGGTGCGCGTATCAAGTTGCTGTGAAGATACGAATGTTCATGTGCATGTGTTGTGTGTAAGTTTGCTAAATAACACAATAAAAATACCGGATGGGCAAGAGTGTGCGTTTGTTTGGTTACTTCTTCTTCAGTACTACAGCCTAACGTGAGCCCTGGCTTCAAACGCCAATCTTCTCCAATGTCTCCACATCCATTCTTCTGAGACGTTCCAGCACATCATCCAACTATCTTATCCTAGGTCGCCTCCTCTTCCTGATGTTATACATCTGTAACCTCAGGATTTTCTTTGGCATACGCTGACCATCCATCCGCTCTGTGTCGTACTAGCCAATGTATTCATTGAATTTTTACGAGTCTTACAATGTCCTCATGCTTCAATATCTCCTCTATCTCCTGTTTTTTTTTCTGAATTTCAATTCATCTTCTTCCGTAACCGGACCATAAACACGCCTTACAATCTTCCTTTCAAACCTTCTAAGTTTCTCTTCTTTCTTTATTCCTAATGTCCCGGTCTCGCCTCCATAAGCAATTTTTGTATATCACCTCTTATAAACTTTTACTTTTATGTTGTAACTAATGACCTTTCTTCTCTATAGAAGACACTCCAAGCAAGTGTCACACCTTCGTGTAGGGCAATATTGAAAGATGGCGTAACACGGAGATCGCGTTGCAGTAGAGAAGTAAGTACCTAAACCAGCTGAAAGGTATATTATATACCATATATTATATTATATACCATAATATACCAGCTGAAAGTCACCATGCCAAATAACGGACGATACACGGTCGACTGAGAACATATTGTAATGGCGGTACAATGAAGGGGGTTCGCTACTAAACATAAGATGGTGGTTGGAGACGAAATGAAAGGTAAGACTCGTCAAAAAGTTATAATGCCCGAAACGGAACATATTTACAACACAAGCTCTGTTGTTGTGGCGCGTTTTTATTCCAACGGCGTGCTTCTTCTGACGAACCGATGTCGTCATCTTGAGAATCGTGACGACCTTGGTGTGGTCTCTTACCATTGTTGTCTGCGTCTTGCAACACGGGCTGGCTTAACTATGTTTTGTTAGGGTCGTACACAATTACGTTAGAAATTTCACGGCTTTACTGGGATTGCAAACGAGGGGTTTAGGTAGATTGGAGCGCAGAGAGAAATTCGATGTAGGACGCCTCATGTAATTCCACCCCCCCCCATCGGAAGTAAATATATTAGGCCCATTCTGTAATTGTTTGCTGAAAATGTAACGAGAACCCTATCGAAAAGCCTAAAACATTCTCCACCCCACCCCCCCCCACCTCGGTGGCAGGTGTAGCCTCAGTCAAGGCCGCTAACAAGTTGCTTTCAGTGTGTTCAAGAACACTTGAGATACGCATTAATCTGGTGTGCAGTAAGGATGAAAAGCTATACTGGACCTCTGCGCGACCTATAAAAGCAAGAGCATCTGGCTAAGTTCAGTTAGTTGTGTCAGCGATTTCTTCAGCGCGGGTCGAGTGTTTGTAGAAGTATTGTACTGAAGTGTTGTTATTAGTGCGGAATTCTTTATAGCTGACATTATCATTGCGTGTGGACAAATTTTACTTGAATTGTTGTAAGAGACTATCTTGTTGATTACAATTTTTAATTGTGACACTTAAAGTTGGTTATTAGTGACTTCTTTGGTGTCTTGTATTTTGTTTTCCACTGTACCTTGCGACGATCACTTAGACTGTCGTAACAATATTTTGTAATTTTCCCTCTGCCAAAACGGCGACAGTCGGAAGCCTTTGATGTGTTGCTAATTGTCAGGTACTTCCCGACACTGTTTCCGTGCACCAATCAGATTGCACCATTAGTAAGGTAGGGTTATACTACAATAGAGACGTCTTTGAGTCCACATATAGAATACTACTTTGAGTCCACGTTGCCGCTCCCTTGCCACAACTAGTATTCATTAACCCCAATGACGGGTCGTCATCATTCTGCTGCCGGTGTAGCCGTTGTTTAACGGTGTGTAGAAACATGTCAACAACGTAGATTCACTGGCGCAAGATAAAAAATCGATATGGAGAACCATACATGACTTCCATGTTCTAATTAATTATAAAATTATTTTTAATATGTTCACTTAGAACGGAACCTTAGATATCAGCATCCTTTTGGTAAAAACGCTGAGAGAGATAAGCAAAATACGAATTGTACCTAGCTGTTAACATTTTAATAATAAAGAATTAATTTGATTAAATTATCTTTTATTTAAACAACGCGAAAGAAAGCGAATACCGCCCAGCGTTCGTTTTCTGCGAATTTCTGAAAACGAAAAATTATTTTGTTATTCGTATCCGTGGTTACATAGCATGGAACGACATCAATTGTTACTATTTTATTGAAATTTTTTATGTTTTAGGTCAAATATATTTAAAATGTCGACACCAATACAAAATATTACCCCTTCCCCCTTCAAATACCATTTCATTTATAGATATTTTATCTACCTTTCTACAGTGGATTATTATGACCTTATTTTCAGAATACTTTATTTATCAAAACTAAGTATTTTATTCTTGTTAAAGCGTAAAACGTTGCAGGTAAAGTACCCCTTCCCCTTAACCGATCTTCACCAAAATAAATACGCCTTGAATCCTCTACAACTTGGCACATATGCAACAATTATTTGATTGTTTGAATTTGCGGGAGTTATCGTTCGCCATAGAAAAAATTCTACACATAGACACAGACACTTTTCGGAAAATAACTTTCCTTCATGCTCTGAGGGTTGTACAATCAGAATCTGGCCTTATGTCGAACACGATTTTTTCGCAATCACATACTTCCATTTCCTTACGGAAAATAGAAGAAAATATACTTCTTTGTTGCCGATAACGTAGTACACATATAAAACGTTATCCCCTCCACATTCAACTATCATTTTCGTTTATAGAAAATTACCCCCTCCCCCGTCATCAACCCTTTTCATTTATAGATATTTCATTATTGGTATTCTTTTCAGAATACTTTATTTATCAAAATTAAATACTTTATTCTTGTTAAAACGTAAAACGTTGCAGGTAAACTACCCCTTCCCCTTAATCGATCTTCACCAAAATCAATACGCCTTGAACCCTCTAGAGCTCGGGCATATATGCAAAAAATTATTTGATTCTGTTTGAATTTTCGGCAGTTACAGGTCGCCATAGAAAAAATTCTACACATAGACAGACAACAGTTATCGGAAAATGACTTTCTTCATGTTCTGAGGGTAGTACAATCAGAATTTGTTCTTATCTCGAACGCGATTTTTTTCACGACCACCATACTTCCATTTCCTTACGGAACATGGAAATAAAAATTAATTACCAATGATAACAGTTGCTTTGATGCCGACTGTCATTCTTTTAGCCGTGGCAGTATCACTCTCTGTTTTATTCCTATTAGTCGATCGTCTCAGTTTTAACTAGACCATCTGGCTGTATAGTCTGTATGTCTATGTGTCTTATTGGGAGTATGTCTCACGATAACTTTTGAACGCATCAACCGATGTTAATCAAACTCACTCGGCACGCGTGTCCATAACTTTACCTTACACAATCCTATTGTTTTTCAGATTGAATGCGCCAAAAATTTATGGGCGGTAGGCAAACATGTGACGTGGTCCAAAAATCGCCAAAATCCATGTTGTGTAGCATATTAAAGGACATTTTAACCAAAATATAATGAATTAGTGATAACTTTTCAAAATTTAAAAATTTTGGGACGCTGGGTGCTAAAACGTGACAACGTGACAAAACGTGACGCTGGGTGCTGAGTGACAATTTTGATGAAATCGCAATAATTCACGATGCGTATAAAATTAAAAGTAATTTTAACTAAAACCTGAAAGTAATGTCAATTTTTAAAAAAATTCAAAAATTTGTGACGCCAGTGGCCAAAAAGGAGGCAAAAGTTTCATAAAATTGCAAATTCCATGTGGGATATAAAAATTAAAGAGAATTTCAACCAAAATCTGAATATAGTATGCAGTTTTGGAAATTTCAAAATATTTTGACTCCAAGGCCAAAGAAGAGGGCAACCACGTTCTTAGTTCTTAGGGTACGATTACATGAGCGTTTTTTCCCCGTTTTTTCCTGGTCGTTCGCGTGCGGTTGGAAAACGCATTGAATTTAACACACAGACGGCAATGAAATTGGTCACACGGACGTGGAAAAAAACGCACGGGTCGTCAACTCTGCTGCGTTTTCAAGGTCTCCCGCATCGAGACGCAACCTGCTGCGTTTTTAGTACGTTTTCAACACGCACGAGGGTGGCCACACGGACTGTTCAAAGACGCCGCTCAAATAGCATTTGTTTATTTAATTGTTACTACGGTAATTAATTTTGGTCTCCATGGTGTTTTTGACATCTTTACAAAAAGAATGTAATGTAAAAAATTTCCTGAATAAAGATTAATAAAGTTAATTAATCCATTAATAAAGAAATCAAACTTTAGCTACAAAAACCATGATCTACTTCGCGTCATACATCGACAGTGAATAAACAACTCGGTCTGCCAGAACTGTAGGGATGCGCGTCCGAGACGTCCCAACGCTGCTGTCCGATTATAAACAGCCTGCGTGACTACACTCCCGTCCGTGCACGTACGAGAAAAAAACGCACGTGTGACCACTGTGCGTTTTTCCAAATTCCATGCGCGTGCACGGCCGGAAAAAAACGCTCATGTAACCGTACTCTTAGTGCACTATTACCGTTAGATGAAAGTTGTTTTTAGAAATTCCTCGTTGTCACGCGTTCTAGCAATTTTTTAAAAACTTTCGCGGGTCAGTAACTATATGTATAGGTGTTAATATCGTAGGCCTATTATATGATTTCACCAATTCGTTTGTCTAGAAAACTTATACTGGGTATTCGACTTTACATTTGACGGAATCTGGATACTAATAATCACCACATTGGCTAACACCTCTCTGCATAAATCTGATTGACATTGTGCTCAGGAGATGTCTTCATACTACTAATTTATTTATATAGAGGAAAATTATTTCTCTGACATTTACTGTTACCTCAGGCCGATTGTTTTGCTTGTTAACGCAACCCTCAAACTGAGTGTTCAGACGCCAACACTCAGGCTGGGGGTGGCGTTGAGCACTACCGAAACAATATTTACCTCGTATATTCATATACCTGTTAGGTCGTAGATGCGTCGTAGAATTAAGAAATCTTTTTGAGAAATTTTACTTTTAGGAGAGGTTTTTGGGGGGTCCCTCTATAGAAAATTTGGTTTTGGTTTTGTTTGCGGGACCTGCGGATCCGGCTATTACGCCACTGCAGAGGACCTTCGGTATTCGCCCTCGACCTTTACCGCAACTATCCAGCCCGCCTGATGTGTTGCGTGCATGGACAGTAACTACGTGTGAAGTACAGTTAACACTGTGATGTTAACGCCAATTAGCATACAACGTCAGTGACACTGACCTTTCTCGTACATAACGTATGACGATGTCACACTTACATTGTACCACTGTACTACGATGACAACTGTTACATGTCTGCACAGCGTGCATTGACCGTTTTAGTTCACATATTTTCAACAAACGTGTCTCTTTCATCTCTCAATTACACGGTTGGTTAGAATCCTCAGTTTTCGTCTTGTAACTCAATTCAAGGAGTGGGGAGGTTCCATGTTCTAGACTCGTCGGCAAGGCGATTTCATTGGGGGACCACTATACGGGGGGGGGATTTGGAACACCTCAGTAAAACGGTCTATAAAATTAACATTAAAAAAAAAAGAAACTGGTTTAATTAAAAACATATCATTATCTTATTTTTGTGACATAAACAACAACAATGCGAAGAAGGAATGGAATAAAGAAAAGCCTTAAATGATATTTATTGGAAAGTATGTACTTGGTTTCAAGAAACATTTATATCAAAGTTTGTAGGCATTACAAAATTCAAATCTAAGTAAAACCGGATCGTGATACAAAGCTTACAGTGACATCCTTTTCTTGAAAGGAACCATAGTTTTGAATAATTTAGGAACCATAAAGGAATAATTTCTTCTGAACTAACAACTAATGTACGTTTTTGTTGTATAAATGGTAATAATAAGTTTTCCAGTCGTTCTTGCTTCACAGTCGATCTTAGTTTTGTTTTTAATGCCTTTAATTTGGAGAATCTTTTTAACTTTCCTATCTTTTAATTTTTCTGACTTTGGCTTTTTTCGTAAACTAATAGGATAACCAAAGTCCCTCTGGTCCCTCCCGTGAGCACGCCTATGGTCGTCGGGTAGGTACCTGTTGAGAGCTGTTTTTTAATTGCGTTATTCAGACGCCTTTATGCAGTCGTTTGATCTAAGACAAAGTTTCTTGGCTTTCCCCCCAGCATTTTCCTAATAATCTTTCTATAATAATGTTATAATATCACAGTCATCAACCATTTTATCGTGTGTTTCGCGTTTTTTTAAAAATACGACTCTAAAAACGTTCGATTCAAAAACTGTTATTATGTGATGTTCGTACACTTGTCACTATCATGTATTATCTAAATGTTCTCAACCATATTGAATATGTAATTAAAATTTGATAGCTAATTGAGTACGTTGCGACTTTGTATTGTGTACTGGGCGAATTATTTAATAATTTCCAATGCGACATCAAAGAACTTTGTTTATATTTTGTTTGAAAAACTAAGTGAAGTGCTCCACCGGTGTGAAAATGTTGAAAAGGGTTTGATGAATCTAGTGAGACTGATCCCGTGTTTTGAAACGGGCACAACTACTTCCAAGGCCGAAATGAATCAGTTGAAGATTGTAAGATGAAGATCGTGTTATCGTGTTCCATGAAATTTCACCAATAAGCGATTTGGTCAGTAAAGAAAAATAATATTTGACCGGGGATTTTATCACCCTGCGTGAACCTGTTTCAAAAAAGCAGCCACCAGATTTTGTTAGTTGTACTAAGTAGACAAATACTACAATTTCATTAAGTTTTAGGCATTTAATATTTGATTTAATTATGATTGACTTACAAATAATATAAAAATTCGCAAATTTTAACATGCCCCACAATTTCTGAATGACTATAAATTTAAAAAATATATGACAGAGATCTATGTTATTTTTTAAGAGTCTGATTGGGCTTTAACACAATACGCAACACGGATATAGTATTTTAATTTCGTAATTTTTGCAAACCTCGACAACAATTTTTTATGGCACTCAAAAACATGAATTTTAATTTTTTTTTTAACACGTTTTTACAGACACGTATTAGTTACTAGATTATTCAAAATCTAAGACTGGGACAACAATGGGTATGTATAAAAATAATATTTTGAATTAATAATGCACATGAAGTGTAGTCTAAGATATTGTTCATCAGTTTAAATGGCTAAGAACTCGTCTGCAATTCGTGTAAAATAACATATTCCTAAAGGCGATTATTACTATGTAATGATTAAATGGCTCAAACGATAAACGGCCCAAAATTGTGAAATTTTAGTGTTTGAGTCTGCTCATTGAGTAATGAACCAAAAGTTAGGAGAATCAATTAGAGGAATTCTTAAGGTTCAAAAGTATTTTTTTATTGGTTGATTTTACATGAAATGATACCGTTCTGTTACATCTTCCGAAAACACTGATTGGGAATTACCCGCCCACTAAAAGTTAGAGACGATTCCTAGTTATTGCTGCGTGGCCAGGGGCGTATTGGGGGGGGGGGGGCGAACAAGACGGAACCCCCCCCTTCACGGTCGAAAAAAAATGACTAATTTTTTTAATCTCTTAATTTTTAGGTCCTTTTATTATTTTTTCAGCTAGAAACTCTTTTTTTTTTACTTTCATGTTCCATAAGGAAATGGAAGTATGGTGATGGAAAAAAAAATCGTGTTCGAGATAATTGCAGATTCTGATTGTACTACCCTCAAAACATGAAAAAAGTCATTTTTCGAAAAGTGTGTGTGTGTGTGTGTGTGTGTGTGTGTGTGTGTGTGTGTGTGTGTGTGAGTGTCTATCTATCTGTGTCTGTCAGTCTGTCTGTGTAGATTTTTTTTCTATGGCAAACGATAAGAGCCGCAAATTCAAACAGAATCAAATACTTTTTTGCATACAGCCCTGAATTGTAGAGTACTCAAGACCTATTGTTTTTGGAGAAGATCGGCTAAGGGAAAGGGGTAGTTTACCTGTAACATTTTATGTTTTAACAAGGGTAATTTTTTCTATGACGAACGATAACTGCCGTAAATTCAAACAGAATCAAATAATTTTTTTTATACCTACCTGAATTATAGAGAACTCAAGGTCTTTTGATTTTGGTGAAGATCGGTTAAGAGAAAGGGGTAGTTTACCGGCAACATTTTATGTTTTAACAAGGGTAATTTTCTTATGAGACAGGTATATTCTTATGATACCTGGCGCACATTCAAAGAGAATCAAATAATTTTTTGCATACGTACCTGAATTGTTATGTACTCAAGGTCTGTTGATGTTGATGAAGATCGGTTAAGGGAAAGGGGTAGTTACCCGCAACACTTTTTAACAACGGCAATTTTTACTTCCATATTTCCTTAAGGAATGGAAGTATGGTGATGGCAAAAAAAATCGTGTTGGAGATTATTGCAGATTCTGATTCTACTACACTCAAAACATGAAAAAAAGTCGTTTTCCGAAAAGTGTCTGTGTGTGTGTGTGTCTGTGTGTGTGTCTGTGTGTCTGTAGATTTTTTTCTATGGCAAACGATAACTGCCGCAAATTCAAACAGAATCAAATAATTTTTTGCATACAGCTCTGATTTGTAGAGGACTCGCGACCTATTGTTTTTGGTGAAGATCGGTTGAGGGAAAGGGGTAGTTTACCTGCAACGGTTTTTTTTTATCAAGGGAAATTTTTTTTTTTGGCAAACGATAACAGCCGCAAATTCAAACAGAATCAAATAGTGTTTCGTATACAGCCCTGAATTGTAGAGTTCTCAAGACCTTTTGTTTTTGGTGAAGATCGGTTAAGGGAAAGGGGTAGTTTACTTGTAACGTTTTATGTTTTAACAAGGGTATTTCCTATGGCAAACGATAACAGCCGCAAATTCAAACAGAATCAAAATATTATTTGCATACAGCCCTAAATTGTAGAGTTCTCAAGACCTATTGTTTTTGGTGAAGATCGGTTAAGGGAAAGGGGTAGTTTACCTACAACGTTTTTTTAACAAGGGTATTTTCTATGGCAAACGATAACAGCCGCAAATTCAAACAGAATCAAATAATTTTCTGCATACAGCCCTGATTTGTAGAGTACTCAAGACCTATTGTTTGTGGTGAAGATCAGTTGAGGGGAAGGGGTAGTTTACCTGCAACGTTTTTTATCAAGCGTATTTTCTATGGCAAACGATAACTGCCGCAAATTCAAACAGAATCAAATAATTTTTTGCATACAGCCCTGATTTGTAGAGTACTCGCGACCTATTGTTTTTGGTGAAGATCGGTTGAGGGGAAGGGGTAGTTTACCTGCACGGTTTTTTTTATCACGGGAAATTTTTTTTTGGCAAACGATAACAGCCGCAAATTCAAACAGACTTAAATAATGTTTCGTATACAGCCCTAAATTGTAGAGTTCTCAAGACCTATTGTTTTTGGTGAAGATCGGTTGAGGGAAAGGGGTAGTTTACTTGCAACGTTTTTTTAACAAGGGTATTTTCTATGGCAAACGATAACAGCCGCAAATTCAAACAGAATCAAATAATGTTTTGCATACAGCCCTGATTTGTAGAGTACTCAAGACCTATTGTTTTTGGTGAAGATCGGTTGAGGGAAAGGGGTAGTTTACCTGCACCGTTTTTTTATCAAGCGTATTTTCTATGGCAAACGATAACAGCCGCAAATTCGAACAGAATCAAATAATTTTTTGCATACGTCCCTGAATTGTAGAGGTCTCAAGGACGTTCGATTTTGGTGAAGATCGGTTAAGGGGAAGGGGTAGTTTACCTGCAACCTTTTACGTTTTAACAAGAGTAGAGTACTTGCAAATTTATTTAAACTTTTTGAAACAATGGTAATTGTTAAAAATAAAATAATTTTGTTGCCAGGCAATAAAATTAAAATTTTTTAATTTTAATGTAATATAATATTTTTCATTTAATACGGCAATAAAAAGGCAGGTAAGACACAAACACACAATTCACGTTATTTCTGGCCTCACTCATGTTTATTTTCTTACGTTTGCACGCTTTTTAAATGGAAAGTGCCGAAACCCACACCAACATAACGCGTGCAAGCCGAAAAAATGGACATCAATTTGCTTACTGGCGAAGCTAGTAGTTAATGAATGGGTAGGCAAAAATCTTATCTTAAATTTTTTTTAAGGAATCACTAAAAGGACGGTGGGTCAAATCGGACGCTGAGGTAGAGTTTGCTGTAACCGAATGGTTCCACAAACAGCCGTAAGAATTTTACTAGCAGGGAATCTACAGGTTAGCGCAACAGTGGAACTCATGTCTTAATGTTATTGGAGACTTCTTTTAAAATCGTTGAATAAAAATTGCTTTACAGCTCTATACGTGTGTCTATTGAACAATCCTTGTATTAGTCATGCACGATAATACAACTGATTAAACTTCAAATTTTTAAGCTTGGTTAGTTTCTATATATATGTTTAATGTTACAAATAATTCAAATAACAATCTTGATCATCTGTTAGTTCAGCGGAATAACAGTGACACTTTTAATAACCGCATAAAATAAACACTTAGAAACAACACAGGCGCTTTAACTTAACTGTTTGGACCACAGAAGTGAGGCATGCCTCAACGCTCTATGTGTACAGCGCGGGACAATCCCCCCTCCCTACACTTCCCTATCACACCACTACATTGCTTACATACGATGTATACAAAAAACGCTGAGGCAAGTTCAGGTTGCCTCATTCGCTTTAAACGAACTATGCCGAATCTCACCTGTCACCATCTAGCGGTCGCTCAATAAAGCACGTTTCGGTTTAATAAATTTGACAGTCACAGTAACAATGTATAATCTTTACGTTATGTAGTTCATACGTATTTATAATTTTTATTCTACAGAATTTGTTAGGGTAGGCATTGCCTCAATTGCCTCCATGTAACTTCGCCACTGATATATATGTGTACAACGTTATCGGCAACAAAGAAGTAGTTTTTGTTAAAATTCCTTCCCGGGATATTTGGCCGTAGTCCAATGTTTTCTACAAAACCAGACATTTCGGCAATGCCATCGACTTCCATCATCAGTGAAAATCGAGTGCGATAACGTGAGGTGGTATACGTTAGTGACCACAGTACTGTGGTTAAGGCTGAAGCAGTAAGTAGAAAGAAGTAGTTTCTATGGTAATATTTCATTTCGAAAATGATTTTAAATATAAATCTTGGAATATGGAAGTCATGTATGGTTCTCCATACCGATATTACTTCCATATTCCTTAAGGAATGGAAGTATGGTGATGGCAAAAAAAATCGTGTTCGAGATTATTGCAGATTCTGATTCTACTACACTCAAAACATGAAAAAATATCGGTATGGAGAACCATACATGACTTCCATATTCTAAGATTTATATTTAAAATCATTTTCAGCCAAACAGCCAGGCTGTGTCTTACCTGCCTTTTTATTGCTGTATTAAATGAAAAATATTATATTACATTAAAATGAAAAAATTATAATTTTATTGCCTGGCAACAAAATTATTTTATTTTTAACAATTACCATTGTTTCAAAAAGTTTAAATAAATTTTCAAGTACTTTACTCTTGTTAAAACGTAAAAGGTTGCAGGTAAACTACCCCTTCCCATTAACCGATCTTCACCAAAATCGAAAGTCATTGAGACCTCTACAATTCAGGGACGTATGCAAAAAATTATTTGATTCTGTTTGAATTTGCGGCTGTTATCGTTTGCCATAGAAAATACGCTTGATAAAAAAACGTTGCAGGTAAACTACCCCTTCTCCTTAACCGATCTTCACCAAAAACAATAGGTCTTGAGTACTCTACAAATCAGGGCTGTATGCAAAACATTATTTGATTCTGTTTGAATTTGCGGCTGTTATCGTTTGCCATAGAAAATAAAACGTAAAAGGTTGCAGGTAAACTACCCCTTCCCCTTAACCGATCTTCACCAAAAACAATAGGTCTTGAGTACTCTACAAATCAGGACTGTATGCAAAACATTATTTGATTCTGTTTGAATTTGCGGCTGTTATCGTTTGCCATATAAAATACCCTTGTTAAAAAAACGTTGCAGGTAAACTACCCCTTTCCCTCAACCGATCTTCACCAAAAACAATAGGTCTTGAGAAATCTACAATTCAGGGCTGTATGCGAAACATTATTTGATTCTGTTTGAATTTGCGGCTGTTATCGTTTGCCAAAAAAAAAAAAATTTCCCTTGATAAAAAAAACCGTTGCAGGTAAACTACCCCTTCCCCTCAACCGATCTTCACCAAAAACAATAGGTCGCGAGTACTCTACAAATCAGGGCTGTATGCAAAAAATTATTTGATTCTGTTTGAATTTGCGGCAGTTGTCGTTTGCCATAGAAAATACGCATGATAAAAAACGTTGCTGGTAAACTACCCCTTCCCCTCAACCGATCTTCACCAAAAACAATAGGTCTTGAGTACTCTACAAATCAGGGCTGTATGCAGAAAATTATTTGATTCTGTTTGAATTTGCGGCTGTTATCGTTTGCCATAGAAAATACCCTTGTTAAAAAAACGTTGTAGGTAAACTACCCCTTTCCCTTAACCGATCTTCACCAAAAACAAAAGGTATTGAGAACTCTACAATTTAGGGCTGTATGCAAATAATCTTTTCATTCTGTTTGAATTTGCGGCTGTTATCGTTTGCCATAGGAAATACCCTTGTTAAAACATAAAATGTTACAGGTAAACTACCCCTTTCCCTTAACCGATCTTCACCAAAAACAATAGGTCTTGAGAACTCTACAATTCAGGGCTGTATGGGAAACATTATTTGATTCTGTTTGAATTTGCGGCTGTTATCGTTTGCCAAACAAACAAAATTTCCCTTGCTAAAAAAAAACCGTTGCAGGTAAACTACCCCTTTCCCTCAACCGATCTTCACCAAAAACAATAGGTCGCGAGAACTCTGCAAAACCGGGCTGTATGCAAAAAATTATTTGATTCTGTTTGAATTTGCGGCAGTTATCGTTTGCCATAGAAAAAAAATCTACAGACAGACAGACAGACAGACAGACAGACACAAGACAGACAGACACACAGACACTTTTCGGAAAACGACTTTTTTTCATGTTTTGAGTGTAGTAGAATCAGAATCTGCAATAATCTCGAACACGATTTTTTTTGCCATCACCATACTTCCATTCCTTAAGGAATATGGAAGTAAAAGTCGTTTTCCGAAAAGTGTCTGTGTGTGTGTCTGTCTGTGTCTGTAGATTTTTTTTCTATGGCAAACGATAACTGCCGCAAATTCAAACAGAATCAAATAATTTTTTGCATGCAGCCCTGACTTGCAGAGTACTCGCGACCTATTGTTTTTGGTGAAGATCGGTTGAGGGAAAGGGGTAGTTTACCTGCAACAGTTTTTTTTTAGCAAGGGTAATTTTGTGTGGTTTGGCAAACGATAACAGCCGCAAATTCAAACAGAATCAAATAATGTTTTGCATACAGCCCTGATTTGTAGAGTACTCAAGACCTATTGTTTTTGGTGAAGATCGGTTAAGGGAAAGGGGTAGTTTACCTGTAACGTTTTATGTTTTAACAAGGGCATTTCCTATGGCAAACGATAACAGCCGCAAATTCAAACAGAATCAAAAGATTATTTGCATACAGCCCTAAATTGTGGAGTTCTCAAGACCTATTGTTTTTGGTGAAGATCGGTTGAGGGAAAGGGGTAGTTTACCTGCAACGTTTTTTTAACAAGGGTATTTTCTATGGCAAACGATAACAGCCGCAAATTCAAACAGAATCAAATAATTTTTTGCATACGTCCCTGAATTGTAGAGGTCTCAATGACTTTCGATTTTGGTGAAGATCGGTTAAGGGGAAGGGGTAGTTTACCTGCAACCTTTTACGTTTTAACAAGAGTAAAGTACTTGAAAATTTATTTAAACTTTTTGAAACAATGGTAATTGTTAAAAATAAAATAATTTTGTTGCCAGGCAATAAAATTATAATTTTTTCATTTTAATGTAATATAATATTTTTCATTTAATACAGCAATAAAAAGGCAGGTAAGACACAGCCTGGCTGTTTGGCTGAAAATGATTTTAAATATAAATCTTAGAATATGGAAGTCATGTATGGTTCTCCATACCGATATTTTCTATGACGAACGATAACAGCCGCAAATTCAAACAGAATCAAATAGTTTTTTGCATATTGCCCTGAATTGTAGAGTACTCAAGACGTTTTGGTTTTGGTGAAGATCGGTTAAGGTAAAGGGGTAGTTTACCAGCAACACTTTATGTTTTAACAACGGTAATTTTTTCTATGACGAACGATAACTGCCGTACATTCAAACAAAATCAAATACTTGTTTGTATACGTTCCTGAATTGTAAAGGACTGAAGGTCTATTGGTTTTGGTGAAGATCGGTTAAGGGAAAGGGGTAGTTTACCGGCCACATTTTATGTTTTAACAAGAGTAATTGTTTCTATGACGAACGATAACTGCCACACATTGAAACAGAATCAAATAATGTTTTGCATGCGTCCCTGAATTGTAGAGGACTCAATGTCTGTTGATTTTGGTGAAGATACGTTAAGAGAAAGGGGTAGTTTACCTGCAACAATTTATGTGATAACAAGGGTAATTTTTTCTATGACGAACGATAACTGCCGTAAATTCAAACAGAATTAAATAATTTTTTTATACCTACCTGAATTATAGAGAACTCAAGGTATGTTGATTTTGGTGAAGATCGGTTGAGAGAAAGGGGTAGTTTACCGGCAACATTTTATGTTTTAACAAGGGTAATTTTTCTTATGACGAATGATAACTGCCGCACATTCGAACAGGATCAAATAATGTTTTGCATGCATCCCTGAATTGTTGAGGACTCAAGGTCTATTGATTTTGGTGAAGATCGGTTACGGGGAAAGGGTAGTTTACCTGAAACATATTTTGTTGTAACAGAGTAAAGTACTTAATTTTGATAAATAAAGTATCCTGATAAGAAGATCTTAATAATCCACTGTAGAAACGTAGGTGAAATATCTATAAATGAAGAGGCTAGTTGAACGGGGTGGGGGTAATTTTCTATAAATGAAAATTATAGTTGAAGGGGGAGGGGATAATTTTTTATATATGTACTACGTTATCGGCAACAAAGAAGTAGTTTGTTGTTAAAATTCTTTCCTGGGCTGTTTGGGCTTGATCCAATGTTTTCTACAAGACCAGACGTTTCGGCAGTGCTATCGACTGCCATTGTCAGTGAAAATTGAGTGCACTATCGTGAGGTGGTATACGTTAGTGATCACAGTACTGTGGTTAAGGCTGAAGAAAGAAGTAGTTTCTATGGAAATAGTTTATTTCGAAAAGTATTTTAAATATAAATCTTAGAACATGGAATTCATGTATGTTTCTCCATACCGATATTTTAATATACAAACTGGTTTTTACACAGTATTTGCGTATACGTTTGAAATATTAAATATAGGAAGATGAATTCAGTCAATAAGTATCTTCTCAACAATCTTTCAGTAACGCGTATTTTGATTGTGTTATTATTATTTACTTAATGGGACTGATTTCAGGACGTTGTCATAAGTTTTTCAGCCACTTTAAAGATAGTGATTAGACTTAAATTCCTTTTTTCTTTTTTTCTTTTGTATGAAGCCGACTAGACCGAACCCAGGATCCCCCTCCCTCCAAAACCAAATTCTAGATACGCCACTGTAGGTGGCAGGGATTCGCCAACAGTTATTTACAATCCAGCCGTAGGTTCTTCTACTCTGTATTTTGACATGCTGAAAATTTCAAACTGAGTCCAACAAGACCGAGCGATCGGACTGTCAAATATTCCGAATTATCGGGGGCTTGGACATAGGAAGCTGTGGGTACCCGAACACGCTTTTACTTCCATGTTCCATAAGGAAATGGAAGTATGGTGCTGGGGAAAAAATGTGATGGATATAAGGGCTGATTATGATTGTACTACCTTCAAAACATGAAGAGAAGTCATTTTCCGAAAAGTGTCTGTATGTCTATCTGTGTGTCTATGAGTAGATTTTATCCTATGGAGAACGATAACTGCCGCAAATTCAAACAGAATAAAATACTTTTTTGCATATATGCCTGAGTTGTAGAGGACTCAAGGCCTATTGATTTTGGTGAAGATCGGTTAATGGGAAGGGGTAGTTTACCTGCAACGTTTCATGTTTTAACAAGAGTAAAGTACTTAATTTTGATTAATAAAGTATCCTCAAAAGAAGGTCATTATAATCCAATGTAGAAAGGTAGATGAAATATCTATAAATGAAAAGGGTAATTGATGTGGGAGGAGGTAATTTTCTATAAATGAAAATGATAGGTGAAGGGGAAGGAGATAATTTTTTGTATGTGTACTACGTTATCGGCAACAATGAAGTAGTTTGTTGTTAAAATTCCTTCCCGGGCTGTTTGGCCGTAGTCCAACGTTTTCTGCAAAACCAGACGTTTCGGCAGTGGCATCGACTGCCATCATCAGTGAAAATCTAGTGCGCTAACCTGAGGTGGTATACGTTAGTGACCACAGTACTGTGGTTAAGGCTGAAGAAAATTAGTTTCTATGGAAATATTTCATTTCGAAAATGACTTTAAATATAAATCTTAGAACATGGAAGTCACGTATGGTTCTCCAAACCGATATTTTTAAAGCCGAGGAAAAGATTTTCATAATTTACATTTTACTTTTTTAAATTAAAAGTTTTTTTCTCATTAAAATCAAACAAACTTTCTAGCAGACTCCAAGTTAGGACAAACCATATGTAAGGGCTGGTGTCCGAAGCGACAGTCTGCTGCTTGTTGCTTGACACCTACTGCTATAATTGGCTTAATTATAGCACGGAGAAGGCTTGCAGAAACGGACACCTGTTACAGAAGCCGAGATCCAACATAATACCAAATATGTCCACGCTGCGTGCGGGTAGACCTTAGGTTTCATCATATAAACTGGATTCGCAACTTTCATATCACTGTTTATGTTTGCATTCGATCAGCTGATCGCTGTGCCACCGCCGCACAACGCCTAAATAAGGAATAAATAACAACGATGAGCTGATTTATGACTTTTTGTTTACCTTTACTGAACATCTGCTGATCATCTGCTGTTTGTTGTAATTACTGAAGTTGACTTATCTAATCTGAATAATAATATGATAAAGTCCGTCTTCGTCGTGGTTTAATTTCTCAAAACTTAAAACTACATTATCGAGTTTTGTAAATACAGTACGGTGTTCACTTTACTATACGCTCAGTTATATACTTTATATATATTACGATAAATTGATACTAATAAATCACGTTGTTAAAATTGCTATCTGCCAGGCTACTGGGCAGTGGCCTACTGCTTCTATTGAAAACAGACGTTTCGGCCCCACCATCGAAGACCATCTTCAGTGTAATACGATCAACAAATTGGCACGCTGTTCGCCAGTTCACCCCAGTACTGAGGTACAGATTGTGACCTCAGGTACTGGAGTGTAGGCAATGACCTGACGTACATTAGTCTGTCTAAACCTCAGTAATGGGGTGAATTGGCGAACAGCGTATAAACTACATACGAACTGGTGACTTACAGCTGTATACCAGATACTCCGTCACTGTCTGGATACGGATGTTTCCGTGCGTATTTATTTAGACACAAACATAAGCTGACCCTCTCAATGCTCACGCTTTTGAAAATTTAGAACACGACTGCGTTCAGAAATGTTCTGAATGGGATACCGGAGGATGCAGAACATATTTGTCCTTTGGGTGTCAATACGCGTTTTGAAAAAGCCCGTGGGAGGGTCAATGAGTCGCTGCGGGAACCTCTCTGATTCCGGACACTCCTGCAAGCTTCACGCTTGCTTGCTTGGTAGAATGAAATGCGGTAAATCTATGTGAAGGCTCTTCGAGGTATCGAAAGGTATAGAAATACGATACAGAATCCTTAAACACATTACGAGTGGACCCATCCACCCAGTCTACTTAAGGAATGGGTTCGGATGGCACCAGTGGCAGACAAAGGGTCGGCGTTAGGGACGGAGCACCTTCAACCTCGGGGCCTCGTATAAATTACATCACAGCTTCACTAGAATTTCTTAGAATTGTGTATACTACAACTGAAAATTGTTTGTTCTCTTTTGACCGTGCGAATGAGTTACTTGTAACGAGAAACGACTCTGAATTCGTATCGAACGTCGTACAGTCGGAAACCTCGGAAAAATAACGATTCCTAATTGATTTATTATCGTCTGGTATAGTGTCGGCAGTAGTTCAACAATGTGTCGTCTTCTCTTTCTTCTTCTTTTCCTCAATCCAAAGATTGGTGGGCTTGTATTTCTCCCCTTCCGAAGACAGTCTCTTAGTCACCACATACCTTCTTCCTCCATTTATATGCTCCTGTCTGAGCCTTCACCTCCCACTACGCCCCTAAATCTTGTATACGGTGACTTTAATAAGGAACAAGCGGTACAAAAAGTACAATGATTTCTACGACATATACGCACTACTAATGCTACCACAGAACCAGTTATATGGACAGCCCAGGAAGTTATTTAGTTTATTGTCGAATGGGACTTTACTGAATCCGTTCACTTTTCTGTCTCAACTTACAGTACTTTTTAACAATGTACTTGTCTGTTGCCTCATGTAAAATATCGGTATGGAGAACCGCACATGACTTCCATGTTCTAAGATTTCTATTTAAAATCATTTTCGAAATGAAATATTTCCAAAGAAACTACTTCTTTCTACTTCTTGGTTCAGCCTTAACCACAGTATTGTGGTCACTAACGTATACCACTTCACGGTAGCGCACTCGATTTCCACTGATGATGGCAGTCGATAGCACTGCCGAAACGTCTGGTTTTGTAGAAAACATTTGACCACGCCAAACAGCCCGGGAAGGAATTTTAACAACAAACTACTTCTTTGTAGCCGATAACGTAGCACACATGACATATAAATAAAAATTATCCCCTCCCCCGTCAACTGCCATTTTCATTTATAGAAAATTACCCCCATCCCCTTCAACTAGCCTCTATATTTATAGATATTTTATCTACCTTTCTACAGTGGATTATTATGATCTTCTTTTCAGGATACTTTATTTATCAAAATTAAGTACTTTACTCTTGTTAAAACATAAAATGTTGCTGGTAAACTACCCTTTCCCCGTAACCGATCTTCACCAAAAGAAATAGGCCTTGAGTCCTCTACAACTCAGGCACATATGCAAAAAATTATTTGATTCTATTTGAATCTGCAGCAATTATCGTTCGCCATAGTAAAAATTACCCTCGTAAAACATAAAACGTTGCAGGTAAACTACCCCTTTCTCTTAACCGATCTTCACCAAAATCAATATGCCTTGATTCATCTACAATTCAGGGACGTATGCAAAAAATTATTTGATTCTGTTTGAATTTGCGGCTGTTATCCTTTGCCATTCTACACACAGACACACACAGAGAAACGTTTCGAAAAATGACTTTTCTTCATGTTTTGAGGTTAGTACAATCAGAATCAGCCCTTATCTCGAACACGATTTTTTCGCCATCACCATACTTCCATTTCCTTATGGAACATGAAAGTAATAGAAAAATTATCTTAGCTCTCGATGGTACATTTTAGACCCAATTTGTCATAATATTCCGCCTGTATTTAAAAAAACGCTTATAGTAATGAAATACCAGTAAAACCTGCAAAGCGTGAATATATAAAGAAGTAATCTTGTCATCGGTTCATCCAAATCATCGTCCTTACTTTGAAAAGTACAGACACACTGAAGAATCAACAAATGATGACTGGTATTTGGAACGGTGAATAAATTTAATAAGCATTGTTTGTTGTCACGTGTCGTTCTAGAAATAAATTTAATAACACTGTCATGGTATCAATACTTCATGACTTTCAGAACAGCAAGTCCAATGATTTCCAATTTTTTTCAAGAGAATAATTATATGAAAATGTTAAAAGTGTAGGCCTAAACCTAAGAAATTGTGTGTATAAACAATATTAACAGGAAAATTCAAAAGATATATTATAGCCAGGATTAAAGAAGATAATTTATATTTCAGTTATTCTCACCACGTCCGTTGGTGGACTTGTGGTGTTTACGAATTAAAGCTTTAGTTGCTGTAGATGTCTGTACGAGGGTTTAGTAGCTGTTGATGTTGATGTAGTTGTTGATGATGCTGATGACGACGACAACGATGATGGTGGTGGTGATGATGATGATGACGGCGGCGGCGGCGGCAACGACGATTATGTTGATCATCATCATCATCATCGTCGTCGTCGTCGTCACCATCATCACCACCACCACCAACGCCGCCACCATTATATTTATGCTTATGATAACGCTGATGCTGATCATGGTGATGACGATACTGGTGATGGTGATGATGATGATGATGATGATGATGATGATGACGACGGCGGCGACGACGACGATTATGTTGATCATCATCATCATCATCACCATCACCAGTATCGTCATCACCATGATCAGCATCAGCGTTATCATAAGCATAAATATAATGGTGGCGGCGGCGGCGGCGGCGACGACGACGACGACGACGACGACGACGATGATTATGTTGATCATCATCATCATCATCATCACCATCATCACCACCACCGCCGCCGCCACTATTATATTTATGCTTATGATAACGCTGATGCTGATCATGGTGATGACGATACTGGTGGTGGTGGTGACGATGATGATGATGATGATGAAAGGCCAAGAAAATCTAACGAGATAGACAACGATCCAGGTAAGGGAAGAGAACTCTTAAGAATGATTCACCGAACATTGTAAAATAACTCTGTGTGTGTGTGTGTGTGTGTGTGTGTGTGTGTGTGTGTGTGTGTGTGTTTATAAACAGGGAAAGTGGTCGGGTTTCTAGTTGTTTGATTTTCGGTTAATATTTTGGAGGGTAGTCTAGGGTAGCTTGCAATAAGCAGTTGTGTATATTTTTAACTTTCACTCTTACACTCAACCTTGTGATACTGCTGATTTGTTAGTTTATGGTTTTAAGTGTTAAAATACTTGTTTCTTGTTTTTGTTACACGTTGATGTCACTGCCAGTTGAAAGAGAGCCACCAAAACACCTGCTGTTCAGCACACATTAGTGAGAACAGCTCAGTTCGTTAACTTGTACGACAGTGCAATCTTTTATAAGTAGACTTTAAAGTCCATTAACGCGTGCTAAACATTCTATTTATATTAACTACTGTTTTTAATTAAAAGTTTTACAGTTCTGTTTCTGGTAGTTCTGGTTGAAGTCGGGCAAATCTCGGAGGGTAACGTTGTTAATTTACTTTAGTTTGTAAAAATAAGCATCAGGGCGTAGTCACATCACGCACGAATTCATAAACAAATTGACTTCCTTGGCCGTCTCGAATATTGTGAAGGAAGGCTATTTTTGAAACTGCTTTTGATGTATCGATTTGCAGTACGTAAGTGAGATGTATTGTCTTTCAAATTTAAAAAAGCGTCCTTTGTGAAAATTCATCCCAGCGATGAGGCAGAGACTAAGGACTTTTGCCACGTATATAAACTTTCTTACCAGCACGATCTAAGCTGGAAACCAGCATCAACCAATCAGCATGAAGTGTTACCTGATTGGCTTGGGAGCAGAGCAAACCAAATCCTGTTTAGCGGACACCGTGTCAGTTGTTTCCGACAGTGAAGATGGACTCCGACGGTGGGGCCGAAACGCCTGTCTGATAAACCACACAACCAGTAGACCATGTTTCCAACTATGTTGACGCCGCGCCGGCCGTGAAAGCTGTAGCAACGCTGTACCAGAGTACGTTGTTCGTAAGGGCCGAATGAAGGAAAGTGTAAATCCAATTCCTGCTGTTTAAATTATGTCAAAGTTAACAACAATTAAATAAAAACCACAAAACATTAAAACATTAAACCATATATAAATATAAATTATCATGAGCAAGCAGAAAACCAGTAGGGATTTTCAGAAACAAATATTCACACAATTTGACAGCTCAACTCGAAATACAATGTGGAGAACGTTTGATTTTTTTTTTAATTCCTAAGATCGTTAACCTCATTAAGAGCATGTATGACAACTACAGATGGAACACCAAGCGTTGCTTTCCAACCTAATAGGAGTAACAACTGCCGTAAACAAGCTTGTTTGCTCTCACCATTATTGTTTCTGATAATATTTAACCTGATAATGACACACGCGATAAACAAACGGAAGTGAATTTAATGGAATCTCCATGAACGACTAGAGGGATGATATTTGTCTGCTATACCACCGTTATAAGAATACGGAGACGAAGCCAGAAGATCTGGGAGCTGAGGCTGCGAAGGCCGGGCCTTGAACAACACAGAGCACAGGCAACAGAGGACAACAATAACTGCATCACTGAAGTCAAAGTATCCTTTGCTACTCTTTGTCCGATCTGGAGGTCCAAGGAATTGGGAGACTACCTTGGATGTGAGATTTGGAAAGTAACTAAGCAGCTGACCTGACCAGAATATACAGACATTCATTAGTTGATGCTGGAGGACATCTTAAATATATGTTGGCCAAACGTCATCTCCAATGTTTCGCTTTGAAAAAGAACCACCAATCAGAAGCCCATTGAATTGGAAGTAAGGAGAAAGAGATGGCGATGGTTGGGGTACACGCTGCGGCGGCCGGACGGCCACATTGCAAAGAGGTACTCCACTGGAACCCGCAAGGGAGGAGGAGACGCGGTAGGTCCAGATGGTGGCGGACAATGGAAGGAGAAAGACGGCAGGAGGGTAAGAGCTTGGATGAATCAAAGCCTTAGCTTGAAAACAGGGCAAGATGGCGACACATCGCGGCCTTTGCTCCACATAAAGGGTTAAGGAAACAAGCGGAATATTCACAAACTATACACTATTCCCGTGGACGGTTGTACATGTTAATGGTTTATGGTTTCTGTGCATTAATTATGGGCAATTTTTACACAGAGGAAGAGCTTTCGCTTCGCATAACGCTCGTTCGTCATACTGTGCTGTGAGTTCGGCTCAAGGTCGAGTCAATCCTAGCCCGTCTACCCACTGTTGAGGCAATAAATCTGGCTGAGACAGGAGGACACATTTAGCAACAAGGCGACGTCTACACGTGAAAACTCATAACGATACCTACCCCTCCCGACGTGCAGCACGTGACTGGTACTGATGAAATTCCTAGTCTCCTTTAGCGATATTTGGCGTCATCTGTACTACGGCTAGACCCACGGCCTAATGATTGAAGTAAGATGGTGATATTTCCTTATTCCAAATGTTCATATAGTCTGTTATTGTAGCCTCTGAAGACGACCGCAGACTTGTTTGCTCAGAACGTCAATACCAATGACATGACATAGGTAGTCCGCAAGTGCAGTTCCCATCGTGTAACGGATTCATCGTTCTCTATGTTATGACAGATGTTTCCAAGGGCACATAAAAGTAGACAAACTAACCTTTTTCAATCCGCCTTGTGACTTATTTGTTTGTATATAGATGACGCGTTTCAAAGCAGATGCTTCCTCATCAAATCATAAAATATCCCTCGTAGGAGGTCATCAATGGTTAAGAAGCAAATGTTATTTTGCACTGTATACACATCAGTGCAAAATGACATTGGGTTTTTAACCAACGACGACCTCCCTATGAGGGATATTTTATGAGCTGATGACGAAGCATGTGCTTTGAAACGCGTCATCTATATATAAACAAAGAAGTCACAAGGCGGAGTGAAAAAGATTAGTTTGTCTACTCATACAAGTGACTAGTATACCATTGTAAACATGCATGCAGTATAAAAACGGACAGAAATGAATAGAAATACAAACCTATAGGACGAAGGTGTGTGGGTAGACCCAGGAAGAAACGGCTGGAGGATTTTTGAAGGCGGAACAGACAGCACCTTGCGTATGCCGTGTTGTGAAGATGGCGATGAACAGAAATTGAGATGTAAAAATAAAAATAAAATTTTACTGTTCATTAGTCAGACAAGTGACGCGAGAAGTGGACGTGTATGTAAGTAATAAGGCCACACAGTGGACGCTCTTCGGTGTCAAAGTTCTTCTTGCCCGCTGGAGCCCAAACTGGTTGTTCTTGTCAATGAAAATTAATAAAAGTAATTTGAGCCGAACCGGTCGGCGCGACCCTAATTATCTCGCCGGCACACTTTTCACACACAGCCTTTTTCTCTCTCTCTCTCTCTCTCTCTCTCTCCACATAACGTTTGTTTGTTATTAACAAAAAAAAAGTAGATACCGTATACGTATTCGGATGCGCTCTCATTATAATGTAAACGATCTAATTGTGTCAACGATATCGCGGTACCACATTCCGACCGAACAGTTATGTTTCAAATTACATGTGCCGTCAGCTGTTTGTTAAAAATCAGCTGTCACGGTGTTGTGTCAATAGAGATAGTCAAAGAAACGAGTTTGTCATCATCACCATGACCCGACTTTAAATTCCTTGCAGATTTAAAAGCGCTCTTTCGGTTTATACTGACTCATGAACACAATATTGGGATACGTGTCACTTTCCATTCCAACGCAGCTTTTCATACTTTCATGCTTTTTCAACCGCCTTTTTCCACCCCTTGCTGTTTCCAATTCTCTCACCACCACCTGACTAATTAACGTTTTGTTTATTTCGTAGATTGCCCTTATTCCGCCAGCTCTAGTACACAGATAAAAACAATTCAGTATCCAAGAACTAGCAGTCACTCTCTTTAACCCTAATTTTCGGTGGTGTGTAATCGTTAGCTAACGAGTTTCTACGGACTTTATTCATCGTTAAAATTTTAAAATATTGCAGATGATATCAATATTACGGCAAGATCCCAAAGAAGAGCAAAAGAGATATTCCAGGAATTCAAAGGTTAAGCAGAAGAGATTGGATTACAGGTTAATACAGATAAAACAAAGTTTATGATCACCACTAGGAAGAAAACCAGGAAACCTGAACAGTCTGAAATCGAACCACTATACCTGGAAATAGTTAATCAGTTTAAATATTTGGGATGTTGGATGGCAGAAAACAATGAAGAAATAAATGAAATAAGGAAAAGGATATAGGCCGCAAATAGAACATATGCTTCGTTGACATCTATATTCAAGACAAGGAATATCCACCATCAGTCCAAGGTCACATTATGTAAAGTTATTATTAGACCGGTGATAAAATATGGCAGCGAGACTTGGATTCTGAACAAACAAGCCGCTAACATAGTCAATACTTTTTAAAGGAGAATTTTGAGGAGAATATAGGGGCCAATCCAAGTAAACGGGATATGGAGAATGCGTCACAATGAGGAACTATACAAGCTGTATAAAGACAATGATCTGGCCACCACCATCCGACTGCACAGATTGCAATGGGCAGGACACATCATTAGGATGAAAGACAACCGAATACCTAGAAAGGTACTGTTTAGTCAGATCGAGGGTAGAAGGACTGTCGGAAGACCCAAGACACGCAGGATTGACGCAGTGGCAAGGGATGCTGATAATTTACTTAAAATAAAACGATGGACATCGATCGCCAAGGACAGGGAAAAATGGAGGCGGATGATTATGGAGGCTAAGGTTCGACTTCGAACTGTGGCGCCATAAAAGAAGAAGAAAATTTTAAATGCACAACGTTTCGACCACTGATCTGTGATCGTCTTCTCGAGAAACAACGATTTAATCTAATAATTTAAAGTTAATTGAGATAGTGTGCAAGAACAAACTTAAATCGCTTAAAAAGAAGTAATTATAAACTAATTATTTGGATTATTACTACGAGTTTCAATTTTTTGGGACAGGACAGGTATTCATCTGGTTGTCCTCATTCGTTTAGACAAAACGTTCACTGCCGATGCGTACTGTCTTTAATATCATTTTTACTTCATTAATAATGTCTTCTTACTTAAATCTGGGTCTTCCTCTTCTCCTTCTACCTTCTGAATTTTTTTCCCACGATCTTCTAGGGTATCTTCGGTCTTCCATTGTACAGACGTGACAAAACCATCAAAACTGTGAGTTTTCTGTCATATTAATTAAAGAGATCACCGCGAGGTTCCTGCGGTTAGTGAAGCTTCGTATTCTATCTCGTCTTGGTTTCTTTTCTAAACTTCTAAGAAATCTCATTTCCATTGCGTGAATTTTACTTTTATGTCTTCCCTTCAAGGTTCATGCCTCACATCCATAGGTCAAAAAATATACAGATTTTTATTTTGCTGGTTTTGTTCCCGGAAACGTTTGTTTTATGGCTCCATACAGTCTGCTGGCTGCTGAAGTACATGACCCTATTTCTCTCTGTTTTAGTCCTACCATCTTCATTAAAAACTGTACCTTAATATTTAAATTTTTCTACCTGCTCGAATTATATTATGATGTCCCGTTTTGTTTAACCATCATATTGATAGTCCTACGTGATCCATTATGTTCTGTTTATTTGAATCCAAATAGCGAAAAGAACTGCCAAACCACACGGTCCGTCAAAATTGCAGTAAATTTAAAAAAAAAGGTCAGAAAGTCAAAATTTGTAAAAAAGATGTCAAAGCAACCCGGTCCGAGACCGTGTTTGCTTTAACCCAAAATGGACTAACCTCCAGTGGTGATGTCGACCTCGTTGCAGACCTGTGTGAAAATGACGGCCTGTCAAAAATGAAAAACGCGTCCTTACAGCATTCGAAACTAGTTTTGAAACTAGTTTTTGGAAGGCCTTTGGCTTACATGAAACAGTCTCGCCAAGGGCTTGGAAGAGTGCTCATCGTGTCTTTCAAAAGCCCTCGTTTGAAAATTAGTAAGTTACTCGTTATTCGTTATAACCAATCTCACTTTTATTTCTAGCAAAACTTGTTCTCAAGGATCGCGGTCGCTGCTGTTTGTCATGATAATTCCTTGGCTTTACTTACATACCTACCTATTCACTCACTTTTCCTTTTCCCCACAGGGTTGGAGTTTTGTTGTATTTGTCGTCAACCAATCTGTTTATGCCAATCCGTGACGTAGAGACTTTTTCATCACTTTTCTTATCCTACCTCGTTTTCCTGCTCACTTTCCAAATATCGTGCAATTTCTCTGAAACACATCAATACATCGTGTGAGTGATTGGTACCGTACTTGAAAATATTGTTACGACGGTCTACTGATCGTCGTACGGTACCGTACAGTGGAAAACTAAATACAAGACACTAATAAAGTCACTAATATCCAGCTTTAATTATACCAATTAACAGTTTGTAATCAGCAAGTTATTCAACAAGATTATTCTCGTACAACAATTCAAGTTAATCTGTCACACAATAATAATGTCAACCATAGGCGTAACTTGAGAGGGGCAAGGGGGTACTCCCCCCTCCCCCCAATGTTCCGAGCATTATAAAATTTTGTTTCCAGTTGTTATAAATAAAAACTAACAAATAGTCAAACAGGAGACAGTTTCTATGCTTGCGAGCACAGTAAGCACTATTTATCAACGTCTGTACTGTTATGAGACGACTAGTTGCCATAAATTTATTATTCTTATTTCTTTCGAAGAAAATTTTAAGGAGAATGTTTGACAGATTTGAATTATATACGTCAAAATAATATTTCTGTTCGAAAAAACAAACACTAGAGACCTAATTAACTGGAATACAATGCGTGCCTTTTACACAAACAAAGACTTGTTTTGGAACACCGTAATGAAATAATAAGCGCAGCTGTACTTCTAAGCATTTGCTCTCTTCACTTGTTCACGAATCTTAAAAGACGGTCGTTTGGAACTGTTATTTGTTAATGATTACTGATACAAGTGCGGTCGGTTACTCGGTCGTGTACGTAGTCCGTTAAAGTACACGTCGCTTGTCTCTTTCTTAATTCGTTATTGTTGTGATTATTTTGGTTTTTTGTGTTCCTAAGTTCTGAGAAATGGGAGATAAGAAACGCAAAGGAGTAACACTGTTTAATATCTCTGAAAATTGCCTGACTGGCAATTTGAAAGTTTCTTTGTTTTGACTGATTCGGCTTACTGCTACTACTGCCGAGCATTTTGTGACAGTGTGCCTAAGGAAGAGGATGCGTTTACGAACACTGGGTATAAGAATTGGAAGAACTGAAATTGTTTATGTTTATAGGCCTACAGTAACTTATATTTGTTCTAGGTAAATATAACTGGAAGTACAACTTATGAAAAAAAGGTTTGTTGATCATTAAAAAATGAAATTGTCCCTCGTTTACTAACTAAGAATTATTACTAAACTTTCTAATTTTGTATATAATATATTTTATTAATTTTAATTTTTTTAATTTTTTCACTACACACTTGAATTTGTGAAGCTTTACCCCCTCCCCCAAGCTAGGTCCCAAGTTACGCCCATGATGTCAATTATAAAGAATTCCGCACTATAATCACTTTTTACTAATACACCACTTGAAACGCACTGTGTAAATCGCCCGACAATAACTCGAACCTCACTTGAATAAATCGCCACTTAACTAAATAACTAAAACTAAGTGTCGCTGAATGCCTATATTTATACTCCGCTGAGATTCTACAATAATTCATAATACGCGTCAGCACTATATAAAACACTAGAGCGTAATTTTTTGCAGCCTTGAATACAGTGCGCGCGGACTGGTGACGTCTGGAACAGCCTCGGTCAGGTTGACGCATATTAAGAATCACGTAGGCACACAACATTACAGCTGGGCTCTGCTGGGATAGCCGAGAAACGTGTAGAACGTTCTACAATGGCGTAACACTACAATAAGTATGCCACAGACGACGACACGACGCTCCGTTGATTCTCAGTTCTCAGTCTGTTAAACGTTAATACATCTTTTTTTTATTTAATAAAACAGTTGTGCGTTTTAAAATATTGGGGTGTAAAGTTAGCAGGCCTCCTCGTGGTGCACCCTGGGTAATGCTAAATCTGCTAACAGCGATCGCCAAACGCGCCTCCAAGCGTATACTACAAAAGAGCGATCTTCACAGGACAAAAGATAATGTACAGAGCGATCGACACGAGAATTAGACGAAGACGCTGTTTAAATCGCCCTTCTCAGGGCGTTGACAATCAATTCCGCATCATCTTCTGGAATGCTGGCGGATTGAGCTCTTCAAAGTTTACCGAGTTCAAGACACTTGTTTTTAAAAATGACGCAGACATTTTTATTATTGTCGAAGCTGAGGCTTCTACGGAAGCAATGCGTTTTTATGAAGTGACAAACTATACGAATTTTATCCTAAAAAGATCTCGACAAATTGCCTCCGGTATCATTGTGGGAATCAACAACAAGGTGGCAGGCAAATACACTATCTTACATGAAATGGACGAGCTTGACAAACTTGAAGCTACCTGCATTGAAGCGTGGTCCAAGGAAACACATTTCAGGATAATTGGCCTATACAATCCACCCAATAATGTTCCAAACTTAGACCGTATAAGTGACCTCAGCAGACACCGCAACTGCATTATCATCGGTGATTTCAATGCTCACTCAACACGCTGGGGTTATAACACATCTAATCCAACCGGCAAAGCTATTGAAGACCTTCTAGATTCTACCAATCTGATACATGTGGCTTCTGAGCCCACATTCTTGTGGTACGCGGGATATTTAAGCACGCCAGACCTCTCTGTAGTCAATGCTAACCTAATTTCGAGGACGAACCTTACTCTCGCCGATGCTATGGAAGGATGTGGACACCGAGTTCTGTGCCTAGATGTCCTTAGTAAAAAATAACCTCAAAATACCCCTAAACTTTCGCGCTGGAACTTCAAGAAGACTTCTTGGGACAAGTTTACTGCGCTAACCGACGAGTTCACCGACGAATTATTGGTTGATGATAGCCTTGAAAGATCGGCCGCTCGATTCTCTGAGAGCATAATACGTGCGGCACGAGAAAGCATACCAAGAGGTCAGGTAAAAAAATACAAGCCCTTCTGGAACGAAAATCTTGTCTCACTCAAACGTGAAAGAAACTGGTGTAGACGCAAAGCAGAAGCAACAAAGTGCATAGAGGACTGCATAAACCTAAGAAAAGCCCAAGCTGCCCTTCGTCGAGCAATTACGAATTCCAAAAGAGAAATATACAGAACATTCGTTGCCAACTTGGACTTCATGAAAGACGGACTCAAGGCCCACAAGTTCATCTCAAGTCTCAATAACGACAAAAGCAACCTTTATTGGGAGCCAATCTCTGTGAACAATAAGCTACTAACCAGCCCCAAAATGATAGCCAACGCCCTCTGTACACACTACGCTGCTGTGAGCAGATTAACAGTCACCTCAAACGAGAGACAAAGCACCTCAATCAAGGACAAGCAAATGTGCCCAACGGCTGATGAATGGACGGTATTCTACGAAAGTTTCTCATCGGAGGAACTAGAACTAGCACTTGCTTCTCTACAATTGGGGATGATACACCCCTGGATCCTGTTCATCGCTACTGGGAGGCTTGACGTCGCATGGCTGAGAAGCCAAGGACAGGCGTTGGATAAAGTAAAGCAATGTAAAGTAAGTAAAGCGTTTTAAAATACGAATAAATTAAATAATGTCTGCATACGTAACATTGTTGACACAGATTAACTCTCAGTGGTTCGTAACTTTAGAATACAATAATGTTATTGTTATCTGCCATTATGTTTCTACTCTCTCTCTCTCTCTCTCTCTCCTAGGTTAGCAGCCCATAGGCTGGTTGGCAGCAGCTTTTCTTTTCAACTCACAATATGATGTGAAGTTCGTATAGACGATAAGCTGTTTCTAAACGGGGTCGTCCTCTGTGATATTTCCCTTCAATTGTTCTTTCTATTATTCTCTTAACCAACCCATTGTGTCATAGTATATGCCCTATAAACTTAGCTCTTCTGCCTTTTAAATTCCGTAGAAAGCTCTTCTCTTCCTGAGGTCTTCTAAAGACTTCCTCATTCGTTAACTTCTCCCTCCAGCTTATCCTGAATATTCTTCTGTAGCACCAGGTCTCAAATGCTTGTAGTCTTTTCTTGTCACTTTTTCCAATTGTCCAGTATTCACTCCCGTATAAGGCAACACGCCACACGTATGTCTTTACTAGATTCTTCCTTATTTTTAGATTGATAGTATGTTTCTACTAACAAACTACAATTCCTTAAATTTAGACAAGAAGTGATTTAGCCTACATAGTTCAAACAAGCAAGATTTTGCGACGTTGTACTAATCCGTCTGGTATATCAATTGACGATGTAAACAATTTTAAAGACAATAATTACAATATACTAATCCTGTTACGTTGAAACTCTAAGCACGCAAAGCGAGAAATTAAGTCTGAGGTCAAATTTACTGTCAATTTAATTCTCTAGACATTTATGTAACCTATAACTAAACTCGGTTATAGAGGAGTGGATGATGACCGAACACGACATATAACGTACACATTATGTACCAGACGAAATGGGAGTGCCACAAGGGCAACATATTCGCCACCGGATGTTGTTGACATTACGAAATGACGAACGTTTCAGTCAGCTGGACGTGCGGAACGCGTAATGACATCTAACGTTTCTGGTTTATGGCCCGTGGAAAACGTCTGTACACGGTTCCATGGGCCGAGGCCGTGAATAGGTTCCAACCCTGCGTTTCGTGCTCGTCCTAGTTTTGCTGTTAGATTTTCTTTCGGAATCCCGTCTACCTCATTAATAAGAAAATTTTTTAAATTTGTAATATTTTCATAGAGAACAACAAATCATAAAAAAATCAGGAAAGACGTTATCGACTTACATATGCAGGAAACAGCGAGTTCAGTTATTAGGCCTATACACGAATGAGTGGTGTTAGCCTGTGGCATAAAGAAACGACTATATCTCTATCATCATTATCATCATCATCGTCGTCGTCGTCGTCGTCTTCTTCTTCTTCTTCTTCTTTTTCTTCTTCTTCTTCTTCTTCTTCTTCTTCTTCATCTTCTGTTTCTTTTTCTTCTCCTTGTCCTTCTTATTCAGTCGTGTAAAAAACTTTCATCTCCTATTTACAAGGTAAGAGTAAGAGTAATAATCTTTGGTGGTAAGTGGTGTGGTCTAATTCTGTTAAAATCTCATTGAAAACCACTTTTGCGTGTCCGATTTCTCAGAACTCAAAATGAATTAATAGGTTGTAACTAAAGCAAAGGAGAGGAGGTACAGGATCTATGAGTCAAGCACAGGGGAAACGCTTCAAAAGTTAACAGAAGAAGAAACAAACAAGGTCGTGCGTTAGGCAAACTCAATTATACACGCCATTCCATATTTAAAAGTTATCAGTTTAAATCACAAATAAATAAAAAATGCACACAAACACTTCTGGCGCGAACTGTGCACGTATGCTACAAACAACAGTATACTAGCTTACTGAACAGTAGGTTTATACCAGTTTAGTGGTCAGCCCAGTACAAGTGCGAGTGCCGGTGTATGGAGTAGGGATGTCCACTAAAACCCAGTAAACATGATCTATTCACTCGACTGGAATCTTCACTGTCGGATGCACTAACATTTAGTACTAAAATGCGTGTTTACATGTGGCAAATGCTAAAATCCAGTGTTAAATTTTAGTTACTGTAACCGTGAAAATTAGCCGTAAGACACAGAGGCTGAAGTGTCCTGAGAATGGAAGACAGCAGGACGGCCACACAACTGTACACGGGTTCTCCTAGTAAAGTGCGACCTAGCAGACGTCCTAGAGAACGGCCCAGTAGTCGGTGATCTGAAACATCTCCGTTGCTCAAGACGACAGTGGTTGAGCAGGCAGGCCAAGAGAAACTACATGCGTTGTTACGCCAGTGAAGAAGAAGAAGAAGAAGAAGAAGAAGAAGAAGAAGAAGAAGAAGAAGAAGAAGAAGAAGAAGAAGAAGAAAGTAAAAGAAATTATCAAGAAGGGGAACCCCTGAAAGGATGTGAACAACTGTAACAGTGAGTGAAGGCAGAACAGGCAATTTGCGTAACATAAGTTAAGAAGAAGAAGAAGAAGAAGAAGAAGAAGAAGAAGAAGAAGAAGAAGAAGAAGAAGAAGAAGATGACTCTCAGCGCGTAAAATAAAGTTTGAAACGACTTTCTACCTTCCACTATGAAGGTGGGTCTCATGTCTAAGAACATTTCATTCATTCGTTCGTCGTGAGCATGCGTGCCCGACGGTTTTGTTAATTACACGTTATCACAAATGTTCTTCCACGCGCTGATTCTCATGCCTTTCTCCCAAATTCCGGTCGACTTATTTGATATTGATATTTTCACACCCGGTGTAGGTAAACTCTCACTCGCCCGCTCACACACACATACACACTCACCGCAATTGTTTTAACAACTCATTTAAGGGCAACACGACAACACGCAAATAATGTTTTATTTTAATTACAGATATCATCACTAGGTCGCGGTACTGTTAAACGTATGCAGTCAGTGCGTTTATCGGCCCCAAGATCTCTGGCTTCATCTAATGAGTGTAGTAGCATCTTGCACTTGCGCGCTCACGTGAGTTTGTTGAATAAATGAAAATTAATAACTCACAATAATTTCCCTTGACAAGCGGGTTTTTTAATTACGATAATAGTTTGTTTCCAGTTCGTTAACACCTGAACCCCTCCTCCTTTTCCTCACTTTAGTCTTCTTTCTCCACGATTTTCAATCCATAGTTGGTCTTCCATCAAAGGCGTATTTCCGAGGGAGGACCGGATCCCCCGCGAGAAACTCGAAAAAAGTTGACGAATTTAGTTACTCTCTTAACTTTCAGCTGTGAACTCTAATATAGTAAACAGGTACGCTAATTTTTAAATATACAAGTAGGTTTATTACACAGCATTCGCGTATACGTCTGAAATATGAAATATAGGTTGATAAGTATCTTGTAAACAGTGTTTAAATAACGTATTTTATTGTGATATTACCGTTTACTTAATTGGGGCTGATTTCAGGATGTTATCACGCGTTTTTCAACCACTTTATACATAAGAATGTTGATTAGTCTCAA
Organism: Magicicada septendecula; assembly: GCA_034769895.1. Taxonomy (NCBI): domain Eukaryota; kingdom Metazoa; phylum Arthropoda; class Insecta; order Hemiptera; family Cicadidae; genus Magicicada; species Magicicada septendecula. The sequence goes on along the minus strand of CM068374.1, from coordinate 364,685,454 downwards.
CTTGATTTTTATTTTGTATGAAGCCTACTCGACAACCCCACCCCCACCCCAATGCCAAATTATAGCTACGCCGCTGTCTTCCATACAGTTCTTTTGTCATCTGCCTTTTCGGTTTCACAGAGCGAGTTCTGTATTCGAAGTTTTTGGATCATTTGTTTATAGACGTCTAGCGTGTATACGTTTCTTTTCCTTCTTTTCATGGTGCTATAGTCTCTATTGGGCCCTGGCCTTCTTCCACTGCTGCTCTTCAATTCCTCACCCCGCAGAAGAGTCATAGCGCCGCGCCGGACGTTGCTCTGTTAGCGGGGTTCTTGGTCTTCCCCTTCTAGTGTCATTCACTCGCTCTATACGTCCTGCGTTGTAGCGTGCTCTAATCCAGGATGCGGGGCACCTTGTATAGTTGTAATGTAATTCGTACCTGAACCTGATGCGCCATCCATAATTCTTTCTAACTGACCCAGAAATTCTCCTCAACACTTGACTCTCAGGTATTTCCAGCAACTCTTCATTTCTCTTCGTGTGGGCGTCCGACTGTCTCACCCATACGTGACAGTTGTAGGTCGTATTATCGTCTTGTACATCATAAGTTTAGACTTTCTGTTTATACTATCAGGCCTATAATGTCTAAATTTGGGGCTGCTTGAATAACATTATACAGAATAACAAAAATCTAAAAAATGGAAACTAAAACAAGAATATGTAAAGCAGTTGTATAAGATCAGTGCTCACTTATGGGTGTGAGTCTAGAGCGCTAACACAAAAGACTAGACGGATAAGTGAAGCAACAGAAATGACTATTTTAAGGGAAATCGTTAAGAGATAAGGTCATAAGTGTCACGATTAAGGATGAATTTAAAAAACTGAACCTGTAAATAATTGAGAAATGAACAGGAAATCTACTGGAATGAACTTACAGAATGTGTGGATTAGTAACCTGGTAACCAAATGGATAAAGGAATTTAGGAAATCCAAAATTAAGATGTAAAGACCAGTGAGGTACCTAGGCTATTTGGTACCCGGTGTGGAGTTCACATTTGTCACCTCCCTATAATGATGTCCCCCCTCAAAACGGCCAAACATCATCATTTACTCAGATTTGAGTAAGCTAATACCGAATATACTGTCTTTATTTTCAACATGAATGTAGCTTTTCTTTCAACAATGCAAGTGCAATATTTAATAATACAGCAACTACACAAACACAATATTAACTATAGTCGTGGTAGCCTATGCATATTTTCTTACATATTAAACTTTACTAGCACATGCCACTTACAGATACTGAAACTACACATCAAACTACGCTAAAATTATTATCAGGATCAATGCTCTGTTGCTGACTATTAGTAAAATTATAAGAACAAATAGGATCTTCATCAATCAAAATACACATTTCGATTTAAAAATACTTTAATATCTTCAGTTAGCTGAGATTTGGTTAATCCATAATTCATTGTAAATGCATACATCACATCAGTATTACTCTATGATCTTAGAAACCTTACATTTTTTGTTTTCGTACTTTGATTTCACCAGATTCACTAATCACATCGTCAAAATTAATTTTATCAGCTGTCTTCTGCTCGATTGAAATAATAGCCAAATCCGAAAGCCTCGTCTGGCTTACAGTAGAACGGAGATTAACTCAAGTTTAGAAAACGTTTGTTCACACGAAGCTGTCGATATGCAAATTGTCAAATAGAGCCTTAGTGCTAAAGCCAAGTTTGGAACAGAGTCAGAAAATTCCATTTCAACTATGAATTCCAAAAATTTGAAGACGACCACTTCTTGCCATCTTCTTGGTTGATTTCAGCCCCTCGCAAATGTCTTCTCAGTCGCTCGATTTCAACGATGATGTTTTCTTTGGAGAATTCATCGAACGTTGCAATATTTATGATAGAATTTGCAGATCTTCGTTTGAAGCGCCGACTAAATTATTTGGTTCCAGAACAGAGAACAATTTTGACACTTTTTCCATTGATTAGATCCTATTATCAAGTTTTGAATGAAATTGATCCACTTATTCAAACATAGCTCCTTTCAATTCTTGTTTTATTGTAAGACCAACATCTCTTCACTTTTCGCCTGGCATCATCTTCTTGAACTTTCTGTAGTTCAACGTAGGTGCTATTGTTTTTTATCACTTTGTCAAGTTACAGCTTCTACATAATACATATAATATTTATAAATATCTAGTAGGCCTCTCTAAGAAATTTAAAAGTAAAAATTCAATATTTTTTCTAATTTGAGAAAACAAATTTATATTTCAAAATGGCACCTGGTGTGGACCGCACAGCCCGCACCTACTAGGTACGCCACTGGCCGAAAGACACGTTATCACAGTATTGATGAATGCACATAGTCCTAAGCCACAGGTTAATCAAAAGGATCAGAAGAAGAAGACGAGGAAGAAGGAGGAAGAAGATGTTTAAATAATATTGATAATGATGATGAGGATGATAAGTACACACAATGAACAAGAATGTATAATAAGAAATCTGATGCACTGTTTTATGATGTGGAGGGAGTGTGGAGCGCGATGTTATGATCAGAAATAAAATTCCGATTTGTGACTGTGTCCAAGTTTTGGAACTGAGTGTAGCAGGTAATAAAAACGCTAAATGAACTTTTGATAGTCGTTTAATGGGTTCCTATTACTAAGTATAGTCCATTGATGTGGGCCTAGGTCAACGTAATTGTAGCGGGGTGAGGCTGTGTATATAACGAGGGGAGACAGAATGAGTCACACACGTCACCACACCGACCCGAAACGCGGGGGTGAGCAGATAGCCCAATTGTCCGCGTCTGTTTCTTCTTTCCACCTGCTGACGCACAAACAAATTGTTGCGGACTCTCAATTGATCACAACTATAAACAAATAATGTCATCAGCAATATCATATTACGTGGAAATTTCTGTACGATTTTCCGATGTAGCTTACATACGTAATTTTATTTCCTTGCAGAGAATAAAACTAGGGCTACCACATGTTCTCTTTTTCTCTGATCCTCCTCTTTCTTAACTGAAAAATGTATGCCGGGAAAACGAGAAAAATAATCGACATTGATTTTTTAAATATTTGTAACATTTCACGAATTACCTTCTAGTTTTGTACATAGTATTATTCTGCGCATTACTGGATATTGTACTGCACATTATATACTGAATGTGCTAACTTTTACTTCTTCTACTTCTTCTATGGCGTAACAGTTCGGAGTCGAACCTTACCCTCCGTTTTTCCCTGTCCTTGGCGATCGATGTCCATCCTCGCCACTGCGTCAATCCAGCGTGTCCTGGGTCTTCCGACAGGCCTTCTACCCTCGATTTGACTAAACATTACCTTCCTCGGTACCTTACATCTTAATTATGTGTCCTGTCCATTGCAACCTATGCAGTCGGATGATGGTGGCCATCTTGTTTTGTCTTTATACAGCTTGTGTAGCTCCTCATTGTGACGCGTTCTCCATATCCTAATATATGACGCTAACTTTTACTATTGGACTTTTATTTGACTAAATGAAAAAGTTTCAATTAAAACTATCTTATCAAAATTTGGATAATTATTGTTTTGTGTTTGATCGTTAATAAGTAAGTGATTCAACCTCCAAAATAATTGTAAAATAATTATAGAAAATGTGGTTTAATTTAACAGTAATCCGTGTGAAGTTTGCAACTGAAATTATAAAGAAAAACGTAACAATCCTTTTGTGTAAGTAAACAAACATATTAGCTCTATCGAAATTGTTTTTTATACGTGGAAAATGTGGATTTGTGAATATTTAGAGTAACAGACTACGCCATTGATTTCTAATTAAGTAAAAGTGGGTCACAAAGATGGGCCTGTGACCATATTATTTCTTGAACAAATCGATTTGTATTCGATTCATTTGTTGATCAGATTCCAAGATTGTCCATAGTTGTCGGTGTCGGTAGTTTAATGTCGACCGAGCTAACTCAACGTCCGTCGCCTAAAATCAAGCTGTGTTCGTACCAGTAATGTAACTACAGTAGGAGCTGCTCCTTGTGGGGGGGGGGGGGGGTGAGAGACTAACTTGAAGATTGAACTTCCCATTTTCCTCAGGACAAATAAGAAAATCAGGATTTTTCCGGTACATTTTTATAAATACATTTTATAAATTCTTTTTTACTTCCATGTTCCATAAGGAAATGGAAGTATGATTATGGCGAAAAAAATTGTGTTCGAGATAACGGCTGATTCTGATTGTACATGAATCAAAACAATGAAGAAAAGTCATTTTTCAAAAAGTGTGTGTGTATGTGTCTGTCTGTCTGTCTATCTGTGTGTCTGTGTTTAGAATTTTTTCTATGGCAAACGATAACAGCCGCAAATTCAAACAGAATCAAATAATTTTTTGCATACGTCCCTAAATTGTAGAGGACTCAAGGCCTATTGTTTTTGGTGAAGATCGGTTAAGGGAAATGGGTAGTTTAACAGCAACGTTTTATGTTTTAACAAGGGTAATTTTTTCTATGACGAACGACAACTGCCACACATTCAAACAGAATCAAATAATTTTTTGCATACATCCCTGAATTGTAGAACACTCAAGGCCTGTTGATTTTGGTGAAGATCGGTTAAGGGGAAGGGGTAGTTTACCTCCAACATTTTATGTTTTAACAAGAGTAATTTTTTTTATGACGAACGATAACTGCCGCAAATTGAAACAGAATAAAATAATTTTTTGCATATGTGCCTGAGTTGAAGAGTACTCAAGGCGTCTTGAGTGTGGTGAAGATCGGTTAAGGGGAAGGGATAGTTTACCAGGAACATTTTATGTTTTAACAAGAGTAAAGTACTTAATTTTGATAAATAAAGTATCTTGAAAAGAAGGTCACAATAATCCACTGTAGAAAGGTAGATGAAATATCTATAAATAAAAAGGGTATTTGAAGGGGGAGGGGGTAATTTTCTATAATGAAAATGATAATTGAAGGGGAGGGGTTAATTTTTACTTCCATGTTCCTTAAGGAAATGGAAGTATGGTGATGGCAAAAAAAATCGTCTTCGAGATTATTGCAGATTCTGATTGTACTACACTCAAAACATGAAAAAAAGTCGTTTTTCGAAAAGTGTCTGTGTGTCTATCTGTCTATCTGTAAATTTTTTTTCTATGGCAAACGATAACAGCCGCAAATTCAAACAGAATCAAATAATTTTTTCCATACAGCCCTGATTTGTGGAGTACTCACGACCTATTGTTTTTGGTGAAGATCGGTTAAGGGAAAGGGGTAGTTTACCTGCAACATTTTATGTTTTAACAAGGGTATTTTCTATGGCAAACGATAACAGCCGCAAATTCAAACAGAATCAAATAATTTTTTGCAAACCTCCCTGAATTGTAGAGATCTCAAGGACTTTTGAGTTTGGTGAAGATCGGTTAAGGGAAAGGAGTAGTTTACCTGCAACATTTTATGTTTTAACAAGGTATTTTCTATGGCAAACGATAACAGCCGCAAATTCAAACAGAATCAAATAATTTGTTGCATACGTCTCTGAATTGTAGAGATCTCAAGGACTTTTGATTTTGGTGAAGTTCGGTTAAAGGGAAGGGGTAGTTTACCTGCAACCTTTTACGTTTTGACAACAGTAAAGTACTTGAAAATTCATTTAAACTTTTTCAAACAATGGTAATTGTTAAAAATAAAATAATTTTGTTGCCAGGCAATAAAATTATAATTTTTTCATTTTAGTGTAAATCATGTATGAGTGAAAATATATCGTTCGTGGCAGGCAAGCATATCTCAATTATGTAATGTTTACGTTTCCATTTTATTATTATGATTACTGCAATAAAAAGGGAGGGAAGACACACACACACACACGCACACAAAATTCGCGTTATTTCTGGCCTCACTCATGTTTTATTTTCTTACATTTGCACGCTTTTTAAATGGAAAGTGCCGAAACCCACACCAACATAACGCGTGCAAGCCGAAAAAGTGTCCAGCGTGGATAGCGATTTGCTTCCTGTGGATCGCTGGGCAGTGTAACTGCACGTGTTTACAGAGGAACGATTCACAGACAGACTTTTCGTCTTTAGGGAATGAACCCTCTGCAAGATGCTGAGGGTCCATGAGTGACTTCCGAGCGCTCCTTCTTTTCCGCGTGTTTGTTCTGTGAAACGTACACTGTAGATTCGCAGCTTTACTCTAAGCAACGCTCAACAGGAAATGTGTAAAATTTTTGTCCACGTTGTACCCTCATACACACTAAACCTGCTCTGATGTTTTAATTACGGACATCATAATATTAAAACTTTGGAAACTTGAGCACTACTTAATGGAGATCAATCATTAACTTATACAAGCCATTAATTTTATGCACATTTTTTATATATATGTGTACTACGTTATCGGCAACAAAGAAATAGTTTTTGTTAAAATTCCTTCCCGGGATGTTTGGCCGTAGTCCAATGTTTTCTACAAAACCAGATGTTTCGGCAATGCCATCGACTTCCATCATCAGTGAAAATCGAGTGCGATAACGTGAGGTGGTATACGTTAGTGACCACAGTACTGTGGTTACGGCTGAAGCTGTAAGTAGAAAGAAGTAGTTTCTAAGGTAATATTTCATTTCGAAAATGATTTTAAATATAAATCTTAGAACATGGAAGTCATGTATGGTTCTCCATACCGATATTTATTCGTGTACTACATTATCGGTAACAAAGAAGTAGTTTGTTGTTAAAATTCCTTCCCGGGCTGTTCGGGCGTGGTCCAATGCTTTCTGCAAAACCAGACGTTTCGACAGTGCCATCGACTCCTACCATCAGTGAAAATCTAGTGCGCTAACGTGAAGTGGTATACGTTAGTGACCACAGTACTGTGGTTAAGGCTGAAGCAGTAAGTAGAAAGAAGTAGTTTCTATGGAAATATTTCATTTCGAAAATGATTTTAAATATAAATCTTAGAACATGGAAGTCATGGATGGTTCTCCATACCAATTTTTACATGTTCCATAAGGAAATGGAAGTATGGTGATGACAAAAAAATCGTGTTCGAGATAATTGCAGATTCTGATTGTACTACCCTCAAAACATGAAAAAAAGTAATTTTCGAAAAGTGTCTGTGTGTGTGTCTATGGCAAACGATAAGAGCTGCAAATTCAAACAGAATAAAATAATATTTTCCATAAAGCCCTGAATTGTAGAGTTCTCAAGACCTGTTGTTTTTGGTGAAGATCGGTTAAGGGAAAGGGGTAGTTTACCTACATCGTTTTATGTTTTAACAAGGGTAATTTTTTTCTATGGCAAACGATAACAGCCGCACATTCAAAGAGAATCAAATAATGTTTTGCGTACATCCCTACATTGTAGAGAACTCAAGACCTGTTGATTTTGGTGAAGATCGGGAAGGGGTAGTTTACCTGCAACATTTTATGTTGTAACAAGAGAAATTTTTTCATGACGAACGATAACTGCCGTAAATTCAAACAGAATCAAATAATTTTTTACATATGTGCCTGAGTTGTAGAGGACTCAAGGCCTGTTGATTTTGGTGAAGATCGTTTACGAGGAAATGGCAGTTTACCTGAAACATTTTTTGTTGTAACAAGAGTAAAGTACTTAATTTTGATAAATAAAGTATCCTGATAAGAAGATCTTAATAATCCACTGTAGAAACGTAGATGAAATATCTATAAATGAAGAGGCTAGTTGAACGGGGTGGGGTAATTTTCTATAAATGAAAATTATAGTTGACGGGGGAGGGGATATTTTTTTTATAACTTATATGTACTAAGTTATAGGCAACAAAGAAGTAGTTTGTTGTTAAAATTCCTTGCCGTCCTGTTTGGCCGTTGAACAATGTTTTCTGCAAAACCTGACGTTTCGGCAGTGCCATCGACTTCCATCATCAGTGAAAATCGAGTGAACATGGAAGTCATGGATGGTTCTCCATACCAATTTTTAAATTTATTACACTTTATAAACTTTTTGAGTAAACCAACGTGAAGTATAAAGGTTTAAAATAAGTGTCAAAAAGCACTGACTTCAAAATATTCTATCTTCAAGATAGAATCAAGATTTCAAGTCTAAAGGTGATAAGTTTCTTGGATTTCGCTGTCCATGGTGTGCCCGTTGATTAACTAAATAGGCTATAAGTATATCACTACCGAGTCGGAACACAAAGTTTTTTATTGGTAAAAACGTAAAAGTTTTACCTTATAGCCTGAACCAGTTTTCGCTTACTATAAGCTTCGTCAGAGGCTGCCACTGGGAGCACTGTCCGTCTTGTTCTTGGCGACGGTGTCGACTTTTGAAGGATCGATGTTGTGTGTGTGTGGGGTGTGATATGTTCGAATAATACGTGTGATTTGAATTGTGTCTGTTCGTTTAGGATGTCGTTTTTATGTGTTTTTGTGTGTTTGTATAAATCCAATTGTTCAAGAGTGTCTAGTTTTCGGTCTTTTCTGTGTACGTGTAGAATATCCATGTTGCCGTCGATGCCTGTGTATGTATGGTTTGCTTCAATGAGGTGGTCGGATATTCAATTTAATTATATGATGTTATCCCATGAATGTCTTAACCACTTTATAATTCGTGTTAAAGTACGTTCTTTTTTTATGTAAAATCCGGCAACAGAATCTTCCCATTTTTCCAAATTAACGTCAAGGAACTGCTTAGTTTACCTGTGCAAAGACGACAGTTCAAAGCACAGAGATTGTTAGACTAGAGGAGCCATGATACAGACAAGCCCGAACTATTCAGTCCGCCAACCTCCCCTCAAAAAATTAAAAATTTCACGGACCCCGTCTGAGTTATGAAATAAAACAAACACTAAATATGATACAAACTCTTATGTTTTAATTAAAATGTATTAAAATCAAAATTCTCTCAACTTGCAAAATTATAATAGAAATGATATCAAACATGGTTTAATGGGAACAATGAAGCTGCTTTTGAACGATTAGCTCTGCAATATTGGGTTTAATGTCTGATAATTTCAATATTAAGTCACTCTCGACATCAAGTTTATTCTTAACTTTGCCAACCTCGGCTCTATCTTTCCAGCCCCACACGTGTCGAAATCCAGCTACTTAGGCGTAAAACCAGCTACACGGAAAAACGTTATGCTTAGATACAGTGCTTATACGTGAACTAAACAGCACGATCAGTTCTGCGTTGATGCGGCGCTCTAGTCAGTTCGGCTGACAAACAGATCTGCTACACGACATGATTTAAAGACATTATTAAAGCCATTAGTATGAAATTACTTTACAATTACCATTAGTTTGCACCAAAATAAAAAATACTGGTATCTTCTACTAATTGTTTTAAGATTCTAAAATTTAGATTTTAGACAACAAAAAATCGGAGAAAATTACGGTATATTCTATTTTTTCTTAAAAGTGTCCGCGGACTCCTTGAAACATTGTCGCGGACCCCACTTTGGTAACCACTGCTGAAAGGGGAAGCGTGTTTGGGCGAAAAATATACAGGTAGAATAACAGGCTATGTCTTTGTTTTCTGGCGCGTGAGTGGTTTATTAATGCTGCAAATGCGTACTTTCTTAAGAAAACTCTATTTTATTCATTTACAGATACTATAATTCCTTTTATTTCTACAATTATTTATAAGCTGTGTTATTTTAGCACACGCAATTGGCTTAGAAATTGGCCTACGTTAAGGCATTATTGAATTTCGCTGAAATTGTTACTACATCTGGGTGGGGTGGGGGATTAATCCCTCTGATTCACATCTCCCTTCGTAGTTACGCCACTGGTTCCTATCTGTATTCGTATTGCGCGTTAATCTGACGGAATTAAAATGGCGGTACATTTCAAAGTTTAGAGTTTAGTGTTATTTGTTTGTCACTATCTAACGTTCATTACTACCGTCGATAAAAATGCCAATGCGAACGTTTAACTTCAGTGAATGTATGAAAAAGGGGTCAGCGTTTTATTAGAGGCAGGGATGACAACGAAAAAAGTACAAAACATTATTGAAATAATAAATATTAAGTCCAAAAAATAAAGAGTGTACTTTAGGATTTAAAAAACAAAAAAGTTAAAAATAAAGAAAATGCATTATTATTAAAATCAAGACTTATTATAAAACAAGGATTAAATTTTATAAGACAATTGCAATATCCACGTTGACACATGCGAGTGAGGCGTGTGTCATGACAAAAAAGGAATGGGACAAGATTCAGAGTATTGAAATTCAATTTCTTCGAAGTACTTCAAGCTATACATTGCAAGATAGAATAAGGAATGAAGATATCAGAGCAGAACTCGAAGTAGAGGACATAAATGAAATTATTTCAGCTTATAGAAGACAATGGTGGGCTCATCTGCTAAGGATGATAGAGGATCGATTGCCGAAAGTGGCACTGAAATATTATAAAGCCATTGGTAGAAGAGACGTGGGTCGTCCGAGGATAAGATGTGGTTAATGTCAGAAGAGGTTTATATAACCTAGTCCTTGAAGAGAAGAAGAAGAAGAAGAAGAAGAAGAAGAAGAAGAAGAAGAAGAAGAAGAAGAAGAAGAAGAAGAAGACGATGACGATGACGAAGAAGAAGAAGAAGAAGAAGAAGAAGAAGAAGAAGACTAAAATCCCTCTTCGATTCTAAATTATGCGTAGAACTAGTACTGTAGTATAACAAAATTATACTCATGTATAATACCACGGTATATACACTATAATAGTGTTCATACGGCCTATAGTGTTCATACGAAGCCTAATAGGATCCTTCCTTTTGTGACTCTTTTTTTAATAAAGTATAAAATAACCTCTTTTTAAAATTTTAAATTATAGAACGTCCTCTTTTGTAAATTGGAAAAACGGTAACCCTAATTTAGTAGACGCATTAACTACAGATTGATAGTCAGAAATACTTTGAGTAAGAATACGATTTTTACCCACTCCGATTGAAACCAAAGCTCAGAGCTACGTATTTGGTTGTTAATAAGCGGGTTCAGTTATAAAACCGAATTGGATTCTCGTTCGGGCGAGCAAAAGTGTGCTAATGTGACATCGAATGCGCTTAACTACATAATGACTTAACTAATGTTTCTTTTTGTATCGTTATAACTGAAAATTGATATACTACAGCTCTAATAGCCCTCATTCACAAAAGAGATACACTTTTTTTTATACATCGTCTACATGTCAGAGCCTAGCTTCATTATGTTCCTAATCCTTTTGGAATTTCTACACCTGAGCGGAACGAAAAATGGTGGTGGCGACAGTTGACCATTTTTTTTCTTTTTGTTTTAACATCGGCAGTAAACTTTTGTAGCAGTGTTTGAAACAAAGTAGACCTACATATTACTAAAACAGCCAGAAATCTTTGATGTAATAACGTATTCTTAATTGTGCAGCAATTCCCGGAACTGTTTTTGTGCACCAACCAGATGGAAGCGTTAGTAAGATGCGTTTACTGATTTTCGTCCACGTTGTCGCTGTGTTACCACAATTAGTATTCATCAAGCGCAGCTTATCGCCTTCAACAGAATCGACCCATTCATGTACAGAAACCTATCAACAACGTAACTATATTGATGCGAGATTAAAAAATTAGTTATCACGATAACAGTTGCTTTGACACCAACTGCCAATCTTCTAAACGAGAGAGTAATACCATCCATTAAACACGGACGACTTACAACTACACTTCATTGGCAGTCCTAAGTTCTCAAGTACTTTGAGACGCAACGAATTTTTAAAATGTAGTTATACAATTATATGGTAAGCATAATGAATTTCTCATTTGTCTTCAGTAAAATGGAGATTCCAATCTTCAAGGTAGTCTCATCTCCCCACTTTGCAGAAGCAGTTCCTAGTTATGCCATTGCGCCCTGATGGTGTGCGTTGTTTGGGTCGCAGACGGATAAACGCCAGTTGGTTCCGGTACAGCACAGTCAGCTTTGCACAATACAGGAGAGGATCTCCTTGATAGCTTCGGCGTGTGCGCAGCTCCGTGTCTCCCTTGGGAATCCGTATGGCGTCACGGCGGCTGCTACATCCAAACGAGATGGCTCCCACAATTAGACACTTGTACACTTCGGACGTCAGTACAGCCGAAGCGGCTCGAACAGACGCGTAACATTCTTTCATTATAATCTGATGTCGTGCACCGGTCTGCCCCCACCGGCCCATCGGCATAGGGCTCTTTGCATTCTTTAAGAGGCACCCTTAAGGGATTCTAAGAGAGTCGTCCGCAGGAGCTTAGCTGTATTGGCGTGGGCGATAGGCGCTCCGCTGAGGCATCACCCCAATGGTAAGCTGCCATACTCAGACGAATGGCTGCCGGAAGAAGGTACTGAACACGTCGCGGTTTCCCGTGCTTTAGGACTGCAGCACAGCCGAGTACGCTTGAGCTGAGTCCGTTCTGTTTGAAACTGGAATTTCTGTCAGAGCTGGACTAGACAAGCCGCCGTCGTAGGGTGTTAGTTCATAGATGAAGGAAATAAAAACTAAATTACATAACAAATCGCTTGTGGTATGTTCTGATATTATAACAAATGACAATATAAAATGATTAAAACGTGTAGGCCATTTCTTTTGTAGATTAGCCTTAATACATTTCTTTTCAGTAACGAAATAAATTTATCGTCTACTGAATACTGAAGTGGCGGGCAAAGTTAAAGTCGTAGGTTGTTATTATAGGACCGTGACAGCTAACAGTGGAAAGTAAAACAGTAGATGTAGGCCACCGGGCGTTCCCACAGTACTACTGGTTTGTGTGGATGAGAAAATGAAATCCTCACTACCTCGTTTCGGTGACGAGCACTTTCGATTTGCTGCCGGCCTGCTTCAGCTTTGAAAGTTTTTGCCAAAATATTACTACCGGATAGCGTTAATAACGTACACACCACAGGGGTGTATTTACGGGGGGGGGGGACGAACGGGATAGAACCTCCCCAGAGGGTCGAAAAATTGACGAATTTTGTTAATCTCTTAATTTTTAAGATGTTTTATTATGCTTTTTAGTTGTGTACGCTTATACAGTAGTAACTCTTTTTTAAATACACAAATAGATTTATTATATTGCATTACCGTATATGTTAAACAAATGAAATAAGGAAAATCAATTCGTTCAATAAGTATCCTTTAAACAATGTTTCAATAACGCGTATTTCAGCGGGACTGATTTCAAAAACTCTAAAGATAGTAATTTGATTACTCTTAACTTCCTTTTTCTTTTGTATGAAGCTGACCCGACCCCGGACCCCTCAAGCCTAAATCTAGATACGCCACTGAACGTACAGACCATTCCTGTAGTGTAATATGCTCAGTATGCACCACGCATGCTCATATTTAATACTGAAACAGCGAGAAGATTAACGTCCGAAAGCCCTTGATGTAAAACATGTTCTTAATTGGGCAGCACTTCCCGGAACTGTCCCTATGCACCAATCACATGCACCGGTAGTAAGGTGAGATTACTGTTTTGTGTCCACATTGCTGCTGTGTTACCATAATTAGCATTTTATCAATCGAAACTTATATGTCTCTTCATGTGCAGAGACGTGTTAACAACGTAACTACACAAAATCGACATAAAACATCAATTACTTCGATAACAGTTGCTTTTTGATACCGACTGTCATTGTTATAAGAGAGAAAGAGTAACTAATGTAATGCGACTTACTTGAAATTTCAGTAGTCTACCTCACAAGGCTCAAGAGTTACGAAGTACTGGATTATTATGTGATTACTAGTCAACTGTATACTTTTGATACAGCAGTTTTTCTAGTTGGTAAAACTGATAAATGTGTATTGACATCGCCTAAGTGCTGATGCTAAATTTGAGTGTCTGAATACAAACTCTGATATTGATTGAACGAGTATCGTCATTAGGTACAGTAAAGTTCCTGTTACCTGAATCCCGGTTAACCGCAACCTGGATTAAACGACCGAAAAAATATTAATACATCTTTAACACTAAACAAAACTACTTAAAATTACGTAATTTATAAGAAAATAACGTGACAAATTGAAGTCTGTATTCCACTCGACAATAGACCGACTGCTGTGGAGCCATTCGATGCTCTAGAGGTAAGACATTTCTTATAAATACTTTACTTCTACCAAATAGTCATGGACGGAAGAAATAAACAAACTCGAAAGAAAATTTTATATTAAAAAAAAAATTAATTAGAATTGTACCATTTGATTTTTTCATCATATTATGTCACTTACGGAAACTGTTTTCTGGGTTAAAAAGTTGTTTTAATAACAAATTAACCGTTTATTACTTATGACGTAGTACGCTCTGGTTATCCAAGTCCGAAATGGGGATACCGGTACCTTTAAAAAAAATAAACAAGGCCTAAGTGGGCCTGATGTGTGAATGAGAGATGTGTGAATACCGTATTTTATGGAGACTGGGTTGCGAGAACTGCCCACTGAACTGTTACGTTATCGCTAATATAAATACGTACATATGGTAAAAGAAAATGTAGGGGAGTGAGGATCTTGTTGGGCACACTTTTCTCCACGACTCTCAAGAAATATAATTCAAAAAATAAACGAACGGCATTGAATGATACAGTAAACATAAAAGAAGATCGCTGGACAGATCCAATCAAAACCAATCCAACATGTTTAAACGTTAACAAAATTATGGATTATTATGTTAAAATTTGGGAATCGGATATTAACCGTGGGTAACTTAATTTTTAAAATCAACTTTTCGACCACACCAGAAATCTCTAGACGTCTTCAAGCAAGTAATTTAGAAAAAATTAAAAAAATACATAGACGCTATTTTATCTAATCTAATTTCCCAGTTAAAATACTAAATCCGGGTCCTTTTAGTTCAGTCCTTGTAGGAGACAGCACCTTTTCTTATCCAATGATATTTACATAAGAAAATTAGCAAAGTTTAGGTATCATTATTTCAACAAGATTTAGGTCTACTTCTACACTTAAGGACTAAGAACACTCGCATTTGGCCACTGTAGCACATTTATTAAAATATCAGGTCTGGTTATTAAGAAGGAGCTGAAATTTGAAACTTCTCACAATTTTGTGCACCTATTTGCCAGATAGATGTTTCAGAACAAAAGAAATTTACTTAAAAATAGTCAATTAAGTATGGAGGTAAGGAAAAGGTTCGTAAAAAAATTCGTGTGAAGTGTCTTTTAAATTATGGGTGTGAGCTGTGGACCCTCGGCAAAACAGAAAGAAGGAAGCTGGAAGCAAAGGAAATGTGGGTGTGGAGGAGAACGACGACGACGAGTCCTCGCAGAAGTGAACGTAGATAGATCACTGTTAGTGAACGTAGATAGATCACTGTTAGTGAACGTAGATAGATCAGTTTTAAAAATGACTGGAAGAAGAAAGGAAAAGTTGATCGGGCACGTGGTACGACACAGTCAATTCTTAAGTAACATTTTTGAAGGAAAGATGTTGGGGGTAAAACCAAGAGGACGACCGAGAGCAGCGTTCTTCAGAGACATGGCAAAGGAGATGAACTTCCTATCGTACTGCGATTTAAAGAGGACAATGATGGACAGAGAGACGTGGTTAACTCGACAAGGCACGGCCTTTAGATGATGATGATGATTTGCCAGATAGAACTATCGAGTTTTCTTTTGGATTATAATACTTACCACGAATGAAATTTTTTAATAGAGCTTCATTAGACAAGTTTCTTAATACAGGCTTGATAGTTTGCATTACTTCTTCAGGTAAGAAGTGTTGATGTTTGTAATGATTATTCGCAATTATCTATAACAAACAACAAACTCAGTGGGTAGTTTATGTGCCCAGCTGCTTGTGTCATGCATAAAATGACAATCTGACAGCGTTTTAAAGGGGCACTTCTCTTTAATTTTGTTTTCATCAAAATGAACTTTGAAGTAGGTAATATTATATATTTTTAAAAACAAAGGAACAGATGACTTTTTTACGATAAACATTTTTTTTACTTTTATTGCCTCAAAATATATTTCATCAAAACTATGCGACAAACAAATACTCCATTAAGTTACAGAGACGGACTGACTGCCCGGTGGACGTACTAAGCTTCAAGTAGCGACAACATTGAAGCATACTAAATGAGAACGAAAGTTTTACGATCAATCGCTTGTTTTCACCCTTGAATAAATGATCGTGTCTATCTTATTCCAAGCATATAGTAAAGTTTCATACAGTTTCAATGTTTTCTTCTTGTTATCTAAAGTCGCTAAAAATAAAACGCCTTATTATCACGTGTACTTATTTTACACAGACACATTGTTAAGTATACGTCTGAGAAAGTAAAGTTTTAAAAAGATTTGTCAGCTACTGATTTTCTATCGTATACAGCTTTGAAACCGTCAGACAAACTTTGTAAAGTTAACCCGTTACGCTTTGTTTGTTCTCTTGGGACTGGCAGGTGTTTATTAAACACAGAAACCCATTTGTTTTTTAATGACCTACTGCATCTGATAAAGTCTATTTAAACTTTAAGTTATAACGATTTTTATGCACGTGTAGGAACGGTAACCGTAGAAATTGTTAACTTTTAAAATCACAGTTTACTGTTTCATTAATTAGCTGTATGTACGGAACCTGTGTACAGGCAATACAGTAATAATTTGTGGACCTACCCATATAAATAAGGGTGATTTTGTGTTGTGTAGACGTTACATGCAGAATAATAATGAGTTTTACACATAGACTATTACAATTCCTATATTAATAAAAAGTATTTATAATAATAGACAGTTCAGAAAGCTCAAAATGCCCGATACCTGGTTCAAAGTCATAGGAGAACTCCAGATTACTCAACAAGATATTAAAGAACGCTTACCACTCAAAAATTAAAAAATTTCCAATGTTTTCAGGAAAACCACAAGAAGAGGACAGGAACCATCTGGACTGACGAAAGGAGGGAGAGACATCGATCAAGAATGACGAAGATATGGGAGAGGAGGAAAAGAGAGGAGAAAAAGAAAGGGAGAACCAGTTGAACCAAGCGTAGTCCACAGTGGCTCACACGAAACAAAATCCATACGCACTAATACTCATTATGTGTCCGTTAATTATTTCTGTATTAACCAAATACAAGTTATTAGAAAATGTCAAGCTGTACCAAATGGTCCAGTCTGTATAGAAATTCGTATATTATTTTACTGTTTTTTCTAGTTTCTTTTTTATTCTTTTGTTGAGACGCCGGCGACAGAATGTGAAAGATGTTTATAACTTCCTTTATGCTGTTTTTACAACAACATACATAACTTGTGCGTTACTAACCGTTTAGAAGCTGTGAAAAAATCTCATGGGCATAACCGAGTTCGTTTTACATCCGAATACGGACAGGCAAAGAGAGTTTTGGATTATAGCCTACAAATAATGAAGAAAATGAAAAGGCTGGCTGGTTAGCTTTGGAATAGGAGACAGATGACTGGAATGACAAATGAGGATTGAAAACCACGTACGTATTTACGAGACGAACGCTCCCCCCCCCCCCCCCAGAGGGTCAAAAAAAGTTGACGAATTTTGTTAACTCTTAATTTTTAGTATATTTTATTATTTTTTCAGCTGTGTATGGTAATAGTAACTCTTTTATAAACATACAAACAGGTTTATTACACAACATTTGCGTATACGTTTAAAATATGAAACACAGGAAAATCAATTCAGTCAATAAATATCTTCTAAACAATATTTCAATAACGCGTAATTTTATTGTGTTATTACCGTTTACTTTAATGACTTTGATTTCAGGATGTTATCACACGTTTTTCAACCGGTTTAAAGATAGTAATCTTGGTTAATCTTAACTTGTTTTTTACTTTTTGTATGAAACCGACTCTACAGAACCCCGGAACCTCCAAGACCTAATTCTAGATAGGCCACTGTTGAAAACAGCTAATTATTAAAAGCGGACGGCCGAAGAAGAAGAACCCGTGATTTTGTGAACAGTGTTTCGGTCATAACTCTACAATGCAGCCAGTTCTATTCTCCATTGAAAAGTGATCGTTCTATCGACAAATATAAAGTGTCACCAGTTTCGAATGTGTATCGTAAAGTTAGTTGCTATCCTTTTGTTTTTCAACACGATGGATCGTGTCATTAGTGTTAAAAAATTTTGGGCTGTTCGACCGTGATCGATCGTTGTGTGCGCCACACATTTCGGCTGCTCCGGAGGTAGCCATCTTCAGTAGACTCGACCAGGTGTGTTAATGTCAGAACGACTAGTGAATATACACACTTCCATAGAGGTAAAGGAGTTTGAAAGCTACAGCTTAAATATCGTTGAGATTGCCTGTCTGAGACACAGCACAGGGTATCTGTAACTGCAAAACATCTGTAATGAGCAGATCAGGAGACTGATGCGACCGAGAGAGAGCACAGTAGGTCGTATTGACAGAAGGGGCTGCAGTGATTTGCTCATTCGTCGAAAATGGGAGACGAACGATGGCTGAAGCGGATATTCAAGTCAGCACTATCTGAAGCACGGAACAGGAGAAGACTACGGAGATTGTGGTATGATAGTATGCAGAATAGGAGGAAAACCACGTGCACTGATAGTGGACGATGCTCTGGACACATGTAGGTGGCGCTTGGGAACAGAGAAAAACGTTAAGAGAAAGGCTAGTCAGTGCAGTGTCAGTCTAATCGTTCGGACATTATCACCTGCTCCACGCTGATGAAGATGGCTGTTGCGAGGCTGCCGAAACGTCTGGCGCCACGGCCGAACAGCCCGAAACTTTTCGACACTTCTTTAAGAGAGCTTATCTTAATAAAATAAAAGTAGTTTTTGACTAAAACCGTAAAACAGGATCTGAAAATATAACCGCTGACCGTGTCTCGGGACAGGTAAATAGCAGACAGTTAGCAGAACTTATACTGTGATGTCTGGTTTCATAGAAGATCTGCATTCGAAAATCGCTGAACATTAAACTACATACGGTACCATAAGGAGGATGGGAAAGACCGTTGAAAAACAAACAGCTGACTTTCTGTAAGCTCGTGGTCACACCCTTTTTTATGAACCTGGAAAGTTAAGACTTTCGAAATTTCTACGATTCATATATTTGAAATTATCTTTCTATGTTCATGACTGCAAGCGAGAAAACTGACTGCATAGTAGTTCACTAGGTCAGAACTACACAATATTCTCTGTTTGTTATATAATCAGTGCCTACATTCGGGGTGAGGAGAAGGAAATGTGTCTTGAGGAGAAGGAAGATGGGTGGGTAAAATGAACAGCGCTCAAATTGATCCAAAACTCTTCTGCAGGTTATATATATGAGAAACGATTACTTGAATGGAAATATCAGAATTAATTATTAACAACGGTCGTTAAGGGAACAGTAGATTGAAAGGGAGTAGGGAAAGGGAAAAAATTGGAGCTCGTAGATGACGCACGTTCAGAGGAACGAGATGACGTTGTATGAAGCGAGGAACAGATATGAATGCAGAGGTGGTGTTGTCTGGAACCTGCCACCGATGTCTGTGATGACATTAGATATCTAAAATTTTCGTGTACGAATACAGAGTGAGCAACAAGTTGCTTTAAAAAAATTCATTTTTTTATAGCTTGTAATTGTTAAAGATTTTGCGTGATCCAGCCACTGACTACACATTTTAAAACATTTATGTTGACATTTCGACAAACATTTATTGTCTTCATCAGGACCTATATACGGGCTATACCAGTGGTTCCCAAACTTTTCAGTCCGCGGACCCCCCTTAAAAAATTAAAAATTTCACGGACCCCGTCTTGTGCTGTTGCAAATTTAGATAGTAAATTTTCCCGGCCCTATTTCGCGCCGACATGCCGATCGAATATCAGTAACAAGGGTTACGCATGGGCGGGACAGAGTGGCTATGTAGCTCGGCCTTGATCGCTATATTGGGATAGCTGGGTCGACATAATCTAGTCCGCAGCGACACGTCAGCTGTTTTGTATGTACAAGTTTTTCTATACTCGTTGTCGGCAGGCAGGAACCGATACTAATTCTCATTTGAAATTTTGCTCTCTGACGGGACGCTTGGTCTGGCGGCGTGGTACATTGTGGTTCATCTTTACGAAATGAGTTCGTAATTTTTTTAAGTGCTTCAGGGTTCCCGCATAGTCAGGAGGAAAAAGGGTTGCGAGGATGGAGACAGGCCATCAGTTTTTATCGGCAGAGCATCCCAATAACCTCCCCAACGCCGTGAGACCCGGAGGAATCCCAACTACACCAGCCTGAACAACTGCCCAGAACATGAATTCGGAGCTCAAACTCACCAGTTGCCTCAACATAGTCATCATCATCTGTAATTCCGGATAGCATATAATCTTCCAAGTACAGGTGGGAGTATTCCTTATATTAAACCACACACACGCAGCATTTCATTGGATTTAACGTATAAAACGAGACACCTTCATAAACAGTAAATGCAGATATTCAATTATTAAGGTTCTGTTATAGCATGCCCTGGAGACATGTTGTGAATTGTGTGATTAACTGTATTAAAGAATCTTCCTGTTAATATATGTCCATTGCCATACTGTATTATATACAACACTAATTGTCTTTTGCTGTGTGTAATTGGCAAAGAAAAATTTAAAACTGTTAGTTGGTCAGTTTTTATTATACAGTTTCTGGTGAATGTAAAATGTCAGTAACAACGTTATGCATAAAGTAATGGTAAATTATTATGGGCTAGCTTATCTAAATCTTCTTATGAGAACTAGTACATTATCATGATCTATTATAAAACTTGGGTAAGAATAAGTTTCGAAGTATCAGAACTTTATGGGACAAATTTTTTCTTAGCAACTGGTGCATATAAGAATATTATGGTAGTGTCAGTATATAAATATACTGTATGTATATTTTTCTTTTAATGCTAAATTTTTTGAATTCGTTTATCAGATAAGATTTATAGAATTGTTATTTAGCAACTTTAGTTAAACTGTGATTTAGACAATGCCATTTGAATAAATGTTAATATATAGAAATGTCGGCTTGTGTTGGAACAGTGCACTTAAATGTGTTGAATAATTTGTTGTTTGTTAATTATATTGCCAATTGTGATTAATACTACTTGATGGGCACATGTCTATGAAATGAACGTTGAGAATTCAATTGTGTACACTGGATTACAAATGTTATCATGATATGTAATATGAACACTAATAAAACGCTGTTATCGTTATGCAAGTGTTTTATTGCATGTCCTGTCACGATGGGCTCAACACAATTTTTCTTCCGTCTAGACCACAAGTCTAGTTTTAAGAATTAAGTAACGACCCCTGAAAAAAAAAGTTTTAAAAAATTCAGGGGGAAGTTTCAGTCTGAGTTATGAAATAAAATGAACAGTAAATAAGATACAAACTCTTATATTTTAATTAAAATGTATTAAAATCAAAATTCTGTTAACTTGCAAACTTATAATATTAATGATATCAAACATAGCTTAATGTGAACAATGAAGCTGCTTTTGAAAAATTGGCTCTGCAATATTAGGTTTAATGTGTGATAATTTCAATATTAAGTCATTCTCGACATCAAGTTTATTTCTTAACTTTGGCAACCTCGGTTCTATCTTTCCAGCTCCACACGTGTCGAAATCCAGCTGGTTAGGCGTAAAACCAGCTACACGGAAAAACGTTTTGCTTATTATCTGTATACATTAAGTTGGCGTCTGGGCCGGTTGTGAATGCCAGGGGATTACCCGGGCCAGCCGCCAGGTAGTCGCCGGCCCAGACGCCAACTTAGTGTATACAGATAATAGATACAGTGCTTATACGAGGACTAAAAAAGCGTTAGGAGTTCTGCGTTGATGCGACGCTCTAGTAAGTTCGGCTGACAAACAGATCAAATCTGCTACACGACATGATTTAAAGACATTAAAGCTAATAGTTTGAAATTACTTTACAAATACGATTAGTTTGCACAAAAAAATACTGGAATCTTCTGCTAATTGTTTTAAGATTCTAAAATTTAGATTTTAGACTACAAAAAATTAGAGAAAATTACGGATATTCTATTTTTTCTTAAAAGTGTCCGCGGACCCTCCTTTGGGAACCACTGTTGTAGATAAATAAAAACTACTACTTTGGGAACTACTGGGCTATACAAAAATATTTAATTAGTACGTGTATAATGTGCGTTAATATATATGGCCGGCTGGTCTGGTCGAGACGCAGTAATACCGATCGACCGTCTCGCCATGGAGCGTAAGATCATCTTCCAGAGCAAGAAGGACATTGGTTGTGAAGCTGCACGTCGAGAGGCACGAAGCCAGATGCTGGAGAGCTAGCCGAGAGCTTGGGAGCAAGAAGGGCGAGGTCGCTGGACCTCATCAAGCAGGTACAGCCATGGGCGGAGAGGAAGCTTGGGGAGATCGACTATTACCTCACCCAGTTTCTGACTGGATACGGGTATTTTCGATCCTGTAATAGCCGGTAGCTGCGGACGATGTCAGCCATACTTCTTTGTCTGTGACAGATGGGAGCAACAGAGGAGATCGTTACAAGAGGATATTAGGCAGGAGATCTTCCCGGATAACGATGCTTCGAGGGGAGGACACCTGGAACTGTATGGCACGCTTCGCAGAAGAGATTTTTCGCAAGAAGAAGAATATAGGCTTGGACAATATAACGTAGAAGAAGAATAACCAGGCAAACGTGAGCCCGAGGACTGAAGAACAACAGGCCCGAAGTAATGTGTAAAACAGTTCCATCAGGTTAGTGTCCTATAAGAGAAAAGAGAGATGGATTTTTAGTGGAGCGGATATAATACCCAAACCCTTAGACACCCGGAAGTATGCACTCTCAGCAATATTTTCCACCTACCCTCGTAAAAAAAATAGAATATAATATTTTATTAATATGTGTAACATCTATTATTAGAGTTTAGGTAACATGTACACACACATTCTTACAAAACAGTCATTATAAATTTAGGCCTATTAAATAGTTTTGTATTGCGCGTGTAGAGAGATCCTGGCAATTGCAAAAAATGCCGAACGTCAACAAATGATTTTAAAATGTATCTAGTTAACGACGGAACCTCACAAAAGCTTTCGTTATTAATTCACGATTGCTACTAAAGTAAGAATGATTTATAATCTCAGGCAACTGATGGCCCTTTTGTTATGTAAAACATGAAGATCCCGAAACAAATTTTTGTGTATCTCCAAGACAATAGACGTGATATGTATTGTACGCGGAAAAAAACCGACAGAGAAACAAGCGCAATACTCGTATACGGGGCGATGCAAATTTATTCAGATGAGTCGATTTCAATTTATAAGGAGTGTTTCACTTGGCAGTTATTAATACCCGTGACACACATATATTGTGTGTCATTGTATGTAACGGCGCATAATCTTACGCTTCAGTTCTCACATTGTTTTCGCCGCTTTTATCAATTAGCGCTTCGTGAATACGATGTTAGGAACAGGTGAGTTCATAAAGAACCAAATTACTTTTTGTACACGTTTCTACGGACGTCTAATAATCTTCATTTTGTTGCGAAACGTCCTACAGATAAACGACCAGTAGCGGCTCGTGGTTCTGACAGTTGGCGGTTCAATGTCTGAATCTTTCTACTAAGATAAGAGCAATTATCCCATTCCAAATAACACACAGGGTGGGTCGCAACATGAAGACATACTTATTGACAACTTATAAAAGGCCTAATATTAAGTTGTGTTTATGCTATTTGTAAATTATTCTTAAAATATATACCGTAGTTAAAAAAAAGGGTAGTTGAATATTTCTGTTTAATATTTAAAACGGGAAGCGGCCTACCGAGTTCATTAATTTTGCACAATTGCACTTATCTTTAATAGAGAGAGAGAAGAAAAATTTGTTTTAAAATAGATTGAACACTATTCATTTTACCAAATCAATGAACTGAACACAAAAATAAGAAATACCTGTACACTTAACATACAAAAATACCAGCAAACACTTTGAAGGTTATACAAGCTTCGGTCAGCTTAACGTTACTATAATTATTTAATTACTACATTAAACACACTTTATTTTCAGAATACAATTACTTCACTATTGTATTTGATTTTAAGTCTTTACTGCACACATTTTCAATGCATTCCAAATTAAACAGAGAAATCTGACAGAAAACTGAAGGTAAACGGACAAATCATGTGGTAAAAATCATAATAGTAGCGAATGGCGGTCTGTGGCGCCATTTAAAATTCCCGGTCTGTGCGGTTCGGCCCTATTCGTCTCTGTCACTACACTCGGGATTAACGACTATTGAATTTAATTTTGCGTATACTGATTCCCCCTCCCAAGCTGTATACACAGTCTAGGATGTGCTGAGAGCTGTTTTGCACCTCAAGCAATAGTAGAGAACAATTCGCCTATTACGCGAATCCATTACTGTTCAGTCAACAAGATTAATCTCGCAAATATTGTTATTTAAATGTGAAACTGTTATCTCAAAAAATCCTTAAACATATTTACATTATTTAGGCGGGTTCACTGAACCATTGGACCTAATGCACAAGCCGCCACTGTAAACGACATAATAGTCTTATTATTTCCTTCCCTTTTTCCAGACGTAATACAGCAGCTAAACCTCTATAATTCGGATTACATGAGGGCGACGCTTACTCCTAACTAAGGAAATTCTTCTTCTTCTTCTTCTTCTTCTTCTTCTTCTTCTTCTTCTTCTTCTTCTTCTTCTTTTTCTTCTTCTTCTTCTTCTTCTTCTTCTTCTTCTTCTTCTTCTTCTTCTTCTTCTTCTTCTTCTTCTTTTTCTTCAGCACTACAGCCCAACGTGAGCACTGGCTTCCAACAGCAATTTTCTTCAAAGCCTTCTATCCTTTGCCACCTCAGTGTAATCCGTCACATCCATTCTTCTTAGATCTTCCAGCACATCATCCAACCATATTATCCTAGGTCGGCCCCTCTTTCTACTTTTACAGACTTGTGCCCTCAGAATTTTATTTGGCACACGCTGATCGTCCGTCCCCTCTAGGTGATGTAGCCATTGTATTAATTGAGCCTTTACGAATCTTACAATGTCCTCACGCTTCAATAGTCCATTTATCTGCTGGTTATTTCTTATTCTCCATTCGTCATCTTCTTTAACCGGGCCATAAACACGTCTTATGATCTTTACTTCAAATCTTCTTAGTGTTTCTTGTTCCTTTTTTGTCAATGCCCTTGTTTCGCCTCCATAAGTAACAACCGGTCTGATAAGTGTATTATATATTTTTATTTTTGTGTTATGACTAATAAGTTTGCTTCTCAATAGTTTCCTATTGGCATAATATGCCCTATTTTCTACTTTTATCCTGTCTTTTATTGTCATGTTTATATACCCCAATTAAGGTAATTCACTATTATTAAATATTCATATTTGCTCACATTATTCTTGTATAGCCTATATTTATTATTATTCTTATTATTAATAAATAAGACTTATATTACAAGAATATATTATATATTTTTAAATATTTTACAGTGTTTCGATAGTTTAAACTATCACCATCAAAATATTTGAATTACTGTAAAATATACAAAAAATATATAATATATTCTTGTAATAAAAGTGTTATCTTTTTTTAATAATAACAATTAATATTACACAGAAATTCGTACTTTTGGTAAGCTAGTGGGAAAAAGTTATGTAAATATGTATAGGCCTATATGTATGTATATGTAAGTATGTATTGGTCAACTAAATAATAATAAAACTATATGAACATTAATGGAAATTTAAGTTAGTTTACTTAGAAGCTAGTGAATTATTAGAGAGATAAGTGCAAACTATTGCCTAATATCAGCTCTCTTCTAGGTTAGCAGCCCATAGGCTGGTTGGCAGCAGGTCGCCATTCTTCACGCTTCTCTGCTTTTCTTTCCAACTCATAATATGATGTGCAGTTCATATCGACCATAAGCTGTTTCATGTAGTCTAAACGAGGTCGTCTTATGTGATTCTTCCCTTCAATTGTTCCTTCTATTATTCTCTTAACCAACCCATTGTGTCGTAGTATATGCCCTATAAACTAAGCTCTTCTGCCTTTTAAATTTCGTAGAAAGCTCTTCTCCACCTGAGCTCTTCTAAAGACTTCCTCATTCGATATCTTCTCCCTCCAGCTTATCTTCCATATTCTTCTGTAGCACCAGGTCTCAAATGCTTGGAGTCTTCTCTTGTCACTTTCTCCAATTGTCCAAGATTCGCTCCCGTATAGGGCAACACTCCACACGTATGTCCTTACTAGATTCTTCCTTATTTTTAGCTGATAGTGTTTGAAGTAAAGAGGTTTTTCTGTTTGTTGAAAGCAATTTTAGCGTGGTTAATTCTGCTTATAATTTCCTTACTACTACGTCCATTACTTGTGATTTTACTAAGTAGATAGTTATATTCTTTAACTGCCTGGAGAAGATTATTTCTAAGAGTTATTCTGACTGGATCTTATTCCTTCCGACTACATACTAGCACTTTGGTCTTTTGTTCATTTATTTTCATATTGAATTCATTCTTCATTACTTGATCCATTGTGTCAAGAATCTTTTGTAGATCTTCGTTGCTCTCTGCAGTCACTGTTATGTCATCTGCGAACCTAAGCATGTCCACTTTTTCTCCGTGTATGTTTACTCCGAGATGGGTTTTACTCTTACTCTATCGACCGCTTCTTGGACGTAATATCAGCAAAGCATGTATAATATCTTCTTCTTTTATTTGTAAAACATCTATATTTCTAGCCTTAGTCACAAAATTAAAAAGAAACCGATTTAACAGTATCCATAACAAACCTGTTTTGTAACAGTTAGAAATTAGGAAAAGAAGACACTCTTTGTCAGTAATTACTGCTATACGTTTTTTGGCGAGACAGTTCGACGCTATAAATATCTGCACTTAAGCTTTCCCCCTGATATTTCCCGGTTTCCAATAGAATACAACTGCCGAAATAAAAAAAAATACAGTTTTAAAATAGTTTTTCAAAATTTATGAGTAGTCTGAGTTTAGTAAATTCTGAATTAGTGAAATCCGAATAAGCGAAGTTTCACTGTATTATTCCCTGACATCACATACAATTAATTAACGCTTATTAAAAAAAAAAAGAAAGCTGAGGTTTCTTTAAACCATCTTATAAACTTACGAGAAATGAAAGAAGAGCGAGAAGAGCATAAGAAGAATCTCCAAGTAGCTGGGACATTTAATTAGGTCCCTACGATTTACTTATATGACTATAGGATTATATTCATATTTCGTCACAATTACTCTTATTTTATAATTATTTTAAATGAAGTTAATACTGTAAATAGCATTAAAATCAGAGGGTGTTACGAAGAAACGAAAAGGCTGACATGCGATAGGACAGCTCGGAGAGCTTTTAGCTTTTGAAAACTTGCCTTAGGGCAGAACACCTAATAATAATATTATTATTAATAATAATAATATTTTTATTTCCTACAAGATATTATTTTTTAATATAATTTGTTTTACACTGTTCCGACGGTGTTTTTTACTCTCATCTTCGGAAAGGTACACCAGACTTCAGAAAAGTATATTTCTAAAGGTGACATTAACAAATACTGTGAAAACAGTGTAAAACAAATTATATAAAAAATATAATATTCTTATGGGAAAAAAATATTATTTATTATTAACCTATAGGAATATATAAGTTGGCAGGAGCGTATTTAGGGAGGAGGGACCGGAACACCTCAGAGGTTCGAAAACAGCAATGATGCTCAAGAACAGGTTTAATCGGGAGAGACGGCCCAGAATTAGACCGAATGATCAACAGATTCGAGTTCATGATATGGTGAAGTATCTTCTGATACAAAAAGAGATGGTCTAATGGTCTATGTAGAGCATGTGGTGCAGCAGATTCGCAAGGTAATTACTGTTTTCTTGGGACTTACATCTCTGACAAGAATTAGAGGAGGTCTAGAGTGCCTGGCGCTAAGAAGGCTCTACGAGGAGATTGCTGTGCCTGCTCATATACGGATGTGAAGTTTGGGGACCGACTGCCCTACGAACACAAACATTGCGAAGATTGTTGATGAAGACGCAGAGAAAGATCGTAATGATGGTGAATAAAGCCTATCGTATCATCTCCTATGATACGAATCTCTGGTCATAGCGGGTATCATATCCTTAGATTTACTGATCACAGAGAGAATAAGTATCAGATATGACACGAACAGAGGGATAGGGAGAAGTATTGCAAAGAAGAACAGAAGAAGGGAAACTCTGGATGTCGGCAGAGAAGATGGGAAGAAAGCACGAAAGGAAGAACCACCTTCTCGTACATCCCGAACATCTGGGAACGGATAGACCTTTTCAATAAATACGAACCACTATGCCACGCAGTTTCTAGCCGGACACTTTAGGTCAATATTAACGACCTTTAGACTGGTCGAAGAACGATGGTGCACCATTTGTGGAGCTGGTGTGGAGGAGACTCCGTGGCATGTGCTGCCAGAATGTCCGGCTTTCGTTGCGGAAAGGACTGAGTTGGTGGAGCTATGGAACGAACATCCCCATAGAAATGGAATTGATCTGCTGGAACAAGGACTTTTTGAAGATCTTTGCGAGAGTTGCCCAAAAATTTGGACGAGCTAAAGAGGGCAGGGGAACAGTCGAACATCAAGATTAGAAAAAGGTATAGGATCGTATTTTACAACGTCTGGGGAGACGGGACAGTAAAGATGGTTGGCGGCACGATCTTTGGAGACAGAATTACGGAAATGATCGAGACAGAAGTCCCAGAAGTCCTGGGTAATAAGTCTTCGTGACTTGCGAGCCCGAAGGGCGGTGGTGGGTTCTGTGGGGCTTCGGCCCCAATAGTAATATGATAGTAATTATTTTGTGAATGTACAAAACAGGTTTTAAATATGAAATATAGGAAAACAATTTCAGTCAATAAATATCTTCTAAATAATGTTTCAGTAACGCGTATTGTGTTATTACCATTTACTTTAATGGGATTGATTTCAGGATGTTATCACAATTTTTCAACCACTCTAAAAAGCGTAATGTTGATTAGTCTTAAATTGTTTTTACTTTCGTATGAAACCGACTCGACCGGACTCCCCTCAAGAAGAAATTCCAGATACGCCACTGTAAGTTTGTGGAACAAATGCTAAAGAGGAGAGTTTTCAACAAGTGACTGCAGAGACGCGTTAAAAGTTGGAAAGTTGTACCTCATTTTTATTGCCAGGACAGTCTGACTATTTCAGAATGTGGCCACCAAACGTGACGGTTAATTTAGCCCGGATGGAGTGTGCACAAATACAATAATTTATTGAATTACAATGTTATCAATACTGACTGAATTTTGCATTTTGTAGAGGTCGTTTTTATCGGATCTGTTCTGGTTTTAAAAGTCGCACAGGAGTTGTTGGGAACTCTGTTGAAATTTGATTGACTTCCCTCCAGGCCGTGGTCCACTACTGCCACATAGAACAGACGTTTCGGCCCCACCGTTGGAGGTCGTCTTCAGTGTAAACGACTCGAGAAACTGGTAATGTTCTTCACCAGTTAACCACAGCACTGAGACAAAAGATGGGCTCCAACGGTGCGGCAGTAGTGGACCACGGCCTAATAGTCTGGAGAGTTGTCAATCAAATTATAACAGAGTTGACGTCGGCCGAACGTACCCGTGTTGGGAAACAGCCTATATTGCCCCCCCCTCCCCGGCTGTGACTTTGAAGAAATATACTTACTGCAGAAGTAATTTGATGTCAGATTAATACTATCAAATTTAAAACCAGTAGGTTACTATAAAAAAGCGTGCTTTCATTTAGGAAACTTTTTCAAAATATTAAGAACCATGCAAAAGAATTGAGAAAATTAATTTATATTTTCAGTAGAGTAAGTTAACTAAGATTATTCAGAAATTTAACATAAAAAATGTGTGTGTGTGTGTGTGTGTGTGTGTGTGTGTGTGTGTGTGTGTGTGTGTGTGTTTGCAAAGCAAAGAAAGTGACGAGATCTTGCAACAAAAAACATCTCCGCCGAAACACAATTGTCACTTTCACGACAACTTTTACCTGTTTACAAGATCCATCATTACCACCTTGTAGGCGCCGAAGCTTTCAAAACTGGTGTACGTTCAAGGGACAGGAATTACTCGATTTTGTTGCCAAACATATTCCTTACTACTATTATCTACGACTCTTCGACTGTTTAAGGAGAGCGAAGTAGGTGTGACAATAACGCTCTTGATAATTCTCTGCAGTTCCTTCCCTTAAGCATGATTGTTCTAATTATAATTTCTCTTTTCAGTCAGGCAATGTATAGATTCAGGTTGGTCAGTTATCCAGTAAACGCGTGAGGATTCGTAGACTAAGCATTCGGGTTTCAAACAAACCCACATCGTTTCCCTGTGAGTGTATCCTCTTTTATTGTCTCAGATCATACTATCAGTTTTATTTTTAAGTATTTTTATATTTTCGTAGGTATAAACACATCTGATTTGTATTGTTTTCGGAATGCTTATTTTACTTTTACCAGATTTTTAGCTAAAAACAACGGAAAACACTGATCCCTCTTGCAGGGCGCAGCCAGGATTTCTTCTGTACCGTTTTTCTCTGAGTTTTCCTATGCCGTATCACCAGTGCACATACGACGGCTGTCTCCCGTAACGCATCGACTCGTCGATTTTCAAACTAAAATAATTATCAACGGAACGCTAGGAAGAACGGTGGGTGACGGGTGACGGGTGACAGTCGCTCATCGTGCGCGGACTGCTGTATGTCGTAGTGACAGGAGGGTGACAGTGACAAAAAGTCAACCCAGAAAGCCTAAACAGACATGATCTGGACACAGTTCGGAGGCACGGGCATGCCTGCGCTGTATATGTGTAATGTTTTTACAAGACTGATTTATTTTTCGAAGAACCTGTTTCCCATAAATGGAATTAAGATAACTTAAGTCCGTTATGCTAATAATAACAATAATAAAGCAGTTAACAAAAGCCAGGGTAATGATGAGGCGACCCGCAACGGAAACGACTGTATTTAATAACGGTAATCAATCCAATCCCGACAGTGCGGAAGTGAAGGCGATTAACAACAATAACCTTCAGAACCGTACTCTTGTAACTAATTAGAGAAGCTGTCAGCCTTTTGTTTTGGCACACTGCACTCACTTCCCGTCGCCTCCCTCACTCTCTCTCTCCTCTCTCTCTCTCTCTCTCTCTCTCTCTCTCTCTCTCTCTCTCTCTCTTCAGAGTTCAAGAGGCCGGGGCTCCACTTAACATACCAAAAGCGGTTACGGAGAAGACGTGTGGAATTGTATAAGCAAAATTATGTTTTATGAAAATCCAAGTTGTTAGGCTCAAGAAATGTTTATTAACACGAAAAACCTAACAAAATGGACGACCAGTATTAAAACAGAAAGCATCAATGTAGCAATATGAGCATGAGAAATCTCTTCCATTAGGAATTAGTTGTGCCGAGATAGTAGAGAGAAGAACACTGCAAGGTTTGTGCGTGTAATGAAGATAGGCGAAAGGAAACGAAGCTATTCATTGGATGACCCTGCTCAAATGAAGAGAGAGGAAGAGGAAGACCAACATTGGAATGGGTCGGACACGTTGACAAGGTGACTAACATTGGCTGACATACAAAATAATGAAACCTTATCAGGGTTGTTAGGTATTTTACCTTAAAGCAGGTAAGAAAGGTTTATATTATTTCTTAGTTTGTTCTTACATTTCTATTCTTATATGTTGTGCCTTATGTTTGTAAGACTTATAGTATTATGATAAGATTTAAATCGTAATTGTGTACATTATGCCAATATTTTGTTTTATAATGTTTTATTGTGAGTTTTTAAATGTTTTTTTGGTTTTTCAGGACGGTCCCAGATTCCAGGGACCGAAATGTCAAGCGGAAAATATTTCGGTGGAAGCAGTCCGAGATCAGGATTTATCCGTAAGAAATCACCCATCGCTTAGAAGTTTTAAAGAAAAGATAATTCAAATGAAACTACTTTACAGAAAAAACACAGAAATATTTCTTATTCACAGTATAAAATTAAACACGCTTCCAAAAAAGTTATCAATTACGCACCATGCAAAAAGCATACAGAGTATCCAATAATTTCTTGAATTAAAAATAACTGAAAAAATAAACAACAAAAGGTTTGAAAGGTTGAAAGGTTTGTTGTTTTGATCTTTAAACTGAATTGCCTTGCTGACCCTCAAACATAATGCCACCGGATAGTATCATAGAGAAAGGCCAACAAAATAACAATAATTTATGTTTGAACTACAATAAAGGTACGTGGACTGGTAATATGAGCTTCTACTTGTAGACTAATTCTGCAATTCTTGGTGACCACATTCTGACATCGTTAGGCTGTATTTTTCTTCAACACTACAATCTGACGTGAGCCCTGGCTTCCAACAGCAATCTTCTCCAATGTTTCCTATCCATTGCCATCTCAGTGTAACCTCTTAGATCTTCCTGAACATCATTCAAGCATCTTATCCTACGTAGGCACCTATTTCTGTACGCTGATCATCCATCCGCTCAAGGTGACCTAGCCATTTTATTCGTTGAGACTTTACGAATCTTACAATGTTCTCATGCTTCAGTAGCTCATCTGTCTCCTGGTTATTTCTTTTTCTCTATTCGTCATCTTCTTTAACCGGACCATAAACACGACTTACGATCTTTATTTCAAACCTTCTTAGTGTTTCTAGTTCCTTTATTTGTCAATGTTCATGTCTCGTCTCCATAAGTAACAACCGGTCTGATAATTGTCTTGAATATTTTTATTTTTGTGTTACGACTGATGAGTTTGTTTCTCGATAGTCTACTGTCGGCTCCTTAGGCTGGTCAAAATTACTGTGTAAATTTAAACACACTATACGGCCACTTGTACGTGTATCGCTTCCATAGCACTGTTCCCTCTAGATTTTCTAATTCCCTCGCTACTGGTCTTTATCGGTTTTCTTTTTCTTCTGTACTTTCTAGGATTAGGCATCTTGCTTAGTCTTGACTTCAAAGGTTGTCTTTCCATCTCTGCCACTTCTTGCTCCTACAAGCTTGTACTTTAATACTGCTGGAAATTCTCTCCATGTGTTGACTCCATTTCCACCAAGATGTCGCTACGTCATTCATGACAGTTTTGGTTCCCACTTCTTCCACGTGTGTCCATATTTCTCAATTTATCCAACAGAGTAACTATCATCTTTCCTCGAAGAGCAACATCCGCGACGTCTCAAATTATCTTCCTCGCTTTCCTGCCAACAACCAATTTTTACAATCCATACAATAACAAGTTTAACGACGTTAGGCCCACTACTAAGACGGACTTCTTCCATTACTGCCTGATGATTTTAATAAAATCATATTTAATATAGAAAGTAAATACCATAGGAGTTTGCGTAATCTCAGCGATAAACGTAAACAGAAACTTAATAAGTTGTTGGGCCTAACGTCAGTAGCCCATCACTGACGTCTGTTAAACAAACTTTTAATACAACCGGTATGAACACGGATTCAACATAAAAGTTAGAAAATTAGAAAACTTATATTCAAGTTAGCGCACAGTATTTCGCATTTTAATTTTTTGACTCAAGCTGTCTCTCTGAACATTATTCCAAAAGGATTCAGAATAAAGTAAAGCGCGTTTTACTTACATGTTCCATAAGGAAATGGAAGTATGGTGATGGCGAAAAAAATCGTGTTCGAGATAAGGGCTGATTCTGATTGTACTACCCTCAAAACATGAAGAAACATTTTCCGAAAAGTGTGTGTGTGCATATGTCCCTGAGTTGTAGAGGACTATCAATGCATATTGATTTTGGTGAAGATCGGTTAAGGGGAAGGGGTAGTTTACCTGCAACATTTTATGTTTTAACAAGAGTAAAGTACTTAATTTTTATAAATAAAGTATCCTGAAAAGAAGGTTATAATGATCCACTGTAGAAAGGTAGGCTATATGAAATACCTATCTATAAATAAAAAGGGTAGTTGAAGAGGGAGGGGGTAATTTTCTATAAATGAAAATGATAGTTGAAGGGGGAGGGGATAATTTTTATTTATATGTGTACTACGCTATCGGCAACAAAGAAGTAGTTTGTTGTTAAAATTCCTCCCAGGCTGTTTGGCCGTGGTCAAATGTTTTCTGCAAAACCAGACGTTTCGGCAGTGCCATCGACTGCCATCATCAGTGAAAATCGAGTGCGCTAACGTGAGGTACTATACGTTAGTGAGCACAGTAGGTTACTGTGGTTAAGACTAAAGAAATAAGTAGTTTCTGTGGAAATATTTCATTTCGAAAATGATTTTAAATATAAATCTTAGAACATGGATTCATGTATGGTTCTCCATACCGGCATTTTAGTTATACAACAATGATTTCTTCTACGCAGTGCGGAAGAATTCCTGCTTAGTAGTAGGCCTAACGTCAATAACTCATCAGTGACATGTTTTAACGTTTAACGACGATCTTAAACGTTTCAGACATTGCTACTTAATTAAATGTTTGGCAGTTTCTTCTGACGAGTTTTTCGCAGCTTTATCTCGCGTTTCCTCTAAGAAACATTCCGTCACTGGTCACCAGATTCTTCACGAAATCTCGGAGTACTCTTCCAGCACCATATCTCAGCTGTGAAATCCAAAACCGCCATAATTCGTGCCATGTGTTTCTCGCCTCCGCTGCGCATTTTCCACCACTATGACGTGTCCCTGTGACTAACAATGTTCTGTGTATAGTATACTGTAGATTTTACGTTTTAAATTAAGCGTAACGAGCGGTCAACCTGGAGACGAGCGATGACATTGAGGAGCGTGCAGAATATTAATTAATTGACCGTTGAGTATGACTCATATTTGTCACTGAACAAATACCTTCATACAGGTATGCAGAATGTTTCTTAAGCATATCCTAGTACGTTTTTTTATAAATAAATCATAATTATGTAAATAAAAAAATAAGTTAGACTTTAAAAAAAGACTGTGTTATTTCAAAACCGAATTTTATATATTATTGTACGAGAAAGTTTTCGTGAAGAATAGCAATAGAATAATTGTTGTCATTACAATATCGTAATGATTAATTTTTTAAATCCATCACAAATATTCTACACAATGTTTTCTTCACTGGCTTCTTAAAGAACAGAAAATGAAAAATAACCCGAAGAGCTTTCTTGTCTTCGTAACCAGTGGCGTCAATAGAAGTTGCTCCTTGGGGAGGATGAGGGATGAGACTAACTTCTGGGAGAGGGAAGAGACTAACTCGAAGGCTGGACTTCCCATTTTCCTCTGAACAAATAAGATATCCAAGATGATTCCCATATAATTATTTCCACGGTTACTTATAAGCTTTATTTTAACACACGTAAGTGGCTTAGAAATATGACTACGTGTGTTGTGGAGTCGGATGGCCCAAATCGGTCAAAACATCGATTTTTGGTTTTTGAGCTTATTTTATTCTCCACATCTTTAGAGTTAATTTGGTTCAAATTTTACATGCATCTGATCTGTATTTTTGAAGTTATGAATAAAATTGTGAGAGCATGCATAAGTAGATTTGCGCGTGGTTCACCCTTCATCTGACGTTTCTTGATACAGTGATGTAAGAAAACATTTCGTGTAGTGCAGATTTGTTCTGGCAAAGTATTTGTTTTTTAGCTTGGCAACACTGTATTCACTTGGTCAGTTGTTTTCCGAATCAGCTGGTTAGTTATATTTTTTGAAAACTAAAAACAAAAATGGCCAAAATAAAACTTAACGATGGCAGAACCATTAGAGGTCGTTGGCGCCTTACTAACTGTGCTATTAATGAAATACAAAATTATTATGGCCTAGTCATACGGCGAAACACATCAAACTTAGAGGACTTAGAGGAAATGAAGAAGGCTGTGTGGGCAGAATACTTCCACCTTTCCTCCTCCAATGGACTGTGCCCACCAGGACCCGAAAGTTGTTGTAAGTACAGGAAAGCTATAGAAAACAATGAAGAATATGACCATAATGATCATACTCATTTTGAAGAAGGGTATACTCATCTACAAAATAAAAAAAATCAAGCTGATACCTTTTCTAGTTTTTGAGAAAATGTACCTTAAAACTAACGATAATTAACATTGCGAAGATAGGGAGATCCGACTCCCCTTAAGTGATTATGTAATTTCACTGAACGTTTAATAGCTCTGGGGGTGGAGGATTGGTCCTCCTCGTAGCTACCCCCTTGTAGTTACGCCACTGGTGTAACAATGCAATCAGCTGTAATCAAACAAACTAACATACCACTTAAACAGAATGCCGTCTTCCTTGGGTAGTCGGGTAGTAATATTTTTTATTTATTTTTTTTTGCTGTTATCGTATTTTTTGCGGTCTTTATTAATTAAAAACTTACCAAACTCGATAGGTTTTCTTACATTTTATACAATGTGGTGTCCAACATCCGTCATTGTGTTTTTCCTTAAACTTCATAATAGTTCCTTAAACTTCATAACTCGTTAACACTTCAAAATTTAAAAAAAAAAAAGTTTGCAAGTTCTTAATCTTTAACGGCCGTAAATTATTATTATTGTTATTGTTATTGTTATTATTCAACATTGCGGAAATTATTATTATCAGCCGGGCTGTTAGGGCGTGGACTACAGTTGTCGTTAACAAAAGCTTTGGCCCCCACCGTCGGAGGCCATCATCAGTGTCTAGACTGGCACGGTGTCATCAGAGATGAGGTAAAGACTAAGGTATTTTGCCTGATGGGCGGTGCCGAAACGTCTGTCAAATAACGACAACTGTGGACCACGGCCTACCAGCCCAACAACAACCAAGATTGGTCTGACACCATATTTGTTAAAATTGGTCCCGGCGTTTTACGAGGTCCTCGTAGAATTACAACGTAACAAATAATAAACAAAAGAACATACTGTCCTACTTGCGTGGTCGAGTAGTAATATGATGGGTTATGTCAAGAACGTTGTAATTATAAGCAGAAAAGTCGTATAAACTCGTTGCTGTTCGTTAAGTCGTCTGTACGCACTTCTGGAGATGTACAAAACAAGCGTCGCGGTGCTGGAGGATTGCAAAACATGTCATGCGAGCATTGCAGAAGCAATAATCTTACTGCATGAAGGAAACACAATAAATAATTTAATTTGTGAGAAGACGAAGGAAAAGATTCCATTTTTTTGTTCAAATTTAACCGAGATACCCACTTTGTTTAAAAATTAAGAATACATCAGTTGGTCTTATAATGCATGCAACGACGTTGTGAATAAGTTGCATAAGTTCAACCTTATGTGCGGGACCATTAGGCGAACCCTTAAGTCAGCAAGTAATGGAACACGCCTAAAATTATACAAGGTAATGGCTATTCCCACACTTCTTTATGGGTCTGAGAACTGGACTTTAAAGAAAGGCTAGGCCAGTCGCATCCAAGCGGCTGAAATGACATTTCTCAGGCACGTGGCAGGGTATACTCTCCGTGATCATAGAAGAAACACAGATATACGGCAGCAACTGAATATTATGAGTATACTCGAAAGGATCGCCCAGTATCGGCTGAATCGGTGGGAACATCTTTGCCGAATGGATGACTGCCGCATCCCCAAACAACTCTGGAACTATAAGCCAAAGGAACGGAGAGGTGTGGGACGTCCGAAGAAACGCTGGAGTGACCAGCTCTAATCTTTGCCTATTTGAGACCGGAACAAACCATCCTTGGTTTAATCCGTGAACATGATGATGATGATGATGACATCAGTTAGTGTATAAAAGTGAAACATTCCTTGATTTGTAATGTAGTAATTACCAGGGTGAAAATTTGTCTGAGTGCAAGAAGGAAAACATTCCTGGAATGTGTCCCTTCTTACTCTCAATATTTAGTTAGTGTACTGTATGTTCGCTACAGTACAGAGCCATTATCTGAAGTAAGCTCAATGGACGGTCAACAAATATTAAATTTTAAAGAGTAGTGGCTTGAATTTTTCAAAATAAGTACTAACAGCTTGCAGGGCTGTTATTGACAAAAATTGACATTTCATCTACGAGGAAGAACAAAAAGTAATTGTGCTGGAACACGAGTTTATTGAGAGTGTTCAGAGTAAAGTGACAAGGTTTCAATGGCAGGGGTGACATTTACTTCCTGTTGGCAATGCTTACGACAGAACTGCAAAGTTTATATAAATAACAAGAAGATACAAAGTGTAGCTAGAAGTCATCAGTATGTACCAGATGAACATAAACAAGTTTATAGAAATATTATGTCGGGGCCTATACAGGAAGAAAATGCTGAACTACTAAGTTATTAAAGCGCTATTAATATTGAAAAAGGAAAAACTGGCCACTTTTACTTTTTATACTTTTGTTTGTTTTGATAGTGGAATACAAAGTAATTAACAGTGTTACTAACTGACAACAGAAAAACACTGGTCATTTCAATTTTTGTATTTTTGTGCGTTACTTTCTAATACGCAAAACACAAAAAGATTATTGTTAATCTAAGATGTGTTGTGACCAACAATAAAATAGTAAGTCATCATCATCATCATCAGTTTATCTCCTGTTCAGGCCTCATAACTCCCGCCATCTTGTGACTGGCCTGCCTACAGATCTTCCAACCGTCTCATACACATAAGCCAACTTCGGAAAGCGGGTATTGTCCATTCTTTCTAGATGTTGTTTCCAGCAATTTCTATAATTCTGAATGAGTTAATTTCGAGAAACTATATCAAGTAAGTAAAATATTTAATAATCACTTTTAATAAATGTTATCTGTTATCAGTTGGAAATGGATTTCAATATCTGTTATCTGATATCAAAATGGAAAAGATTCCACAAAGTTTACTATCACGTAACGGTTTACATGTTAAAATTATGCTGGTATTATAATTTGGGACCTGATATGTAATTAACTGATACTGTAATTAACAGATACTGTGCTGATATTGTAATTAACCCTTAAATTCGTAGTGACCGTCAATCATAAATTTTTCCGCTGAAGGGTTTGTGAGGATCGGTCAAAAAGTATAACACAAATTTTAAATTATTTGTGCCGACGTTTCGACAATATTTATTGTCGTCATCAGGACCTGTGTATGAATACAAAAGAAATGTCAAATGCACAGATCAATTATTTGAGTAAACGTGTGTGTGTGTGTGTGCGCGCGCGCGCGCCCTTATAAATGTGAAGGAGTTGAAACAGTTTGTTTTATATCATCAAATGTTTTCCTTAAACACAGCGAGAAATTATAATATCCCAGAACATAATTTATGCAATATTATAATTTAAATTAGTCATAATGTAATGGTATTTGTAATTTAAATTGTAATATTGTACAGACGGCTTTTATAATTAGTGTAAAATTGGTCTTCCTAGTCTTGTTCTGTAACAACGGTCCTACATGTTGTCACTCCACCTCTTCCTTGGCCGTCCAGTGCTCCTCTTGGTGTTTGGTTGGATATCTCTTGTCTTTTTCACTACCCTTGTGTCATCCATTCTTGATATATGTTCATTCCATATCCTTCTTCTTTCCGCAATCCAAGAATTAATATATGTTACATTACACGTTTCTCCTATACTATTGTTTGGCAACCTACCGTACCTTGTCTTTCCTAGTACCCTCCGTAATATACCGTAGTCATTTCTATAGTTTGTCTTTCCTTTGAGTTGTTGCTGTATGGTCTCTGAAGCACAGGATATTACTGGACGTGTTGTCCTTATGTAAACCCTAGTTTTTGCTACAGTACTTGTGTGAACTATTTATTATTCCATGTAGGCTAAGGTTATTCATGCATCCAACAATTCTTTTTGCTTTCATCAATTGATGTTCCATTTCTTCATCTGCCCTATTGTTATTTGTAAGCCTTGTTTTTAATGTAGTCTATCTGCATTACTCGTTCTATTATTCTGTCATTTCTCATAAGCTTACACCTTAATGCAGTGGTTCCCAAAGTAGGGTCCGCGGATCCCTGGGGGCCCGCGACAATGTTTCAGGGGGTCCGCAGACACTTTTAAGAAAAACTAGAATAGGCCTATAACGTAATTTTATCCGATTTTTATGCTCTAAAATCTAAATCTAAATTTTAGAATCTTGAAACAGTTAGTAGAAGAATCTGTATTTTTTTTTTTGTTCAAACTAATTGTAATTGTAAAAGTCATTTCAAACTAATGGCTTTAATAATGTCTTTAAATCATGACGTGTAGCAGATCTGTTTGTCCGTCGAAGAGACTAGAACTCTCTCTCACAGTACAAGAAGAAGATTGGCAGAACTTTCAACTGAGTTCATTCAAATTACAGTTTTCGCAATTACAGCTAGCTGACTTCCGGTTATATGTAATGACTGACTATCCTGAACTCGCAAAAAAAAGCTTTGAAGCATTTAACTGTGTTTCCCTCTACTTATTTGTGTGAAACCGCATTCTCCCTGCTCACGCATTAATATTATAATCTTGCAAATTAAGAGATTTTTTAGTTTAATACATTTTACTTAAAATATAAGAGTTTCTATCATATTTACTGTTTGTTTTATTTCAGAACTCAGACGAGGTCCGTGATTTTTAAAATAATTATGTGGGGGGTGGGTCCGCGGACAGAAAAGTTTGGGAACCACTGCCTTAATGGGTCATGTGAAATTGTAATCGATTTTGTTTTTTCTTCCGCTACCTGCATGATATATTTCTGGGTCTGGTGGTGAACGTACTATAACACTACAAGCTTATAAAGTGCACTATTATCTGTATACATTAAGTTGGCGTCTGGGCCGGCGACTACCTGGGCCTAGACCTAGTACGAAAGCACTAATGGTAGTTACACTGGAGCGGACTCTTGTTCACAACTATAACCGAAGTAGTGCGCAGTGCGCAGTCTTTACAGTGTACTCGCGTATTTTTAGAGACGTGTCACAAGCCCTCGGCATGAGAGAGGCACGCGGAGAAAGAGAAAGGGGGCCCGTGATTGAGAATAGCCGGCGGGCGTCTGTGAACGCGAAACGAAGAATAATGAAGTTCAAGGTTACGGTCTGCGAGAGAGCGTAATACTGTACACACACACACACACACACACACACACACACACACACGTGCTCCCCGTCTCGTGACCGAGCTTGCCAATCTGCCGCCGGTAATTAACCGATTTTCAGCGGCTCGGATGACGTCCAAAACTATTTTAAAGTCTATCCGTAAGTACGGCACGGCACACCTCTTAGGTATTTTCACTTTGTAGTTCACACAGTAAAATTTTACAAAGACAATTATAAAGTTTTCCGACCAAAATATAAGCGCAAAAATAAATTATTATTGCATTTTTTCAATGTTTGTTCTTTAGCGTTGAAAGTAATGTTTGTAACATGTTTATTATAGTAATAAACGAAAACCATTAAATACAAATTAATACTGTTGATGGATGAAAACAGCCACGTTGCTGAACACTATCGCCGTTTGGAAATGTAATGCAGTAGCATAACCATTCTCAGGCCGCTTGGGAATAACAAAAATGAAATAATATAAGTTTAGGGAATGGACAAAATACAAAGAGTAGGATTCTTTATGCGTCAGTAGAAATATTAAATAATATAAAATCTCAACTAGCGTATAAACAGCTTAAGGGAAGAACAGGTCAATAATGTCAGTCAAAATTTACTTTTATGAGCCCTCAATTCTGTAGACCTTGTGATTACATGATCAAAATTAAAATCTCCACTACATCGTGCTGGACCTACATGTGAGATGCTTTACTGGCTCATAGTAGAACAGAGAAGTGTTCCAGGTTTAAACGCTACGTACACGTGACACAACCGATACACAAATCGTCAAAAAATAACGATTCTTCAGATAGGAATGTTTTTAAGGTTGGAAACAAAGTTGGACAGAGAAAAACGTGGAGAACAAATACGTGAGGAATTAAATGCAATTTCAACTTTACCACGTAAGCTGATGTGAACTGGTACATTATCATGATGTAAAATTTATTTGCTAAAAAAAGTGATTAATTTTTTATTAATTTCTCATTCAGAAGATCCGATAATGTGCCGTTATATTTTCCAGTTATCGTTTTACCTTTTCTAAGTCTGTTCATGAATACTACATCACATGGAGCCCAGGTTGCTCCGGTCTCCCTCCAGGCTCTTCTCTTTGAAAGAAATAACCAGTCTATCGAAGCTGAGCCTCGTTGAGGAAAGATGACGTAATGCTAAATACAAGTTTGGCGTTCAGTAGGTATCTGCCTGTCCGTTTTCATTGTTACGGTTTCGCGGGAGCAGTTATGATAAATTCCACATACTGTATCAAAAACTTTCTGCCATTGTGGCTGAAAATCGTGGCCTCAACTACTGTTTAAACTCTGATTAAAATACCCACTGACGCCACATCCTTGCTGGTCCGTCCCCTACCGTTGCACACCACTGCTTCTGTGTGTGGTAAAACAGGTGAGGAAGATGAAACGGTAGGCCTATAGTTCGTGAGACTGTTTGCAGAACGACAGAAACCGAGCCACGCATATCAGCAACAGTGTTTTTTGGCAGTGTTTGAGTGTTTCCTGGTGAAAGTATATAATCTTTGAATTTGTTAAATTCAGTTAAAAATTACCTGGAGAAGTGCAGTGTGTATTCTGATTCCTCCTGGCACGTCTACCAGCAGAATTGAAAAGGAAAGATTTTCACCTTTTCAAAAGTCAATTGCCTGTATAATTCTTTACTCGCCGATACAATTTTTCATCCTAGATAGGAAGAGAACATCGTTCTCAGGTCCCGCAACATCGCAATCCCAAGATCTCGTATCCCAATCGAGGCTGAGAACATCGCTAACTTGTCGTCGCCTTGCACGCTTTCCCAAGGCGAGAACAGTCTCTTCAGCTTTCATTATTGTCTCACAGCTTACAACATTATTATAAACGTGTAGAATTCCTAAGGTTTTCACGGGCGGCGCCAACATAGTTGGAAGCGTTATTAGCCGGGCTGTTAGGCCGTGGTCTCATGGTGTAGCCGGGCTGTTAGGCCGTGGACAGACGTTATTAGCCGGGCTGTTAGGCCGTGGACAGAAGTTATTAGCCGGGCTGTTAGGTCGTGGTCTCATGGTGTAGCCGGGCTGTTAGGCCGTGGACAGACATTATTAGCCGGGCTGTTAGGTCGTGGTCTCATGGTGTAGCCGGGCTGTTAGGCCGTGGACAGACGTTATTAGCCGGGCTGTTAGGCCGTGGACAAACGTTATTAGCCGGGCTGTTAGGTCGGGACAGACATTATTAGCCGTGCTGTTAGGCTGTGGTCTCATGGTGTACCGGGCTGTTAGGCCGTGGTCCCAAGGTGTAGCCGGGCTGTTAGGCCGTGGACAGACGTTATTAGCTGGGCTGTTAGGTCGTGGGCAGTCGTTATTAGC
Organism: Magicicada septendecula; assembly: GCA_034769895.1. Classification (NCBI taxonomy): domain Eukaryota; kingdom Metazoa; phylum Arthropoda; class Insecta; order Hemiptera; family Cicadidae; genus Magicicada; species Magicicada septendecula. Next base: position 364,642,219 of record CM068374.1, on the reverse strand, counting down.
CGGGCTGTTAGGTCGTGGGCAGACGTTATTAGCCGGGCTGTTAGGCCGTGGTCTCATGGTGTAGCCGGGCTGTTAGGCCGTGGTCTCATGGTGTAGCCGGGATGTTAGACCGTGGACAGACGTTATTAGCCGGGCTGTTAGGTCGTGTTCTCATGGTGTAGCCGGGCTGTTAGGCCGTGTTCTCAAGGTGTAGCCGGGCTGTTAGGCCGTGGTCTCATGGTGTAGCCGGGCTGTTAGGCCGTGTTCTCATGGTGTAGCCGGGCTGTTAGGCCGTGGTCTCATGGTGTAGTCGGGCTGTTAGGCCGTGGACAGACGTTTCGGCCCCACCATCGGAGTCCATCTTCAGTGTCGAAAACAATTGACACGGTGTCCATAGTCTCTCTAGTCTCAACGTCAAACATTACTCTGTCCACACAAACAGTAGACCACGACCTAATACCCCGGCGTATAAGGTTTCCAATTATTGTTGTACACGTTTTTACCGTACACAGATTTAGTTATTAGATTTATAGTAATTAGTTTTTTTTTGTCACTGAGGTTTTAAATAATAGCGAGCGCATTAAAATATGTGGCTATACTGTCAACCTGGAAACGCGCGACTCTTTCCATGTATCTCTAAAGAAATCTAAACCAGAACTACTGAAAACCTCTGACACTAAACTAAACTTGTTTGACTGTATACGCGAAAGTTTTAGTGACGGAGGATCTGAAGAAGCTACGATATCTACGTTTAATCTGAATCAATAAGCTCTCCCAGCAGTGATACCATAGAATACCCCAAACTGATGTCTAATGGCTTCTGCGACGGAATAACGAAGGCAAAGGTGATTTTAGTGCATACACTCGTCAGTAAGTATTGCCTTTTTGGTGGTTTCAAAAGCTTTTGATTTCTTTTCTGGCCAAACTGGGCATTCTGTACTACCCCAGCCCAGGCCCCTACTGCCTGATTCCAGTCTAATGATTATTTTTCTGTTTCAAAAAAAAACCAAAATCGATTTCAAAGTGCGAAGAAAATCGAAAAGATTGGGACTGATCAGCTAAAAGCATTGAACAAGAAGGTTTGAAAGAAAGTTCGTAAGATGTGTTTATGGCCCGGTTAAAGAATATGACGAATGGTGAATAAGAAATTTAATGCTATTGACTCATGAGGGCATTGTAAGATACATAAAGGCTCAACGAATATAACGGCTAGATCGCCTAGAGCGGATGGATGATCAGCGTATGCTAAAGAAAATCTTGAGGGCGCAAGTCTATAAAAACAGAAAGAGGGGCCGACCTAGGATAAGACGGTCGGATGATGTGCTAGAAGATCTTAGAAGAATGGATGTGAGGGGTTACAATGAGATGGCATTGAACAAGAAGGTTTGAAAGAAAGAAGAAGATTAGTGTTGGAAGTCAGGGCTCACGTTGGGCTGAAGAAGAAGAAGAAGAAGAAGAAGAAGAAGAAGAAGAAGAAGAAGAAGAAGAAGAAGAAGAAGAGGAGGAGGAGGAGGAGGAGGAGGAGGAGGAGAAGCTAAAGGCATTGACAGTTTAAGGCTTCCACTGACAAACAGTTGAATCAACGTCTCCCTAAGTATGTGACGTCCCAAAGGAATAACATTTGAAATTTGAAGATGATGCGTCAATAATTAATTTCATACAGTCGGATACCGATGTTCATATGTTTCTAATCACGTGGAACTCCATATGTTCGTGTGTTAATCTGTGTAACCGGAACGCATTATGTACAGTACTATCAGTAATAACTAGTTAATGTTGTGTAACCGATAATGCAGTGCCGCGTTGGATAACTGCATTTTTATTGACACAGATACGATTACTATTATTATTAATATATAGAAAAATACATAATATGTGTTTATAATAAATTAATTTCAGAGATAAGTGTGCTATAAATATAGACTGTGTCACAACAATTGTATGGTTGGTTCAAAACTGATAAACTCTGGATTTGTCGTCTGGGAATTTGTTTTAAAATAACGATCATTTCAACAATGAGAAAAAGAAGACTATTATTTTTTGGACATTTATATAGAATGGACGACAATAGGTTAACAAAGCAGATCTTCAAATATCTGTGGGGGAAGAAGACAACATCAAGTTGGATTAAAGAAGTCAAAAAAGGATTTAGAAAAAAAAAAATAATATACACGCAGAAGAAGCAATTGAAAGAGAAGTTTTCCGGCAAAAGTGTTAAAAATGGAAGGAGGCCAGGGTAGGAGAGAGAAAAACGCAGGTTCAAAGTGGACTGAAGACAGGAAGAAGAGTCACAGTGAAAAGATGAAAGAATATTGGAGAAAAAAAAGAACAGAGAATAAAGAATTTAAATTGGCATATGGTCCTCAGGCGGCCAATAAAAAAATCGGTATGGAGAACCATACATGACTTCCATGTTCTAAGATTTATATTTAAAATAAGTACACAGATTGTATGAATTTATTAAAAATTTGCAAAAAATTAATGGTTTGTAAAAGTTTATGTTTGATTTCCATTAAGTAGTGCTCAAGTTTTCAAAGTTTTAATATTACGATGTCCGTAATCAAAACATCAGAGCAGGTTTAGTGTGTATGAGGGTACACCGTTGACAACAATTTTCATCATTCCCTATGGAGTGTTGCTCAGAGTAAAGCTGGGAATCTACAGTGTATGTTTCACAGAACAAACACGCGGAAAAGAAGGAGCGCTCCGAAGTCTCTCATGGACCCTGAGCATCTTGTGATATAATTAATATTTCATATATTTTTTTTTAATTTTTTGGGTTATTGCGAGGGAAGTACGCCAGCAATTAGAGCCCGTTAAAAGTGACACTTGTTAGCGTTGTTCGAGGGTGGGCGGCGAAAGGGAACAAACCTTTCCTTTCCATTAAGACGTCGTAAAAACTATTCTCGAACAATGAGCTGTACGGCACATGTTGCAGCCAGCTGGACCATGCGTGGGAATGCCCGACTCCACAATTAGGACAAAAGGAGGCTACCGTTACATCTGTCCAGTAGCGAGAAAAACACAGAACCAACGGCGAGAGTATTGTTCAAAACCATGTGTGCGACTTCTCAAAGACAATGGTTTATGCAAGGACAATAGGACAGGCGACTAAGTGACGCTAAGGGAGAGCACAGATGTTATGCCACCCGCAAGTCGACGGAGGAAATCGTCAGCGTACCAACAATAAGAGAATTCGACACGCTACACCAGAAGTAGCAGATGTGATTTTGAAACAGAGCCTTAACACTGATTCCAGGAACGGAACAACGTACGTAAGACAGCGACTCATCTAGTCCACGTGGACTATGTCAAATTCAAGTCGAAAAAGCCAACCAGCCAATGAGGAACGAGAATTCCGGAGGGAACTTCCGTAGGGGATGGTTCAGATATAAGCTTGAGACCAGAGAGCGAATCTCGTGTATGAACGTCCCTCTCCAAACGGCACTGGGTGGAGAATTCGTTGGAAATACAGACTGGAGACGAAGGGACACAAGGAGGTCCATGGAATGAACCTATCAAAGATGAATTGGTGGGAAGTTTGAGTGTTCATCAGAGTCCCAAGAGTGGGAACAGCAGAAGAAATAAAAACCATTGACACGGTGAGACGAGAGCCCAGTTCATTCAAATTTTAACCTCAGTTTACTACAAATTTTATCTCAGTTTATTACAAATTGTATTATAATTCTTAACTCGGTTTACTCAGAGTCTCGAACAGTCTATTGAACTTGTATTTCATTTTATAATGATTCAGTTATAAGAACTTAAAGCAGTGCGTAAGTTAAAATGCATTTCGGTGGAGACGATTAAGACATTATTACGAATAAATGGAAGTGCGCGAATAAAACTCAGAGCGTAAACGGAACAGTAATTTTCGTGATGAAACGCGAGTAACAATCTATATAATTTCTATGTAATTCATCGTCATAAAGACACGGACATTGTGAAGCGATATTCTTGAACAATTACAGAAAAAGTAGTGATACTACAATGTTTAGTAATTAACTCAAATAAATAGAATTGTGAAAAGTGCCTAATGAACTCGAAAACGACCTAGGCGCCGAAAGGAGTTGTCGTGCGGCATAGACAGTTATTAGAAGCATACGGTAGCGAACTGTGTACCGCGAAATAGACACATACGCGCGTAGAACTTAACCGACCGATTACGAGTACAATGCCACAACTTGTATTATATTAAACTCAAAGCTCGAAGTGACTGTCGCGGAGTGCGGGAGTGTTTACGATCAAGTGTCCTATGGATTAATTTCACTCATCAATGCAGGGAGACAGCACGGCAGAACGAGTAAAGTACAAAACTAATCTCTTCTTATAATTAGTAATTTATCAAACACCACTGACCTGACACTTAGAACCAAAACCACCTGAGAAAGTTATATAAATATGAGTCAGATAGATACGAATCCATAAGTAGGGAATATTCTGTTCTAGAATATTATACATGTCTTCTTGTTAATATATTTTGTACTATGTATGTATTTTGATGTGTTTGTTGCAGGAGCAGGATTTTATCTATGTATATGATTGATATGTGTATTATTAATTATGATTATTTCATGCATATAAATGTTCAATGTGTTTTAACGTAAATACTAAATACGAATTATGAGCACACCACATTTCGTTAGTAACGTCATTGCAGACGAAGAAGCGTCAATATTTGATCGCTCACCTAATTGTTTAAATTTGTTCATTGAGTTGTTAAATGTGGAATAGAATTTAATTGTTTTGTTGAAGAATTCTAAGTGGTCTTAAATTGATGTTATGACATGAAAAAGAATGAATATGATTTAATAAATATCAGTTAGAATGGTTTCGTTAGTATTCTATTGATTTATGTAACAAACCTGACTCACAACTTAACCTTTCATTAAACAGTATCTATATTAATAATTCAAGGTAACGATTATCAATTCAACTAATCAGAAAGAATGCACAAAATAGAAGTTTCGAAGACAGTTAAAGTCAAAAGTAAATTCATATGTAGCAAGTTGGAGTGTGAATAAATAATTAACTCTAACTCAATTCATACAATTATTCGTTATTTAAAGAAATGAATTTGTTAACATTACATATGGGAGATGAACACATGACATTAATTACATCGTATATGCTAACCCAAGCTCAGAGTTAGATACATGTAAGTACGACAAAGTTCGTACCGGCAAGAATTTCATAATTACAGATCAATAAATTTATAATTAATAATTAATCAATTTATGCAAATAATTCGCATAAATATTAGCATTGTAATCTTGCAGAGGGTTCATTCCCTAAAGACGAAAAGTCTGTCTATGGATCGTTCCTCTGTAAACACGTGCAGTTACAATGGCCAGCGATCCACAGGAAGCAAATCGCTGTCCACGCTGGACACCTTTTCGGCTTGCACACGTTGTGTTGGTGTGGGTTTCGGCACTTTCCATTTAAAAAGCGTGCAAACGTAAGTAAATAAACATGAGTGAGACCAGAAATAACGCGATTTGTGTACGTATGTCCTGCGTGCCTTTTTATTGCGGTAATCACAATAATAAAACTTTGGAAACGTAAATATAACATAACTGAGATATGCTTGCCTGCCAGGAACGATATATTTTCACTCATACATGATTTAAAATAAAATTATAATCTTATTGCCTGGCAACAAAATTATATTATTTTTAACAATTACCATTGTTTGAAAACGTTTAAATGAATTTTCAAGTACTTTACTCTTGTTAAAACGTAAAACGTTGCAGGTAAACTACCCCTTCCCCTTAACCGATCTTCACCAAAATAATAGGCCTTGAGTCCGCTACAACTCAGGAGGTAAGCACAAAAATTATTTGATTCTGTTTGAATTTGCGGCAGTTATCGTTTGCCATAGAAAAAATTATACACAAAGACGCGAGCGCGCGCGCACGCGCGCGCACGCGAGCGCACACACACACACACACATTCCGAAAAATGACTTTTTTCATGTTTTGAGAGTAGTACAATCAGAATCAGCCCTTATCTCGAAGACGATTTTTTCGCCATCACCATACTTCCATTTCCTTATGGAACATGGAAGTAAAAATAAATGAACGGATCATTTCTTCATTTTATAAAGTTCTTTTGCATTTTAATAAAACTAAAACCAGTTTTTTTGTTAAAACATACTACTGTACTTTTAACTCTGTACCAGATTGTAAGGGAAGATGTGCGGCGTCGGTATCCACAATAACATGTGAAGAGGATGCATAAACGTGAACCGCCTTTTCACATACAATTTCACACGTTCTGTGCAAAAGTTTGGTTCTCAAACGTGGACGGAACAAACAGACGTTCGAATACATGATATTTGTGAGTGTGCACAGAGGTAGAACAGTGTGGGAACGGAAGCGGAATTCTGAGTATGAGAACATCGGGCTCCTCGACACCTGTTTGGAGAATCAAAATAAGGCGAGTAAACACAGTATACAAATAGGCCTACATTACACTCGAGGCCGAATCTTCGTGCGGCAGGATCAGGATACTGTTAGTTTAAAACTATCGATACACGTTACTACACCATCGGCGTATTTTCGGGGGGGGGGGTGCGAACGGGCCGGACCCCCCAGAGGGTCATAAAAGTTGACAAATTTTGTTAATCTCTTAATTGTTAGGCTGTTTTATTAGTTTTCCAGCATCTGTCTACCCTAATATATTAGTAACTCTTTTTTAAATATACAAACAGGTTTATTGCATAACACTTGCGTATACGTTTGAAATATGAAATATAGGAAAACAATTCAGTCAATAAGTATCTTGTAAACAAGGTTTCAATAACGCCTATTTTTATTGTGTTATTACCGTTTACTTTTAACGTGACTGATTTCAGACGCTTTAAAGATATTAATGTTGATTAGTCTTAACTTGTTTTTTCTTCTGTACGAAGCCGACTCGACCGGACCCCTCCGCCACTGTACTACACGAATCTGAAAGACCTACCATTATTATTAGATCTTCCGGCACATCATCTTATCTTAGGTCGGCTTCTCCTTCTACTCTACTACTACTACAATTCCGCCCTCAGGATTTTCTTTGCTATGCAATGATCATCCATCCGCTGTAGATGACCTAGCCATTGTATTTGTTGACCTTTACGAATCTTACAGTGTCTTCGTGCTTCAATAGCTCATCTATCTCCTGATTATTTCTTATTCTCCATTCATTATCTTCTTTAACCGGGCCATAAACACTTCCAATCTTTCATTCAAACCTTCTTAACTTTTGAAGTTAAGACTTCTTAACTCCGGTCTCTCAGAACTCTAAGTAGACATAACCACTACTCCAGCGAATTACTAAGCCGCATTTACACCACATGCATTCGTCCGATCATCACATACGCACATCCTGTTCTCCTTACCGCTGACCCTGCCTTCCTAGATCCCCACCGAATCACAGAACGACGAGCTTTAAGACTACCGCATCTACCGCAGACCACTCCGAACAAAAACCTCCAACATAGCTCTGTACGCGTTAAATACCCTATTCCCTCACCTGGACACCTTTCTAACCAAACTCGACTGGAAATATTCCCGAACGGCCTCGAGACGCACTTCCTTGCAATTAATAGGTCCATCAATCAACAGAACTACTCACAACACTAGTAGACCTTCCTTCTTAATAAATCGTCTCCTTGCAATAGCCGATGGTCCTCCTCCCAGACTTCTTCACCGACTGCGTCTGAGCAATAGACACGATTAGCCACACTTAACTCTATTATGCTTTCACACTAATTTCCAGCGTCAGAGACACAGAACTCACTAGCAGCTCAAAAAACAAAAATACCCTAATTTTAATTCTAAAATCTATCACCGATCGACCTTCTTGATCTCACAATAATTAAATTTCCTATAACCCACTTCCCTACTCTATAATCCACTACTAAGAGTCCTCCACCTACCTTGTCGCCACCCTTCAGCTTTGGCGACCTGCGTTACACGTCCCTGCACAAGAAAAATAAACAAATAAATAAGTAAGCAAACACGTATGAAGGGCGCCTCCATCTGCCTCCTGACTACCAACTACATAGCCACACAATTACCCCAACGTGCACTACTCTTCCATCTACGTGCCTCCACCCTCTTAACGGGCGGTCTGCAATGGCGTACGACTCCACACAATTCCCTTACGTACTGGCTGAAAGGGGGCTTGCCCCAGACCAGCCCGAGTCTGGTCCAATTCGGACCAAGCTCAAAGAGCCAAAAAAAAAAAATGTTCATGATGAACGTTATAACTAAACAGTGTAAAATAAAAACCGGAAATCGACAGAGTAGCCGGATTTTTGCCAAGCGGAAAAGGAGAAAAAACAAATTTTGTTTGTGATAAAGATTTAGTTATCAATAATTTACAGCGTTCAGAGAGCGCCAGCTGGTGCTTGGTCGGCAACGAGGATTTATGGTGCAACATCGTTTGCGTGTCCCCGCTGTCCGCGATGTCTCCGGATAAATCGATACGAATATGTCGTGTCGCAACACTGCAAACTTACAAACCCTGCACGTAAACCTTGTGTATGCTAATGTACACACACACACACACACACACACACACACACACACACACACACACACACACACACACACACACACACACACACACACACACACACACACACACACACACACACACACACACACACACACACACACACACACACACACACACACACACACACACACACACACACACACACACACACACACACACACACACACACACACACACACACACACACACACACACACACACACACACACACACACACACACACACACACACACACACACACACACACACACACACACACACACACACACACACACACGGAACACTAAGGGGAAAAATGTAATGAAGAATAGGAATAAAATAATTGCCTGACAATACAGTGACGTAAAACGAGAAATTCCACAGAAATATTATAACACAAATTTTCTTCGTTCACTTCTGAAAAAACGAAAAGAAATATCGATATGGCTTCCTTCCATACCATATATACCATACATGGCTTCCATATTCTAAGATTTATATTTAAAATCATTTACTTGAAATCGGTTAGATAATTTCTATAAAAAAATATCCCCCACCCTCAAACTATTTTCACTATTTATAAATATTTCTGTTATTATGGGGTAGTCGTTTAATATAATGTTATTTTCGAATCACGTTTATCTATAAAAATTAGGTACTTTATTCTTATAAAGAAACTGAACTACGCAGATAATCACACATTAATTATATATTTATATAATTATGTAATTATGTGGCCGTAAATTATTGTGTGGCCTGCTGGGCCGTGGTTGCGGATCTTCACCCATAGATGATTTAAATTAAAATAAAATAATAATACTAATTTTATTGCCTGGCAACAAAATTATTATTTTTTTAACAATTACTATTGTCTGGAAAAGTTTAAAAGCATTTTTATTTAATTTCGTCAAACTCATTAAATCAATACCAAACGTAAAAAAATTACCCCCTCTTCTTTCAACTACCCTTTTCATTTATAGATATTTCATCAACCTTTCTACAGTGGATTATCAGGATACCATCTTTACCTCCTTTACCTTCTTTTCAGTATACTTTATTTATCAAAATTAACTACTTTACTCTTGTTAAAACGTAAAACGTTACAGGTAAACTACCCCTTCCCCTTAACCAGTCATCACCAAAATCAATAGGCCTTGAGTCCTCAACAGGTTGCGCACAATTGCAAAAAAATTATTTGATTCTTTTACTTCCATGTTCCATAAGGAAATGGAAGATGGTGATGGAAAAAAAAATCGTGTTCGAGATAATTGCAGATTCTGATTGTACTACCCTCAAAACATGAAAAAAATTCATTTTTCGAAAAGTGACTGTGTCTGTCTGTCTTGCTGTGTGTCTGTAGATTTTTTTTCTATGGCAAACGATAACAGCCGCAAATTCAAACAGAATCAAATAATTTTATGCATACAGCCCTGAATTGTAGAGTACTCAAGACCTATTGTTTTTGGTGACGATCGGTTAAGGGAAAGGGGTAGTTTACCTGCAACATTTTATGTTTTAACAAGGTTAATTTTTTCTATGACGAACGATAACTGCCACACATTCAAACAGAATCAAATACATTTTTTCCAGTCTCCAGATCGCTATTATGATTAACTTAAGAATTTTTTGCCTTGTATAATCCACTATGCGATCTCAGTTTTTTACATACATGTTTCAGGGACTAAATCCCCATCTTCAGGTACAGTAAAAAATTTATTATTCCTCTAATACATAGGGGTCGTCGAAATGATTAAAATGTTAATACATAAAAACACACGCACAAAAATCACTGAATAAATTAACATATAACACAAACACATGAACACCACAGGAGGTCGACGGTGCACTGAGTCCCTTTTAACGTGTTCATGTGTTTGTGTTATATGTTAATTTATTCAGTGATTTTTGTGCGTGTGTTTTTATGTATTAACATTTTAATCATTTCGACGACCCCTATGTATTTGGAGAATAATAAATTTTTTACTGTACCTGAAGATGGGGATTTAGTCCCTGAAATATGTTGTATGTAAAAAACTGAGATCGCATAGTGGATTATACAAGGTAAAAAATTCTTAAATTAGAATCAAATACTTTTTTGCATGCGTCCCTGAATTGTAGAGGACTCAAGACCTATTGATTTTGGTGAAGATCGGTTAAGGGGAAGGGGTAGTTTACCTGCAACGTATTACGTTTTAACAAGAGTAAAGTACTTGAAAATTCATTTAAACGTTTTCAAACAATGGTAATTGTTAAAAATAATATAATTTTGTTGCCAGGCAATAAGATTATAATTTTATTTTAAATCATGTATGAGTGAAAATATATCGTTCCTGGCAGGCAAGCATATCTCAATTATGTAATATTTACGTTTCCAAAGTTTTACTACCCCTAGTTTACCTGCAACGTTTTATGTTTTAACAAGGGTAAAGTACTTAATTTTGATAAATAAAGTATCCTGAAAAGCAGATCATAATACTCCACTGTAGAAACGTAGATGAAATATCTATAAATGAAGAGGTGGGGGTAATTTTCTATAAATGAAATTGATTGTTGAAGGGGGAGGGGATAATTTTTATTTATATGTTATGTGTACCACGTTATCGGCAACAAAGAAGTAGTTTGTTGTTAAAATTCTTTCCCGGTCTGTTTGGCGTGGTCCAATGTTTTCTACAAAACCAAACGTTTCGGCAGTACTATCGACTGTCATCATCAGTGAGAATCGAGTGCGCTAACGTGAAGTGGTATACGATAGTGACCACAGTACTGTGGTTAAGGCTGAAGAAAGAAGTAGTTTCTATGAAAATATTTCATTTCGAAAATGATTTTAAATATAAATCTTAGAACATGGAAGTAATGTATGGTTCTCCATACCGATATTTTGAGTTTGCGGCAGTTATCGTTCGCCGTAGAAAAAATTACACACACACACACACACACACACACACACACACACACACACACACACACACACACACACACACACACACACACACACACACACACACACACACACACACACACACACACACACACACACACGCGCGCGCGCGCGCGCGCGCGCGCGCGCGTTTTTTCGGAAAATGACTTTTCTTCACGTTTTGAGGATAGAAAACGCTTATCAGAAATAGAAAACACGTTCAGAATCAACGCTTATCTCGAACACGATTTTTTTCGCCATCGCCATACTTCCATTTCCTTACGGAACATGGAAGTAAAAAATCCAAACAATTTTGTTGCCACGGTAACCAAACAAGAAAACATACCACGTAACCATAAAGCCGTCTTCCTTGCGTAATCGGAAACATTCGACGACGTATTTGCCCTATATTTTACACAACACGATGGCGTGTGACTTCGGCTACTTTGCTTTTCTTCTAAAATTTCGTATCCTCGTCGACACTTCCAGATTCAAGACGAGTGGAGTGGTTGACACTCCAAAGTGTTCCACCCCTATTTAGTGTAACAAACTAAAGAACATAACACCTAATCACAATAGCCTCCTACTTGTTTAGTCGGGTAAAAATACTTCAATGTTTGATGAAAAATAATAGGCGTCGCCACAGGCTACACTCATCATCATCAACCGTGGCTCTAGAACGCTTGGTGGGTCTTGCCTTGCTCCAAGAGTCGATTCCATTCCTCCTTATTGCATGCCCTGGCTTTCCAGTTTCTTATGATCAGATTTCCGAGGTCCTCCTCTATTTGGTCTTTCAATCTACTTCGGGGTCTTCCCCTTTTTCTACTACCCATTGGTTTCTGGTAGAAAATATGTTTCGTAATAAGGATATGTAGTGCACCAGGTATATAAAGGGATCTCTCATTCCATGTGTACAAAGCAAAACCATTTGCCTTTTTCTTGCCAGGTCGTTGCCTATAGTTTCGTCCGAATTTTTTCTCTTGAGCATTCACAACAATAGCTTTTTCACAGGGTGAGGTAGTCAGCCTCACGCCCAACCCGCAACCTGGAGAACCAGGTATTTTGATTTTGGGGTGTTCTTCGCCTAGACAGGCTGCCTTCTCCTCGGCTATAGAGTCTTGTGCACCCTCACAGTTCACCTGCTGTACCACTGCCCTTCAGTTCCGCCAGGTGATGTTCAGCTATGGTCCCAGCTGACTACTACCGTCTTCAGCCCCATGCCAGTACTGGTGGATGCTGCTGTCCTCCACCAGGGATGTTTCTCGACTTCCCAGTCTAGATCCGTACTGTTCTGCGAAAACAGGGTCTCCTCGAGTAGGATGTGGCTCTTCACCACACAGTACGGTCTTGGTTGGGTAGAAGCTAGGGGCTCCATTGGGGCGCCATCACTTCCTCCAACCCTGAGACTTGTGAGGACCAGTGCCCGAAACAAAGGTGCTAACTCTCCAAGATCCCTTGACCCCACAGACTACACTAAATTAGCAAAAAGACAAGAAACATATCGTTTACCTCAGTTACTTTATCGCCGGTTACTATCCGATTCTCTTGAGCTATCCGATTCAGTAGACGAGCTTAAACAATCATATTCTCACCCCTCCCCAAAGGAAAGAAACTGCAAACTGCAACTTCAAAATCTGATAATCTATTCAAACGTTGTATGCATACAGACAACGTTTTAACTCTGTCTCTTTCTCTCTCTCTGTCTGTCTCTCTCTCTCTCTCTCTCTCTCTCTTTCTCACACACACTCACGCGCGCGCGCACGCACACACATACACACACATCTTTTTGGACAAAATACATTTTTAGACTTTAGAGATGGTAGATCACGAATCTTGAAATTGACAATTCAACATCATCCAACATAATTCTATTTCCTTCGAAGCATTGGTACTAAATACTTATTTAGACTGTCTAATTTAAGAATATTTAATTATAAAGTTGTGTTAGTGGTAATAATCGCAAACAGAAATAACACCGTTGCACACCATTATAGAAAAAATTCCCGATTAGCGCTTTCAAGCTTCACAGCTCATCATCAGATCGGAAATATAAAACATATTTCTACATAATAACATTTATATATAATTTTTTTCTGTAGTGGTGTGTAACAGTGTTATTTCTGTTTGTAATTTAATAGTGTATAACTGCTGAATAAATTATTATTATTATTAAAAGTGGGAATCGACTAGCATTTAGGTAACCACGAGACCAGAAATTTAATGATATTTGGAAGTTGCAAAATTACTTTCCACGGTTTGTTGAAGTGTAAATACACGCGAAGCTTGTCGGCACTGTCCTGTCCTCAGGCGGTGCGTTAATTAGTTGCGTGGTATCTGCGAGCTTCCTTCCCTCCCCATGTCTTACACACACGTCAGTTACCCCAAACACTCTCCCTGACAATCTCAAACTTCCACTTCACCGAATCCGGCTGTCTGCTGTTTGCACCTTTCATACGATGTTCTCATGCCGAATTAGATCTTTTAGACGAATGTGGACAATTTTGTTTTGCTCTACTCTCGGAATGTCGTCTGCTGTCGGACTTCCTCTGGTTTCCGTACAACAAATTTCGCCCCTGACACTTAAACGGAGTCCGAGTAAGGGGTTCGTCCGTCCATCCAACACAAAGACTTTCCAGAGACTAAGTGTGATGTCTTATTAACAGACTACACAAGACGCTATGGAAATCCCAATTGTTACAGAGGAAATCGAAAGATTAATTTGCAGCTACTTCAGCAAGCTCTGCATTACACCGGAACGATACAATCGGCAGTGTATACACTCCACCCGAAGAGCCAAGAAAACAGAAGAAACAACGGCCCTCAGTTGTGATTATCGAATCTTCCAACACCATTAAACATTGTCAATGGGGTAACTAGGAATTGCTCCTGGAAGGGGGGAGGAGGATAAGACTAGCTTGAAAGTTGGACTTCCCGTTTTTCTGAGGATAAATGAGATGTTCATGATTCTCACCACATGATTATTTATAACACTCGTAACTGGCTTAAGCATAGGAATACGTTAAGTGATACAGAATAGCTTCACGGGCGCTTGATAACTCTCCCCTCACCCAGTTACACCATTGAGCACTAAGGGAGTGCCATCGCTGGATGGCTTCTTTCTTCATGTTGTAGGCCTACTGTACTTTCAACGTCATTATTTGTTGTTCCTTATCTCTCCAATCGCAGCTTAAAATTCGAATGTGGAACGCATTAAATTTCTAAAATCCAATAACAACTGCCCAGAAACGAGAATAAACGTGCCCGCTACCCCCTCCGCTACTGGAGATGGCACCAACAGGAGAAAAATCGTTCTTACAGTATAATGAGAGTTTCGTTTTATACAGCGCAAGAGGAGACATACAAAGTGTACAAGGGCTTCATCAGAGTAGCACTGACAGTATAAGCGTTGTACATTCGTGTCGTGCGGTGTTTTCCCCAATTCCCAGTCAATCCATCACGTCAGTAATTGTGCTGCATGTGTCGGCGCGACGCAGTACTCCACGTAGAACCGTAACGGGAACACGCCGAATACTAATTTTATTTTATCGTTTCTGACTTTGTGTGGTTTTTGTTTTGTTTTGCTTCTAATTACCACCACCGTGGAGAAAACACTTAATTAGTATAAATATGTTTTCTGCTGTTTCCTAATTGTGCGGTCGGTAGTTAATTATGATTCAAAGCTGTAGAGTGGCGGCGTTGAAGTGAAATGTGTTGGGGTTGGAGTCGCGCTGCATGTGTGCGTGTGTTTGTGTTAGGCGGATGCAGCGGTCGAACGGCGGCGGAGGATACGTTAATTGCAGAAAACAACAAGCGCGAGGCGCGAGCAGTTTGGACCGAGCCGGAGTAAGAAATTTTGTCGGGAAACAGTTCACCATGTCCTTTCACCGGCGCGGTAGACTGCGCGGTCTAGTTACTGCGGACTGCGCGGACCCGCAGACCAAACGTCACTAATTAACTGCCCGCGTATAATTGGCTGCAGTGCGCTCCTGTGTATTATTAATTAGTAGCAGACAAAGAAGCGGTTGCCGGCAATTTGAATATCAGGGTTTTGGAAATCTGACGGGGCCATCGTATCAGACTACCTGCCTACTACGTTAACAACCTTCAAAAGGGTCGCCATTGCACCTAAGCAAGTCGTCTATTCATACGTGTCTCAGGAAATCCCCAACCAACGTGACCCCGTCAAGTTTCTTAAATGCCATTTCATTTACTCAGTGTATAGTGTTCTATCAACATCGTGTTTTCTTGAAGCGTAGAGCATTAAAACTACAGTGCCAGTGTGTTTTGTTAAATCAAATTTAAAGCGGTAAACTGAACAGGGAGATAGATTTCAACAGTATAGATTCATTCATAAATTATATACTGAGAGGCCTTAAAAACTGTGCTGAAGCTTATGAGAAAATCAACTGACTGTATAAAGTGTGGAGGAAACATGCATTTAATTACGGGCGAAATGGAAACTGGATTTACGGGTGTGGGGCAAGAAACTGTAGAGTAAAAAAAAACATGTGCGGGACACTAGGTACTATCTTTGGACTTCACGCGTTCTTCCCGTCACCTTGTTGTCCGTTTTAACTGCATGGATTTTGAAGTCTCCTTTATCTGTCATTGTGAGAGACTGGTTTGTAACAACCAACGACAAGAAAATTAATACATTCTTTAAGAGAAATTCTTGTTTTGTGGCTAATCGAAAATTCTTGTAAAATTGGGGACGTAAGGGCAAACTGTCGAAGTTGATGAAAGTGCATTCGGTAGACGGAAGTACAATCGCGGGCGACTAAGTAAGATTCGTTGGGTATCAATCTTAAGCGGCTACAGATACATTCTAGAGAAGCCGTTAAGAAAAATATATGGTAAGTACTTAAAGACACTAGTTTCATTTTGTTAGGAAAAACAGCAACAGAATAGTTACTGTTAATTCCGAGTACGCTCATTTTATTTTAAAATGTACCTCAAACAATTTCACGGGGCCATCCTAAATTTTACCTGTTATACTTGCTGCAGTCATTGTATTTTGGAACAATAAGCGACCCTTTTAAGATCGTAAATTCCATCGTTTACGACTAAACCACGCGGTCTGACTAGATGGCCCCGTCAGGTTTCCATAACCCGAATACTTTTAGAAACAAACTTACTTATCTCCGGGCCGTGGTCCGCTCCTGCTGTTACGAACAGACGTATCGGGCTCTCCTCTGTAGGCCACCTTCAGTATGCAAACGATACGATAACTGGCACGGTCTTCGCCAGTTAACCACAGTACTGTGGCAAAAGAAGGCCACAGTACTGGATCAGCTGGAGTAATAGTCCGGAGATAAGTCACGATCGACGCCGGCCGCGAAAGCCTTAGGTACAGAATACCGTATACCTTTGTTTATCTTTACCTGTAGTTTAGGACTTTCCCCCTTTCAAAGTTTTGACATTTCGCGTTCATCTTGTAAATATCTATATACGATAACGGACAGTACGGTCCCTTCCAAAGTGCATTTCGTGTATGGAAGTGACTTGCCAGGTGTTTCGGACCATTCCGCGTGTGAATACATTTAAAGGTCGCTCGGACACACTGAGAGAGACGAAGGGTGCAAAATTTACCGCGTTCTGTGTGAGAAAGTGAGCTGCACCTACGCGTAGGCCATAAGCTACCGACTTGTTTTGGCCCAGTAAACACTTTATTATCTGGCCAAGTTTATTCTCATAAAAATAAATAAACTGTAAATAATAGTAGGATTTATGTTATCATTAACATTTCTATTATTATGTTGTTTTCAAGTGCTGCAGATTCACAAGAGAGTCGAGTCGATGGCACTGTAGATGGAGCTCGATGAGTTCACGTCCGGGAGTGTAGTTGAGATTCTGCTTCGAGGCAAGATACAGACAATTTGTGTCTGTGTTCAAAATTCAGTATATACAGAAAACCGACTACAACTGACACACTAATACACAACTCCTCCAATCACCCAATACAATACAAAATAGCTGCCTTCAGAACTATGATACATAGACTTAACAATATACCACTAGACGAAAAAGACTACAAAGACGAACTAAACACGATAAAATATCTAGCAGAAACCAATGGATACAACAGAACCAATAAACTCCTACACAAAACAAACAACAGACAGAAAACAACAAATTCATAACACTAACATACATCAATAACCACACTGAAAAAATAGCCCACAAATTCAAAAAAGCAGGATACAAAATCGCATACAAAACTACAAACAAAACAGAACACAGACTATCAAAACACACACACAAGCACAAAACAAAGTTGGTCTACCTGCCGTTTACAAACTAAAATTGCCCAGATTGCAACAAATTCTACATAGGCCAGACGGACGTAGCTTCAAACAAAGATACACTGAACACACAAAGGCACTACACTCCACTACCGAATCCACCTTTGGAAACCACCTCATTGAAGCAAACCACACATACACAAACATCGACAATAAGATGGATATTCTACACATACACACAAAAGGCCGAAAACTAGACACTCTTGAACAATTTGAAATATATAGACACACAGAAACACATAAAAACGGCATCTTAAACGAACAGACACAATTCAAATCACATGTATTATTCGAACATATCACACCCCACACACACAATATCGATCCTTCAAAAGTCGACGCCGTCGCGAAGAACAAGCGGACAGCGCTCCCAGTGGCAGCCTCTGACGAAGCTTATAATAAGCGAAAACTGGTTCAGGCTACAAGGTAAAACTTTTACGTTTTTACCCATAAAAAACTTTGTGTTCCGAGTCGGTAGTGCTTTAATTATATTTAGTTAATCAACGGACACGTCATGGAAAACGAAATCCAAGAAGTTATATTTGCATTACTGAACCAACGGGGTAGCTTTGATTAAAAAAAAAACTTAAAAGTTCCATGACAACAATGTTCATTATCCCGAATATAACTGAATTTCTTTCTCAATAGTAGTAAGAAAATTATGTTGGTGGAGATGCGATTTTTCCCCAACGTGTTGTCCATTCGTAGACGCTAGTACTGGAATTATATCAGTTTCCCTCAACTTAAAAATATCCATCAACTCATAACCAGCGACAGGTATTTTCAATTTTATTATTATTATTACTATTATTATTTGGTTATGTTATTACAGTTTTTGGTTTGTAATTGTCCCAGTTAGCTATTTCTGTGTTATACCGTTTACATGTATTCCAGTGTATCCATGAGGCAACTCATCGTGATGTTCTATGTATTCTGTGCAAGCAAGGACAGAATACCCAATTATCAGATACAAGAAGGTTTCAGATTGAGCCTGGCATAATCTACACTTGATATTGTCTTGGATCTTTAGTGTTTTGCCAAGACACAGTTGTTTTGGATCTAATAACAGTTAGCCTACTAACTGCTTGACCTTGGCATGAAGTTATTAATGTTATTACTGAAAGAGCAAAGCGAGTTCTCAGTTTTTACTCGTCTGCTTGGTGTTTGTCTGTCGATCTACGTCGGGTGTGTGCCATGATAACTTTTGGCCATGAACAGATTTCTATAAAACGTACCACGCATGTCCGTACTTTAAACCTACAGAACTATATAGTTTTTGAGACTGATCCCTCCAAAAGTAAGAGAGGCGTGGTGAGAGGAAAAAATTGGGGGGGGGGGGGGGGTAAAAATTGTGAAAAATCCCAAAAGTCTACGTAGGGTATTAAATTAAGGGAAATTCAAACGACAGTTTGAATATCGTGTTCATTTTTGAAAATTTCAAAACTATTGGACGTACGGGCGCAAAACGTGGGTAAAAATTTCGATAAAATCACAACAATTCATGAGGAGTACCAAATTAAAGTGAATTCGAAACGCAGTTTGATTTTTTTTTTAATTTCAAAATTTTTGGACGTCAGGATCCAAATGTGGGTGAAACGTTTTGATAAAATCGCGAAAAAATTAATGTGAGATATCAAATTAAAAAGAATTTATTTTAACTAACATTTGAATATAGTGTTAGGTTTTGGAAATTTCAAAATTTTGGGACCCCAGGGCACAAAATAGAGGTAAAAAATTTGAACAAAATTGAGGAAATACATTTTGCGTTCTTGAGGGAAAAAATCAATTCCGTGTATCAGAATGGACTTGGACTTGGTGAACAGACTGGTAAAATATGGTCTGGGTTTTAATTTATTATCAGAGAGATGGTCAATGAGACAAATGGTCAGAGTAAGGTTTGAGGTTCTCGAAACATGGATTTGGAAGCGGATCAAAAGAATAAAGCTTAGCTTAAGTCCTTAAATTCCTAGGTGGAACATACAGCCTCGACGAAATTTCTCCACCGTGTTCTGTCCATTGCCAGGGCCTTCACCTCCGTCCATGTCTTGTTGACACCACCCAGCTCCCTTTCCATAGTCCTCTTCTAGGTGTTACTCGGTCTTCCACGTCTGCGGCTTACTTGCGGATTCCAATTCAGTGCCAGTCTAGCGATATTTTCTGGTGGTCTTCTCAGAGTGTGACCGATCCACTTCCATTTTCTTCTCTTTATCTGTAGTTGGATGGTACTCTGACTTGTGGCCTCCCATAGATCTCTGTTCGAGATGGTCTTGGGCCACCGAATTCTCATTATGTACCTCAGACAACGGTTTATGAAAGTCTGTAACCTTGTGGTGATGTCCTTTGTCACTTTCCAGGACTCACATCCATACAGCAATACCGATTTGACATTTGAGTCGTAATTCCATACTGGTCGTAACTGTGCAAATGCTCCTTTTGCTTTATTTGTACGACTTATCACACCCCTAAGAGCAAAAGAATAAAGCGAGTGGATAAATAAGGCATGAAGTGATAGTCAACAGAATCAAGGAGGATAGAATTTTCGAGGGACTATAAATGTAAGCTGGACGTGACGTGAGGGCAAATAGCCTCTACGGGAACAGTTGCATTACACGCTGGCATACAATGCGGGATTGTTTATAGAAGAGATGAGCTGAAACAGAAACAAGTGAGGCGACCTGCGACCTGGTAAAAGCCAGAATACCACAGGATGATGATGACGATAGATTACATAATTGTTGAGACTATTATTACCAGCTGGGCTGTTAGGCCGTAGTCCACAGTTGTCGTTATTGACTGACGTTTCGGCCCGGCCCAACCATCGGAGGCCGTCCTAACAGCCCAGCGGATAATAATAGTTTCAACAATGCTGAAGCCGGCCGTGAAAGATTACATAATGTTGTTCAGAACCATGATACATTATGAGCGACATTAGTAGTTGAAACGTTTATGAGCATATTTTAAGCAATAAACTAGGCGGCACTAGTGGCAGGCATTAGTGCCGGTGCCGAAAAGTGAGAGAAAAGGGGAGAACTCAGCAAATCACGAAGGCTTGCTTGTATGAATTAAGGAAATATTTTGTTACTAGCATACTTTTTCATTTTTCTTTCTTAACTAACTTAGTTGTAAAGCAATTTAATATGAAATGTTTATGCATTTTTTATTTTAAAAAAATTACTTAAAATTAAACATACCTATAGGCCTAGTGTTTAAGCTTTTGCCAATCTCTGTCTGTCTGTGTCTGTACATATATATCTAATTACAGTACTTAATTAGACCATACTTAATATTTTTAAGTAGACCAGTGATAAAGGCTTTGAATTTGTAACAGGCCTGCATATAGTAGTAATGTGCACATCACACTGTAATGTACTTATTGAATATTACATAATTAATTATAATGAATCTATTTGAGTGTCTGTGGTGTTTGTTTTTCCTGATATCTAAAGCATTGGTGTCTATTTGTACAGTTAATTTCACGAGTAAAGAATAAACATGATAATGGCCAAGTTAAATTCAAATTACATAATTTAAAATATTATATAAAAATCATATATATATACATTGGTTGGTTTAGTCCCGCCTAGTGTAAATTCCTTAAATGTGCTCTGGCTGTTACGCACGGAACGACCATGTATGACCACCTTTTTAGGTAAGATACCGGAAGAAATGACACAAGAGTGTCATATTCTTATGGAGCTGAAACAGATAACGACACTCGGACACGAGCTTTCAATCCTGCCTACACCTGTCAGCCATATCGAGTCGGTAATAAACCTTCTAAGTGTACACTAAGTATACGTCAATAAAAGCCACATGTCCGGACCAAATTGTACAGTTTACAAGCTCGTAACTGCTATAAAACGGCGCTAGGCGCAGCACATCAGAATGGGCTGTAAAATGCAGGATGTTTATAATTCGTTAAATGCGCTCACCATTTGTGTTAAGGATCTCTACAGCTGTTGTTTTGGTCTTTCCCTGAAGTGCTGGTTTGTTTATACTTGGGCATAATTTCAAATAATTGAACGACCGATTTTCAAATAAATGAAGTTCTCTATTTTAACGCGACAGTTTGGAATTTGGCTGTCTGTCTACTTGGGGAAAGTCTCACATTTGAACGCATAAAGCGATTTTCGTAAAACTTGCGTTCGCACTTTTACCCCCATAGACCCATATTGTTGAGATTAATCCCTCAAATTGTTTATCGTTAAATGATTTCACCGCAAACTCTATGTAGTATATACAAAAACCGCCAGATGCCTGCAGGAGCGGATTAGAAGCCCGTTGTGCCCCCCACCCGATTCAAAATTCAAACTTTTATCCATTATTTGCACTGATAAATGGCATACACAGTTTCGAAAGTTAACAGTTATTTTATTAAACTCTAAAATTACAACAAATATTTAGCTAAATAGTGATTAAAATGAGCATAGTAGTACTTAAGCTTAGAAAATACTAAACGATCCATTTATTTCTTGATTTTGACTTAACAAAGTCTTGTATAATTTCTTCTAAATTGAGCGATCCAGGTATCTCGCTTTCAATATTCAACCTTGCTAACGAAGATAATCTCCCATAGTAGTTGAACTCAACATATCTTTAATGCGTTTTAATACAGAAATTGATCTTTCAGATTCACAGTTAGCTATTGGAAACGATAAAAGCAGTGTATATTCGGAAATACATCAATCATTTTACAATTTTACAATCAATAATGCAGTTTAATACTTTGAGCGGACAAACTGTAGTATCATGGAATCTATCATCTTCATTCGAACATAAAAAACATAACGGCAAACTCGTTGAAAAGTGTGAACACATCTTTTACGATTTTGGATTTAGGACATTTGTTTTTTGTTTTTCACATTTAAACAAAAACTTCAAAAAGTTTTTGTGATTTAGGGTTGGATGCTGCCCCTTCTAACAGCTGGGACACTGGTGCCCGGGGCTGCAGCATACACTAGCGTTATGGATAATCCGCGATAGGATGCCTGACTGTAAAATTGATAAGATTTTAAATGAACTCGACGTGCAGGGAAGTACGTACTTTCTGTGGATTACGTACTGGGGGTAATTTATTTTGACGTTATTTAATGACCGCGGGTCTGTTATCGATAACGAGTACACGGTATACACATTTTCAGTTTAAAACAAACTTTACTGACGTATCACACCGGTGGAAGTTGACAAAACCGCACTGGCTGTTGTGGTCTCAGTGTTAACCCAGCTCTACCAGCAATAACCTACTTCGTGTCGACGATGATTATGTAATCACTGGTGTTTGTCAAATAACCGCTTTTATGTCGTTTATCTTTAATCAGGGCTGGAAAATTCGTAATATAGACAGGGTGTTATACGTTTCTACGTAGAGTGCCGGGAAAACTCGTTTTATAGGTCTATTGTGTTATTCGGCAGAGGGGGCCACAAAGCGAACGACTGTCTCTTCTCTGCATTCTGAACAATTGTCTTTTTTACTGACCCCTTGTATTCTACAGTCAGTCCATTACAGAACCATACTATGATATCTCCACAAGTCTGTGGAATGATATTTACAGAAATCTAGTTATGTGTAGAACGTATTACGGGGGGGAGGGCGAACGGGACCCCCCCCCAGAGGGTGGACAAAATTTGACAAATTTTGTTAATCTCTTAATTTTCAGCCTGTTTTAATATTATTTCGGCTGTGTACACTAGTATAGTAGTAACTCATTTTTAAAACAGGTTTAATACTCAGCATTAGCGTATTCGTTTGAAATTTGAAATATAGGAAAATCAATTCAGTCAATAAGTATCTTGTAAAAAATGTTTTAACAACCCGTATTTTTGTTGTCTTATTATCGTTTACTTTAATGGGACTGATTTCAGGATGTCATCACACGTTTTTTCAACCATGTTAAAGATAACAATGTTGATTAGTCTTGACTTGTTTTTCCTTTTGTATGAAGCCGACTCGACCCCGGACCCCCCCACCACGCCAAGGCCAAATTCTAGATACGCCACTGATTGTGCGTGTCTGTTGATGTGAATCATTCTCCTCATTGAAGTAGTGTGGATTACACACACATGCGCACACCTATGTGCACGTGTCTGTGGGCTACCTGTGGTGGTACCGGGGACCTGACGACCCTGCCCACTCCTCCAGCTCCTCGTCTCCCCAACGTCCTATTATGCGGAGTACCATTTTCCCTTTTTTCCTGATTCGTCCCGTTCCAACGTGACCTTCATGTACCTCCTCAATATTAAAGGGAAGATTGGTCTCTTTAGTCTGAGCTGTAGTCTGCTCTAAGGAAAGACAAACTTTCCGCTCCTCCAAGAAAGGATAACCTGTTGTCAATCTAAATAGCCGTTTTTTAATTCACCGCGACAATGTAACACTATCTTCAACGGAATTAAAGGGGGAAACCTATAAAGTTATTTTAATTATTCTTCACAAACCAGGCGCGGGCTCATGGAGTGGAAGAGGGAGGAAATCCCCCCAAATGGTCACTTCAGACGAAATTTTTTTGTCGTCTTGTGATTGTAACCACCATGTTATTTTTGTTGTACATAACTTAAATGAGAAGTGATTGTTTGTTGCATATTATAAGAACAATGAAATGACAAACATAAATATGATTTTATACTTCAAACACTTTTTGCTACAGTCTATTTGTTGATGCATATATAATTTAATTAATATTTATAAATTCTTTACCTCAAGATGTTTTTCGCTTATTTGGTACATGTTTTTAAAAAACACAGAAATTAAAATAGCATACAAAACTAATAAAAATAATTCACAAAACTAAATAACTCACACAACTAAGATAATACAAAAACAATGGTATATACAAAATTGAATGCCAAGATTGCAATAAATGTTACATAGGACAAACAAAAAACAACTAAAAAAACGTTATTTTGAACACCTAAACGCCTACAAAAACCAGAAATAAGTATATAAATCTAACTTGACCACACGTGCAATAAACACAGGACATGAATTCCCAGACATAACCAACATGACACTAATAAAGCACATACCACACAAAGGCACCATAATGAACATTTGGGAAAATTTACAAATATACAAACACAAAACAAACTAATACCTGAACGAACAAATACAAGTCAATACAAAAGATGGCATAATTTTCAAAGCACTCAAGATTGAAAATACTCAAAAAGCTAACATATACACCATAATCACACATAATAACACCAGTATAAAATTAAAAAAAAACCAACACGACCCCACAACAACAACCAACCAAAACACAAATACTCCACAATATATAAAATCAGGAAGGCTGAGGAAGGGAACAATAAGACACCCGAAACATGTACCGAATAAGGGAAAAAACATCTTGAGGTAAAGGATTTATAAATATTAAATAGATTTTATACTTGTACGTAAATAAAGGTATTGTGCTGATACTAACACACTGTATTTGTATCGACACTCATTCCTACCATTTATTCTCGTACTTTAAAGAACGGTCCAACCGTTATATTCGTACTCTGTGAGTCCAACTTTTCATATTTACCCCCGCCCCCCAAATATGACCTACCTCTTTCACCTCCCTAAACTGCTTGCTTGATCCACCCCTGTCACAAACAACATATTATTTGTATGTAAAAATTTTGCGTACACTCCATCACGCTGTCCACACTCCAATGGAGCTTTTCAGTAATATACAGGTGGCATTATAACTATAAACACCTTCAGGAGCTGTTTAAGAATTACTAACTGTGTTTTATGTAGGCAAGTTGACAGACAATTTTAATATTCCCATTAATTCAGAAACAGACGTCTCTTCTTCTTGTTGCATCAGGGAGTAGGCGAATGTCTACAACTACATTTGCCCCAAGTTGTGGGCGTCAAATATAACTATAAATAGTTTTGCCCAACGTTGTTACGCCAAATGTGAAGTTACTTTCTTATGCCCGAAGTTGTTGCGTCAAATGTAATGTTAATTACCCCAAGTTGTGGGTATCAATTAACAATAATTGTAACATACTTTAAGAAAACTCTTATTGATAGTTGTGAAGTTAATAGTACAATATTCAAATATTATTTATTTACTCAGAAGTGATAAATACTAATTCTTTTATTTAATTGTTAGTGTTTAAGAAAAACTATCTCAAGTAATAGTGTTGTATAATCCATAAGGTTAATCTTTAAATAATAAAACAATGACACATTTATCAGTCTAACCAACACATTTATTACATTTAAATTAGCTGTCATTAATATCAAATCTCTATGGCTTTGAATATATTATTATCATTAATTATTTTAAACATGATTTTACCAATAAACAATTTATATGCTAAAGTCTCTATATCTCAGGGTTCCTTAGATTTTGTAAATAAGCATGAATAAAATTTACGTCTAACTAATTATCATATTACAAAATACATTTATTCCAAATGGATTCATTTTAATATATGAATAAATATTCTTAATTGAAAGTGCTTAGTTCGCTTTTATATTCGTATCGGATTACTTCAAATTTTAATATGTAATTCATACGTCAGTTCTTTTAGAAGGACAGACAGGTGTATTGTAAATTAGTAATTAGTACATAAAATTTTACTGTTGGTACGAATATTCCTGTCTACGGCGGGATGATGTACTGTGATCCCATCTCCATTTCATTAGGTCCGCTGATTAGCTGTAGATCCTCTCCTGAATCCCTTGCATATAAGATCGTTTCGATGATTCATAGTGTGGTTCACTCTCGTAGTGGATGATTAATGAACACTTAATCACTTCACTCTCACTAGGTATATCTGGCTTCTTCCGATATTTACATTAGTGTAAGTACTGTTCACTAGTTCACAACGGTTACTCTCGTTATGATAACTTACAGTTCGCAAACGACTTATTCCGTTTCAATAGCTTATATCGTTAGTAACAGATGATACGATTCGATTGTTTGTTTTTACGAGTTACAAACTAATAAAACTCAAGTTCTCAGTTTCTCGATATTTAACTCCGTTACACAAACTGTTCGTTTATTTTAACTCTACGAAAATTTAGAATAGATTTCTAAATTTTCACAAACTATTTACTCATGTTGACTCTACAGAAATGTTAAGTAAACTATCTGAATTTTCATCGTAGACTCCGAAAATTTACAGTAGACTTCCCGAAATTTGACTACCGACTCTTTCCGATTTTAAACCAAGACTTCCAAAAGTTTAACGTAGACTCCCTGATCGCGCCTCAGTTCTTTGTGTATATATATATATATATATATATATATATATTCAATACACATATTTCCCCACTAGTTTTCCTACATTTCACTTTGCTCCATTTTAATTGGTCCTTCTTGCTTTCTTCTAGGAAAATTCACTCCTGGAACCCGCCTACCTTTAAAGCTGTTTTCTAATAGGACACGTTTGTTCCCTCCTTATTTCTGGCTCTGGTTCAACCACCTCTGCCGCGGTCTGTCCGATTATCAGACTCGTAAATCGTTCTGGTGTTTTTCTATGCCTTTCAGCCAGAACAATCCCTTAAATTTCTCCAAATATCCAGCTGCACTGTTAATTAGTTCATTCGCCTCTTCTCGGTAACCCTAATCGTACTACTCTCTGGCGTCCACCTGCACTGTTAGATTTATGATACATCCATACACCTGCACATCGACGTTAAAGGATGTCACTGTCACACTCTTTTGTACTAACTTCCTCTCATAGTTTATCTACATACATCACTGTCATTTCAAGCGCGGACAGATGGTTCCTTTTTTTTAGCGTTTTATGTCCCTAGGTAAGAAGGAATAACACTCCAACAGCCCGGAGTTTAAAGTTTAAACAGTTTGTTCCCAAGTCTTCCTCACATCTCTTCGTCTAATATCCTTGTATTACCAAACTTCCTTGCGCTACCAGCCATCCGGCATTTTACTGAGATTAACGTATTAAAATCTATACAATATATTGCAACAGTACGTATGTGTATGGTACTGTGTATTACACAATTAGTTATGATAATTTATGTAAATTAAAATAAATAATCAATATTGTCAGTAGTATAATAATTCAGATATAAAGCTGTAAAGGAGAACAACGAATGTGCCTGCTTGAACAGGAAAGTCACGCCACACACAGCTGCGTATGTGTACACGTGTATCTTACGTGTGTGAGTGCAGCCAGTTAATTAATTCCTGCAAAGCGTCACCCCTAAGTAAACGTTAATCAATAAATAAATTATTTAAATTGTGATAAGTGTGTGTAAAATATCACAAAACAAAATACGCCACAGTGTGAATAATATAAAGACGCACGCCTATACAAAAGATTGTGCGACAACAATAAAAAGTGTAAATACAGTGCAAATAAATGTAAATAAAACCTATAATAATTCAGATATAGAAAAGCGGTTAACACACAGTTGTACATATAAAAATTACCGACCAGATGAATTTGCAAAAGACTTCGCATGTTGCGAAGACCAGTGAAATAAGTGTGTAAATAATCGTGTTTATAAAGGGACGCTACGACAGACTGATTCATGCAGAGAATTGTCGAAACATGATTTTTGCGCCCAAGAGTATAAATACGCGAGACACACCAGCCTTTTTCTCTTTCTCGTTCAACCACAGCGGCAGCCGGAGGCTATGCTCGACAACTTCATCACTTTAGTGAGATCACCGCTGCAGCCAGAGGCTACTACTGGAGACGAGGGAGCATCCAACTACATGGTATAGATTCCAGCCGTACGGTACGAGTCATTGGACTACCGAGAGGACCCGGAGGATGGGGAGCGGACTCCAGGACTACACCGACTACGGAGGATCAACCAGGATCAAGGACTCAGGACCCGAAGAGGATACGCTGAGAAATTACCACCACGATTAAGGTGAAATAAATCCATGTACTCATCAAAAACAAAAGACTCAATTAAAGACAATAAAATAATGTAAAAGAAAGACAATATAATTTCAAAAAGTGAAATTAATAATTTTAAAATGTAACTGTTTATTGTATAGTAATTTATAGTAATATTTGAATTTATGAAGGTATATTTTTGAAATGATAATTTAAAGAAGATATTTAAATTAATTTTGAAAGTAAATAGAAATTTTTTTAAAGTAATTAATATGTCATAAATAAGAGATGCATATGCAATAATAATAATTTAAAAGGAAAAATTAGAGAATTTAATATGAATTAAAGAAATTGAGTAAGTCGAGAGCAATATTATATCATAATCAATGTTACTTATAGTTAAAAGTTTGTATTTTATGTTTCTATGCTTAATATGAGGTATTACTTGTATTTTATTAACAAGTATGTGTACTACAAATACACACATGTAAATACTAATGAAGTTTTTAACTCGCATATTTTTGAAATTTTTAGTTAATAAATGTTTGAAAGATTCTAAACAATTCACGTTGTTATTATTATTATTACGATTACACCCGTTGTAAATTTATAATGTAAAAAGGTTAGGTCTGATTTGTCTGTCTTATTATGCAATTTTTCAAAAAATTTTTTTTATAGATTTAGTAGTTTTAGAACAAAATTGTGTATTATAGACGATCAATTTTAGGTAAGATTGATATGGCTAGTTGTTCAGTTTTTTTGCAGAAAAATTGTTGTTTGGGAAGAAATAAAAGCGTATGAATGACTGACAGATTACAGCCAACTTCGCGAAATTTCGTCTTTTTTCCAGATTAAAGCTGTTTTTGTACAAAAATCATGCGTACAAAAAGACGGATTACCATAGACAACAATATATAAACATAGTTTGCGAGTTTTTCAAATTTGTTGTTTCTCCCCCAATAACAAGAATATATGTTCATCTATGCCTGTTAATGTTGAAATTCTTTACCCTACCGAAAAAATCGTTAATTCGTTTCATAGGTAAGCTACAACTATCATGATTGAGTCTATTACATTAAAGTAATTGTACTTACCTTCTAACGCGAAGGCGGAAATAGGATAAACAAGACTAAACACTCCTCTTCGGAAGCATTTACAACAAAGTAATGCGTACACATTACCCGATAAATTCATAAAGTTAACAAAAATTGCAGACTGAAAAACTCACCGTATTCAACACGATCGTTATTAAAACAATGATGGCGTCTATAAAGCCATCTTGTTTTATCAAGTCGTCGACTGCTATTCAAAAAGCAGTGGATTTGATGCCCACCCTATAATTCTGTAATACTGAAACGGTTACGCATACATGTGATTACAAAATTTCGAACGTACTATTTTACACACAAAAATTTCGTAACTCCGTTTTCTGAGAAATTTAAAGAAATTTCGACGAAAACAAAACATCGAAGCATGATTACGTGTTAAAACGACAGAGACAGAAGATTCTAGACTGTGGGGAATCGAAAGTGTGGAAGCGTTACATTTTTCGATGACGTTACATTTTTGTGGAATGACCCTCAGCCTAAAAACATTATCATGTTAATAAAAATAAATGATCAATTTAATTCTTTAATAATTAAGATTTTCAACAATAAAGACAACTTCACATGTTTCTACATTTTACCGCTGTAAGTAGAGGGAAAATGAGGATTCAAAGCCACAAAGGAATGCCGCCTTCTTAAAAAACAATAAAAAACATGATCTAAGAGATGACGCCGCCACCGCTGGACCCGCAGCATCCCAATGGACCACAGCACCGCGAATTTCCGCGAATAAATTTTTTTATTTTTTTAATTTGATTTTTTTATTTTTTTTATTAAATTGATTTGCATATCAAGGGGGTGGGATGAGGTTCAATGGACCACCAGCATCCGTGAATATAATTTTTTATTTTTTTAAGAAAGCTGATTTGCATATCAGGGGGTGGTGTTGGGTGGGTGGTTTTTTTATTTCATATCAGTGGGTGGGGGTGGTTCCAACTCGATGCATTATAGTGTATATTAAAATATATGATCAGGTGTACCAACCTTTGCATGAGTTCAAATTTGTCGTGTGTTGTAATGTATATTAAATCTATATGATCAGGTGTACCAACCTCTGTATTATTATTATAGTGTATAGATATTTTATATGAGCAGGTTTGTCAACATTTTCTGTGGCGGGGGGAGGGAAATTCAAATATGTGTTATATAGTGTATATATTAAAATATATGATCAGGGTTACCAATCTTACATTATTGTGTGTGTATAGAGCAGATCTGCCAACATTTTTTTCTCTTCTGTGGTGGGAAATTCAAACTATATGATCATAATTGTTACTCTCTCTCGCTCTCTCACATTTGAATGTAAGTAAAACTATCTCTCTCTTGTTGTCAAACGTTATGTTCAAACCGTTTTCTCCTCTCCCTCTCTCTCTCTCTCTCTCTCTCTCTCTCTCTCTCTCTCTCACTGTGTACATTGAGTAAATAATTTTAGCTCTCTCTCTCTCCCACTCGTTGTGTATGTCTCTCTCTCTCTGTGGTCAGTACCGCGCGCATGTATATGAAATTAGAAAGTTTATATTTATTCGACAAATATTAACGTCCTCTCTCTCTCTCTCTCTCTCTCACTTGTGTCAACTGTGTCAACAAATAGTAACGTCCTCTCTCTCTCTCTCTCTCTCTCTCTCTCTCTCTCTCTCTCTCTCTCTCTCTCTCTCTCTCTCTCTCTCTCTCGCTCTCTCTCTCACTCTCACGCGTTTCAACTATGCAAGGTTTCATACCCTTTCTCCTGTCTCTCTCCCGTACATTGAGTAGTCGGTGTGATGAGTAAATAATTTTAGCTCTCTCTCTCTCGTTGTCAAACGTCGTCTTCATTTTTCATGTATCAAATAATTAATTAATAGTTTATAATGCAGTCAGTGTGATTGATCCTTGTTAGAAATATATATATTTGGCAAATATTAACTATGTATGTGTGTTGTTGTCAATGAACTAAATAATTAATTAATAGTTTTATAATGCAGTCAGTGTGATTGATCCTTGTTAGAAATATATATATTTGGCAAATATTAACTATGTAAGTGTGTTGTTGTCAATGAACTACTTACCTGTGTGCTGTTACAGATGACAAATCCATACGTTAACGGCGTAGCAATCTGGTACAATACTTCTGTTTAATGGGTACAGTTTACACACGCACATAGGTTCAGTGGTGTATAGCGAAATAAATTAAAATTATACACACACACACACATGAAAACGGTGGTTGAAATTCATACAAATCTTCTGATGTAACAGTTCACAAAAATAAATTAATTGTACACATGTTCAGAGGTGTAGAGTGAAATAAAATAAAGTCATAATTTGTTTAAATGATTAAATATATTTTAAAATTCATAATATAAAATTCACAATTAAATAAATACATTATAAAATTGAAATTCACAATATAAAATTCACAATTCATAATTATAAAATTGATATTTTTTCGAAAGTTTATATATAATTGTGTCGTACTTGTAGGAGAAGCAACCTGCAACATAACAATACAACAACATTAAAATCATGTTAAATATCACACACACACAGATATAGTTGGCAGAATCAATGCTTTACGCGAGTAACTTCTTAAATTATGTGTCATTCTCTCTCTCTCTCTCTCTCTCTCTCTCGTAAGTTAATGTCCATTCATCAAAACTTTGTAAATTAGAATCTGCACTACATTCAAACACACGCACACACAGTGATAAAAAAAATTGTTTATTAAAAGTAGTTTGTTACCTTAACGAGATACATGCAGAACTAGTGCTGTTACAAAAAAAAAAAAAAAAATATATATATATATATATTTCAATCACTTTCTGCTACAGTCCGTTTCTTGATGTATATAATACTATAATACTTATAACTATTTTACCTCAAGATGTATTTTTTCTTTAGGGACATGTTTCGGGAGATCCTGTTCTCCCATCTTCAACCTTCGCTTATTTCAATCACTTTCTGCTACAGTCCGTTTCATGATGTATATAATACTATAATACTTATAACTATTTTACCTCAAGATGTATTTTTTCTTTAGGGACATGTTTCGGGAGACCAAAGACCAAAAAACCACCATAATAACATCCAGAAGCCAACACACAAATACTGCACCAGAAGCAAGATGGCGAAGGTTGAAGATGGGAGAACAGGATCTCCCGAAACATGTCCCTAAAGAAAAAATACATCTTGAGGTAAAATAGTTATAAGTATTATAGTAATATATATATATATATATATATATATATATATTGTAACATAACAAAATTATCACACTAAACATTTGAATTAATGTTACATAAATAAAAGAAAAAGTTCCATAGTGAGTGAGAGGAATAAATTGTTTAAGGATTACCCTAGAAACTGTATAATTAAGTCTATAAAATGTGAATAAAAATGGAAGATAATAAAGAAAACCATTAATTAGAATAACCTACTATGAAAAAACCAGTTAAACCAGCAGTATACCCAGTAGATTGGGGAAGCAGTACAAAAAGGGAAGGACCATAAAAAAGGAAATGATCTGTCATGAAACCATTTTAATAAAGAAAATACTAATGTGATATTTGAAGAAGGGACGAAACATATCAAGATTCCAACAAAGAGACCAGAAACAGGAAGAGATATGTCAAAACAAAATGTTAGTCATATAATAAATACCATGAGACAAAATTGAAACCGATATAGGTAAACCCCAAACAAGTTACAAGATACAATACTATAAAACACGAATTGTATATTAGTTGTAAGTGTAATATGTTAACAAATATGTCGAAAGAGACTACCATAGAGTAGAACTCACTAAAAAGACTACATGAGTGTAGAATCCAATAAAGTGAAGTGAGATAACAAAATTAAGAAACTACAGAGTGTACAGTGAGAAACATAGTTAAAAAATCTATGAAAAAATCTTCAATGAAGTTTAAGTATTATAAAAAGACTACCATGAGTGTAGAATAATAATAATAAAACCATTGGAATGAAAGACAGTCTAAGGACTGACAACATTACTAGTAATAACAGTTTTTAAATTAGACATAAGAAAAACTATTACATATAAAATGTTTTCTTTAATTATAACTAAATAAATGGTGAGAAGGACAACAATACCAAAGGACAGTTCATAACTGAAGGTATGACTAATATTAAGATGTTTGCTATTTGTTATTAATTAGATAATATTTTAGATGTAAGGTGTAAATAGATACACGATGTTTTTTTATCACAGTTAAAGTGTTTTCATAAGAATAATAAATACACAAGACAGTTAGTGACTGACAGTGTTACTAGTAATAGGAGTTTTTTATTTTTTTAATTAAATTATGTCTAGGATAAGCTATTTTGTTATCATTTGATGATACAGTACAAAATAATAGGAATAAGATGTTTTTGTTAAAATTAGGTGATATATGGAAAATAATTGATAATAAGATGTTTTTGTTAAAATTAGGCATAAGATGTTCATGTTATGGTTCAATGATGTTATTAGTATAAAGAAAGTTTAGTAGATACAAGATATTCTATTGTATTTAAAATCATGTCAATTAATTTTTTCATTGTGTAAGTCAGAGAGGCAAGTAGGGCATAAAAATGTAATAATTTTATTCAAATCAGTAAACCAGAAATAATGTACAAACAGACCAGCCAAGACACCATTGTAGTAAACACAGACTGGCCTATAAACCAAAGAAATTATCTATCAAAGAATTAATCTATGTAATTGGAATAGAATTCAATACATACAATACAGAAATTGAAAGTATAATTAATACAGATACAGTTAATAGCAAATAGAATGACAAAAGAAAGAAAATTAACTTCTTTTGGAAACAGTCAAAAATAGGCTTATGATAGTAATCAAATCAGACTAAACAGCAAATTAATCAATATTGAAATGTTTTACTAACCAAATTATTAACAACAAAGTAATTACGGAGTTATTAGGTGTATTCCAGGGAAATATTATACCGAAAAAACAGATAAAAACCTTTAAAACACTGAATTTGTACAAAATATGGGGAATACAATTATTATGTAAAATTGTAATTTTTGGGCTTAAATGAGTTTGAAACAAACCCAGCTATATATCAAAAGATGTAAAATTAAATAATCAATATTACTGAATAGTTAGATTCATGTAAAATTAAGAAATATTTGAAATACAGTAAAAAATAATAAAACTTGTTATGTATAGTTAGATAGTGAAACAAGTCTTAGACAGATATTTTATAATTAAACAATATGAAGAGGAAAAAGACATACCACAAATTGCCTTAAAACGACGACGTTGCGTCTATTAGTCTATTGTTAATCGCAAAGCTGAACAGTTGAAAAATGTATTAGTGTAGTTTTGAAAACCAAATAATTTATATCAAAACCAAGTGTGGTTATGTGGCGTGTAACGGAGATGAACTAACAAGTGAAATAACCTTATTTTATCTATGTCTAACACTTCACAAGTTTCCAAAAACACAGAATAACACCATAAAACTCCACACCAAAAATCGACAGCCATTTTGAACAATTTTTGGAACGAATTCACAGAGAACCAACACACATATTTGAACACCACACTACACAAGAGATCCATCCAGAATTCGACATTGCAGACGACGAGGGGACATTCAACACAATATTTTGGAACAACACCACTTCGCAGAAAAGGGAACATCGTTTTATTTCTGTGGGAGAAGATCTTCAATTCCAATGGCGTCATAGCAGATAAAATCGAGCAGATGGCGGCCATTGCTGAATTTCTATAAAGACGACAGGCCAGTGCTTCCTGGAGCAGAGTGACGTCATTTCTTCGATTTGGTTCGAAATTTAAATAATTTCTTTCTCATTGACAATTGTAATAATAATTCTGTTCTATTTCAGATATTAACATTTAGTTTAAGAATACCTGTTAAATGTATCTTGTTCCTTGCCCTCTGACCATTTCGACTCGTTAAAAGAACCATAAATTTAAACTTGTAAAAAATATATCTGTTGATTTTTCTCACTGCCGACTGTGGCAAATATTAGCCAGTGCCTGGGACATGCGCAGTTTGACTGGCGCACAATTTTGAATGAATAAACGCAAATCAGTATTCAGTTACCAGCATTGTTTTTATTTCTACCATTAATGTTATTATTATTTTTTATTAAGCAAAAACATAATTCACATTGAGAGAATAGATATAGGAGGAAATTACAAACTCAAATAATTAATTAATTATTAATTAATTAAATTAAATCATTCAGTCAAATTCGATACAAGCACAAGAAAAAATATTTGCAAAATTTTTAAAGTTTGATGTATTTGTTATTTATCAATCAAACACACCTAGTTATAACATATCCTTATCATCAATATTTCTATATTCTATTTATTTTTATTTGTAATAATTATATTACAAATTGGCGTTTCCAAAGAAGGAGCTTATTATTAAACGTTCATCAATTATATTTATATTTTTATTTTTATATTTGTAATATTTAATTATATTACAAATTGGCGTCCAACTTAAGGGGCTTTAAATAGGAGATAATAGTGTTATAAAATAAGGACGAGTGTCCAATTTCCTATTTTTAGCTTGGCAACAGTCAACAGGTCGGAAGAGGGAGCGAGATGCACAGGAGAGCTACATCAAGGAAAAGGGCTATGGAGGCCGAGCAGGAGATAAACATGGAGGATAAAGAAGCGACACCAGTGGAAGATGTGGAGTTAATGTTACCGCCAGCAGAACCAAATAAGCCGGCACCACAGAAGGAACAGCCGGAGAAATCCACCGCAAAGGAAGATACAAGATTTGATCAAATGATGGAGATGTTACTCCGAGAATTTAAAACAACGAAGGAAGAATTAAAGGAAGAGTTGAGTAATAAAATCGGAGATACCAACAAGAAAATCGAAGAAAATAGTAAGGAAATGAAGAGTGATAACCTACGATTGAAGGAGGAATTAAGAGAAAGCAGTAAGAAGATGGAGGAGAAGATGGAGGAGAATAGTAAGAAGATGGAGGAGAAGATGGAGGAGAGTAGTAAGAAGATGGAGGAGGAAATGAAGAATGATAATCAACGATTGAAGGAAGAGTTGGGCAATAAAATTGGAGATACTAGCAAGAAGATGGAGGAGAAGATGGAAGCAAACAGTAAGAAGATAGAAGAAAAGATGGAAGAAAATATTCAGAAAATCGAGGAGAAAATGGAGGAAATAAAAACTGATAATAAACAATCGAAGGAGGAATTGACCCAGATAAGCCAGAAACTGGAAGAAACCAATAAAAAGATGGAGAATAATAGTCAGCAATTGAGAGAAGAATTGAAGGAGACGAACCAAGAGAACATGAACCGGTTAGACGGAAGAATGGAAATATTGAAGGAAGAATTGAGCCAGAAGATAGCTGAAAACAATGAGACAATCAGCAAGAAAGTAGAAGAGGAAATAACGGTAATCGAACAAAGGGTTACCAGAGCTGACGAAAAATGGAGTCAAACCGAACAAGAAGTACGGAGTATCAGGACAGAAATAAATACGAAGGTTAACACCATTGAAGAAACGACTAGGAAGACGTTGGAGGAAAAACTAAAGGAAACACGGAAAGACTGGGAGCGAGTGCAGGACCGATTCACAGAAAAATGTGATGGCATAGAAGCTGCTGTGACCAGTATCAACAGTCAGGTACGACAGAACCAGACAGATATAGATCTATTCCATAGTCGACCGACAACCATTACCAGTTGTCCCAACAGTGAAAATCGTGAAGGGATTAACTTCAGGTTTTATAAAAATAAACCCATGGAATTCCTAGCAAGAATCGAGGAATACTTTGCCAAACACAGAGGTAATCGCTGGAGGGAGAACAAAGAGGTGCTGGACGAATCGTTCAAGGAAATAGCAGACAATTGGTGGATGGCAATAAGAGACGAGGTGACCGACTATCAACAATTCAGAAGGCTATTCAAAGCCAAATATTGGTCGGAATCAACGCAAAATATCGCCAGAGACGGGATATGTCATGGGAAGTACAACCCGTATGGAAACCAAACTTTAACGGCGTACTTTTTGGGAAAGGTGTGCGTGGCCAAACATCTAGAGCCCCGAATACCGGAAGAATGCCTGGTCAGCAAACTCTCATACCACTACAAGGAGGATATTATCAGAGCCAGACGAAACAGTCAAATAAAAACGGTGCAAGCCATGACCGAGCTTTTAGAGATGTACGAGCACGAAGACTATTACCGTCAAAGTCGCAGGAGATATGAAAAGCAGGAACCGAGGAGTAACAACAATAATTTGAATAATAATAATAATCGGCAGAATGTGGGTAATAATAACAATTATAATTCCGCAAATCGGAATAATGCCGAGTACAATTATAACCCCAGAAATAACAATAATTTGCCCCGTTTTAACAACAATAATAATAACAGTAATATTCCTCGAATAAATAATAATAACAACAACCACAACAATAATAATCATAATAATAATAGCCGTCCACAAAATAACAACGGTTATTATAATAGTAATAGTAACTATGTTCAAAATGGTCAGAGGAACCCCAACCTTTCTAATAATAATAATTATCATGGTAATTATAACCGAAATTACCCAAGTGGAGGTAACCACAATTACAGGGCATATCGACCTAATGTTAACTACATCCGAGCAGAAGGCAGTGGACACAGGAGGTACCAGCCTCAACGAAGGAGCCGATACTACGAGTACGAGACTTTCCAAGGGAGCCAGGGAAGTAATCGGTACAGAGAGTACGAGCCCAGACGTAGTTCCAGCCTGGATAATCAGCGAAGACTACCTGTAACAGAAGCCCAACCAGACGACCGAGCAGAACCAAACGAAACAGCCTCAGGACTTCAAGCTGACGCTTCCAACGGCCTAATCCGTAATGAAGCGGAACATTTAAACGAACGGAGGCAGTAATAAACCCCAATAACCCTTTACTGCTCCAATCTGCTGGGTTTAACCAAGTAGGTATGAATTCGAAGAAAACCAGAAAAAATTTTACCATAATATACAGCAATTATTTAAAGGACATCCGTAAGGACCTATTAGAAGAAAGTGAGCTTAATATTAAAAATAATGATAATGAAATAATATACATAATCGCAGAAATTGAAGGTATTTCTGTTCCTATAATGATAGACACTGGAGCCAATGTCTCCATAATAAATCGAAATGAGTTGGACCGGATACAGCAGGAATGCCACAAAAACTTACCGGTACTACCTATTAATAATATTGTACTTGTAGGAGCTACCGGCCGACAGAACAAGACCATAAGAAAGCAGGTATCCCTCAATGTCAAAAGTCAGGGCATTAGTGTGGATATGATATTTCTTGTTGCAGCCGGATTACCTTTCAACATCATGATAGGATGCGACATATTGCGCCGAAACTCAGCAATTATCGACTTGTGCCGAGGAAAGGTATCACTCTTTGCTGAAGGTTCAACCTGGATAGCCAATTTAACTGATAACAAGACTTTAGACTCCAGACAACTTCTCGACCACCAAAATAAGGTGAATTACTTAGCCAACCACTCAACAAACAACAAGCCAGTACATCAAGATTCGGAGGAAGACCTATGGAAACAAAAGATCCAAGAGATACGTAACTTCCAGTGCCACAATACTAACGAGCAACTAACGGAAAACCAGCTGAATCAATTGGTAGAAATATATGAGAAATATCGAGCTGTATTTTCTGACGAACCTGGAAAGATCCGGAACTACCAATGTTCCATACGATTCAGAGAACTGGTAGAATTCAACCGAAAGTCGTACCCAATAGCACAATCTTTGAAAGAAGCCGTACGATCAGAGATCCAGAATATGATCCGTAGAGATATCATCGAGAGCAGTCAATCGCCATACACAAGCCCAATTGTGGCCATACAAAAGAAAAATGGGAAGGTAAGACTTTGCCTTGACGCTCGGGAGATAAATAAGATGATAATAAACGATCGTACCTCACCTGGCGAAATTGATGAAATCTTGA
The DNA here is from genome assembly GCA_034769895.1 of Magicicada septendecula. Lineage (NCBI taxonomy): Eukaryota > Metazoa > Arthropoda > Insecta > Hemiptera > Cicadidae > Magicicada > Magicicada septendecula. The sequence continues at coordinate 364,602,574 of CM068374.1, read as the reverse complement.
AGAGGTTCCACGGAACACGATTCATTACCACTTGGGATACGGTATGCGGCTATTGGCAAGTGGAGTTGCACCCAGCAAGCCGACAATACATGGCGTTCATCTTCGAAGGGCGCAATTATCAATTTAAGAGGTTGCCCTTCGGGTTGGTGAATTCAGTAGCTGTTTTTGTCGCCTGTATGGATCATATACTAGGACCAGAAGCGCTCCAATTCACAACTGTCTATGTTGATGATCTCCTAATAACATCAACCAACTGGGAGGAACACTGTTATCGTGTGGAGTATGTTTTGAAGAAGCTTGCTGAAAATAATGTCACCCTTAAACTGGACAAGTCCAAGCTTATAGCTAAGGAAGTTCAATTCCTGGGTTTCCAGCTAAACAGTCAAGGAATAACACCATCAACAGAAAAGGTAGACGCCATACAACGATTCCCTACACCAAAAAACAGAAGGCAACTACAATCATTTTTGGGCCTGTGTAACTATTATAGGAAGTTCCAGAATAATTATTCCGAACTAACAGCCCAGTTTCAGTACCAGTTATCGTCCAAGAATAAATGGCGATGGGGTCAAGAACAAGACGAGACCTTCAAATCAATTAAAGAGAAATTCTTAGATGCAGTAATGCTCAACCATCCAGATTTTAACCGACCCTTCTTTCTAAACTGTGACGCTAGTAACATTAGCTTGGGTTCAACACTGTACCAAGAAGATGAAAGTGGAAACCATCTAGTAGTGAGCTTTGCTAGCAGAACCCTTAACCAGTGTGAGAAGAACTATAATGTGACGGAAAAAGAACTGCTAAGTGTAGTCTTTGCCTGCGGGAAGTTTCGGACGTATATCCTCGGATATCCAGTGACCGTCCGAACAGATCACAAGTCAATATCATTTCTAAGAAGATGCAAATTAAGCCATGGTAGATTGACCAGATGGGTACTCGCCCTACAGGAATACGATATACAGTGGGAGTATGTTCCTGGAAGTAAAAATGTAGTAGCCGACGTATTGTCAAGAGTGAATCTGGAAGAACAAACATTCGAAGGCGAAAAGGAGAGCATTTTGAAAATCTATAACATCATTAAGGACAGATCCGATTTAGAGAAGATAGTGCAGGACATCAGCAAACACCAGCAGTCCGATCCGAAGTTAAACTCTATTAAACTTCGTCTCTCCAACCAAGATGACACAATAAACAAATTTTATTGTATACATAATGGGATTTTATTCATCAAGACATCCCTTGACGAAGACGTTTGGAAGATCATGATCCCTACTACAATCGAAAAGGATATCATCCTGGACTATCACCTACGATACGGTCACATGGGAGCCATGAAGGTGATCAAGGCAATCGAAGAGAATTGTCACATAAAAAGTATCAATAGAAAAACTAGAAACTACCTTAAAACCTGTATGATATGTCAATTGGTGAAAACCAACAATGAAAGAAAGGAAGGTATGATGATACCAATTACCTCACAAGCCAAACTGGAAAAGGTCTTTCTGGACATATGCGGTCCATTTCCCCGCAGTGGCGGACGCCATCGATACAAGTATATTGTTATTATGATGGATCATTTTACAAAATTTACAAAACTATACCCTGTGAACAGAGCCACCACTCTGAAGACTCTAGGAATAATAACAAATCATTACATTCCAGAGGTAGGAAGCCCGACATCCATAATCACCGACCATGGAATGCAATTTAAGGGTTGGCGGTGGAGAAACACTCTGAATACATTGGGCATTAAGACATACAAGACGTCTGTCTACCACCCCAGCAGCAATCCAGCGGAGCGGGTACTGCGAGAGGTCGGAAGAATATTACGGACTTATTGCTATAATCAACAAAAGAAGTGGCAAGAATATTTATTAGCGACTGAAGAATTCCTTAATTTGTCATATCACACCGCTATTGGTACCACGCCATACACGGCAATGTATGAAAGACCACCTCCGAGAGAAATACAAGACATAATAGAGTTCCCCAGGAGTCAAGAATACAAATTCAATCGAATTAGATTCTACAATAAATTGGCTGAAGACCAGGAAAGGCGCAAGAACAAATATCAAAAGGCTGTTAAGAAAATAATAAGCTATGAAGTCGGAGAAAAGGTACTGCTAAAAAACAGGGAATTACCCAGTACTTTGGAAGGCATTACCAAAAAGTTATTACTGCTGTATACCGGCCCATACCTGATTGTTAAAAACAATAATAACAATACGTATGTACTAAAGGATATCATTTCGAATAAAGTAAAAGGAACTTATAATCAGTTATCCATTAAAAAATATTTGGAGGACTCATAATTGTGAGTTAAAACTATAATGAAGAAATTGTGAATTTTGATAAGAATATAACTACAAAATCCAAAAATATCGTAAGTACAACTTACACAAATATTCAAAGACTCTCATGAACGAGAAAAATAAGAATTTTGATGGAATAAGAATATAATTACCAAATTCAAAAATATCGTAAGTACAACTTACACCAAATATCAGAAAGAATATTATGAACAAAATAAGAATTTTGATAAAAATAAAATTACCAAATTCAAAAATATCGTAAGTACAACTTACACCAAATATCAGAAAGAATATTATGAACAAAATAAGAATTTTGATAAAAATAAAATTACCAAATTCCAAAAATTAGTAAGAACAACTTACACCAAATATCAGAAAGAATATTGTGAACGAAATAAGAATTTTGATAAGAATAAAAATTCAAAATTCAAAGACATCAGTAAGTACAACTTACAACAAAACATTTGAAGGATTATTGTGAATAAATAAAAAGAATTTTGAACATAATAAGCTTCAAAATTCAAAAGCAATAGTAGGTACAAGCTACACAAATATTCAAAGACTATTATGCAAGTAAAAAGAATTTGGATGCAGATAATAATTGTCCAAATTCAAAATAATTAGTAAGTACCACTTACACAAACATTCAAAGACTATTATGAATGAAAAAAGAATTTTGAGGAATAATAATTTCAAAATTCAAAACAATAATAAGTACAACTTGTACCAAAATATTTGAAAAACAACTATGAATAAGAAAGAATGTAGTTGAATAAAAATGTCTAAAATCAAAAAACATTAAACTCATATCATTACTCATACAAATGATGAGAAATAACTATGAAATATGAAAAAAGATTTTGTAAGAAAGAGATGCAAAATTCTAAAGGAGAAAGGAAACCAGAATGTCATATGACTTAATCGAACAAAGTAACCAAACTCACACAGAAAATAATTTAATAAAAATGGAACAATGAAGAAGGACCAGCTCACTAAAGACCAAATAGTGAGACCAAAAAACAAAAAAACCTGATACTAATAATGATAATGCTGTTACAACAACCACTGTTATAGTGAAAGTGATAAAGAATTAATTCATGTTATACCATGAGCAATAAAAATAACTCGATGGATACCAGATGGTAGAAAGAGTAAATATAAATACTACTTACTATGTAAACATGATGAAATGTATATTATACCACATACCTAAACCACCTAATATGGAATAAGCTTTAAGAGAGAAGAAGAGTCAAGTGTATAAAAGTATTAATTAATATAACGTATTATGAAGTGAAGAATCTAAAGATGTTTATTTTAGTCAAAAATGACTACTTTTACTGTTTATTTATTTTTATGACTGGATGTAGAAAATGCCATCAGTCTTATGTGTTGAGCAGAGATGATAATACCTCTGGACTCAATTGAAGTATTGGACAGCAGGGATTGAAGCCAAAAGTGCCACTCTGAACTGTTCCAATTAATTTGTTAGGGAATGTTAGGGAGTAAACATACTGGTGAGGAAGCACCAAATAAGAAGGAATATAAAATGATAATGTTATACACAAGATTGAAGATCACTTATCAATGAAAAAAGAAACTAATGAAGGAGATACACATCAGCTGAGAGGAAGCAATGGTGGAAAAGGAAGGTATATAAAGTGAAAACATGTAATCACGGAGAAAATGTAAATACAAAAGAATTAGTAGTAATTATTTCATCCATACAGAGTATGATCTGAACTAATCACTTTTACAGGAGAGCATATGTAACATAACAAAATTATCACACTAAACATTTGAATTAATGTTACATAAATAAAAGAAAAAGTTCCATAGTGAGTGAGAGGAATAAATTGTTTAAGGATTACCCTAGAAACTGTATAATTAAGTCTATAAAATGTGAATAAAAATGGAAGATAATAAAGAAAACCATTAATTAGAATAACCTACTATGAAAAAACCAGTTAAACCAGCAGTATACCCAGTAGATTGGGGAAGCAGTACAAAAAGGGAAGGACCATAAAAAAGGAAATGATCTGTCATGAAACCATTTTAATAAAGAAAATACTAATGTGATATTTGAAGAAGGGACGAAACATATCAAGATTCCAACAAAGAGACCAGAAACAGGAAGAGATATGTCAAAACAAAATGTTAGTCATATAATAAATACCATGAGACAAAATTGAAACCGATATAGGTAAACCCCAAACAAGTTACAAGATACAATACTATAAAACACGAATTGTATATTAGTTGTAAGTGTAATATGTTAACAAATATGTCGAAAGAGACTACCATAGAGTAGAACTCACTAAAAAGACTACATGAGTGTAGAATCCAATAAAGTGAAGTGAGATAGCAAAATTAAGAAACTACAGAGTGTACAGTGAGAAACATAGTTAAAAAAATCTATGAAAAAATCTTCAATGAAGTTTAAGTATTATAAAAAGACTACCATGAGTGTAGAATAATAATAATAAAACCATTGGAATGAAAGACAGTCTAAGGACTGACAACATTACTAGTAATAAGAGTTTTTAAATTAGACATAAGAAAAACTATTACATATAAAATGTTTTCTTTAATTATAACTAAATAAATGGTGAGAAGGACAACAATACCAAAGGACAGTTCATAACTGAAGGTATGACTAATATTAAGATGTTTGCTATTTGTTATTAATTAGATAATATTTTAGATGTAAGGTGTAAATAGATACACGATGTTTTTTTATCACAGTTAAAGTGTTTTCATAAGAATAATAAATACACAAGACAGTTAGTGACTGACAGTGTTACTAGTAATAGGAGTTTTTTATTTTTTTAATTAAATTATGTCTAGGATAAGCTATTTTGTTATCATTTGATGATACAGTACAAAATAATAGGAATAAGATGTTTTTGTTAAAATTAGGTGATATATGGAAAATAATTGATAATAAGATGTTTTTGTTAAAATTAGGCATAAGATGTTCATGTTATGGTTCAATGATGTTATTAGTATAAAGAAAGTTTAGTAGATACAAGATATTCTATTGTATTTAAAATCATGTCAATTAATTTTTTCATTGTGTAAGTCAGAGAGGCAAGTAGGGCATAAAAATGTAATAATTTTATTCAAATCAGTAAACCAGAAATAATGTACAAACAGACCAGCCAAGACACCATTGTAGTAAACACAGACTGGCCTATAAACCAAAGAAATTATCTATCAAAGAATTAATCTATGTAATAGGAATAGAATTCAATACATACAATACAGAAATTGAAAGTATAATTAATACAGATACAGTTAATAGCAAATAGAATGACAAAAGAAAGAAAATTAACTTCTTTTGGAAACAGTCAAAAATAGGCTTATGATAGTAATCAAATCAGACTAAACAGCAAATTAATCAATATTGAAATGTTTTACTAACCAAATTATTAACAACAAAGTAATTACGGAGTTATTAGGTGTATTCCAGGGAAATATTATACCGAAAAAACAGATAAAAACCTTTAAAACACTGAATTTGTACAAAATATGGGGAATACAATTATTATGTAAAATTGTAATTTTTGGGCTTAAATGAGTTTGAAACAAACCCAGCTATATATCAAAAGATGTAAAATTAAATAATCAATATTACTGAATAGTTAGATTCATGTAAAATTAAGAAATATTTGAAATACAGTAAAAAATAATAAAACTTGTTATGTATAGTTAGATAGTGAAACAAGTCTTAGACAGATATTTTATAATTAAACAATATGAAGAGGAAAAAGACATACCACAAATTGCCTTAAAACGACGACGTTGCGTCTATTAGTCTATTGTTAATCGCAAAGCTGAACAGTTGAAAAATGTATTAGTGGAGTTTTGAAAACCAAATAATTTATATTAAAACCAAGTGTGGTTATGTGGCGTGTAACGGAGATGAACTAACAAGTGAAATAACCTTATTTTATCTATGTCTAACACTTCACAAGTTTCCAAAAACACAGAATAACACCATAAAACTCCACACCAAAAATCGACAGCCATTTTGAACAATTTTTGGAACGAATTCACAGAGAACCAACACACATATTTGAACACCACACTACACAAGAGATCCATCCAGAATTCGACATTGCAGACGACGAGGGGACATTCAACACAATATTTTGGAACAACACCACTTCGCAGAAAAGGGAACATCGTTTTATTTCTGTGGGAGAAGATCTTCAATTCCAACGGCGTCATAGCAGATAAAATCGAGCAGATGGCGGCCATTGCTGAATTTCTATAAAGACGACAGGCCAGTGCTTCCTGGAGCAGAGTGACGTCATTTCTTCGATTTGGTTCGAAATTTAAATAATTTCTTTCTCATTGACAATTGTAATAATAATTCTGTTCTATTTCAGATATTAACATTTAGTTTAAGAATACCTGTTAAATGTATCTTGTTCCTTGCCCTCTGACCATTTCGACTCGTTAAAAGAACCATAAATTTAAACTTGTAAAAAATATATCTGTTGATTTTTCTCACTGCCGACTGTGGCAAATATTAGCCAGTGCCTGGGACATGCGCAGTTTGACTGGCGCACAATTTTGAATGAATAAACGCAAATCAGTATTCAGTTACCAGCATTGTTTTTATTTCTACCATTAATGTTATTATTATTTTTTATTAAGCAAAAACATAATTCACATTGAGAGAATAGATATAGGAGGAAATTACAAACTCAAATAATTAATTAATTATTAATTAATTAAATTAAATCATTCAGTCAAATTCGATACAAGCACAAGAAAAAATATTTGCAAAATTTTTAAAGTTTGATGTATTTGTTATTTATCAATCAAACACACCTAGTTATAACATATCCTTATCATCAATATTTCTATATTCTATTTATTTTTATTTGTAATAATTATATTACAAATTGGCGTTTCCAAAGAAGGAGCTTATTATTAAACGTTCATCAATTATATTTATATTTTTATTTTTATATTTGTAATATTTAATTATATTACAATATATATATATATATATATATATATATATATATATATATAGTAGGAAAGCCCACAGACTACTAGAAATAGTTATCACCTGAAAAAAAGAAACCACACATTACGAACTAATATGTATAAACAAAAATATCGTTACAATAATATTAATAATACATAAACTTACGTTTACTGCCGTCCGAACTGAAGTATGGAGAGGCAATAACTATTGATATCACAGTAAGAATTTTTGTTGCTGTTGTTTTTAACAGGTGGTGTAACATGGAATTTTAGCAGGTGGAGGAGCAGAGTCGTCATCGTCGTCGGTACGTATCCGATAATGACCGTACGCAAGCGTATCACGACCGTTGTCTAATATATAGCGCTTATCATCATACGGTGACAACGCTTGCTTATTTACACGCATCGTGTACAACGTATGATGATCGCTACGTAAACACAACGCACTGACAGAAAACTGACAATGATCAGTGAGACACTTGCGATACATATCGTGTCGCAGACTCCTCTTAATAGCAACTCGAGGCACACCTTTACACACACGTTTTTGACACGCATTGCCAGGATCTTCGTGGGCCACAAGGAACGAATAACATTTCGCTCTGAGACCTACGAATTCTCTAATAGGACGACCACACGTTTCATCCTTGAACAGTCCGACAACCTTTTTGTTCTTAAGGCTATAACAAGGATGAGACGTGGGGTAATCCGAGGTGTCAAAAACGTGCAAGTCCTTCTTCATATCTGCATACAAGTCTGATGTTTGAATATGATACATCAGACTGTCTGTATCAGTCATTAACAATTTAACGTTGCGGCCGTACTTGGCGACAGCATAACGATAATGAAAGTCGTACATTATTGTTTTGCTAACGTCAAGCACCGTGAAGCCGACATACACGGGACGAGAAAGAACAATGGATTTTTTACGGAGTGAGAGCCCCACCAGATCGTTCGTATAACGAATCATACGTTTTAGCCTGGGTGTGGAAACTAGTTTTTGAAGCCGTCGTTCATCCGAGACTAGTTGAAAGTCTATATGTTTCCGTACGTTCTCCAGCGACTTACCGTATACGGCGTTGTTCATCAGTTTGAAACGGTCTTTTTCAAAGCTGTTGACGGCTGCTTGCCTCTTGCGGGTGTTGAAATCGATAAACGGTTTCAACCAAGCGCTTTGCTTAAAACACAACACCCTATGAGTCGCTTTCAGCTCTAAACCAAGACTTAAATACAATTTCAAATTTCGATAATGGAGAACGTAATTTTGTTTGTCCTCCAAAGTTGTTAACAACTTCTCTACGGATGACCCTGATTCGTTATACGATGATCTGTATATACTCTCGTGTAACCGTTTGGAAAAGGGAGAAAGGATATCGTGTGTTACGCGCTGGCGCACAGGTGCAAGCGGGTAGTCGGAATGCAGGTCGTGTAAGGTATTAGGATAGTGTAGGTCGACTTCAAGGATATACCCGATGTCAGCGTCATCACTCACATTACGTACGTCCAAGGACTCGATTTCGTTACGATCGAGCCATCGGAAGTCTGCGTAAGGGAGTGGTTGCGACATGGCTGCACCGTATAAATTGTTACAGTCCGTATACAGAATGAAGGAGGTCGGTTTCGAAACATCGTACTGATCTGGAATCAAAGGATTGTCAGCGACTGCATGACGGTTGGATATCATCGCGCAGCCTCCGCGGACCCCAGACTCGACGAACAGATGTAGATTTATTTCTGTCAACAGTTCTAATTCGACCCCGGTCATTTTTAGCATCGCGTTCCAAGCGAGTCCGGGAAGCGAGTAAAAATGACATGGGTCCAAGCAGTAATCGCGTAAGGCCATGTCTCGAAAACTTTCAAAGACATCGGCCAGCAGCATTACGTCTGTCAACAAATACAAATCATGGTAATCTCCAAACGTACGCAGATTGAATGCACTCCACACGTTTTGCGCGTGCTCGTAATCTGCGTCCGAAATAGATGATTCCATCAACCCGTTATCAAAGTGTTCACGAGCGGGTAGACTTGTTTCGTTGAACCGATCAATACTGTCAACGTACTCGTATGGGTATACCCCCTTGCGTACGAGCAGATTGGTCTGTTCATCGAAACCCCGTCTAAGCATTTCCTCTCTAAGCAAAGGAAATTGGCTCCCGGACGCGGACAGATTGGTAACGAGTGTGTCCAGAGAGCGATTAAGAAATTGAAAGGAGTCTACGAAACGCAAGGGACCCAGGGAGACGACACGTAACGCTCACTGGATGTCGCGATGCAGGATACGCGTTCGTCCTTATATTTCCCCAAACCCTGCATTAAATGGTGACAGTCGTAGCCACGAAGGTTGTGAAAGAAGACGGGGATATGACGAGGCATCTTGTAGCTCAGATTACAGCTATTATGGGCTGCGCCCAAGAATTTCCCCGTAAGATGGCAATGATTGCGTACCTTGTCATCGTCTGTCAAAGGGCGCTCACACAAATGACAAACGGTGGCGTTAGTGAACACAACATTGTCATCATCGGACATAATTAATTGTACGTTATGTCGTACCACCTTCATCATATCCTCGACGTCTTTCATCAACCACGAGAAGAACGTGTCTACAACGTTTTCACCCCGATAAACTTTAGCCTCTCTCCAAAGGCTGTGTGTGTGATCGACGATAGCATAGGAGAAACCTGACGGGATATGCATCGCTTCGTATGATGTGGACGATACAGGAGGAGAAGTTATTTTCTGACGGGCACCGCTGCTATCGACGGAGTAGAATTCACCTAACTCGTGCACTGTCGTTGGGACGTTGTTACCAGGTGAACACGATTGAAGCGGAGTGATGAGGGACTCGAAGTCGGCGTAGACGGTGAAGGGTACTTTAAGACAGTGCGCGTAATTTTTAAAGGACATAAATTTCTCCTCCTCCGTGGGCATTTTGGTTTTCTGCTCGCCGTAAGGTGTGCAGTAGGGGAGATGATCGGACAGACCATGTTCTGTGGTGAAACGATGCAGGCAGTAGTCGCAGTAAAATGATTGACCGTTGTGTTGTGTTAGGAATGATAACTATCTACTCATGTTACTGATAAGACAGTAATGTTTTCGGCTATTTGTATCGGTCAGAAGCAAAAGATTAACGTGATGCGACCTGTCCTTATTCGGGGTAATTCTCAGAGGGTAAACCTCATTTTTTGATTCGTTTCTGATATTGTCTTCTATATCATAGCCGAAAACGTTTATAGAAATGTTAGGATTCTGTGCTTCAAATTTGGAAATGGACTTTAACGAAACAGGGTACTCGATACCGGACATATTTAATGTGTTTATGAATGGGATGTATTTTGAAGCACGGTCTTTATGTTGTTGTTGAGGGTGTATGTGGGCTAGAACAGACCACAGAAAACACATTTCATCGTGGGGGTTCTTGATGTTGACTACTGCCTTGGTGAGTGTGAGTTTTCGCGGGGTTGGAAGGTAGGAGGACGCTGCTAGAGGCTGGTACCGTCCAACAACCAGTTCCAGCTTCAGTACAGCATCCACCGACCATCCGCTCCCGTCACGGGTAAAATTAGATATGCTATTGAAGATTTTATCGTAGGATTCATCGAGTAGACAATTCAACTCGTCGCTGTCGTCCGCGAGCAACGTGCGACAACGTCCGTGGAAGACGGCGTCTTTCGTTACCTCTTTCTCCTCACCACTGTCACCATCTACCACGGTTTTGGTAAAACGTATCCTGCACGCAATATGCCACTTGATATTGCGTAAACGTGCCTGCTCTGCCTGAATATCCTCAAGCAATAAAGGACGTGCCTCAGTCATTACGAATACTATGTCATGATCCGACGCGTTGACGTTCACTGGAAGGTAGTCGAAAGTTGTGATGCACCCTCGGACACTACTGTTCCTCTCGATATAAAACCGAGTCACAACTGAAACAATAGAAACATGAGTATTATTAACCAATAGGAATGATAAATAACGTGTACACAAATTCATGTTTGTAGTAAATAAATAACACTCGTCGGGGTAATATGTCAGTTTATTACAAACCGTAAAGATGTCGGCTACTCCTGATTTTAGTATTGAAAGTGAAAGAATAAAATCGTTCAAGTATTGGGAAGTGACGTTTATCAGCCCCGACGAGTTAGCGTTTGCGGGGTTCTACTTCTACCCTAGAAATTTCGATGTTTGTGGGCATAGTATGTCATTCGTAGACGATAGAGTTAAATGCTTTTGTTGTGGAATTGAACTAGTTGATTGGAAAGAAGGTGACAAACCTATGAAGGAACATGAAAAATTTTCATCTACATGTCAATTTCTAAACGATGTTAAGAGTGAGACTTTTCATACACACCAATAGACATAGTATGACTCAAACGTTAATTCGCATCAGCAAGTTTGCACGCTACATAATTACAAAAATAATTTCTTAACTGTGACAATTGGTATTGAACTTTTTACCTTGTTCAGTCTGCTCCTCCCCACGTTCCTGCTGAAGGTTAGCCATGATATTCAAGAGAGAGTGAGAATGAATGAATACTGAAAAACAAAAGGTACTGTTATAACGCTGGTATTATGTTAGTGTATCTTAAACGTTTTATACATTAATTTGTAGCACATGAACGTGTGGTAAGTAAGACGTTGTTGCAAGTGAGTGTCGATGTGTGTGTGCAACTGTACTAAAAAAGCTGTTATGCGCATGCGCAAATAATTCAAATGCACTTACGTAGATGACTGAAAAGAGATGATTTACATAATACATGTACGCTTAGACCAACTATTTGCTAGATCGAGAAAATTAAGTTTATTTTCGCGCACACACACACACACACAGACGCACACGCAACGCGCACACACACGAACACACACAGACGCACACGTAATCACACATCCGACGTGCCCACACACACACACACGCGCGCACACACGAACACACACAGACGCACACGCACACACAACGAGCGCACACGTTGGCATGAATCATGTTAGGTCCAATTACGTTGTGTCGCACTGACTTGATATTTATAGATGACTTCCATACAGAAGCAGATAACAGCTTTAAATAATACTTTCATGCTTACAATGTACACAAACTTATAAAGCATCAAACTATATATATCATTCGTTGGGTTGTAATTATTATTAAACAGTAAATATTTGCTATGATTTTAGTAACATATAACAGCGTCTTACATACCACTCGAATCTATATATACCGTTCTGTTTCAGATAATAATAATAGTTTGAATATAAAAAGACTGTGTATGAATACAAAGAAATATCAATTATTTGAGTTAAAGTGATTGTGAGTAGGAAAACAAACGAACCGGTAAACATTATGAATTTCCATATGTTTACAACAACAGCTTAACTCAAGTACGCACGCTTAAAATTCAGCTATACATAAAATATACCTTCAATTAGAAGTGTGATATAAAAAGTACGGTAAGAATATATTTCAGAAATTGTCATTTTATCATACACATACATGTATTAAATTCAGTAAATAATGTTTTAATGCAAATAATTTTTACGTTTAAATAAAATCTGTACATACAATAAATTATGCTCACCAAACTAGCGTATGTTGACTACACACAGGAACTTGTGTATACTGAGACGCACAATAATACAAGCAGTCTTTCAACTATTAAAAAAACTGCTGTGATAGATTTATCAACGCACGCAAGCAGTCAGTGTGAAACCGATAAAATTCAGTTATACCTAAAAATATATATCTTCAATTAGAAGTGTAATATAAAAGGTACAGTAAGAATATATTTCAGAAAATTGTAATTTGATCACACACACACACATGTATTAAATTCAAATATATATCTTCAATTAGAAGTGCGTTAAGAATAAAAGTACGTTAAGAATATATTCAGAAAATTGTAATTTGATCATACGCGCACGCTTACACACACATGTATTAAATTCAAATATATATCTTCAATTAGAAGTGTAATATAAAAAATACGGTAAGAATATATTTCATAAATTGTGATTTGAACATACACATACATGTATTAAATAATGTTTTAATGCAAATAATTTTTACGTTTAAATAAATCTGTACATACAATAAATTATGCTCACTCACCAAAACTAGCGTATGTTGACTACACACAGGAACTTGCGTATACTGAGATGCACAATAATACAAACAGTCTTCCAACTATTAAAAATGTCGTGATAGATTTATCAGTGCACGCAAGCGAGTCAATGAGAAATTATCGCTAAATTTGTTGAGTATATATTGGTCTCTGGTGGTAGGGGAAAGCCGGTGTTTGTTTTGGAAGTGAATACTTTCTAATCCATAATTACTTACGGTGGTGCCACTAATGAGTGTCATGTGTCATATTAGAAAGTGAAAGGAGGATTTAGCGAATACACACTGGTTTATTTCGGTATAACCCTCTGAACATACATGCAATTAGTTGTATAGTAATCAGAAATGTGTGTGAGAGAGAGAGACAATTTAATAGTTTGAATTTTATACCACAAGGTAAACTATATTTTTTAAGTCGTGTGTTGTTTCCGAAAATTATTATTTAAAACTGATAATTGTTTTATTAAAATCTTGCGTACGTGCCAAATTAATTGCTGACGGCGACTCTGCTCCCCCTCCTGCTAAAATTCCACGTTACACCACCTGTTAAAAACAAAAACAACAAAAGAATTCTCACTGTGATATCGTTAGTTATTCTCTCTCCACGCTTCAGTTCGGCCGGCAGTAAACGTAAGTTTGTGTATTATTATCATTATTGTAACGATCTTTGTGTTTATAAATATTAGTTTGTAATGTGTGGTTTCTTTTTTTTTATAGTATAATGGAAAACGCTGCTGTAATAATTGACTTTCACTGCTTTTATAATGACGACGGCAATTATATAGTAAAGGAGTTGTCGGTTATGGACGTAACACGTTTTGCATGCAGACATTGGATTTTTGCCCCGCCTGCTACAGTCGTTGCGAATTCGAAATACACTAGAACCAACTGTTGGTTATCGACAAACTATCATGGGCTGAGATGGGGTGAAGGAGAGACACCGTACAACAATCTTGTTTCAGTGTTAACAACGTATACGAACATATATAAATATGTGTTTGTGAAGGGTCTTGAGAAAAAACGTTTTTTAGAATCGAAAATAATTCATCATCATATAATAAATCTTGATGACATTGGTTGCCCGAAAGACATACCATATCTATTTCCCGGTACGTTATGTCTTACACATTGGAATTCTTCTTCTTCTACACAGTGTACAAATCATAATGTGCACGCACTTAGAGAGTGGATAATTAATGATTTTTCTGTTATACAAACATTTTTAATGTGAGTGTCTCATAGCATTGTTAATTTCGTTAGTAAACTTGTATATGCCTGCAGGCGATAACTATTTCTGTGGGCTTTCCTAATATATATATTATGTAACAGCCATAATTCTGCATGTATGTACATGCAAAGCTTCAGGGGATGAAAAATTTCCTGATAACTACCACCACCACCATTACATTCCACTAGTCTTCTTTGTAGTCATTGTTTAGTTCCGCCTCGTTTGATACAGACGTCTTCACTTCTAATAATGTCGTTTATCACAAAATTCAATGCAGTTTCTGCTATTGAGTACAAACGGTGTGCAGAATTAACATTGAACAAGCAGTATCCGATTGTTAACATGGTGCATGTGGACACAAGATATGGGAAGTCTGTGCTTGTAACGTTGGAAGATGGTGAGCTACGCTATCGTGTATATCTACCTAAGAGGTATGCTTGCGTCTTTACGGATGAAGAGCTCCGTCATATAAGCCCCAGCGACCTACATCTCGTGTTTCGAGGGATGAGGAATCAAACAGTGCATGTGGAAATAGTACCTCGTTAAGGTATCAAACTACTTTTAATAAACAATTTTTTTATCACTGTGTGTGCGTGTGTTTGAATGTAGTGCAGATTCTAATTTACAAAGTTTTGATGAATGGACATTAATTTATGAGAGAGAGAGAGAGAGAATGACACATAATTTAAGAAGTTACTCGCGTAAAGCGTTGATTCTGCCAACTATATCTGTGTGTGTGATATTTAAAATGATTTTAATGTTGTTGTATTGTTATGTTGCAGGTTGCTTCTCCTACAAGTACGACACAATTATGTATATAAACTTGCGAAAAAATATCAATTTTATAATGTATTTATTTAATTATGAATTGTGAATTTTCAATTTTATAATGTATTTATTTAATTATGAATTGTGAATTTTATATTATGAATTTTAAAATATATTTAATCATTTAAACAAATTATGACTTTATTTTATTTCACTCTACACCTCTGAACATGTGTACAATTAATTTATTTTTGTGAACTGTTACATCAGAAGATTTGTATGAATTTCAACCACCGTTTTCATGTGTGTGTATAATTTTAATTTATTTCGCTATACACCACTGAACCTATGTGCGTGTGTAAACTGTACCCATTAAATAGAAGTATTGTACCACATGAAGAAGAGTGTATTGAAGATTGCTACGCCGTTAACGTATGGATTTGTCATCTGTAACAGCACACAGGTAAGTAGTTCATTGACAACAACACACATCCATAGTTAATATTTGCCAAATATATATATTTCTAACAAGGATCAATCACACTGACTGCATTATAAACTGTTAATTAATTATTTGATACATGAAAAATGAAGACGACGTTTGACAACGAGAGAGAGAGAGCTAAAATTATTTACTCATCACACCGACTACTCAATGTACGAGAGAGAGACAGGAGAAAGGGTATGAAACCTTGCATAGTTGAAACGCGTGAGAGTGAGAGAGAGAGAGAGAGAGAGAGAGAGAGAGAGAGAGAGAGAGAGAGAGAGAGAGAGAGAGAGAAGAGAGAGAGAGAGAGAGAGAGAGAGAGAGAGAGAGGGCGTTAATATTTGTCGAATAAATATAAACTTTCTAATTTCATATACATGTGCGCGGTACTGACCACAGAGAGAGAGAGACATACACAACGTGTGTGAGAGAGAGAGAGAGCTAAAATTATCTACTCAATGTACACAGTGAGAGAGAGAGAGAGAGAGAGAGGGAGAGGAGAAAACGGTTTGAACATAACGTTTGACAACAAGAGAGAGATAGTTTTACTTACATTCAAATGTGAGAGAGCGAGAGAGAGTAACAATTATGATCATATAGTTTGAATTTCCCACCACAGAAGAGAAAAAAATGTTGGCAGATCTGCTCTGTACACAAACAATAATGTAAGATTGGTAACCCTGATCATATATTTTAATATATACACTATATAACACATATTTGAATTCCCCCCCCCCCCCGCCGCAGAAAATGTTGACAACCCTGCTCATATAAAATATCTATACACTATAATAATAATACAAAGGTTGGTACACCTGATCATATAGATTTAATATACATTATAACACACGACAAATTTGAACTCATGCAAAGGTTGGTACACCTGATCATATATTTTAATATACACTATAATGCATCGAGTTGGAACCACCCCCACCCACCACCACCCACTGATATGAAATAAAAAAACCACCCACCCAACACCACCCCCTGATATGCAAATCAGCTTTCTTAAAAAAATAAAAAATTATATTCACGGATGCTGGTGGTCCATTAAACCTCATCCCACCCCCTTGATATGCAAATCAATTTAATAAAAAAAAAATAAAAAAACCATATTAAAAAAATAAAAAAATTTATTCGCGGAAATTCGCGGATGCTGTGGTCCATTGGGATGCTGCGAGTCCAGCGGTGGCGGCGTCATCTCTTAGATCATGTTTTTAGTGTTTTTTATTGTTTTTTAAGAAAGGCGGCATTCCTTTGTGGCTCAGAACTCTCAGTTTCCCTCTAGTTATCCAAAGTCATTAGTTCTGAACACAGACATGCAAGCTCATTGTTCGAGGTGTAATAGTATAATCACTTAAGTATGCTGTTGGAATTGTCGTAAAATTACGGGCGTGTAATTTTAGTGATTTAGTAGCGAATGCTGAAACTAGAAGAGAAAGGACAATACCATGTGGAAATAGAAGTTTCCCCAACATGCGCCGCAAATTCAGTGCCAAAGAAAATTGTTGATTTTTAACAATCAGCTCAACGTGTGAAACAAGGAGACTCTCGATTCAAGTACACGAGAAATCAAACATCGAATGTTTACTGTGAAATTACACATATGTCGTATTAACTTAAGTACGATATACGTTAAGTCTAATTTGTTAAGCGTTCACTATTTGCATAATAATTTAGGCTTCAGCTTCGGACCAAGAGACGCGCCCAAAATTCTTAGGTTTCCAATCTACATCAGAAAAAACTTTGCCCAACCTATTCTTGCTGTGCTTGGTGTAATGTAAAAAATAGCAGCTAAGGGAAAGAAATCGCTAAATTTAATGATCTATAAAAGGTATATCATAATTTTCAAATTTTCTTATGCATTTTGTTATACGTAAGACTGTTATATGTTATTTGTTATAATAGTTAAGGCTACAAAGTGGTCTTTGTAAGGTCACATGCGCTCCACTCCCAAAAAAAAACCTTTATCTTTAGTTATAACGTACGTTACTTTTAGTTTCAATAGCGTACTTAGCTCAACTAAAATACATGATTTAGGCCTATATGTTTTTGCCATTATTTGTGTGTGTGTGTGTGTGTGTGTGTGTGTGTGTGTGTGTGTGTATGTGTGAGTATAGCTTACGTATCGTGTCTACACCGACCTTGGTAACGTGCTGACTACAACAATTTATTTCAATATGGTTAACAATTTTACCTTGTAAATCTTTAGTATTAAGACATTTCTGTCTGAAACGTATGACGGTACATGCTGTCATGTAATCTAGTCTTTATACCGTATACTTATCTTTGCCATCTACCTGTCTCTTAATATTTCTGCATCCGTACACACATACACATACTTGTGCCTCGTGATGTAACCCATTGCCTCCGACGCTGGTTCATGTTTTGTCCTTATTTAACGCTCTCAAGGCGACACGTCCAGCAGTAC
This sequence comes from Magicicada septendecula, assembly GCA_034769895.1. Taxonomy (NCBI): domain Eukaryota; kingdom Metazoa; phylum Arthropoda; class Insecta; order Hemiptera; family Cicadidae; genus Magicicada; species Magicicada septendecula. The sequence continues at coordinate 364,584,235 of CM068374.1, read as the reverse complement.
CTACACTACTGATATCATTCACTCGTCCTGTGTTCATTGTACATAAGCCATGTTAAACCTTAGCAAACGGTCACCCATATTTTAGGACGTTAATTTGCACTGAAGTACTCTCCCTCCTGAACTGCTCACAATTTGGAACGAAATGCATTTTTATTATTAGATAAATTAAACAAACAGAATTAACACTGTTGCACACAACTATAGAAAAAAAATCGGTATGGGGAACCATACATGACTTCCATGTTCTAAGATTTATATTTAAAATCAATTTCGAAATGAATTATTTCCATAGAAACTACTTCTTTATACTTCTTGCTTCAGCCTTAACCACAGTTCACTAACGTATACCACCTTACGTTAACGCATTCGATTTTCACTGATGATGGTAGTCGATGGTACTGCTGAAAAGTCCGGTTTTGAAGAAAACATTGGACCACGGCCAAACAGCCCGGGAAGGAATATTAACAACAAACTACTTCTTTGTTGCCGATAACGTAGTACACATATAAACAATTATCACCTCCCCCTTCAACTATCATTTTCATATATAGAAAATTACCCCCTCTCCCTTCAACTACCCTTTTCATTTATAGATATTTTATCTACCTTTTTGCAGTGGATTATTATGGCCTTCTTTACAGGATACTTTATTTATCAAAATTAAGTAGTTTACTCTTGTTAAAACATACAATGTTGCAGGTAAACTACTCCTTCCCCTTAACCGATCTTCACCAAAATCAATAGGCCTTGAGTCATCTACAACTCAGGCATATAGGCTATGCAAAAAATTATTTGATTCTGTTTGAATTTGATTCTGTTATTGTTTGCCATGGAAAAAATTCTACACATATACACACAGACAGACACACACAGACACTTTTCGAAAAATGACTTTTCTTCATGTTTTGAGGGTAGTACAGTCAGAATCAGTCCTTATCTCGAACACGATTTTTTTCGCCATCACCATGCTTCCATTTCCTTATGGAACATGGAAGTAAAATTATTCCGATTAGCGCTTTAAAGCATCACAGCTCATCATCAGATCGGAAATCCTAAAGATGAGCTGTGAAGTTTGAAAGCACTAATCGGAATAATTTTTCTATAGTGGTGTGCAACAGTGTTAATTCTGTTTGTGATGATAACCACTAACATAACTTTCTTAATTAGATAAATTTCAGCATTAGGTAATTTTTCGATTCGCAGAAAATTACGAACACCTTGATTAGCATTTTTTTTTAGTAAAATAAGCATTGCAAATAAGAAAATCTGACAGAAACACTACAAATTTCAAACTAAACGTATTGGCTTTTTAGTAAAAGTCACAACCTTATTGCCTAAATGACAAATAATTTAGCCATAGCTTTTAAGTCGACATATGTGTCAATAGTTTCCTATACCCCTATATCTATAACTTTTCACAATTATACACGACTGATAACAATATATAAGATTTTTTGTAAACACAGCTTACAAGGAATTTGATGATCGAAAATTCGCAAGGAGTTTAAGAGATAATTCTGTAAAATGAATAAAAAAATCTAATCTGTAATTTAAGTAAAATTCCTCATAACTTGATCCTCCACATAAACTTTTATAACTTTCTTAAAGTTTTGAGCTATATTTTTGCCTGTGGTGCCCGTAGGCCTAAAGTTAACCAATTTTCTTAGTAACGCTGCGTTCGGATTGAAGTTAATTCCTTGTAGTCTCGACTAAATTTTTACAAATTTGTCAAATTACTGATTCCTTTATTACAAAACTACAAATTTCTTCGTTTCCCAAAATTACAATTTTTTTTAAACTGTCCAATATATTCAGAGTATGGTTAAAATTATATTTAATTCGATACTCCCATACGTATGTTTGCGACTTTATAAAAATTTGATTCACTTTTTCGTTCGTGCCATCCAAAAATTTTGAAATTTTCAAAATTTAACACTATTTTCGGATTTAAGTTAAATTCCTTTTAATTTGATACCCTATGTTTTTTTGTGTTTGTGATACAATTAGTGATATTGTGATATTGGTGATACAATTAGTTTTGGTGTTTTTTTTTTGAAATTTTGACATTTTTGTTGCCTACCACCCATTTTTGGGAGACATTTTCAAAAATTACAGGGGTGTGTAGGTTGAAAGTGTAGGCATCCACGCCAAGTTTTTCGAAAATCAGTTGACGCATCCAAAACTTATAGTAAGACATACCCCAAATATTGTACATAAACAATTGCCAGACATATATAGACAGAATGTTTTGCTGTATGCAGATGACGTGGTTATACTACAAAATACTGAAGCAGACTTACAACGCTCTGCGTACAGACTACATAAACTGGGACGACAATACTACAACATAACGATATCTACCAACAAAACAAAAGTTATGGCTCACTACGGAAAACATCCAGTACGTTTAAAGATTATTATTGAGAACAAATATTGGAACAGACCCCAAATGTTAACTATTCAGGTTGGCGTTGACAAAGATAAACAAAATAAAGCCAATAGATTTCAACACATATGTGGAAATGTAAATAGAACACTGAAAAATGAAACGAGACGTGAGACAACATTAAAATTCTACAAAACAATGTCTGCCCCAGTGCTATTATATGGAAGTGAATCCAGGATTACAAAACAAAAAGATAAAAGCAACATGAAATCAGCAGATTTTTACGAAGGGTTAAAGGATGCACAAGATCATATATGAAATGAAGGTATACGGCAAGAATTAAATATGTATATAATCTAAATGAGAAAATTGAAGAATACAGGGGGAAAATGGAGACAGCATTTAAGTCGCATGGATGAACATAGAATACCAGTAATTGTAAACAAATGCAAGCCTTCTGGAAGAAGGGATGTAGGAAGACAGCAAAAAGAAATGGCTCTGATAATGTGAAGTCGGAACCGGCAGAAGAAGGAGACATACACAAACAGACAAATGCGAAACATTCGAGTTAAAACCGAGAACTCGTTTCGACATGACGAGGGAAATTAAACCGTTCAGTGATTTGTACGAAGTATACAGCGCAGCATTTAACGACGGGGTCCGTGTGACCAAACTGTCTAGTTAATACAAACGGACCGTTCGCTTCCAACTCGCGGCACGTAAAGTTTTATAACACTTTGTGTACCACATCAGGGTTCCACATATTGTGGATACGGGTTTAATTTGTACGAAGTATACAGCGCGGCATTTAACGACGGGGTCCGTGTGACCAAACTGTCTAGTTAATACAAACGGACCGTTCGCTTCCAACTCGCGGCACGTAAAGTTTTATAACACTTTGTGTACCACATCAGGGTTCCACATATTGTGGATACGGGTTTAATTTGTACGAAGTATACAGCGCGGCATTTAACGACGGCGTCCGTGTGACCAAACTGTCTAGTTAATACAAACGGACCGTTCGCTTCCAACTCGCGGCACGTAAAGTTTTATAACACTTTGTGTACCACATCAGGGTTCCACATATTGTGGATACGGGTTTAATTTGTACGAAGTATACAGCGCGGCATTTAACGACGGGGTCCGTGTGACCAAACTGTCTAGTTAATACAAACGGACCGTTCGCTTCCAACTCGCGGCACGTAAAGTTTTATAACACTTTGTGTACCACATCAGGGTTCCACATATTGTGGATACGGGTTTAATTTGTACGAAGTATACAGCGCGGCATTTAACGACGGGGTCCGTGTGACCAAACTGTCTAGTTAATACAAGCGGACCGTTCGCTTCCAACTCGCAGCACGTAAAGTTTTATAAAACACTTTGTGTACCACATCAGGGTTCCACATATTGTGGATACGGGTTTAATTTGTACGAAGTATACAGCGCGGCATTTAACGACGGCGTCCGTGTGACCAAACTGTCTAGTTAATACAAACGGACCGTTCGCTTCCAACTCGCGGCACGTAAAGTTTTATAACACTTTGTGTACCACATCAGGGTTCCACATATTGTGGATACGGGTTTAATTTGTACGAAGTATACAGCGCGGCATTTAACGACGGCGTCCGTGTGACCAAACTGTCTAGTTAATACAAACGGACCGTTCGCTTCCAACTCGCGGCACGTAAAGTTTTATAACACTTTGTGTACCACATCAGGGTTCCACATATTGTGGATACGGGTTTAATTTGTACGAAGTATACAGCGCGGCATTTAACGACGGGGTCCGTGTGACCAAACTGTCTAGTTAATACAAACGGACCGTTCGCTTCCAACTCGCGGCACGTAAAGTTTTATAACACTTTGTGTACCACATCAGGGTTCCACATATTGTGGATACGGGTTTAATTTGTACGAAGTATACAGCGCGGCATTTAACGACGGGGTCCGTGTGACCAAACTGTCTAGTTAATACAAGCGGACCGTTCGCTTCCAACTCGCAGCACGTAAAGTTTTATAAAACACTTTGTGTACCACATCAGGGTTCCACATATTGTGGATACGGGTTTAATTTGTACGAAGTATACAGCGCGGCATTTAACGACGGCGTCCGTGTGACCAAACTGTCTAGTTAATACAAGCGGACCGTTCGCTTCCAACTCGCGGCACGTAAAGTTTTATAAAACACTTTGTGTACCACATCAGGGTTCCACATATTGTGGATACGGGTTTAATTTGTACGAAGTATACAGCGCGGCATTTAACGACGGGGTCCGTGTGACCAAACTGTCTAGTTAATACAAACGGACCGTTCGCTTCCAACTCGCGGCACGTAAAGTTTTATAACACTTTGTGTACCACATCAGGGTTCCACATATTGTGGATAGGCCTACGGGTTTAATTTGTACGAAGTATACAGCGCGGCATTTAACGACGGCGTCCGTGTGACCAAACTGTCTAGTTAATACAAACGGACCGTTCGCTTCCAACTCGCGGCACGTAAAGTTTTATAACACTTTGTGTACCACATCAGGGTTCCACATATTGTGGATACGGGTTTAATTTGTACGAAGTATACAGCGCGGCATTTAACGACGGCGTCCGTGTGACCAAACTGTCTAGTTAATAAAAACGGACCGTTCGCTTCCAACTCGCGGCACGTAAAGTTTTATAACACTTTGTGTACCACATCAGGGTTCCACATATTGTGGATACGGGTTTAATTTGTACGAAGTATACAGCGCGGCATTTAACGACGGGGTCCGTGTGACCAAACTGTCTAGTTAATACAAACGGACCGTTCGCTTCCAACTCGCGGCATTTAAAGTTTTATAACACTTTGTGTACCACATCAGGGTTCCACATATTGTGGATACGGATTTAATTTGTACGAAGTATACAGCGCGGCATTTAACGACGGGGTCCGTGTGACCAAACTGTCTAGTTAATACAAACGTACCGTTCGCTTCCAAATCGCGGCACGTAAAGTTTTATAACACTTTGTGTACCACATCAGGGTTCCACATATTGTGGATACGGATTTAATTTGTACGAAGTATACAGCGCGGCATTTAACGACGGGGTCCGTGTGACCAAACTGTCTAGTTAATACAAACGGACCGTTCGCTTCCAACTCGCGGCACGTAAAGTTTTATAACACTTTGTGTACCACATCAGGGTTCCACATATTGTGGATACGGGTTTAATTTGTACGAAGTATACAGCGCGGCATTTAACGACGGGGTCCGTGTGACCAAACTGTCTAGTTAATACAAACGGACCGTTCGCTTCCAACTCGCGGCACGTAAAGTTTTATAAAACACTTTGTGTACCACATCAGGGTTCCACATATTGTGGATACGGGTTTAATTTGTACGAAGTATACAGCGCGGCATTTAACGACGGGGTCCGTGTGACCAAACTGTCTAGTTAATACAAACTGACCGTTCGCTTCCAACTCGCGGCACGTAAAGTTTTATAAAACACTCTGTGTACCACATCAGGGTTCCACATATTGTGGATACGGGTTTAATTTGTACGAAGTATACAGCGCGGCATTTAACGACGGGGTCCGTGTGACCAAACTGTCTAGTTAATACAAACGGACCGTTCGCTTCCAACTCGCGGCACGTAAAGTTTTATAACACTTTGTGTACCACATCAGGGTTCCACATATTGTGGATACGGGTTTAATTTATACGAAGTATACAGCGCGGCATTTAACGACGGGGTCCGTGTGACCAAACTGTCTAGTTAATACAAACGGACCGTTCGCTTCCAACTCGCGGCACGTAAAGTTTTATAACACTTTGTGTACCACATCAGGGTTCCACATATTGTGGATACGGGTTTAATTTATACGAAGTATACAGCGCGGCATTTAACGACGGGGTCCGTGTGACCAAACTGTCTAGTTAATACAAACGGACCGTTCGCTTCCAACTCGCGGCACGTAAAGTTTTATAACACTTTGTGTACCACATCAGGGTTCCACATATTGTGGATACGGGTTTAATCTGTACGAAGTACAATAGGCTATACAGTGCAGCATTTAACGGCGGGGTCCGTGTGACCAAACTGTCTAGTTAATACAAACGGACCGTTTGCTGCCAACTGCCTGCACGTAAAGTTTTATACTGTAACACACTTTGTGTACCACATCATTGTGGATACGGGTTTGGTAATCCCGATGTGCCCCGGGACCCGGTAACTGTTATTTCAAAAACACTGGAAATGTTAGCAAACAAACAACATTGCTGTCGCAAAACCAACTGACTGGTAGAAGCACACACAGTCAGGTAGCTTAGTAGTAACAGCCTCAAAGGCACAGATCTGAAAACAAGTTTCCCTAGGGTCCTCTGCATCCATGTGTGGCAGGTACGGGTTAAAAAATTGCTAATGCCTGGTAGGCTAGTTTTACAAAGTGTGACCAAACATTCTCTCTTTGTATTTAAATTATCTGTCGGGCTGCTTGGCCGTGATCCAAGGTTTTCGTTAAAACCAAACGTTTCAGCAGCATCACTGGCTGCCATCTTCAGTGGATGTATCTTGTCAAACCTAACGCGGGGTGTCGTACGTCAGGTCCACAGTACTGTGGTGAAGGCTAAAGATGTCCCGCGATGCTACCTGTACTTATAAATTCATTAAGTCCCACGAACTGGTAAAAATTACACCAACAGCCAATCAGAAGAAAGAAGATGTGAGGCTCGCATCGCGCTCTCCCATAAAGTACTTAAAGAATTGCTTTCGCCCCGCCGATTCATAACGATCGCAGCATGCTTCGGAATCAATACAATAAGTACAGGTAGCACGCGGAACATCTTTAGCCTTAACCACAGTACTGTAGTCCTAACGTACGACACCCCGCGTTAGGTTTGACTCGTTACATCCACTGAAGATGGCAGCCAGTGGTGCTGCTGAAACGTTTGGTTTTAATGAAAACCTTGGACCACGGCCAAACAGCCCGGCAGATAATTTAAATACAACTGACACCGGAGCATTCGAACAATAATTCTCACTTTTCTTCAACTTGACTTGGGTGAGATCCCTTCCTTGACTGACTTTTGTTATTTTCTGACCCCGACGGTATTAGACTACTCGAGGGCTAGGGTGTCTCTTTTTTTATTCTACTTTATTAATTTAAGGCGGCTTAGGATCATAGAGTGCTCACTGACGCCTACAGGTGAGCACTGGAAACACTAAGAAACGTTCAGAGTCAGAACGGAATAATTGATACAAAGCCACCAAATCCTATCTGAGAAAGAGAAGAGTGACGGCGAAAGAGGGGCCTTTCGGCTAAGGTAGGCCTATGGTAACTCTGACTGGAGAGATTCTGGACATCCTGGTGGGGGACTGTGCAACATGCCAGTAACCTGTTCATGTAAAACTTTACAATACTTATAGTACCCAAAGCAGCCTCGGTAGACGTGGGTCGTCGGAGGATGAGATGGTTGCCGGAACAGGTTTATATAACCTAATGCTTGAAATGAAGAAGAAGAGAAAGAAGAAGAAGAAGAAGAAGAAGAAGAAGAAGAAGAAGAAGAAGAAGAAGAAGAAGAAGAAGAAGAAGAAGAAGAAGAAGAAGAAGACTTTGTTGGAACACGTTACACCGGAACTGTGTAAATGAGCACAAAAACGTCAGCCATTATCATTCGATATTAATTCGGCTACTCCACAAATAACGCGTTACATAATCCATCCGAGGATACTGCTGTTTTTATCGGCCTCTCCGTATCTAAATAGCAGTTGGCTCCATTTTATTTTGTTTTTCGATAGCGGTCGTCTGTTGGGGGGACGAGGGAAATATGATTAACTGTCATGGTATGTTGACCTCTCTTGTTGTCTAAATTCGTCGATGAGGTCAGTTACATTAATTCCGGCCGGCAACAGCAGCCAGCGGTCGGGTGTGTGTGTGTGCGTGTGTGTTACGTTAAATTACTGTTCTGTTGCGGAGAGAAACATGTGATAATCGGACTGTGAGGATATCCTTGCCGCGAACCGAACCATATTAGGAGAAATCGCGTTCACCGACCCACATGTACGCGCTTCTCCCTCTCTCCCTATGTGTGTGTTTGCTACCAGTTAACGTGTTCGGTTAATTCACAGGTAAGTTTCACTCTTGACTCTTCTCGGGTCGCTCGTCGTCGGCAGCTAATTTTCAATTTAAAAACGTCAACGCACGTTCTCGTGAGTATTGTGTACTTGCGCAGGAAAGCTTCGGCTTTTTCGCGTTTATTATTTTTCTTTCGAATAAAGAAAGGTTGTTATGACTGCGAATGTAGATATCGAGGAAGCTGTGAACGCTAGAGAACACGTTCGCTGGTTCGATCCTGCTTATAAACATAGATCACCATTACTGCTACACTGTTGGCTTATTCGTATCAGATAATTGAATCGAGTGTTTTGGATATTTATAAAGTACTTAACGATTATTTCTCTACATAATTTTTAAGATTGTTGAAAGAGTGAGAAAAAAGTGTATCATGAATTTTGTCCCTCCCGTCCAGGCCTTCCATGCTGCCGACACAGGAGAAGTCTGTGCTTCCCTTGTGTCACACCTGGGGCTAATCTATTACAGTGGCGGTGGTTCATTCTTGTCTCTCTTGTTTTGTTAACGTTAATCTACAGTCCTACAATGCCGTGTGAAAATTTTCTGTCGATCAGCTTGAGCTCCGTGTCTGTAAAACTCTACACCAATCTAGCTGCTCCTGAGATGAGTGGTAACCCCCCCCCCCCCGCTGACAATATGTTACGACGGTCGCACGGATCGTAGTGTTGTACAGTGGAAAAAGAATTACTGACACCAATGAAGTCGCTAATTATTAACTTTAATCAGAAACGGACAATAGTTAGACATAAACAAAGACAGTCTTATACAGTAAATCAAGTTAAATTTGCCTAATACACAACTACAATAAATGCCACCTTATTACAGTTTCGCACTGATTACCAAAATAATCATTTCACACTAAATCTCAACAATCACTCCGAACCGGCTCCTAATGTCGGCAGGTCTAACTGAACTGAACGAAGCGCTTCGAAATCCACTATTTATACTAAGGACGCCTTAAAATAATAATAATAATAAAATGGCCTAAAAATTAAGAGATGAACAAAGTTCGTCAACTTTTCGATCCTCTGAGGGGGTCCGGTCCCCTTCGTCCCTCACCACCGTAAATACACCCCTTTTGCTAATGATATGATGTCTCCTCCTCAGAAGAAGAAAATGCAGAAGGACAGTCAAAAACATCAAAAATTTAAACCCGCCCCCCACACACACCCAGTGTATACACGCTTGCTCATTTTGAATCTCGTTTAAGTGATGTATGCAACCCCAATACCATTCAGGATTCTTCACAATATTTCTAACAACAATCATGTGGATGACTATATGCACGTGGTGACTTCCTCACAAATTTAATTAGGCCTATTAACATTCACTATCTCCATTAGGTCTACACAGCCCGTTACGTCCTCTAGCCGTTGTACAGATCACACCACATTACGACAGAGAGAAACGGGTCATTGACAAGTGTTGTGCGTGTTCACGTGTAGATGGCGTGTTGTTACTGACTAAGACCCGCCTAGGCCTATCTGGGCCCGAAAGTGGGTTAGACTGACTTGACCTTGAGCAGAACCCGTAGAATGACAAATAAGTTACCACTGAGCTACCCCGCCGTTATAACAACAACAACAACAACGCATTTGTTTGAAAGAGGAGGTAAATCCATTATTCACCGTCAGGAAGCACATGCTTTTACGTGTGCGACTTCTTTGCGTCAAGCGTACTCATAATACCCTTGGCGAAAACTCCACCCCTGCACTAAGTTTCCACAACAGGCTACATTAGAGACGTGTCATTTTCTTTCCTTTCATGAACTGGACTTCCTTCGATTCACAGAAAATGTGTTGCGCTCTTTTATGAAATATATGATCCAAATAGAAATGAAAGCGTTTTAAACCATACAACTTTCTTCCCTCTTTTGATAAAACTACTACTACTACTACTACTGATAACAACAACAACAATAATAATAATAACAAGAACAACAATAATTGAACACCGAAGCAAGTTTTCTCAGTTTTATCTCGGCCGTTTGAAATATGTCTGTCTGTCTACTGTCTGTTCGACGGATGTATCATAAAACTTGGCATGCTGTCCACACATTTTTTACCCCACAACTGAGACTTTATTATTTTTGAGACTGTTACACCCCCCTTCCAAATAAAGAGGCGGGAGGCAAAATGCGAGTGCCAAAATTTTGAAAAATCGCAAAAAACCATTGCAGTATCAAATTAAAGAGAATTCTGACGAAATTGCGATTAGGCCTATAGTGTTCTATTGTGATAATTTTAAAATTTTAGTACATCAGAGACCAAAAATGTGATCAGAACTTAAATAAAATTATAAGAATCTATGCCGAATATCAGACTAAAGGAAATTTCAACCCAAATCCGAATTAGTGTTTACTTTGATATTTTGTAACTTTAAGAGGCCCCACTAGCAAAAAATGAAAGTTAAAGTTTTGCAAAAATTTTAAAATTCAATGTGGGGTTACAAATTGTGAGGACATTTAATTAAAATACGAACTCGGTATAATCTGATGAAATTAATACCTCGTGAACACATTGAATGTTCTTTGAGTATTTCCAAAGTTTAGTGTTTTAATGTTATATAAAAATAAATGTTCTTAATAGTATAATATTTTATGCAACAACATTAATTATTCTTACTACTACTTTATAATTAATATTAATTAAGTATTGTGTTAGTAATTGTCACTGTTGTTTCTTTTTATAACAATATGACTAACAGTAAACAACCAGCTGAACAAATTATTCAGATATTCCATTGAAGTGAAGTGTTTCTCTCAAACACGGTAGTCATCCATATTTGTACTCATGCTTCTGTCATCCGAGCGCACTTCTCATAAGTAGAAGTCGACATTCCGGTCTCGGTGCCGCGGCCATAAACAGTTTTACACATGCCGTGTAAGTTAATGCAAAAGGCAGTGGACGCTAATGATGGTACCGAACCTTGTACATTCGTTTCTTGAAATGGAAAGCGTGATCTAATGCAGGCACGCTTTAAGCATACACATACATAGTCAATTGTAAATGGTGAGTAATTTTCAGTGATTGCAGTGGTTAATGTTCTCTATTTGCCCGCTTGTAGAGAGGCACTAAAGATTCTCTGGAAGAAAGAAAATCGTTTGCCACGGTGTAAGGACTGTCGACTAGTACAACCAATTATTAACGTTTTACAGTAGACGTAAATTAATTTAAACACTGTTTGTCTTTATAAAAAAAAAATAAACTTTATGCAGCTAACTGCGAAAATGTAATTTAAAAAAAATCTTTTTCTTCTTAATCTTCTTCTTCTTCTTCTTCTTCTTCTTCCTCCTCTTCTTCTTACCTGACGTTACAGCCTTTGCTGGGCTTTAGCCTCCTCAACAATACTCCTCCATGCTTCCCTGTTCTCCGCCCTTCCTCTCCACCCTGTGATTCCCATGCTAGCAAGATCTTCTGTTACGCCATCCAACCATGTTATCCTTGGTTTGCCTCTACGTCTATTAGTAGTATATAATCTTCCCTTCAGCATTCTTTTAGGCATACTTTCCTCAGACATTCTTTCCACACGTCCCAGCCAAAGCAACCACTGTGATATGATAAATTTCACTATGTCTTTTCCATGTATGAGAGCCTGTAGTCCGTCGTTATAGCGTATTCTCCAACTGCCCTCTTCTCTTACTGGGCCATAAATTACGCGTTATTTTGCACTCAAATGATTTTTAAGGCAGTTTTATCAATATCTTTCAAAGTCCACACCTCAGATCCATATGTAACAACTGGTCGCACCAGAGAATAATATACTTTACGTTTTATCCTTCTTGTAACAAGATTGTTTTTAAAGATATCAATATTTCCAAAGTAGGCTCTACTTTCTGCTTGTATCTTTTCTCTTATACTCATCTTACTGTAATTATTAAAACAACATGAAATTGTCAAATGAACGGTTGATTTGTGGGCTCTCCAGAGATCGGTGTACCCGCTAAAACTCCTCCTGAAACACAGATCCTAATTATGGCAACCCTAGGGATCTGTAGACATAAGTATGTGGGATGACATGGTGAGGGTAATAAAGGGCGGAAAGAGCATAGTACTGGCCGCAGTATGTTCACTGAATGCCGTACCGCTCAAAATGGCCTCGTTAGTTCCTTACCCTGTCCGGCTTTCCCAAAATACTTGGTAATTCTAAAAGGAACCACTATTATATTTTATAAAACTTTTTTCCAGGCATCTAGTACACAAACCTCAAGTAACACGATGCCTACTGTTTGGACAAGATTCCCTAGACCAATGTATTTTCTAGTCACATTTTAACGTCTTTGCAACTAACAGAGAAATTTCTTTTGAATACGAGAGTAAGTGAGAAGAATGAAAGTGATAAAACATAACTTCTTATGGATTACGCGGTGTAAAGAAAGAAATCAAAAACAGAACTAAATAAATACAATGTAATGATTATGGGGAACGTTTCGTCAAAACGGAAACAGGAAGGCGTAAAAACAAACCAGATGTGTGTAAACGGATGAAGGGAGACGGAATTCCAAAGCGAACGCTAAAAGTGCATACTCAAAGTAAAAAGGAAAGTAGGACGCTCAGCTGAATACCGACCGGACAGAACGATTTTAGAAAGAACGTGGGATGTGGACCCAAGACAGGTTTCAAACCGACTTAATCCTCGATGGAGAGGCAGAAGAAGAACAACAACAACACTTCGCTGTGAAAGTTAACTTAATATTGGGGTTCACAGAGTCCTACTCGCGTACTGTATCGAACCGTTATACTATATTTGGACGCAATTTTGGTATTAAAAGTGTTTACCGGTGTGTGTTTTACCTTTTATGTAACACGTGTTGCTGTAATGTTTGACAGATGTATGTATTTTTAATTTAAACCAATCAAATGTGCCCAAACATAGTACGATTAATATTCTGTATTACAGAATTTATTATGTATTCTGTATTATTAACTATTTAATACAGTAAGATTTCTGATATAGTAACTAGTACGATTTTTAATACTCTGTAGGAAGTAAAAATTTAGGGATGCTCGAGGGATGTTGGTGAATGTTTTAGAAAAACCAAAAAACAATTGAACTATTACAAATTTTAAAAGGTTCCACTTCAGTTTTTTTTCTTTAATTCGTTTCTCTCGACATGCAGAGCAAACCTACTTAATACCAGTCCTTTTGAGAGGTTCAAAAGAAGTCCATTAGGAGCTGTTCAACGATAACTCGCAAAAAACTCGTAATGATTTGATCGATTCATATTTTAGATTATTCATTGCACTAGACAATACCTATTTGTTTTGTTTTTATCAGCAACACTGAGGTACTGCTGAAAATTTGGCCTAAGTTACCACGCGTTTTCACGCCACAGGCACACATCGGAGTTATATTATTGCTAGAAATTTATTCGTAAAAATTCGTAAAAAATGTGACACTGAAACACGATTGCAGTCGTCAGCAAACTATTTTATAACATACACAAATGAATTTTCACGACTTCTATTATGTAACTAAAATTATATTCGCTACATATTGATGCCCATAATCACATAATCGAAATATCGAATATGAGTGCGGGTACGGTTATTGGGACAGTACCCTTATTACTTATGTTATTAATCTAGACGTCCTCGGTTCGATTCCCTAGAAGTACAATAAAATCAATGTGGGTTTTTCGACCGAACCTGCGGAAATTGGTACGAGGGATAATATCCTGGTTGGGGGAGGGCGTAATAATGAGTAGTAATGAGCGTAATGTCATTGTGTTACTGAGCTGCAGGACTCGCAGAACGAAATATATATTGCAATGGAACATCGCAGAAAGGGTATTGCTTATGATGATAAATTGGTATTACCAATTTATGATGTTATAGACATGTTAGAAATTGGTTTTGTTTAAATTTTGTAAAATAGCTATAAGTTTTGAATTAAGAAATGGGTAAATAACTGTTGTATGTCAAAATGCCCATAAATTTATTTTCTGTCATGTTAAGTGCGAATTTAGTGCGCGAGTTATTCGTATTTACATGAATAACGCTGGTTTAAATTGACGTATTGAATTGAGACTTGGACAGCTCATGCTTCTAAATTAGCGCTACATTTTTCTATTGTCAAAGACTCGAAACACATTATTTTAATATGTATTTTTTAACAGAATTCATCTTTCTAAAGAATCCTTATCTTCTAAAAGTGATAAAACTTTTAGATAAACTCTATACCTGCTTTTGCAGACTTCAGCAAATTTGTTCAGGACTTCTGTCTATCAATTTAACCTATCAATCACGTGCTAGGGGTTTTAACCAATCAGAGGCCCCTATTTTCATTTAGATTGGGTCTCCGCGAAGGAAGTTTCAGTCAGTTCGACCTATCAGCTCGACCTTAACAGACGTTCTCTCTGTGCGAGTTTTTCGTATCAGTTTACGTTTCTATATAAGGGTTACGAGTACGGAATCTTAGCAACGAGTTACCCGTTTGCTAAAATCCTATTGGGTACTAGAACTCAAATAATAAAATAAAATTATTGATTTAAATAGTGCTATTCTCGCATGAGTCAAGATTTCCTCTTAGGGGAGGTGTATTTACCGGAATACATCTGTGTGAACGCGAGGACACCTCAAGACTCGGGAAGGTGTACGTACAATACACCGAAACTACATTAATTTAAATTAAAACCCATTATCGAGCCCTGAGTAAAGAGATAAACGCTATCGGTGTATCGCCGTGCGTGTGTGTGAGCGGAGTGTCCACGTGTCATCGGAGCAGCAGATTTCAGCAGGCAGCGAGAGGTAGCAGATTCAACAGTGAAACCTGCGAGAGGTGGCAGATTCAACGGTTCAACGGTGTCGTAAAAGGAATTCAACGACCAAGTAAAAATAGACTTTTAAGGAAAAAAAACTTTCAAATCATTTACAGACACTAATAAATTAGAATAAATAATTTTTGTCAATCACAGACCATTTTAAATTTGTTTAAAATATATACCTTACTTCAGATAAAAGACTCTATTATTATTGTGTTTAAATACTATGCCTTATATTTGTTTTGTTGCAATATATTTTAGTCAAAATCAAATTAATAAATTTTAATTTTTCAAAGCCATGAGCCAGTAGTCTTCATATGTATGATTCTTATCGTTACCCAACAAACACCACGAGAAAGCCGCTATGGGTTCTTTCTCATACTTGTTTTGTTTTTTCTTTATATTTGTTTAGGTTTTATAGCTTATGCTTTTGTGCGCATAGAGAAATGAAGAGAGCGCACATGATATGTTAAATAAGAAGTTAACTATAACTGATAACAATATGTAAAAGGTTTTGCAAACATAGGTTACAAACGTTTGAAGGAGGTCCAACATTTGCAAAGGGGGTGACAGACATTAATTTTGAAAAGATATTAAAAATATTGAGGTTCGTATTTTCATGGAATTTCCTCATAATTCAATGCCCCACATGAACTTTGACAATTTTTCAATTTTTGACCCGTGCGAACTAGAAGTTAAAAAAATTGTTTAAGTAAACACTGCATTTGGATTTGCGTTAAAGTCCCCTGCAGTCTGATACCCGGCAGGATTTTTAATTTAAACAAAAATGTTGGCGACTTTTTTGGGTCCTCCTAACCTAAAATTTAAACAGTTCCAAAACCAAACACAAGGCCTGTATTCAGTTTTTGGTGAAAATTCTCTTGATTAACTTATTTTTGTACGTTTTAACTTACATATGTACTACAGCCTCTGGTGCCGATTCGGACATCAGGTGCAGCCCGTATCGGACACAGATGGCAGACGCCTTGGGGCATCGGTCGGTCGTTTTCCGTGCCGTCCACTGGCAAAGGTACACAGTGTCGAGGAACGATCCAGAGACATGGTTGGGAAAGGAGTTCCCTGAAGAGTAATTTAGAGTAATCGTAAATTACTCGGGGCTATTCAGAAATAGCTTAGCGGGCTCAGATTACAGGGGTTCATCAAGAATCGCCCGAGGCTTTTGACCCGAATTGGGAGGCCGTGGCGCAGACTTACTAATGGTTCTGAGGTAGGGGAAAGAAGAGGTCGTTGCCAAAGCAAAGAGAGTTTCGGCTAACGACCGGACAAAGGTAGCAATAGCAAGAACTCGAAGGCCTCCCACGAATGACATCATGGAGACCCCGACAAGAAACGGAGTGTTTTGTACTGAAACTGTTCCAACTTACAGTAGTTGGAGACCGACAAGAGTGACCACCAAGCGGGTGCAGCGTAGGTCAGCACTGACCGAGTACACTAGCCAGCACACTTCTTAAAATCAGTGTTACCAATCGATGTTTCTAAAGAGTTGATAAAATCCTGGACTTGGAAAAAAAATAAGCTCAGTATGGAGATCACCCCGTTACGCAGGAAGACAAAACTCAGAATATTTGACTCAAATGTCAAATCGGTGTTGCTGTATGGATGTGAGACCTGGAAAGTGACAAAGGACATTACCACAAGGTTACAGACTTTCATAAACCGTTGCCTGAGGTACATAATGAGAATTTGGTGGCCCAGGACCATCTCGGACAGAGATCTATGGGAGGCCATAAGTCAGAGTACCATCCAACTACAGATAAAGACAAGAAAATAGAGGTGGATCGGTCACACCCTGAGAGGACCACCAGAAAATATCGCTAGACAGGCACTGAATCGGAATCCGCAAGGTAGCCACAGACGTGGAAGACCGAGGAACACCTGGAAGAGGACTATGGAAAGAAAGCTGGCTGGTGTCAACAAGATATGGAAGGAAGTGAAGGTCCTGGTAACGGACAGAACACGCTGGGGAAATTTCGTTGAGACCCTATGTTCCACCTAGGAATTTAAGGACTTCAATCAAAGTCGGACAAAAAATCCTTCCTCGTCATGTTCCCTTCTCACGTGAAAAATATGACATATGACATATCAGGTAAAACCCTGACGGATGGCAACCCTGTTTTAGATCATCTCTCTGCGGCGTACCTGTGTGATGGATTCTATTAGACTTTTCAACAAAGTAAAACGCGTCTAGGGTAACATTGAACTAATGGCCAAACCTAAATTTCGAAAAAGAACGATAGACAAAACACCTTACTCAGTGTCCTCGTCTAAAAAGTAGACATTCCCATAAACAAAATAAATCGTTAAACGATTAGTATTGCACTAATTACAGCTCTCAGTCGGCTCCTTGGTGGTCGACGATTACCTTCAGCAGCGCAACCAAATTGGGCTTCCGTTACGAGTAATTTCCGCGGCATTTCACTGCTGGACTTCCGCGACCTCGTCGTCGACTCTGACCCGATGATAACGATCATCTCTCCCCTTGATAAAACCGGTGCCCGAGACATGTGTTCGCGATGCACGTGGATATCATTTCCGCACGTCCTTGCAAGTGGTCCGTATTAATGGTAGCGACCATATAAGTATCATTTCGGGTGGACGTAATTATACACTGGTTCGGACACGATAATAATTAATCTGCCGCAATGAACGATACGTTAACGATAATGTGTCGTGATTACTTCGTGGCAAAGCTGGCACGATTGAATCTGCTGCGGCTTCCGGTTTGAAGACTGGTTCGCTGGAACGTATTGTTTGATTCGGTTTTTTGTTTGTTACATTTCCCCAACGAAATGTAAATATTTTGCAACGGAGCCCCCACCAAATACATACACACACACACATATACTACACGTGCGCGCTATGTACTCCAGTAGGCCTAGTTTGTTTTTTGTTTCGATGAAGTTAATATTAATTTTTAAAGACATTGTATGCAACATGTCACTCACGACCCACGCTCGCTCAGACGTTCTCGTGTAATCTGGACCAACTTCACCGGAAACATCGACATTCTGTTGATTCCTTGTTCTACTGAACGTCAAGCGGGAGATTATCGGCGGATTAAGAGTGTGGATAATATTTCCAAGACACGTTCGTGAATCAGTGTATATAAGGTTCGTACACGTTCGAAAGTGGATAAAAGGTTGAATTTTGAATGGGTGGGAGGGCACCAGTCTGATGGCAGCATAGGGCACCACGCGCTTCTAATCCGACACTTTGGCCATCTGTGAGAGTCACTGTTCCTGTCCTTGTAAAGTTCTTCCGTCTCCCGGTTGTGTCGGGGCCGCAATTCGCCGTTATTGCATCATGTATTGACGTTCGAAAGCGAGGAGTTATTGAAGTCCTGTTTCCTGACACACCACGCTCACGTCCGTACAGCATAACCGGGCGAATCACTGTCTTATACAGCCAGAACTTGAACTGTCGAGACAGATTTCGCGACTTAATGAGTTGATTCACACTATAGTAACAGTGACTTTCCGCCTGGATCTCAGTCCACACGATGCGTCCTCGGTGAATATAGCTCCAATAAACGATTTACAATCCACAATTCACAATAGACATAACACTTTTCCCCTTAAAACAGAAACATATCTCTTATGAAAACTAAATGCCCTCTATTAGCTTTCTGCTAACTAGTACAAGTCAGCATGGTAGCATGATTGATGTCAGACAGTTTCCCTTGCCAGACTTCCAATGCTGTTACGTTTAATAGCAGTGTCGCGCTTTTCACTGAGTTTGCTCACTTATTATGGCGCTTGGATGCTCAGGGGCGTATTTACGGGGGGAGGACGAACGGGACCGGACCCCCCCCCACAGAGGGTCGTCGAAAAAGTTCACGAATTTTGTTCCAGAATGACTATACTCCACCTATGGCGCTACAGCCCGAAGTCGAGCCTTGACCTCTTCTATCCTGACCCTCCACCTCTCTCTATCTGTAGCAAAGGACTTCCGTCCTCGTACTCCCAACATCTCTCTTGCATCCACAGCGACAGGATCTTCCGTTGGACGGCCTTTGGTCTTTTGCTATCCATACTCCCCATGGCCAGCCCATTGTACTCTCCTCAGTTTTACGTACATTTCCACCGTTGGTTCGTTGAATGGATATAAATGCCTGAATTAGATGGGGTTTTTAGTGGGTGACAGTCCCACACACCACGGGACACAGGACTCGTCTAACAGTGCTCAAAGCATTTTCCATCTCATAAAAAGAAATCATTATTATTATAATTATTATTTTTATAGTTGTTGCTTCGTTGTTTAGAATTTCAAGACGGATCACACCTTCAGACTCGTCCCATTTGACGTCATTCAAACGATATTTTAAGCTACACAACGGCGAGTGATCCTCTGTCACATCATTGACAATGTATGACAGTAGGCTATGTACCAAAATTTATCATGCAAATACTATATTTGAAATTTTCAAAAGAAACGCTAAGTTCAGGCTTTCCCGGGCACAAAAAATTCTTCATACGACTGTGATTCTTATAATAAATGGCATCGATATGATGATTCAAGAAATCGAATCCCTAACTGGCGATTTAAAATCAGAAGTATGAAAGCACAAAAATACTAACACACAGATTCATTGTAAGCTATTTATACGCTTTCTCGCAATTTTTTTTTTTTTTATCTTTCTGTTATCAACAAATACTTGTTTACGGCTGTGTGCCAGTACAAGCGACGGTACGTACGGTCCCCCCCCCCCCAGGGGAGCCGTAGCCGTACAAAAGCGGCGTCCACCACTACTCCGGAAGGGTGGATTTCCGCACTCAGGTGATCGGACCGGCACCGCGTGATAATAGCGCATTGTATGACGTAATTAGTGGTATAAAATTTTGCCTATATAAGTCTAAGTGCTGAGCCTATGTCCTTATTTAGCGCGCGCGCGGACACAGCCACAACTCTCTCTCCGTCGGCAATGTGGGTCAAGAGTGCAGCCGACGAATGCATCCTTGATATCCACTGCCTCTGTCTCTGTCTGCCTCATCCACACGTCCCATACTTTATTTGGTTATAATTATGACAACAATTTCTGACCGTTATCGCGCATTCGATTCCCCTACGCTCGAGTTTATTTGGTTATAATTACGACACTTTCGTGCCCGAGTACTGACCGTTTCGCGGATTCGATTCCCCCTATTGTTCTTGACCACGGCGTCCACTTTTCATCGATTAGCCGATCTATAATTATAAATATAATGCAAGCATCATAATATAATAACAATAACATAATAAATACTACAGTATTATATGTTATATTAACTATGTAAAAATGTATTTGTAATTTTTAAATGACCTTAAAAAACAATCAATCTTACTACAGACTCTTACAATTAACAACTCGTAGTTTTATGTATATATACACGTAGTGCGTAACTTGTAATTGATGTGCTGGACATTAACACACACGCGCGCGCGCGCGCGCACGCACGAGCTTGTAGGTCTATATAATCGCTTCAATTAATTTATGCAAATAAAATTAAGTAATAATTACACTATATACGCACGTAGCCTATATTTATAATTGTCACAATAATAATTGGTTTTCTGCTAGCGTCGTATTAATTATATCTTACGCACGTCTTTGCAGAATTATCGTTCATCATTAGGCCTAGAGAATGTAAAATGTAATAACGAATAATCAATTTGCATTTCGATTTAAATGTTTCGATTCTTGTAATTTTTTGTTGTTTACGGGATCCACTGTTTTGCCGGTTATAATGAAAAGTTTTATTTTTT
Organism: Magicicada septendecula; assembly: GCA_034769895.1. Lineage (NCBI taxonomy): Eukaryota > Metazoa > Arthropoda > Insecta > Hemiptera > Cicadidae > Magicicada > Magicicada septendecula. The sequence goes on along the minus strand of CM068374.1, from coordinate 364,563,211 downwards.
ACGTGTTTATTTATTGGCATTGTTTTTAATAATATTTAAAAATTAAAATAATTTGGCCACGGACCCTTTCTAACTAACGCACACCAATTTTCAGACGTTCAAAACGTTAAACTAATACAAAGGTATAAAAAGGACATAAAATGAATATACGTAGGACTACATGGAAAATCTGAAACGCAGTTTATACAAACAAATAATAACAATAACTACCATGCTCCCTGAGCTGCAGAACTCGCCCATTATTTTGAACGAAGTACGTTTATTATTGGTTCAATTTTGATATTATATAACTTTTTAAATTATCAGTAAAATTACGAAAATCCGTCATTGTTATTTCTATTTATTCAATAACAATATTATTATTGATTCAGTTACTTCTTGTTTAGTAAAGTAACAACTGTAGGCAATCATACAATGAACGCTAAAAATTTCTGAGATTTCTGTTATCATTCTCTTTAGTATGACAACCAGCTGGATTTTTAAAACTCCTTTCAAATTTTATATCCCATTTTTGAGCTGTGGGTTAAAAAATTTTGAACTTTCCGAAACTGTACACTATATTCAAATTTTTGTTAAAATTTCCTTTAATTTGATACCCCACATGGACTACTGCGGTTTTCTTCAAAATTTGGACCCCTTCACATTTTCTCCTCTCGCCCCCGTTTTCCTTTTTTTTTACGATCCATCTCAAAAACAACAAGGTTCTCTATAGGGTACGAGTACGGACGTGCATGCAAGTATTACGAAAATCGGTTGATGATTTCAAAAGTTATCGTGAGACATACTCCAAAATAGACAGACAGACAAATTCCAAACGGTCGAGTGTAACTGAGAACTCACTTCGCTCGTTCAGTTAACTAATTACAGAACATATTTAAATAAAAACAAAACACTATGAATTATTTTAATTATTATTATTATTATAAACAATTCTAGTGTGTATGTGTGTTCCTTATAGTAACTCTTCAAGTACTCAGGTTTCTTTCAGTGATAATTATAGGCCTGTCATAAAATTCACAAAGTATATAAGAATGCTTCTGCAAATAGGTCATATTTATTAGTATATACATTAGCGTGTTTGTAAGTACAATATTTATTTTACAAACAAATAAGTATATAATATAAGAACTTTGATTATAAATAATTAAACAAACTAATAAATATAACCTACTTGAAGAAAAATCTTATACAATTGTAAATTATTATTGTTTATAATCTTAACACTTTTTACCAGATTGGTGTGGAAATTCCAACGTGATAAGTAAAAACGTGAACACTAAAAATCACCAACACAGCCAGCCAAACATTTGATTACATAAGCGTCCATTACAATAATCGACGTATTTAAATCGTCATACAACTCGATTATTCATCAGTATATTGTATAATATCAGCATCAATGTGGTAAACATTCGAAACAAAAATATTTTATATGTATAGTCTACACATGTCAACGAGCGTATTATGTATTTTGTTGTACTATATATGTATACTGTTTAATAAAATACATTCTCAATATTTTATGTCAAAATACATTCATTCACTTCCTGGCATTTTTGTTTAGGCTATTACACTTTCACTTTCACTTCAACAGTAATATTTTGTATTCCTTATAAATTACCATACAAATAGTTAATATTTTTTTTATTGTAACGATCACAAATCATGACAATGAAACATTGTTGTTGATGTCGATAATACAGGCTATCGATAGTATCAGTGACGGTAATCGAAATTACGTTCGAGTGTACGTACATGTACAAGTCATCGACTCAACAAACGTCAGTCAGACTAGCGACTGATAATATAGTTATTATGAATAACGATAATGGCGTTGTTGGGGAGCGTATACAAAGAGTCACAAACCCCAGACTCCGTTGACGCACACGTCCGGTTAGGCCAATGAACGTCCGTCACCCTCGACACAGACCGTTTATCTCAGCTTAGACGCCAACAACCTAACGTTAAACTCTTGTTAGGCAAATCGGATACTTTGTCGAATTTCGATACATACACCGTTGTGACACATTAAACTAATTCATGTTACCCGTCCCGTGTTTTTCTGTCTCAGTATTGTCACCCTTCATGTTCACGTTTTTCCCGGAGACTCTTGTCTACTGACTTTTATTAATTTATACCCTTGTTAACATTTTACTTTATTCCTTAGTTTATATTTATTGTTGTACTCCTCGGTTTATATATTAGTTTGTACCTTGGTTTAAATCTTAGTTCGTTCCTACTTGTATACCTTAGTTTGGATCTTAGTTTGTAATTCAGTTCATTTCTTAGTTTATACGTTAGTTTGAAGCTAAGTTTATTCCGTAGTTTATAGTTTAGTTTATTCCTTGGTTTACTCTGTTATGTATACCTGAGCTTATATCTTTAGTTATTCATTGGTTTTCTCCTTATTAAACTATAGGCTACACCTTAGTGCACCTTAGCTTAAACTTTAGTTTATACCTTAGTTCGAGCCTTAGTTTGTACCTTAGTTTGAACTTTAAGTTGTTTCTTAGTTTTACCTCTGATTATACCTTAGTCAATTTATTAATTTAGACCTTAGTTTATACCACACTTCATTCCTTACTTTACTCTTTAGTTTATATCTTATATTATTAATTAATACATATCTTAATTTATCCTTAGTTTGTTTTTTAATATATTACTAACTTTATCTTAGTTTATTCCTAAATTCATTGATTAGTTTACTTCTCAAGGTGTACTTTACCTATGTTTATTCCTCAGTTCATTCTCTAGTTTTCTTTTACCATATAGGCCTACCTTAGACTTTAACTTAGTTTTTCTCAGTTTATTACTGTCTTTATAACTTATTTTATTCCATTTTTTTATACATCAATTTATCCCTTAATTTTTCTGTAGTTTGTACCTTGATTAGTTACTTTGTTTATAGGTTTACGGTTTACAAAAATAATTATAACGTAATAATTAAAATGAAAATAAGTTTAACCACACAAAGCATACAAACCGTTAATCCGTACTCGGCTTTTTAGTTATTATAAGATACCCGTTATAATTAACTGTTCCTCTGAAAATTAAGCGTTATATGAAGTTCTCGTTTTATTAACTAGTTTCCGAACCACTTTTTGTAAAAGTTGGTTAAATTAATTTCTTAAAATTTTAGTTTTTTAAATTAATAAACTTGTCCTAATGACAGTAGATTTCTAAATGGAACGTCACACGTCTGCGTTTTTGTGACTACCAATAGGCGGTTTCCAGATTGGTAGGGAGCGCGGTCCTAGAGGCAGGCTCTGACGAAGCTCAGCACGAGCGAAAGCTAGTTCAGGCAGTGAGGTAACATTTTAATCATTTTTATCTAAAATAATTGTATTTCGCGACAGTATTACTTTATATAGTCAGTGATAACATCGGACACGTCACGAACAACAAAATACAAGAGTTTTTAATCGCTTCAGTGTCTTAATATAATAATAATTAGTTTTTAATCGAATAAGTGTGAATGGTTTAGACATAAGATCTTGATGAGTGAATGTTTCGTACTACACATTTATAATTCTTTCTCTACACGTTTACAAAACATTTATTCTCCTTCTTTAAACAATATAATATAACTTTTACTATATACTTTGATTGTTAGAAAAGTTCCCGATAGCCCATGGTATCCATGGTGGCTCTCGTGCCGTCCAGCCGTGGATAATCGGCAGTTTATTGTATGAGAAATGAAATGAGTTTCTCGTATTTCGATTTTCGTCTTTGTATAGGTGTAGAATTCCTTCCACGACCTTGACTTAGTAGTTTCCCCTTTGAGCAACCTGACACAACTTTATTCAAACGAATACGCTTATAAATTTTTAAAGTAATTTGTAGTTTTTTTTTTATTTAAGGGTTTTAAAGCAACGCTGTGATTTCTCCCAACCCAACAATACATTACTAAACCTCGTTAAGTATAACAAAAAAATTATACATTACAATTACCACCTAACTAATTCCACTCATCGTCACGATGTCCTTTATGTCCTAAGCTTTCTTTCACTCCATCGCTGGACGGCAAGGACGTCGTGGCATCGACTCTGTCTCCGGTACAGTTGGCACACCTTATGGCGTCAATCCCACTCAAATCATGGAGTCAATATATGGTTGAAGATTCGGGTTTCGGGGTCTTGTTTTGGCTGGTTAACTCCGGGGAGCTACTGTGATGAAATGTGATCGTTACAGTGGGTTATTCGGGACGTTTGAATCGAACAGGGAACAATATTTCTGACGTACTGGTGGTCCTGGGACAAGGAAAGATGGTGACCATTTTATTTTGTAACAATTTAGAGAGAGAGAGAGAGAGAGAGAGAGAGAGACAGACAGACAGACAGAGACAGAGACAGAGGCAAAGACAGAGACAGAAACAGGGACAGAGATAGATAGACAGACAGACTCGCGATGGTGTACGACCAGATTCGTCATCAGCACGCTCAGAGATACACATGCTGCAGTATCCCATTTCTCATAGAGAAGTGGTAAAAATCTGATGTTTAAAAACAACTCCAAGTTATTAAAAACACTTCAAAGTTACGAGTTTTACAGTTCAACAAGTAGCGTAATTAGCTCGTGCGATCAAACGATCAAGTGAAATCGATAAACATAATTTTTAGGTCTAATGTCTGCCACGTTTTTGAATTTCACACGCACCTCGTAAGGTATCATTATCCTCTCCCAGCGTTATTATCCGCACATTACGATAATATAAAACACTGTTATATCGTTCACAGTCCAGTTTTTCACGTTGCAAAATACATCAATTTCTTTTTTTCTTTGCAACCGATAAAGTCGAGATTTTGATTCCCCTGCAGGAGCAATAAACTCGAGATGCACACCCGCGCGGTCACACCTGTCTTCGGGTCGGCGCCGTTACAGTTTCGAATGCCGCAAACGAAAAAGCGTTTTTTTATCATTTTTTCGCGCTCGTTCGCGACACGGTAAACTTTTCACAAAACCTAGTTCTGGTTAACATTTATTTTTTAATTGTTATTATTTTAACCAAATAGGGTTATACATATTCGGTGCGCGCTTTCTTGACCATGTAAGGCGATTTAATGTGGTTGTGTCTTGTGAATGCGAGTGCGTACAACTGTGGGGGAGGGGGAGTCGCTGATCTCGTTGCGTGCTTTACCACTTGATTTGTGCTAGCTCGCGCGCGCGCTCGTACGCGTTTGCCCGCTTATTAGATTAGGTTAGACAGTTGAATACTATATATAGTTAAGTAACTGCTGGTCTGTTCACAACTATTTGCTTCCATATTTGTTACTCAAGCTTGACGTTCGATACACAATATCGGTCTTAAAAAATAATACACTTTACCGCAGCTGACAGCCTGAATACAAAACACGTACGCTCGGACGTAATCAGACATGCTGTTACTGATTGCTGTGACTTTTCATCAATTTGTTTAATAATTAAACGGATTTAACCTGTGTCACGATTCCGATCCCCCCCCCCCCCGTAACAATCTCTCACTCTCTTCTCTCTGCCCGACCATTCCATCTTTGGTTGTGTTACTCATTTCTCGTTTTACTTGTCAGCGGGTTGTAATATTTCCTTTTAAATTACCGCGTTATTCATTGCTGTCTGTGTTATTGTTGTTGTTGTTACACGGGTACAATTTTTATAATTGTTGCTGTTAACTCTCACTTTATCCCAGCATGACTTTGTCGCATACCTTCAGCTACGCGCGAGTTGTTAAACGGGAATTTATAACTAGATTTAAGTAAGATTAAATCGATTATACTTAATCAGCGATCACATGAAAACACCTCTCACCGACAAAAGCCTAAATTTAAGTTCGAGGATTCGTAGTCGTACGGTGCGGTGCAGTGGCGTATCCAGAATTTACCCTTGGAGGTTGGTCCGGGGTCGGATCGTCTTCATAGAAAAGAAAAAACAAGTTAAGACTAATCAACATTACTATCTTTAAAGTGGCTGAAATCAGTCCCATTAAAGTAAACGCTAATAACACAATAAAAATACGCGTTATTGAAACATTGTTTACAGGATACTTATTGAGCGAAATGATTTTCCTATATTTCATATTTCAAACGTATACGCTGATGCTGTGTAATAAACCTGTTTGTATATTTTAAATATCGGTATGGAGAACCATACATGACTTCCATATTCTAAGATTTATATTTAAAATCATTTTCGAAATGAAATATTACCATAGAAACTACTTCTTTCTACTTACTGCTTCAGCCTTAACCACAGTACTGTGGTCACTAACATATACCACCTCACGTTATCGCACTCGGTTTTCACTGATGATGGAAGTCGATGGCATTGCCGAAACGTCTGGTTTTGTAGAAAACATTGGACTACGGCCAAATATCCCGGGAAGGAATTTTAACAAAAACTACTTCTTTGTTGCCGATAACGTTGTACACATATATATAAAATATATGCATAAAATTAATGGCTTGTATAAGTTAATGATTGATCTCCATTAAGTAGTGCTCAAGTTTCCAAAGTTTTAATATTATGATGTCCGTAATTAAAACATCAGAGCAGGTTTAGTGTGAATGAGGGTACACTGTGGACAAAAATTTTCAACATTTCCTATTGAGCGTTGCTTAGAGTAAAGCTGCGAATCTACAGTGTATGTTTCACAGAACAAACACGCGAAAAAGAAGGAGCGCTCCGAAGTCACTCATGGACCCTCAGCATCTTGCAGAGGGTTCATTCCCTAAAGACGAAAAGTCTGTCTATGAATCGTTCCTCTGTAAACACGTGCAGTTACATTGCCCAGCGATCCACAGTAAGCAAATTGATGTCCATTTTTTCGGCTTGCACGCGTTATGTTGGTATGGGTTTCGGCACTTTCCATTTAAAAAGCGTGCAAATGTAAGAAAATAAACATGAGTGAGGCCAGAAATAATGTGAATTGTGTGTGTGTGTGTGTGTGTGTGTGTGTGTGTGTGTGTGTGTGTGTGTGTGTGTGTGTGTGTGTGTGTGTGTGTGTGTGTCTTACCCGCCTTTTTATTGCTGTAGGCATAATAATAAAATGGAAACGTAAACATTACATAACTGGGATATGCTTACCTGCCACGAACGATATATTATTTTATACATGGAGGAGTTCAGTGACATACACACGTACAGAAGTCATCTTCAAAAATACTAGAAGTCGTCCACGCTTTTATGTTGGCAGTGTAACTTACAGGAAGTTTTTTGATGTTTTTAAAACATCTAGGATGCAAACTTTTCCCGATAACTAAAAGTTTCCTTTTTTCGGTTCCCGTCATGTTCGCACAAACAAAAACTGTAACTCTTTGTTTAGAGAGCTTCCCACCAACGCACTTTTCATTTTTAAATTTGAAAGTCTTATCTGGAGTTAATTTATAAAAAATTCCGGCTTCATGTCCATTAAAGATGTCTTCATCTTTATATGATCGTCTAATTTCTGGCCAAGTGTTACGCACCCAATCGCCTGTAACGTTCAGATCTACGCATTTTGCCTCACCACAAATTTTTGCAAAGGAAATCGAGTGTCGGGCCTTAAATCGATCTAGCCATCCGTTGGAGCACATAAAATGGCTGGCGCCGGCAGTCCTGTTACAGTGCTTATCGCTTGCACACAATGTATGTCTGTAGCCATGGGCTAGCGCGCGCGCACACATATATACGTTTATATGAAATTTAGAGTAAAATATCTGAGAAATATTTGACGCTATAACAGAGTAGTACAATATTTAGTGACTTTAAAACCGGGAATTTTTATAATGTTAAAGATATCAGTTTGACCGGACTTATGACAAAATAACGCTACACCCGAGTTGACGTAACAGCCGAGGCCGTAATAACCAAGTTCCACTGTATATATAAAGATATTAACTCAAACATAATTTACATTAAAATGAAAAAATTTTAATTTTATTGCCTGGCAACAAAATTATTTTATTTTTAACAATTACCATTGTTTCAAAAAGTTTAAATAAATTTTCAAGTACTTTACTCTTGTTAAAACGTAAAAGGTTGCAGGTAAACTACCCCTTCCCCTTAACCGATCTTCACCAAAATCGAAAGTCCTTGAGACCTCTACCATTCAGGGACGTATGCAAAACATTATTTGATTCTGTTTGAATTTGCGGCTGTTATCGTTTGCCATAGAAAATACGCTTGATAAAATAATGTTGCAGGTAAACTACCCCTTCCCCTTAACCGATCTTCACCAAAAACAATAGATCTTGAGTACTCTACAAATCAGGGCTGTATGCAAAATATTATTTGATTCTGTTTGACTTTGCGGCTGTTATCGTTTGCCATAGAAAATACCCTTGTTAAAAAAACGTTGCAGGTAAACTACCCCTTTCCCTCAACCGATCTTCACCAAAAACAACAGGTCTTGAGAACTCTACAATTTAGAGCTGTATGCAAATAATCGTTTGATTCTGTTTGAATTTACGGCTGTTATCGTTTGCCATAAGAAATACCCTTGTTAAGACATAAAACGTTACAGGTAAACTACCCCTTTCCCTTAACCGATCTTCTCCAAAAACAACAGGTCTTGAGAAATATACAATTCAGGGCTGTATACGAAACATTATCTAATTCTGTTTGAATTTGCGGCTGTTATCGCTTGCCAAAAAAAAATTTCCCTTGATAAAAAAAAACCGTTGCCGGTAAACTACCCCTTTCCCTCAACCGATCTTCACCAAAAACAACAGGTCTTGAGAACTCTACAATTTAGAGCTGTATGCAAATAATCGTTTGATTCTGTTTGAATTTACGGCTGTTATCGTTTGCCATAAGAAATACCCTTGTTAAGACATAAAACGTTACAGGTAAACTACCCCTTTCCCTTAACCGATCTTCTCCAAAAACAACAGGTCTTGAGAACTATACAATTCAGGGCTGTATGCGGAACATTATTTGATTCTGTTTGAATTTGCGGCAGTTATCGTTTGCCATAGAAAAAAATCTACAGATAGACACACAGACACCCACACACAGACACTTTTCGGAAAACGACTTTTTTTCATGTTTTGAGTGTAGTAGAATCAGAATCTGCAATAATCTCGAACACGATTTTTTTTGCCATCACCATACTTCCATTCCTTAAGGAATATGGAAGTAAAAAGAGTTACTACTATATTAGTGTACACAGCTGACAAAATGATAAAACAGTCTAAAAATTAACAGATTAACAAAAATTCGTAAACTTTTTCGATCCTCTGAGGGGAGGTCCGGTCTCGTTGATCCCCCACCCGCGTAAATACAACCTGGTGTGTTGTTGCTAATTCTCTGCCTTATTCTGTCATACAGAGATTTTGACGCTTAAAAAAATAAAAAAATCATACAAAAATGAGACTTTTGAATTAAAGATATTCCGAAGGGTTGTCTCAAAGCGTCGTGTATGACAATACTGTCAGATATGAGGGAAAGTGAAAAAGTGAAGGGAAATTTTCCTTTACCTCACACGATAAGGAAAGAAGGCACTACTGATAACCTTACAGCGTCTGTTCATTGGCAGTACAGTACCAACAGTCTGCAGTTGTACGTTACCGACTGCACGAACGAAGAAATGCAAGAGAGTATTCGTTTTTCAAAGGGATGAAACTTGGAGAATTATTCGCGTAGAAATCACATGCAATATGGAGAGAGTTGTTTGAGTAAATTTACGAATTAATAGCAAGAGCTAGCGCGTCGCAAGATCAACGAGCTTTAAACTAGCCGAATGTCTTTGTGACAAATAACGGAAAGGTCGGCCTTCCACTTCAAAGAACAACAGCAATATCGAAGCGATCAAGCGAATTATTCGTGGTGATCGGCCAATTAGAATTAATTAAATTGCACATTCGTTGACTATACAGCGGCGTATCTAGAATTTTGTCTTTGGGGGTCCGGGGTCTGTTCGGCTTCATAGAAAAGAAAAAACAAGTTAAGTTAAGACGAATCAATAATTAATATCTTTAAAGTGGCTGAAATCAGTCCCATTAAAGTAAACGCGTTATTGAAATATTGTTTACAAGATTGGTTAAACTGATTGGTTATTGATTAAACTGATTTTGCTATAGGCCTACTTCGTATTTCAAACGTATACTACACTATTGCTGTGTAATAAACCTGTTTGTATATTTAAAGAAAAATTACTACTATATTAACGTACAGTGATGAAAAAATAATAAAACAGCCTGAAAATTAAGAAATTAACAAATTCGTCATCTTTTTCGATCCTCTGGAGGGGGGTCCGGTCTTGTTCGCCCCACCTCCCGGAAATACGCCACTGTGAATATAAGCCATGAGTCAGCACTTTTAAGTATCCAAAAGACGTGGCAAACGTTTGAAAGGTTTGATTTTATTTCAGGATAACATTCGACTCGTGCAGCCAATAAAACGGGCCTTTTTCTTCAACGCCTTGGTTTTAAACTGCCGGACCATGCACTATCTGAACAGCTCCAAACGATTTCCACATTTTTGGTACATTGAAAGACGAGCTAGAAACACTGAGAAGGTTTGAAAGAAAGATTGTAGACGAGTTTGTGGCCCGGTTAAGGAAGGCGACGAATGGAGAATAAAAAATAACTAGGAAACAGATAAACTATTGAAGCATGAGAACATCGTAAGATTCGTAAAGGGGTCAGTGGAATCTTCCTGGCATTCTGCAGATGACGTCTGCTCGCGGAATATTGATTACACGCGCTGTCCTCGAACCGTCTCGACGGCGGTCACGTTTCGTCCCTTTGTGTCTCGCGCCCGGTCCGTTTAGAGGCCTTATCCACCGTCAAGGTCATAAACAAAGTGTGTTGCACGATTGATTCTAATGTCATGAACGCCGTATATAAACTCATGTCGACGTCACACTGATGTGCGATTATTTTTGAAGACAACTTTCAACAGAAAGGCAACAGGACAGAATGGAATTAACACAGAACTCCTAAAAGGTGGTGGACTGCCATTAAAACTACACATTTGGCATTTGATTAATGCATGCTGGAAAACAAAAACAATTCCAGATTTTTTGAGAATAGTAGAGGTAATATCGCTTATTAAGAAAGAGGACAGAAATGACTGTGGAAATTATCAAGGCATACGCCTGTTTAATACGGCCTACAAATTATATACAGGGATAATTAATAACAGATTAAAGAATATTGCAGACGATCTCCTCCTTGAAGAACAATCTAGATTTAGAAAAGGAAGATCTATAGTGACAGTGTCACAATTATGACCCACTTGATCGAAAAAAAAGAAGATAATTCAATCTAGAGACGCATATTTCCTTCGCGGGTTATGAAAAAGCATTTGATGGGGTGAATTGCGACATATTGTGGAAAACATTAGAGCAAAGAGAATACTGTACCCACATAATATAATAGAAGTAATAAAGAGCCTGTATGAAAGAACGGACATTACTTTAAACACCTGGAAGGAGAAAACAGAACCTATACTGTTAACAGAGGCGTTAGACAAGGGCGCAGTTTATCACTTACTTTACTTAACATATAAATTAACGACGATGTTGTTATATATTGTTATATGCAATAGAAACAACGAATTGATCCTGGAATCTACTTACTTCCTGATAATTTCTCCAGTAACACTCTGCTGTTTGCTGACGATCAAGTTATCCTACAAGAAAACGAAAATGGGTTGCAAAAAGCAGCAGTGTATCAACTCAGTAAAATTTACCCTAAATATAATTTAAAAATTTCCACGTTGAAAATTAAAATATGGTGTTTAAGGGAAAATTTCCAATACGCTCCAAAACAGTAATAGACAATAAAATTATTGAACAAATATTCCACTACAGGTAGGAAAACGAAATCTATCCACTGCGACGTAAGGTGTACGAACTCAAGCTGCTAAAATGAAATTCTTAAGGAGAGCCAAAGGATGCACCCTAAGAGATCACATAATAAATGCAGAAATAAGGCAAGAGCTGAATATATACTCGATAAACGATAAAATTAAACAAAATAAAGAAAACTGCATACAAGACATAAATAAAATGGGTGACTCGAGAATAAAAAACAAAGATAATCCAGTATGAGCGTCTTGGAGAACGAGATAGAGGCAGACCAAGAAAACGGTGGGTGTAAAGACGGAACAGGCTGCAAGCGTAATACTTGAAGTGGAAAAGACAGCGTTCAATTCTAATACTTGCTTGGAATGTTTACAACGATTAAATCCTGTTAGACCGCCGTAAATCTCCATCGACACAACGTTTGCCTACTTACAGGTGGACAACACCAAGTTTACGGCGGTGGTTTGATTTGATTTGTTACTTTTTTATTTAAACAAGTCAACAGCGGGTCAGCCAGCAGCAATGAAACCGCTTTTGTAGGTCATAAAGTGTGACCTCCGCGAGGTCACGTAGCTGCGAATCGCTTTATCGTTCGCGTCCTCTTTCGTTGCCCCCTTGTCGTTCTCTACGTCAACTAATGTCTTGTTTACTTCAATTCTTATGTCTCGCGTTCTTCTTAACTTTTTCTTTTTCCTTGCGCGTTTATATCATGCGGTGTCGCAGGGACGTATTTACGGGTGAGACGAACAGGACTGGACACCTCCCCCCCCTCCAAGAGGGTCGAAAAACGTTGACCAATTTTGTTACTCTCTTAACTAGTAGGCTGTTTTATTTGTCTTCAGCTTTGTATGATAATGCAGTAGTAAATATACAAACGGGTTTATTACACAGCATTTATGTATACATATGAAATAACTTATAGGAAAGTAAATTCAGTTAATAAGAATCGTGTAACAGTGTTACAATAACGCGTATTGTTATTGTGTTATTACCGTTTACTTTAATGGGGTTGATTTCAAGATGTTATCACACGTTTTTCAACCACTTTAAATATAGTAATGTTGATTAGTCTTAAGTTGTTTTTTTTCTTTAGTATGAAGCCGACTAGACCGGAACCCCCCCCCAAGCCAAATTCTAGATACGCCACTGCGGTGTTGGGCCCATGATCCGTCTTCTGTGTACGTTTCTCTCTCTTTAGTTTAGAGTCATCGTGAATTATCGCGAGACATCCCCGAATAGACAGAAGGCAAATGCCATACGGTCTAGTTAAAACTAACATATCGCTAACTGGGGCGTATTTACGGGAGGGGGGACGAACGGGACCGGACTCCCCCAGAGGGTCGAAAAAAGTTGATGAAGAATTTTGTTAATCTCTTTAAATGAGTATGCTACTATATTTATTTGTTGCAGGTAGGGCCGTATTTAGATGTTCTGACGCCCCTGAGCAAAAAACAAATGCTGTACACATTGCCCCCCCCCCTCCAAGTAAGAAACAGTTAAGTCCCTCTTTCGTCATTCCATTCAGACTTTTGCTAAATTTTACTGAACCTAGGCTAATCTAAAAAACCGTTAAATTAATTTACGTTCAGTTCTTAATTTAAAAAGTCACGAAATTGATTTAAACCTATATACAGCTGTCAACCTACCGCGTCATTATATAAATTTATGAACAGTACACAATCTAAAGTCTTGTTCGTTAAATTAACTACGAATAACAAAATTAATTGCAACATAACTAAATGATATTTTTTTGACACAAAGACTACTAACACGAAGGTTCTTTTTCTTCAGCACTTTCACGGAAATACTTTCAGAACATGTTCTACAAAACGTCTTCTTCTTCTTCTTCTTCTTCTTCTTCTTCTTCTTCTTCTTCTTCTTCTTCTTCTTCTTCTTCTTCTTCTTCTTCTTCTTCTTCTTCTTCTTTTTCTTCTTCTTCTTCTTCTTCTTCCTCTACAGAACTATAGACCAACGTGAGCCCTGGCTTCCAACACCAATCATCTCCAATGTCTCCTATACATTGCCATCTCAGTGTAACCCCTCATTTCAATACTTCTGATATCTTACAGCACATCATCCAACCATCATACCCTACGTCGGCCCCCCTTTCTGGTTTTATAAACTTGCGCCCAAAGAATTTTCTTTGGCATACGGTGATCATCCATCCGCTCCAGATATCCTACCCACTGTATTCGTTTATGTATCTTAAAATGTCCCTCATGATTCAATAGCTCATCTATCTCTCGGTTATTTCTTATTCTCCATTTGTCTTCTTCTTTAACCGAGCCACAAACACATCTTATGGTCTTTCTTTCAAACCTTCTTAGTGACATTTTGTTCTTTTCTTTTTTATCAGTGTCCATGACTAACACGAATGTTGCAGTTTGCAACATCAACCAGCCACTAATTATAGAATAACAATATTGTAGTAAAGACAAACGAAAGTTAGTGTTAACTATTAAGTAAATTTGGAAAAAATCTTGAAAAAATTAATTTTTAAGACAATTACAAAAACGTCCATTACGAACAGGAAACTTATGACGCAATTAAAGTACACAAGCTGTGACGATTTAATAAGCCTAAATCCCACAAAAAATAAAAAAATTTTTTAATACTAATATTAGCTTTAATAAGGTAATAAATGAACCCTTCTCCATGCCCCAAACCGGTAGTAACCTGCCGATTTGCCAATGTAGCAGTTAATAAAATTAGATTTGAGAAACTAAATAAATCCGTAACTACCCCTAGTCACATAAAAGAGTAATCAAAGTAAAGATCGATGTCATTAAGTTGTAAACGAATTAAAGGAAAATAATTAATAATAAGTGAGAACTACTTTTACGCTAAGAAGCTTCCTGCGCGCGGACAGCCTCTTCACCCCTATAGTTAGCCAGTTCAGTTGTATCTCAGACTCCGCTGCTGATACAGCGTACAAAAGTATGTAGTCAATATAAAAACCTATAAACGAGGAGAAGCTTATGTGAGATAGCCGGATGATGTAAAAATGTCGAAAATGACGTAAGTGTATGACAATGACATCTCTGTAACAAACTAACATCACCTAAATGAGACGTTAAACTTTTAACATGTAACTGTTAACCGTGAGTAATATGTGCGGTACAACAATGTGAATACCAGTGAAAGTTACAACCCAAAACCTACCACAAGAATCTATAGACCCAACAGACGACTCATCTTTAGGAATGACAGCAGATTTCACCAAAACACGATAGCCAGAAGATCTCCAAGACACCCTGCACAACCGATAGAAGCGCCGATTCGCCGACGATGTTACACACAGGTGACACGGAAGTTCAACTTCCGTGGTTCAGAACTTAACTTAAAATAATACATATAGACACTTAATTAACAAATGAAAGTAAAGTAAAACACGAAAGACTGACTTAATTACCACAAAATTGTAATTTCATGCTTAGTAATAATATGTGTTAAGTTTAAGGCTTTTATGAATATAACACGTTAAAGTTAAATAAGCCCATTCTTCAGATGGCACAAAATAAAGATTATAATTTTAATATCATATACTGAAACAAACTACTCGGATCCGAGGGCAGTACAAGCTATGTTAACTCATTAATTACTCTAATTCTATTTGTACAAGAGGTGCAAATGTTTTTATTTTTAATATACTCATTACTAAATTTCTTCGCAGATGTTAAAACATTATGTAATAAAGAGATGTCATGGTCCATAAAGGTGAGTGAATAAATCTACAAACCCCTATCAATATTCCTCAATTCACGGGATCCTATTTAACATTTGTTTACATTCCAGTTATTTATGAGTTTGTTAAGATTATGGCAGCCTGTTTAATTGACCTGAGCCAATTAACCAGGTTCCCGATATTATAACGACGAGACGTTATAAAATGCGCCACTCTGCTTGTTTTTGTTTTAATGCGCCAGTGACAATAGCAAAATAAAATACGTTACTCTGCTGTTGTCATTTAATATTTTGTAGAATTATTCACTCTCTTAGTTTAACTACCGTGTTAATTTAAAATACGCAATTCTCCCTTTTGCGTGTAGTGAAATGAGAAGTCTTTATTATTAAGGGTTAATAATTGGCCTTAATATTTAATAGTAAGAAAAAAATTTTAAATTAATCAAAATAAGAACTCGTATTACAATAAGTAAAATCATAAATTAGGATATAGAGAAAATTATAATAATTATTACCCTACATAATATAGGTAAGGATATTTAAATATTTAAATGTAGTAAGCCCAGGTCTTTTCCTGTTCAAAAATTCATTCCCCAACTTGTCGGTTTGACGACAATCTCGGACAGGAAAATAACCTGTTACCGCCTGTACGAAACAACCCCATTGTTACAAGCTGCAAAGTCGAGTTAGACAATACACCACCTCCCTCTATTGTCTAATACAAAGTGTTTGACTTCCTTTGCCCAGTAACAACAGATTTTAACCATATGTTGAAAAGTAAAATATGGCTGTGTGAGATTTCTCTTCTTTCTCTCTCTCTCTCTGAGGCGAGACTCGATTCTCTCGTATCACCTATTTGTAAATATCTCTCATGTATTTAAATTTTTACAAAAAACTAAAGATAGTAAAACAGAGTGTTTAGTATAAGTAGAATAAGGAGTGTATAAGACTTAGCATCTTAAGAACATGGCTCAATTCAATCCAGATTTGTTGTTAAAAGACGAATTATGCTATGAAGCACTGTTGCGCGGACTCCCTTACGCGAACGTAACGGTCGCGGAACTACGCAAAACGTTACGCGAAAGTAGGCCAGATACACCCGCACAGTTAGGTCGATTAAGCGAAATAGATCTTGATAGCGAAAGAGAAACATGTTATGCGAAGTATAGGGAATTGACGTCAATATCGCAAACCCTCCACGACGAAAAATCACCCGCTATAATCTTACGTACCACACAAAGGATAGAGCATTTAACCCGTCGGATAAATAATTTATTAAACTGGCCCAAAGTTACTGTAATTCCCCCAGATGTGCAAAAATTTGTTGATGAAGCATTGCAGCAATTACCCACAATAATAAGAGAATTACGTAGAAAGTCCGACTCATTTAAAATGGAGGAAATTGAAGAAGCTCTGACGAAATTATATATCTCCCCATTTCAATCACCTACCCTAGAAAAGAGACCCACTACCGTGAATTTCGAATCCCCCCCCCCGGTATTAAGGATAGAACCGAGTAATGATCAGTTACTGAATAGGAACGTGAATACCAACCGATAGCTGAAGCATCACTTCCCAATGCCCTCCACAATCTCAACAATAAGTATGCGTTACCACCCTCAGCGATGACCTCCTAGAATAACACCTCACGTAAACTTTAGTACGGACCTCTACGGAAAGATAACTCACCCCGTAGAAAAAATTCTATCAGAAATCGCATACACCGATGGATTCAGTATCACCAAACTATTAGCTTTCATAAAATATCTGCTACAAATAAAAGACTTACAGCAACTAAGCGATTGCCAAATATTACAAGTCCTTCTGCCCAAAAGTAGACCACCATTAAAAGATCGTGTACTGGAGTCATTAAGCTCTCAACATCCAGTAGAAGAACTCCATACTACTCTGATAAGACATTTTATTCCAACGGGAATTTACGAAGAGCTGAAACGAAACACAGTATTTCGAGTACAAGGAGCTCATGAGAGACTCGCCCACTATATCGCTGACCTAAGAGAAGCTTCACGATTACTGCGAGTAAACTGGAGCGAAAAGCAGTTAGTAGAAACAATCTTGGTAGGATTATCCCCGGAAGAGAGATCTCGCTTAGCACTTATAAATAAGCCTAACACGTTCGCAGAATTAGAACAATGCAGTATCCACTCATCCAACGTATGGTATTCGGATCAGAATCGACGTGCGTTACTCCCCCAGGTACAACGTAGAAATGAAACACAACCCCTGGTATCAGAGACAAGAACACACCGTGATAGACGACCATTTCGAATTCCTGCAACTTCTCACTACCAAACTAAATCGAGTAATCAACAACCCCAACAGAATACAAGTGATACCGTGAGTAGAGAAAAAAGATGTTATAACTGCGGGAAATTAGGACACATCAGTAGATACTGTAAACAGAAACAGCACTACCAAAAACCCTCTTATTCAAAAAACATGTAAGGCAGGGAGATCCGAAATCCTGTGTCTTCCGCAGCATCGTGAAAATAGGTAAAACCCGGGAGTACCAAAAAGGAAACAAAAAAAATAATAAAAGAAAATTATTAGACCCCTACGTAGAGAGATTTATCGATAAATGCAACTCAATTACTACATGCAAGTCCAGTATGTGTCAATTACCCTACATACAAGTTGACCTTGGCGTTACTACCACACTTGGATTAATTGATTCCGGATCGACACGGAGCTTAATCAGCCAACAGCTAGCCGATATTTTAGCTAAACACAATCTTGTTAAACGTAGTCAACCGGTGAACATTAAATGCGCTACCGCTAACAAACAAACTTTAATCATAAAACTCAGCGTTACGATTAAACTAAAAATTAAAAATTTAAAGTGGTATTTTCCAGTGTTAGTATATGACGAATTAGGACCAGACTTAATATTGGGAGCGGACTTTATCAGTAAAACAGGTATAATTCTTGACATGTACGATAAGAAGTATTATTTTAGATTCGACCGTACTCAAAAATATAATTTTGATTATGAAGTAAATAACAGTAAAAAAAATGTAAACTTCTGCAATGCACCTAGAACACCGCGAGTCTGAATTAGATCACTTAGAAAGTAAAGATAGACTGAAAATACAGAAACTAATAAAAGAATTTTCCACCGTCCTCACCCCAAAGTTAGGATTAGCGAATCTTATACAGTACAAGACAACCTGAGTGACAATAAAGTAATACGGCTGCACCCATACAAATTATCACCACCAAAAATGGAAATAATGAGAAATCAAATCAATAAATTGTTAGAACAACAAGTCATAGAACCTTCCACTTCACCGTATTCATCACCTGCGTTTTTAGTACCTAAAGGCACCGATAAACATAGATTAGTTGTGGACTATAGACAATTAAATAAAAGGATAGAATTCGAGTCCATACCACTCCCCGACATCCACAGCGCCTTCCATTACTTTACAAAAGCTAAAGTTTTCACCATAATGGATCTATCTCAATCATGCATTTCATCAAATACCACTATCGGAAGAATCCAAACGCCTAACCGCCATCGCCGTCCCATTCAACCTGTACCAATTTACTAGAGTACCCTTTGGAATATCCCAAGGAAGTTCTGTATGTAGCCGATTGTTAGAGAAAATATTCCACGACATAAAATTTAAATTTGTATATCACTACCTAGATGACAGTAATCTACAGCGAATCTATGGATCAACATCTTCATCATTTACGTGAAGTATTGTCACGATTAAAGAAAGCCGGATTAACAGTAAACCCAAGTAAAGTAAATTTTGCCGTTAAACAATTTTCATTTTTAGGTCACGTAGTAAAGGCCGACGGAAAAGTAAGTATAGACCCAGAACGCACCCGTGCTATCAGAGAATTTTTACCACCACGGGATACAAAAAGAATAGCCCGATTTTTGGGAATGATAAATTACTTCCACAAGTATATCTCTCACCTAGCTGATATAGCAGCTCCGTTGAACGCATTAAGAAAAAAAGGAGCGAAATTTGAATGGACTCCACAACACCAATCTGCATTTGAAAAACTGAAAGAAAGCATAATATCACCCCCGGTATTACAATTAGCTGATTTTACTAAACCATTTGTAGTACAGACAGACAGTTCAAGTGTAGCACTAGGAGCAGTAATATATCAGGAAGTAGATAATTCTAGATTACCGATCAGTTATGCCTCACGAACTCTAACCGACCAGGAAGAGAAATTCTCCGCATACGAATTAGAATGTTTAGCTGTAGTATTCGCATTTGAGAAATTCAAACCCTTTTTAGAACATAAAGAATTTCTGTTAGAAACGGATAATCAAGCCTTATCTTTGTTATTAAATCACCCTAAACAGTTAGGTCGTATCGGACGATGGGTATTGAGATTAAATTGTTACAAGTTTAAGGTACAACACATTCGTGGCACCCAAAATGTAGTTGCCGATACACTGTCCCGTATGTTCCAGCCGCCTAATAAAATATCCGAAAATAAGGAAAGTGGTGAAACATCGATTATCAATACGCTAATTACTGAATTAGCCCTTGCATTTACTGATATAGCTCAGTATCAACAACAAGACCCGTATTTAAATACAATAATAGAACAGCTAGATAAAGGAAATAATTCAGAAAAATATATATTGAGTAAGAGAGTATTATGTTATAGAGTAGCTAATGGAAAATCCTTGAGAATAATTGCCCCGGATATTATTAAACCTATGCTTATGGAATACTACCACTCATCCACCATTGGAGCACATATGGGAATAAATAAAACGATACATCGCATTCGAAAAGAATATCATTGGGAAAATATGAACAGCGAGATAGCTAAATTCGTAAAACAGTGTAAGTTGTGTGCACTGAGCAAGCCAGCGAGAAACAGCCACATAGGAAAATTAATCTCGGAGACTCCCACGACACCCTTTTCTAAAATTTACTTGGACTTTTCTGGCCCCTACCCACGTTCAAAATCAGGTAATACCATGCTACTCATTTGTGTAGACTCATTTACCAAATTCGTCTGGATGTATCCCATGCGACGAGCGTTAGCATCTACCACTGTGAAGATTTTGCAAGAAAGATTATTATTTAAAGACTTCGGTACACCAGTACATCTAGTGTCAGATAACGGACCCCAGTTTAAGTCCAAAGACTTCAAGGACATGTGTTTCAGACTAGGCATAGACCACATTACCGTTACAGAGTATCGTCCACAAGGTAATACTGCTGAAAGGTATTTGCGAAACCTAAAATCTGCTTTAATAGCCTACCATGCAAACGACCATACCTCTTGGGACCAGAACCTCTCCTGGATACAATTTGCCTTCAACTCAGCATATCATGAAGGACATAAATCGACACCTTTTGATTTGTTGTATAAATATAAACAGAATCACCCATTATCCACAAAGTGGAAAATACATGAATTACTACCCCACGAAATTAGTGGTAAAAATATAAAAAAGATATGGAACGAAGCTCGCGCTAACTTAAGAGTGAACTTGAGAAAATCGAGAAAATATCATGAGCGGGATAGTAAAGAAATAAAGTATGAAGTCGGAGACTTAGTGATGTACAAAACTCACCCTACGAGTAGTGCAGTTGATAAAACCACCTCCAAACTATCTTACCGATGGTGTGGCCCTTACAAAATTTACAGATACTTAACTCCCGTAACCGTAGCACTGTATGAACCCACTACGAATAAATATGTACGTAGAAGTCATATTTCCCAGATAAAATATTATCACGGAAAGAAAAATGCTAGTGAGCAAGAAAATAAATGAAGTAGAAAAGGATAGATGTATTAAGACGTATATTTGCTATATTGTAATTGAGTCACTACTTAATTACCAAATCGTATAAATAGGAATGAGGCCAGATCAACCTTAGATCCTGTTCATCGAGATGTTCATCGAGAATAAGAAAAGTGAGAAGTCAGCTGACACAGAATATAAGTAACGTTACTTTACAATTACTTTACAATAACTTTACAAGTATTTTAATAAAATGATTCGTCAACCGCGATTCAACGAAATCCTTGAAAGAGAAAAGGAAACACAGTAAGGATGTGAAACCTACCCTGTGAAGAGTAACTCCATAACAAGAGTAAGAAAAGGCTAAAGAAAAACCCGGTAGTAGTCTTAAGTAGTAGAATTAAGATGAATTTTGTGTATTTTATATATTTTATGACCTTTGAATTTTATGTATTTTAAGTATTAGTTAATAAGGTATTGTATTTCTTGCTAATAGTAAATAGTGAATTGAGAGTGATTCATGTACCTCATGAGGAAGTTGTTAAAAGAGAGAAAGGAATTTCACACAGAAATGCCGAGCATACTCCCAGTGCAATTCTAATCTATTTCCCCATTGAAAACACATCGGTCCCTGACCCTGTGTCTTCTTTAAGTGGAGGAGTATGTGACGATTTAATAAGCCTAAATCCCACAAAAAATAAAAAAATTTTTTAATACTAATATTAGCTTTAATAAGGTAATAAATGAACCCTTCTCCATGCCCCAAACCGGTAGTAACCTGCCGATTTGCCAATGTAGCAGTTAATAAAATTAGATTTGAGAAACTAAATAAATCCGTAACTACCCCTAGTCACATAAAAGAGTAATCAAAGTAAAGATCGATGTCATTAAGTTGTAAACGAATTAAAGGAAAATAATTAATAATAAGTGAGAACTACTTTTACGCTAAGAAGCTTCCCGCGCGCGGACAGCCTCTTCACCCCTATAGTTAGCCAGTTCAGTTGTATCTCAGACTCCGCTGCTGATACAGCGTACAAAAGTATGTAGTCAATATAAAAACCTATAAACGAGGAGAAGCTTATGTGAGATAGCCGGATGATGTAAAAATGTCGAAAATGACGTAAGTGTATGACAATGACATCTCTGTAACAAACTAACATCACCTAAATGTGACGTTAAACTTTTAACATGTAACTGTTAACCGTGAGTAATATGTGCGGTACAACAATGTGAATACCAGTGAAAGTTACAACCCAAAACCTACCACAAGAATCTATAGACCCAACAGACGACTCATCTTTAGGAATGACAGCAGATTTCACCAAAACACGATAGCCAGAAGATCTCCAAGACACCCTGCACAACCGATAGAAGCGCCGATTCGCCGAAGATGTTACACACAGGTGACACGGAAGTTCAACTTCCGTGGTTCAGAACTTAACTTAAAATAATACATATAGACACTTAATTAACCAATGAAAGTAAAGTAAAACACGAAAGACTGACTTAATTACCACAAAATTGTAATTTCATGCTTAGTAATAATATGTGTTAAGTTTAAGGCTTTTATGAATATAACACGTTAAAGTTAAATAAGCCCATTCTTCAGATGGCACAAAATAAAGATTATAATTTTAATATCATATACTGAAACAAACTACTCGGATCCGAGGGCAGTACAAGCTATGTTAACTCATTAATTACTCTAATTCTATTTGTACAAGAGGTGCAAATGTTTTTATTTTTAATATACTCATTACTAAATTTCTTCGCAGATGTTAAAACATTATGTAATAAAGAGATGTCATGGTCCATAAAGGTGAGTGAATAAATCTACAAACCCCTATCAATATTCCTCAATTCACGGGATCCTATTTAACATTTGTTTACATTCCAGTTATTTATGAGTTTGTTAAGATTATGGCAGCCTGTTTAATTGACCTGAGCCAATTAACCAGGTTCCCGATATTATAACGACGAGACGTTATAAAACAAGGAACGAAACATCACTCGATCACGAATTTTCCCGCTCTCTCGGGTTAAGACCATACCTCCAACCTCCTAATTGTAACAACATACGTTTTTCCTCTTTTCAGACAAGAAAATCCCTCTAAGGTGACAGACTGAAATTTCACAACTGCGGTCGACATATCGTATTTTTATAACCTCTTTTTTTGCCGTCCCCTAACATTGGCCGCCCTGAGGAAGTGCCCAGTTTCCCCTCACCAATTACAGGCCTGGTTGCAGCCAATTTTCTTTAAATCGTTTAACTCTGCCATTGTAATATTTCTGAACGTCTACTTATGTTCTCATTCCTGATCTGGTCTCTCATAATGGAACCAACAGATTCTCAAAACTCTCATCTGGTCGCTCTGTAGACACTGTTCATGTTACTAAGAAAGTAGTGTCCACGACGACTCACTATGCACAGGCAACGCCATAATTAAGTCAGTCACCTTTTCCTTACTGTTTTGTCTGATGTGCAGCGGCGTATCTAGAATTTGGCCTTTGAGGGAGGGGGTGGTGTCGGCTTCAAACAAAAGAAAAAAGTAAATTAGGACTAATCAACATTACTATATTTAACGTGGTTGAAAATCAACCCCGTAATGTAGAACGTCCTGAAATCAATCCCACTGAGGTCAACGGTAATAACACAATGAAAATACGAGCTATTAAAACATATACTTATTTACAAGATACTGACTGATTTACCTATATTTCACATTATATACGTATACGCAAACTCTGTGTAATAAACCTAACTTTCAATTAATAAAATTGTGTTAGTGGTTATATCACAAACAGAATTAATATCAGATCGGAAATCTGATCTGATGATTTGATGATCTGATCTGGTCGATCTGAAGATCTCATCAGATCATTTCCGATCTGATGATGACCTGTGAAGCTTGAAAGCGCTAATCGGAATAATTTTTCTATAGTGGTGTGCAACAGTGTTAATTCTATTTATAAACCTGATTGCATATTTAAAAAGTTACAGTACAACCTCCGTTAACCGAAACAAAGGGGGTGGAAGGCGGTTTCGGATAACCAATATTTCGGATAATAATTAAGATGTCATTCTTTAAAGTTTTGGGTAAAATAACTGAAGGAAATATACAATAGCATCAATATATTTTAATAAACATCAAACTATTTACCGTATGACTATCGACCTGTCGGGTGACGCTCTATGCTTGCTTTCTAACTCAAAGTAAGGAAACCTGTTTGTTTTGAAAGAGCTATCGTGGCAAATCACACTTTACAAAAAACGTTTATTACATTAGTTTTTTGTTTTATCCGGAAAACAACAAATTTTCATTGTAAAAATCGGGAATATATAATTTTTTGTTTGGTCGGTCGTTTCGGTTAAACGGTTAAAAGTGTTTCGGTTAATGGAGATTCAACTTTACTACCGTATTAACGTACACAGCTGAAAAAATAGTAAAATAGCCTAAAAATTAATAGATTAAAAAACTTTTTCGACCCTCTCGGGGGGCCTGGAGCTTTCGTCCCCCATAAATACGCCCTTGCTAATGTGTATCATATTGCCGTGTCATCATATTGCATGGCACCGAAATAGAACGTAGTGTAGAAAGACACGGCGCTTGACGGAAAAAAGGAACGATAAAAGGGAAGAAAAGACAGAAAGACGAAGAAGCCGCAAAATGAGGACCAAACCAAGATAACCTGTAATGTTTTAGGACAACTTTCAGATTTAAGGAAGACAGCGTTTACGTCCAAGCTCAAGTATCAGAAAATTTTACGTTCTAAGTGGATCGTAATGTTTAATTTTAAACGTGATGACGACATTCTCCTAATTGGTAACAATTAAGATTAACTGGCAGTGGCTGTCGTCTGTTTTAGAAAATCTCTGCGAGTTATGGCGACATGACAATCTTATCGTGCACATGACATCAAGAAAGTACAAAAATAATCTTAATGACGTTTAGATGAGACTCACTTTAGTACAGAACTTCTCACTTTATGAAGTAGAAACATAACAGATTCCTCAAACCATAACATTCTGTACTCGCTCAAGAAATGCTTCTGCAGTAGACGCCTTACATTCCTTGTGAAATAATTTTTAATCTTATCTTATTATTTATCTTTCCAGGATATGTCCTTCCAGTATTCTTTATCCTGTCAGTACGTTACTTCTTCTTTTCTTC
Source organism: Magicicada septendecula (assembly GCA_034769895.1). Taxonomy (NCBI): domain Eukaryota; kingdom Metazoa; phylum Arthropoda; class Insecta; order Hemiptera; family Cicadidae; genus Magicicada; species Magicicada septendecula. Next base: position 364,537,836 of record CM068374.1, on the reverse strand, counting down.
TGTCCAGACGGTGTTTGTGTAATGTCTTCCTCCTTAAAGCCTTCGAACTCCTTAATCCTTTACCGAAAAGTATCCCTGTCTAAAATTTTCTCTTTCGGAGTGTTTGATTTTTTAGCTTCTTATTAGCTTGTACGAACCAACGAATTTTTGTCATGGGGTATGAAATCTGCAAAGAGTTTTGACAAGTATTAATTCTTCATCATCATCGCTCTAAGGTTTAAGCCTTGTTTCGTAGACCTGTTTCGGAACCCATCTCCTCCTCGGACTACCGACATCTCTCTTCCCAGTAGGGTGATAACCCAAGGCAGCCACGGGTAGACGGATATCAGGCATATGGATCAAGTGTTCACACCATCTCCTTCGGTGGTCTTCAAACCTCTGGTGCAACGCTACAATGTTCAATTCGCATCTAATATCCTCATTCCTTTTCCGAACCAGGAGAGAACAACCTTGCGTCCCTCTTAGAAATTTCATTTCAGCTCCCTGAATCCTCTGTACATCCCTTTTCCCAAGAGTCCATGTCTCAATAGCATACAGAAATGTGAAGAGAGCCACAGTTTTGTAAAACTTCAAAAGTTCTGTATTTATACCATTGGGACTAGGTGCTTTACGATTTCTCAAGTCCTTCAATGTATGCAGTAATTCCGCCACAGTTATACTGTCCGTTTCATTTATGACCGATCCTGCATGATTAATGCCTTCCGTTTCACTTTCTTCCTCTTCCTCAGTATTATACAGAAGTTGGAAATAATGCTCCTTCCATGTATCCACTCCAATTAGAGTGAAAGATACTGCTTCTCATTCCTTACTGCTCAGTGTTTTCACAAGTATTAATTTTGTCAAATTGTTAAACACAGCGTGTTCAAATTTTGAATAAAGTTCCTCATAACTTGTTGACCCACATAGACATTTTCAATTTTTTTGAGATTTTTTATCCCTTTTTTGGGTCCTGGTTTTCTAAAATTTTAATTTTTCCAAAACCGAACATCATATTCAGATTTGGTTGGATTCTCTTTCCACGACCAGCCCGACAGTGAGTTGTGGTCTCCACTCTGTATGTGTGTGCAGACATTAGAGACCACGCGCGCGCACAGACTTATTCGGACACAGTGTCTGCGGAATACAATCCTTCTTTTCCGAATTGTATCCTGAGTATTTTGAATTATGAAAGATATCCGGGCTGTTTGGCCGTGGTCCCTGGTTAAAAACAAAACCAAACGTTTCGGCAGCTCCACTGGCTGCCATCATCAGTGGTATAAAATTTTCTGCACGTTTGGTTTTGTTTTTAACCAGGGACCACAGCCAAACAGCCCGGATATCTTTCATAATTCAAATGACACCGGCCGTGAAAGCCTAAGGAATAATTTGTATCCTGAGTATTTTCCTTTTTCTTTTCTTCTAGTTCATAAACTTCTCCTTTTCTATTTAGAACTAAAGATTTTTCTGCGTAAAGCCATTACTGCTTTACGTAATACTGTAATATTGCAGTTTTGTTGTACACATCCTTTGTAAATTGCTAAGCTAATTTCATGCCTCCTTGTCTAAACCGTTAGGCTGTATTATTTCATCAAAATACCTTAACTCGTTTACTTTATTGTATGTTACTTCCCGTATAGATCATGAAGGCAAAATGTGTGTGTCCAGTGGCGGATTATCCATAACGCTAAAGTATACTGCAGCACCGGGCACCAGGCCTCAGCTGTCAGATGGGGCACCGTCCAGCCCTAAATCACAAAATCTTTTAGAAGATCATAAATGTGAAAAAAAATGTCCTCAATCGCCTTATCGTCTGCTTTTGACGATTCCATTAGCTAACTGCGAATCTGAAACATCATTTTCTGTATTAAAACGCACTAAAGATACGTTGAGTTTAGCTATGGGAGATGAGAGATTGTCTTTGTTAGCAAGGTTGAATATTGAAAGCGAGATACTGTACGTGAATCGCTCGAATTAGAAGAAGTTATAGCCTGCAAGACTTCGTTAAGGGGAAATCAAGAAGAAAATGGATCGGTTAGTATTTTCTAAATTTAGTACTACAGTGATCATTGTAATTACTATTTAGCTGAATATTTGTTGTAATTTGAGAGTTTAATAGTTTAATTTGTTAACTTTCGAAATTGTGTATGACATTTATCTGTGTAAATAATGTGTAAAAGGTTGAATTTTGAATCAAGGGGAGGGGCACCAGTCTGATGGCAGCATAGGGCGCCACGCGCTTCTAATCCGCCCCTCTGTGTGTGTGTGTGTTATTATGGGCAAGTGACGGAGATAGGCGACATCGCTTCACAGGCTATAGAAATGACGATGCTCGCGTCAGAAGATCATTGGAACCGCTTTAGCGCTAATGTCTCAAAGATAAGAAGAGAGAGCTAGAGCTAAATTAATATCATAAACTAAACTACTGCAGAAAAATTACAAGCTCTCATGAATACACCGAGCCGCCACCCTGAAGTAATGCTGACAGCCACTCCAGAGTGGTGTGACGCCTGAAGAGGGGGAGTTTTTTAGTTCGTAAGAGTCGGACCCACTAGGGAGGTCAGAAGGACGCACACCGCATAATAATAATGGTGTTATTATTATTATTTTTTTTATATTATTATTATTACTTTATATCCGTGGTCTAGTTGCTAATGTTGTCGTTTCTGGTGCGGATACCGAAAGCCGGTTCCGACAAGAGCCACATTTTATTTTACTGATACTTTCAGAATTCGCGCAGTATAGGAAAACGTGGGCAACGGAATTTGAAAAATAATCATACGAAAATGAAAATAGATTTATATACTAACGTCAAGGGAAATACTTCTCGAAGAACGAAAGAATGTGCGCTGCGCCAGTTCTTTAACTATATGAATATCATTGGAAGCATAAGGCGGAAAGACCGTTCTAACAATGTCCTGATAAGAAGGACTACTAAATCAAGGAATACTAGAGGTCAGTCTACTATCTATCTTTGTTACGATGTCTTCGAGTACCTGGGATTTCCAGTTGGACGAGTGACATTAACCATGATAAACAAAAAAAAATCAATAGATTTCAACACATATGTGGAACTATACATAGAACACTGAAAAATAAAACGATATGTGAGACAAAAAAATTCTACAAAACCATGGCTGTTCCAGTGCAATTATATGGCAGTGAACCCTGGATTACAAAACAAAGAGGTAAAAGCAACATATAATCAGCAGCGTTGTGATTTTAAAGGATGCACGAGAAGGGATCATATAAGAAATAAAGATAGGCTATACGGGAAGAACTAAATATACATAATCTAAATGAGAAAATTGAAGAATACAGGGAAAATGGAGACAGCATTTAAGTCGCATGGATGAAAATAGAATACCAGTAATTGTAAACAAGTACAAGCCTTCTGGAAGAAGGGATGTAGGAAGGCCAAGAAAGAAATGAATCTGATAATGTGAACTCGGAACAGGCACATTGCCTAATCCCTGAAGTGTAGAAGAAGAAGACATTAACCGCAACGCTTGACGAAAGAGTCTAGAATCGAGCAGATTCTTGAAGTGATGACTTCAATCTTTCAAATGGTGACTTCCAGTGTTGACAATAGAGTGAAGAATAACAATGAAGAGTTGCGACGGTTATAAAACTTGTGTCTTCTTAATCATGACGTACTAGTTTAAAATTCAGTTTCTTTAGTCCATCTACAGTTTTCAGTGGCAGAAGCTAAAGGAATCATTATTACTGGTTCACCGGTCTTACTGATTCGCCAGCGAGGAAACATAAACACATTGCTGACTAAATAAATATGTGTAAATCTCATTGTGTGTGAAACAACACAAACAACACGGGTGAGTGGTAGCCGCCACCAAGGAGTTGTGTTCTCACGATGTCTCCGATAAACCTGTCCTGTACATTATCTCCATTGTTTTGTGTTGTTAGTTGAATTTATTTGTACCGTACTTTATTATGTTCCCTAACAAATTATTAGCTTACCAGTTCCTGCCGCTACAGCTGTCACAGAAAGAGATTTACTCACCGACGTCAAATCTGACAACTACAAACAGGACAACGTTCCTCTCTGTCGCAGTGAACAATATCATCCGCTCAACGAATTAAAAACTAAAGGCAATTTAGACAGCTGATTACCAGTTATGTTAAAGAAAGAACAAAAAGTTAAAGGAAAAGACGGTCTCAGGCAGAAAAGACCACGGTAGTAAGTATTGTAAAAAGAAGGTTGAAGTGACCAGTGGGTCATGTGATGGGAACAGGGGGCGAACGATGGCCGAAGCGAATATTTAAATGGACACCACTCGATAGACGTAAGAAGGGAAGACGGCGGAGACCTTGGAATGATGGTGTATGTATGAGAGAAGACGTGGAAACAACCGGGGTTGAAGTAGACGACCACCACGATAGACGTAAGTGGGTGGCACTTGGGGACAACGAGACTCAGTATAAAACCGTTAAGAAGAATGGAAAGGGAGCAATAAAGACGAAGAAAAACTTTTTAGAGGCCACCATAAATTTAAGACTGATGAAGTGTAGTTAAGTAAGGGACGTATTTTAAGTGTACTGGATTGAAAACTTAAAACATTACAATATCATAATTAGGACTATGGGTCGACGGAACTTGGAAAGGTAGCACTTTTCATCACAAGGTGGTCACTGGTCATCACATGTACCCATGGTTGGTGCTGGAGCCCCAAGCGTCTCACAGTTCAAGGTCGTACTGTTACACCCTACAAGCGGTGACCCTGTTGACGTAGAACAGTACGAATATATACCGGATGATGGATAAAGGTTGCTAGCGGAGGGCACCAATGTCCATCCATCAGCAGCAAGTTTTGATGTACAAGAAACGATGCTGAATCGACCTGCTCTGTGGGTTACTGCAGGTGGCTGTCAAATTTGTTTTATCCGTCTGTTTTGCTATGAGTCTCCGACTCTGAAGGTGTGTAGTGGAAGCAACTCATGCAGAGCAGGAAAGCTTGATCACAGTCCTGGCCTTTAAGAATAGCTGTTGAACAGTGGGCTGACAACCCATTCCTGGAAAAAAAACTTCATGAAAGTCAGAGTCTTAGGAAAGTCTCGAGAAGGACAGATTTCTGGCGATGACTCAGACATCGGAATATGGAAATTGATTTGGGAACAAAGAATGTTCAAAATGTTCTAACCTCAGCGATACACTTCTTAATCAATGGCACGGGAGAAAGGAGTCACGGAGGATGCACGGAAATAAAGAATTGAAAGAGAGCAGCGGTGGGCAAAGATGAGTGGAGGCAGGTTAGGTTAGGTTATTACAATTTTGGGCTGTAGCGCGATGGTGGTAGTAATTTATTGGACGGATGCCGTTTACAGGCCTATATTCTTGGGCCGCTAAGGACTTCCACGCTGCCTCAATGTTATCCCGGAAGCGGATCTCCATATTTGTTCCCTGAAAAAAAAACAACCTCAGGAAAGTCTCGGGATTTCTATCTGGCGACGGCGCAGACAATGGAATATGGAAACTGATTTGGGAGAACAGAATGTTCAAAATTATCTAACCTCAGCGATACACTTCTTGATCAAAGGCAAGGGAGGAGGGCGTTATAGAGGATGAATGGAAATAGGGAACTGACAGACATCAGCAGTGGACAAAGATGAGTTGAGGCAGGCTAGCTTAGGTTAGGTTATGTTATCACAGTGTACTCAAAATGATTTAAAACCGGGCTGTTAGGCTGTGGTCGGTTGCTACATAACAGCGACATCGTTTCGAATCCCTCCCTCGTGGATCTTCTTCAGGCCGTAAAAAGCGACAGAGTGCTGTGAAACAATTACGGCGGATCTTGGCCGAACAATACTCGACAACTTTTTTCGGGTAAGAGCAATCCCAAAAGAGCGACTTTTTTGGTTGCTCTTAGCCGACAAAAAGTTGTCGGGTATCGTTCAGCCAAGATCCGCCGTAATTGTCTCACAGCACTCTGTCGCTTTTTACGGCCTGAAGAAGATCCACGAGGGAGGGATTCGAAACGTTGCCGACGATGTCGCTGTTATGTAGCAACCTACCACAGCCTAACAGCCCAGTTTTAAATCATTTTGAGTGCACTGACACCGGTCGTGTGACAAAAATTATGTTATTAGAACGTTGGGCGGTAGCGCCATGGTAGTATAAATTATTGAATGGATGATTTTACACACTACGTTAAGGACTTCCACGGTGCCTCATTGTTATCCCGGAAGCGGATCTCCATATTTGTTGCCTGAAGAAATGTGCCTATTCCGTTGACTTGCAGAACGTAATGTGACAGACTTTCATGCAATCTAACTATCTCACCTCTCATTAAACTCAATAAAGTGGAACTGAATTCGTTCCATTTTCTGATTACTGATTTGCCCAGACTGTCGCCAGTTCTCTAATGCCAATTAATATAAACATTCGTGTTTTACAAAAACGACGTTAAATTATCGACGTATTTACAAAAATGTACAAAGCCTTAAAGAAGACTAATCTTGATGCCATCTGTTATAGTAGCAGACAGCCTACTGGTAGTACAAACACTATCTAATGATAGTAAAAAAAAAATAAAAAATAAAGAAAATATGCATCACGCTTATGAGAGGTGGAAACTTAAAGAAAGAAAAGCGCATAAAAAAGACATAAGGCACGGACATAGCCAGCAGCCGTGTATAATGGAGTAGTTTTTTGACGGGAAACTGTGTACTTAAGACTACAAATAACTTACACCTGGGGATATAAGTTGGTAGACAAGCAAGAGAGAGAGAGAGAGAGAGAGAGAGAGAGAGAGAGAGAGAGAGAGAGAGAGAGAGAGAGAGATGGATGAAGGACGAGGGGGAATGTGAATTGCAACATTACGCTCCGAGGAGAACCATCCTTTTCAAAATTAGAAAATGTAAATTTGTTGAAGTTTTAGTTACACACGATCCTGTATACGCTCTGTAAACTGTCAAAAGAGAACTATATCTTGCGTTGAAATCAGTTTACGGAAAGAAGGAGAAAATCTGGAGAAGTATAAATTTTCGGGCAGATAACTACAAAATATGGTATTAAAGAAATAAATATTTCATCATTAAGAAAAGCTGACCCGTATGTAAGTACACTGGAACTCGCGAATAACGAGCTCGCTTATAACGAGAACTCGGATGTAACGAGTAAAATTACGAGTTTGTTTGGTTTTGTATCTTAGTAATGACAATTAAACTCGCTTTTAACGATTAGGAACGCATTAGAGACTTGGATTATAACGAGCATTTATCGCAGGCTTGTTCACGGGTTAAGGTCTAACACAAGTTCGTTACAATACAGCATTTTATCGCAGGCTTGCTTGTTCACGGGTTAAGGTCTAACACAAGTTCGTTACAATACAGCATTTTATCGCAGGCTTGCTTGTTCACGGGTTAAGGTCTAACAAAAGTTCGTTACAATACAGCATTTTATCGCAGGCTTGCTTGTTCACGGGTTAAGGTCTAACAAAAGTTCGTTACAATACAGCATTTTATCGCAGGCTTGCTTTGTTCACGGGTTAAGGTCTAACACAAGTTCGTTACAATACAGCATTTTATCGCAGGCTTGCTTTGTTCACGGGTTAAGGTCTAACAAAAGTTCGTTACAATACAGCATTTTATCGCAGGCTTGCTTGTTCACGGGTTAAGGTCTAACAAAAGTTCGTTACAATACAGCATTTTATCGCAGGCTTGCTTTGTTCACGGGTTAAGGTCTAACACAAGTTCGTTACAATACAGCATTTTATCGCAGGCTTGCTTTGTTCACGGGTTAAGGTCTAACAAAAGTTCGTTACAATACAGCATTTTATCGCAGGCTTGTTCACGGGTTAAGGTCTAACACAAGTTCGTTACAATACAGCATTTTATCGCAGGCTTGCTTGTTCACGGGTTAAGGTCTAACAAAAGTTCGTTACAATACAGCATTTTATCGCAGGCTTGCTTTGTTCACGGGTTAAGGTCTAACACAAGTTCGTTACAATACAGCATTTTATCGCAGGCTTGCTTTGTTCACGGGTTAAGGTCTAACAAAAGTTCGTTACAATACAGCATTTTATCGCAGGCTTGCTTGTTCACGGGTTAAGGTCTAACACAAGTTCGTTACAATACAGCATTTTATCGCAGGCTTGCTTGTTCACGGGTTAAGGTCTAACAAAAGTTCGTTACAATACAGCATTTTATCGCAGGCTTGCTTTGTTCACGGGTTAAGGTCTAACACAAGTTCGTTACAATACAGCATTTTATCGCAGGCTTGCTTGTTCACGGGTTAAGGTCTAACACAAGTTCGTTACAATACAGCATTTTATCGCAGGCTTGCTTGTTCACGGGTTAAGGTCTAACAAAAGTTCGTTACAATACAGCATTTTATCGCAGGCTTGCTTTGTTCACGGGTTAAGGTCTAACAAAAGTTCGTTACAATACAGCATTTTATCGCAGGCTTGCTTGTTCACGGGTTAAGGTCTAACAAAAGTTCGTTACAATACAGCATTTTATCGCAGGCTTGCTTGTTCACGGGTTAAGGTCTAACAAACGTTCGTTACAATACAGCATTTTATCGCAGGCTTGCTTTGTTCACGGGTTAAGGTCTAACACAAGTTCGTTACAATACAGCATTTTATCGCAGGCTTGCTTGTTCACGGGTTAAGGTCTAACACAAGTTCGTTACAATACAGCATTTTATCGCAGGCTTGCTTGTTCACGGGTTAAGGTCTAACACAAGTTCGTTACAATACAGCATTTTATCGCAGGCTTGCTTGTTCACGGGTTAAGGTCTAACAAAAGTTCGTTACAATACAGCATTTTATCGCAGGCTTGCTTGTTCACGGGTTAAGGTCTAACAAAAGTTCGTTACAATACAGCATTTTATCGCAGGCTTGCTTGTTCACGGGTTAAGGTCTAACAAAAGTTCGTTACAATACAGCATTTTATCGCAGGCTTGCTTGTTCACGGGTTAAGGTCTAACACAAGTTCGTTACAATACAGCATTTTATCGCAGGCTTGCTTGTTCACGGGTTAAGGTCTAACACAAGTTCGTTACAATACAGCATTTTATCGCAGGCTTGCTTGTTCACGGGTTAAGGTCTAACAAAAGTTCGTTACAATACAGCATTTTATCGCAGGCTTGCTTGTTCACGGGTTAAGGTCTAACAAAAGTTCGTTACAATACAGCATTTTATCGCAGGCTTGCTTTGTTCACGGGTTAAGGTCTAACAAAAGTTCGTTACAATACAGCATTTTATCGCAGGCTTGCTTGTTCACGGGTTAAGGTCTAACAAAAGTTCGTTACAATACAGCATTTTAAATTCATTTAAAATCATTAACGCAATTTTGTGAAACCAATAATGTAAGTGATGTATTCGTGGAATATTTAAATAAATTACGAAACTATTTTGTTAGCCTATCTACAGATACAAAATTACCTAACAAACAAAAATAAATAACTTTTTTACGGTTAATTAAGTTCTATGTGCGAAATATAATTTTGACGATTCCATTCAGAACGAAGAACAAAAAGACTAATAAATCAGAGTGATTTTTTTTGTAATTTAAAAATAAATATTGTACATGTGTACAGTTTTGCGTTTTTTGCCATACAGCCGGCTGATGTTGGTAAGTTTTTACTACACAGTTACTTTTACTATATTTCGCGAATGCACTATACGACAATTTCACCAAAGAGTGTAAGCGTCTAAAAAATGTTTAAAGTCTAAATTTCACTTTTAAGCGTAGAATGTAAAACATGTCATAATTTTATTGTGCAAAGCCTCGTCTATAGTTGACTTTTTGTTGTGTGTTCGATAATCATGGTATAAAAATTTATGCTTGTGAGTCGACAACTCGGATGTAGCGAACACCCGGTTTTAACGAGCACATTTGTCCTGTCTCTTCAGTCTCATTGTCAGCGGGTTCCACTGTATATACGAAGAAAATATTTATTTTTGTCAAATGTATTCTTCTTTCAAAAATGTTATGTATACTTGTTTATTATTTTCAAGTGTCGTTTCCAGTATGTTTCAATTACATTGTTTATTACGTAGGCTAATCACTGCCGGAATCAAGATAAAAGAATTCATATCCGGGTTGTTTGGCCGTGGTCGATTGTTTTGTTCAGTCGTTTTCTAAAAGTTTCGGCCATCCACGGGAGTCCTTTTTCAGTAAAAAAAGTTCGGCTCTCCACCCTTTGTCGAACAATTTTAACTTTTATTCCTACTGAAGAAGTCTCCGGTGGGTGGACGAAACGTTTATAAAATTGACTGAACAAAGAAATCGACCACGGCCAAACAACCCGGATATGAATTCTTTTATCAAATTAAAACTAAGCTTGTTAGAAACTGAACAAAATAATCTATCTCTTTTAACGTCATCATTATCACGAAAAGGTAACATCAGAAGCCCGTCATTGCGGAGTTGCAGCGGCTCTTTCGAGCTGTTCTTAATTCATTTCTCTTTAAGCCAGTGGTTCCCAAACTTTTCGGTCCGCGGACCCCCCCCCCAAATAATTTAAAAATTCACGAACTCCGTCTGAGTCTGAAATAAAACAAACAGTAAATATGATAGAAACTCTTATATTTTAATTAAAATGTAGTAAAATCAAAATTTTCTTAACTTGCAAAATTATAATATTAATGATACCAAACATACTTCTATGTGAACAGTGAAGCTGCTTTTGAACAATTAGCTCTGTAATATTGGGTTTAATATCTGATAATTTCAATATTAAGCACTCTCGACATCAAGAAGAAGAAGAAGAAGAAGAAGAAGAAGAAGAAGAAGAAGAAGAAATACATTGAATGGAACTTAATTAACTGGAGACAGTGTCTTGTGATAAAAAAGAAACAAGATGTCACTAAGAGCATTTGACACTTAGAAGCTTTTGAAAGAAAGATCATAAGACGTGTTTATGACCCGGTTAAATAAGATAACGAATGGAGAAGAAGAAATAACCAAAAGATAGATGAGCTATTGAATCAAGAGGACATTGTAAGATTCATAAACGAATACAATGGGTAGGATATCTGGAGCAGATGGATGCTCAGCTTATGCCACAGAAAATCTTGCGGGCGCAAACCTGTAAAAGCAGAAAGAGGGCCCGACTTAGGATTAGATGGTTGGATGGTGTGCTAGAAGATCTCAGAAGAACGGATGTGGGGGGTTACACAGCGGTGGCAATGGATAGGAAACTTTTGAGAAGATTGGCGTTGCAAGCCAAGACTCACGTTGGGCTGTAGTGCTGAAGAAGAAAAATCTTCGTGTTAGAAGTCTTCGTGTCAAAAAAAAAAAATTTATTTATTTTGTAGTTAGAAGTGTTAGTAATTAATTTAACGAACAAGACTTTAGGTTGTGTACTGTTCATAAATTTATTTAATTACGTGGTAGGTTAGCAGCTGTATATAGCTCAATCAATCAATCAATTTCGTGACTTTAAGAACTGAACGTAAATTAATTTTAACGGCATTTTAGGGGTTACAATGAAATGCCAACGGACACGAGACTTTGTAGAAGATTGGTGTTGGAAGCCAGGGCTCGCGTTGGACTGTAGTGCTGAAGAAGAAGAAGAAGAAGAAGAAGAAGAAGAAGAAGAAGAAGAAGAAGAAGAAGAAGAAGAAGAAGAAGAAGACGTTGTTTTCTAGAACATGTACTGAAAATATTTCCGTGAAATTCGTGAAACACTACTAACTTTAACAGAGAACATCATTAAAAATACGTATTCTCCTATATGTTCTCATTGAAATGACATAATTTGTGGAAACTGACGGTACAAGTGGAGGATAGACGTACAGGGTATGCGGGCTGTCTGTGTCTCATTACCATAGAGCGCCACTGACACAGTTACCCACATAAGGACGGCCATACTGAAACGGCCATAATTCATAGACACGCTTTGTAAGGAACACGTGTCAGCGTGTCTTAATCGTCCGTGTGTACGATTCTTATGTCCGTCGTAAATTCTGTGACTATACTGTCGTCCGTGTAAAGCTCTCTCTCTCTCTCTCTCTCTCTCTCTCTCTCTCTCTCTCTCTCTCTCTCTCTCTCTCTCTCTCTCTCTCTCTCACTCCCCCCCCTCTCTCTCTCTCTCATTTGTGAATCTGTACATTTTTTATAGTGAAGTACAGCAATGGAAATTTTTTTTAAAAATGGAATTCACTGGAATGAGCAATTTTTTACTTCCATGTTCCATAAGGAAATGGAAGTATGGTGATGGCAAAAAAAATCGTGTTCGAGATAAGGTCTGATTCTGATTGTACTGCCCTCAAAACTTGAAGAAAAGTGTCTGTGTCTGTGTAGAATTTTTTCTATAGCGAACGATAAATGCCGTAAATTCAAACAGAATCAAATAATTTTTTGGATATGTGCCCAAGTTTTAGAGGACTCAAGGCCTATTGATTTTAGTGAAGATCGGTTAAGGGAGAGGGGTAGTTTACCTGCAACGTTTTACGTTTTAACAAGAGTAAAGTACGGTACTTAATATTGATAAAGTATCCTGAAATGAAGGTCATAATAATCCACTGTAGAAAGGTAGATGAAATATATGTAAATGAAAAGGGTAGTTGAAGGGGGAGGGAGTAATTTTCAATAAATGAAAATGATAGTTAAAGGGGGAGAGAATATACGTACTATATTTCTTATATGTGTACTAAATTATCGGCAGCAAAGAAGTAGTTTGTTGTTAAAATTCCTTCCCGGGCTGTTTGGCCGTGGTCCAATGTTTTCTGAAAAACCAGACGTTTCGACAGAGCTATCGACTGCCATTATCGGTGAAAATCGAGTGCGCTAACGTGAGGTGGTATACGTTGGTGACCACGGTAGTACTGTGGTTAAGGCTGAAGAAAGAAGTAGTTTCTATGGAAATATTTCATTTCGAAAATGACTTTAAATATAAATCTTAGAACATGGAAGTCACGTATGGTTCTCCAAACCGATATTTTGTTAACACATTCTGGGCATATGTGGAAGTCGTTTTAAACGATGAGACATTTACAAAGTCTGCCGGGAAAGTATTATTCATGTATTATTTTGAGAAAATAGCTTACCTAGGATAAGGAGGTCAAGAGTCAACCCTTGAAGTTGACTATCGAGTCCCTAATGAATTTCTGTCTATTATTGTGTCTTATTTTGCTAATTAGTTAAATTTCCTTCTTGTAATCGTTACCAGCTTGTTTTATGCCTCTGATCGACCAAAAATATCAAAGATTTGTTTAGCTACTCCATTTGAAGCCATCGTCTTCAGTTGTCCGTAGAACAGTGCTATTCTCTTCGTTAAAGTGCCTGTAATCTTCTCTACCTGACGGGCAGTAGCGTGGCGTTCGTGCAACCGCTGTTGCCGGCGGCAACAGTACTGGAAATAAGAGAAAATAATATTAATTATAAGCTATCACAGAATAAACAATAAACAATTTAGTTATTGAATAATTTGAAATCCGAACAATATTAGTAGGTAAACTTGAAGAAAAGCGTAGCATTGCTTTCGAATGGCTGGGTACTTGCACTGTCTTGTGTTGCCGGTTCAGACATCGCCAATGTTTTACTGTGTACGGTCATTGACCTCGTAGTAATTGTCACTGTACAAACTGTATGTGTCCACTAAATGTGTTGCCGCTGTATAAACCAGCAAAACGCTCAGTTAGCAGCTATGTTCGTTTTCGGAACCGATGTGCAGCAGTTACTATGTACCTATTTGTGTTTTGTTCGTTTAGTCATGTGTTTCTCTGTTTGTCTTTATTATTTTTAATTCGAATATTTGTGTTCTGATTTATTCTGTGTAAGTATAATGACAGTCAGATCCCGTTGAACCGGGACTCTCTTCTTCTCCCAGCGAATGATAGAAAATGGTCTAAAAAGAACATTTGGTACAATGAAAAATTCGAATTAGGCCTAATTTTTAGGTTCAGTTTTAGGCCTATCAAAACCGGCAAAAGGTGTTATGTATCCACGCCACGCTGACCGTATATCTATTACCGTATTTCAGATATAGGTCTCCGACGAGGCAACGGAGAAAAGGATAATAGAAAGGAGGGGTAGGAACCTCGGGTCATACAGGATGGATCGCTGCGGAACACGTTTGGTTTGGCTTCTAGTTGAGGTATGTGTCCAGCTAGAGAGGCTACGTTACCGTCCCCATGTCCCCCTAAGGCGACGTCCCTTAAGAGGATATAAAAAATATATTAAAAAACGTAAGTACAAATAGTTAACCTATGTTTTAATTGAACTCGATATAACGGCTTGATTATGCGAAACACGTTTTTAACTCGGCGAGTGATTTTTGTAATCCGTTAATCGCATGCATTCACCTCTGACCGAGTCCAAGGAATGACGCATTCGACATGCCCAATTTAACGTCGTTATTTCCTAATAAGTATAGGCGTACGACCTTACTGTAACAGGACAGCCGAAATTGCAGATAGCCCGCGAATGGTACGTATATCCGTCTTCCCAGCTAATACTCCGATAAGAGATCTCTATTAATATTAACGCTGCACTAGCATTGTTGTCGTTGTTATTATTATTACTACATTTACCTTGTTCTTAAGTGTGGTGCAATATTATTATGTCCGCTACAACACGTATCAACTGTATAATTGGTACCTTTCGTGGCGCTAAGTACATAATTACACACGTATGACGGTCCGGTAGTAGGCCTATTGCTAATGTGAGAGCCAGGCAATATAGGCGCCAGAATCGGACTCGTTAATTTCAACTCGCTCACTGAATTGACAAGGTTTCAGTTCATTTATAATCGATGTAATTACTGTTAATGGCTGTAATAATAATATCGTATTATTATTATTATTATTATTATTAATATTAAAATATACTCTATAAAGTAGGTTAAACATAAACCATACACATGGGCGGGATTTCACCTACGGGATTTGGGGGGGGGGGGGGGCAATATGTTCGGCCCACAGGAATCGGCCTCTTTTTTTAGCGAGCCGAGGTGAAGACCTCATTGAGGAATGGACTAGAATAGTGTAATATAACCCTCTCTCCTTCCCGTGTTATTTTGCCACACGTTGGATGCGTCAATTTGTAATCGAACGATGTCCGCCTAATTGTAAACGTGTAAGAGTGTAATTGGGGTAATGTGTATACTCTCAAGTCTTACCAATCCGTCGTCGCTCTGGAACGTAACTCACGCAGATTGTATCCGTCGCGAACGTACAATAACCAGTATCGGAGTCCTTACCTGTTGTTCACTAGGGGTGTATAAATCCCGGGTGGCGCCAAATTGTTTAATTAAAACAATTAAAAAAATTTAGGATGATTGGGCGATCTCAGCTCAGGCGGTGTGGAAATTCAAATTTATTCCCGCCTTAGTTCGACATTCTTAATGAAGCAGGTAGTTCGCTGAGTTTGCGACATGAGCGCTTGCCGTCAACCTAGTTGTTCGCTAAAATGCACAAATGTATAATACACTTCCCTAATGAAATAAAAAAACAGTGGTTACACTCTGTACTAGTTTATTCATTGGTGATTGTTAATTACTCAGTTTGACATGAATTATATTTTGTTTTTTAATAAATTTGCACCGACAATTATTATGAGACAATTTCTCTAGGGTTTAGCAAATCGATTTTGAACGAATTTACAGTCAAAGATGGCGACTGTTTTGGTTTGTTTACAATTTGTTCCGTTCAAAATCCAGGTTCTTGAGATTACGATAAAAGGATTATTAATGATTACAATAAAAAGTACACTACCTTACATTATTTGTACTTAAATAATATAATGTGTAACTACAATTTGTTCCTGAAGTGTAGTAAAGTGTGTTTCAAAAGTTCGGAATTAAACAACAGGTTTTTTTATTAGTTGACAAATTTTCAGTGTCAGTAGAGGGATAATGACAGTTCTGACTCAAGTACCGTTATTCCCCCACCACCACCCCATGCCGCCTTTCGCGCGCCAAGTTCAAATATATGCCGTCTTTCGCGAGCCTAAATAACTTTCACTTTCTATCAGCTGGACCCGCAGCATCCCAAATGGACCACAGCATCCGCGAATTTCAGCGAATAAATTTTTTTTATTTGATATTTTTATTTTTTTAATTAAATTGATTTGCATATCCGCGAATATATGCCGCCTTTCGCGAGCCTATATCACTTTCACTTTCTATCAGTTGGACCCGCAGCATCCCAAATGGACCACAGCATCCGCGAATTTCCGTGAATAAATTTTTTTTAATTTGATACTATTATTTTTTAATTAAATTGATTTGCATAGGTTTACCAACCTATGTATAGGTTCAAACTTGGTGGGTGGCGGGCGGTGGGTGGGGGTTTAACTTGATGCGTTATAATGTATACTAATAATATATGATCAGAGTTACCAACCTTTGCATGAGTTCAAATTAGTTACGTGTTATAATGTATATTAAATCTATATGATCAGGTTTACCAACCTATGCATGGGTTCAAACTTTATATGTGTGTGTGTGTTATATTGTATATTAAAATATATGATCAGGGTTACCAATCTTGCATTATAGTGTATAGAACAGATCTGCCGACATTTTTCTGTGGTGGGAAATTCAAACTATATGAGCAACGCATTCGCCAGAATCTGAGACTCGAGAGAGTATGTTTGTCGTGCATGCTTTATTTTTTAATTTTTTAATGAAGCTGATTTGCATATCAGGGGTGGGTGGTGGGTCAATTCTCTCTTTGATGTAAATAAATATCTCTCTCCCTCCCTCTCTCTCTCTACACCAATCTCGTTCTTTCAATGTACGGTAAAGTGTTATGCAATTATAATGTTACAAATATGAAAAAAAATATATATTTAAACTAGTATTTACAAAATATGTATAAATGGTACACCTATCTATCAAGTGAAAATGGATATTTGTTCACAAGAATCTGAGACTCGAGAGAGTATGTTTGTCGTGCATGCTTTATTTTTTTATTTTTTAATGAAGCTGATTTGCATATCAGGGGTGGGTGGTGGGTCAATTCTCTCTTTGATGTAAATAAATATCTCTCTCCCTCTCTCTCTCTACACCAATCTCGTTCTTTCAATGTACGGTAAAGTGTTATGCAATTATAATGTTACAAATATGAAAAAATATATATATTTAAACTAGTATTTACAAAATATGTATAAATGGTACACCTATCTATCAAGTGAAAATGGATATTTGTTCGCCAGAATCTGAGACTCGAGAGAGTATGTTTGTCGTACATGCTTTATTTTTTATTTTTAATGAAGCTGATTTGCATATCAGGGGCGGGTGATGGGTCAATTCTCTCTTGAATGTAAATAACTATCTCTCTCCCTCCCTCTCTCTCTCTCTTTATGTCCTCGGTTTTACATAAGCGTCAGTAAGTCGTGCTACTTATGGATTATTGTAATTAGCGATACTAAAATGTAATCACCAGGAAATATATTTATCGCCTACCTCATTGCGTTCTATAAATTAAAATAAACTATAATTTGTTTTAAATGATTAAATATATATATATATACACCACTGTATACAAACTTAAAATATAGTTACAAACTGTTGTAATACAATTATTCAAAAAATACGTTTTACATTGATTAAATATATATATCACAAACAATGATTAAATATATATATTTACACCACTGTATACAAACTTAAAATATAGTTTACAAACTGTTGTAATACAATTATTCAAAAAATACATTTTACATTGATTAAATATATATATATATCACAAACAAACATTGTTATATAAAATAAATACAATATTAATAATATTGTTTTAAATGATTAAATATATATTTACAACACTGTACACAAACTTAAATATAGTTTACAAACCGCTGTAATACAATTATTCAAAAATACATTTTACATTGATTAAATATATATATCACAAACAAACATTGTTATATAAAATAAATACAATATTAATAATATTGTTTAAATGATTAAATATATATTTACAGCACTGTACACAAACTTAAAATATAAATTACAAACCGTTATAATACAATTATTCAAAATACATTTTACATTGATTAAATATATATATATATCACAAACAAACATTGTTATATAAAATAAATACAATATTAATAATAATAATTTTGACATTGTAAGATTTTTAAATAATAATTTCACAGCTGTAGATACAGTTCACAAGGAAGTTTATCTGTAACATAACAATACAGTCGATATTAGAATCACGGATACGATAAATATTCAATTATCACAGGCACACACACAGTCAGTGGAAAGAAAGAATCAAATGCGTTAAGTAAGTAAACTTTTTCAAGTATGTGTCATTTTTCATAAGTTAATGTACTTTCAAATAATTTCTAATCAAACCGAATATTATACACTGGAACTTTGTAAATACTGCTTAGAATCAATGATACATTTATCACATAAAGTTAATGTACTTTCAAATAATTTCTAATCGAACCAACTATTATTCAATGAAACTTTGTAAAAAAATACTAAATAGAATCAATGATACATTTATCATGTACATACAAATTCAATTATTAAAGTGTTAAGTACAGAGAGTTGAAACTACACACACACACACACACATACATCAATAAATTGTTTGTTAACATGATTGCTACTTACGACGTTAGGACACAATCTCCACTTGTATTGTTTGATTCCTCGTCCCTCGATACACTAAATGTAGTTCTTTGGGTTTGATATACCTGAAAAACGTTTTTTCTCAAAACCCTTCACAAACACATATTTATATATACGTGTATGTGATGTTAACAAGATTGTCGTACGGTGTCTCTCCTTCGCTCCATCTAAGTCTATGATAATTTGACGCTAACCAGTGGTTTGTCCTAGCGTATTTGGATTCGTAACGGATGTAGCAGGTGGAGTCAAAATCCAATGTCTACCAGCAAATCTCAGAACGTCCATGATTGACAGTTCCTTCACAATATATTTTCCGTTGTTGTCGAAAAAGCACTGGAAGTCAATTATAACCGCAGTGTTATCCATAATACTGTAAGACAAAGAAACCACACACACATTACAAACTCTATATATATTATGTTTAAATATTAATATGTGAACTTACGTTTACAGACGTCTGGACTGAAGCACCGAGAGACGTCAACTGACGAAAGAAACAAGTGTTGAGGGGGGTTACTATACATGGAGACGAATTTTTTTTTTAGCAGGTGGGGAGGTGTCGTCGTTCTCCATGTTGATGCATTGTCGTATTCGATAATGACCGTATGCAAGCGTATCATGACCATTGTCTAATATATAGCGCTTATCATCATACGGTGACAACGCTTGCTTATCTACGCGCATCGTGTACAGCGTATGATGATCGCTACGTAAACAAAGCGCACTGGTAGAAAACTGACAATGATCAGTGAGACACTTGCGATACATATCGTGTCGCAGACTCCTCTTAATCGCAACTCGAGGTACACCTTTACATACACGTTTTTGACACTCTTTGGTAGGATCTTCGTGGGCCACAAGGAACGAATAACATTTCGCACGGAGACCCACGAATTCTCTAATAGGACGACCACACGTTTCATCCTTGAACAGTCCGACAACCTTTTTGTTCTTAAGGCTATAACAAGGATGAGACGTAGGGTAATCCGATGTGTCAAAAACGTGTAGGTCCTTCTTCATGTCTGCATACAAGTCTGATGTTTGAATGCTATACATCAGACTGTCTGTATCTGTCATTAACAATTTAACGTTGCGACCGTACTTGGCGACAGCATAACGATAATGAAAGTCGTACATTATCGTTTTGCTAACGTCAAGCACCGTGAAACCGACATACACGGGCCGGGAAAGAACAATGGATTTTTTACGGAGTGAGAGCCCCACCAGATCGTTCGTATAACGAATCATACGTTTTAGCCTAGGTGTGGAAACTAGTTTTTGAAGCCGTCGTTCATCCGAGACTAGTTCAAAGTCTATATGTTTCCGTACGTTCTCCAGCGACTTACCGTATACGGCGTTGTTCATCAGTTTGAAAAGGTCTTTTTCAAAGCTGTTGACGGCTGCTTGCCTCTTGCGGGTGTTGAAATCGATAAACGGTTTCAACCAAGCGCTTTGCTTAAAACACAACACCCTATGAGTCGCTTTCAGCTCTAAGCCAAGACTTAAATACAATTTCAAATTTCAATAATGGAGAACGTAATTTTGTTTGTCCTCCAAAGTTGTTAACAACTTCTCTACGGATGACCCTGATTCGTTATACGATGATCTGTATATACTCTCGTGTAAACGTTTGGAAAAGGGAGAAAGGATATCGGGTGTTACGCGCTGGCGCACAGGTGCAAGCGGGTAGTCGGAATGCAGGTCGTGTAAGGTATTAGGATAATGTAGGTCGACTTCGAGGATGTACCCGATGTCGGAATCATCACTCACATTACGTACGTCCAAGGACTCGATTTCGTTACGATCGAGCCATCGGAAGTCTGCGTAAGGGAGTGGTTGCGACATGGCTGCACCGTATAAATTATTACAGTCCGTATACAGAATGAAGGAGGTCGGTTTCGATACATCGTACAGATCTGGAATCAGAGGATTGTTAGCGACTGCGTGACGGTTGGATATCATCGCGCAGCCTCCGCGAATCCCAGACTCGACGAACAGATGTAGATTTATCTCTGTTAACAGCTCTAATTCGACCCCTGTCATTTTTAGCATCGCGTTCCAAGCGAGTCCGGGAAGCGAGTAAAAATGACACGGGTCCAAGCAGTAATCGCGTAAGGCCATGTCTCGGAAACTTTCAAAGACATCGGCCAGCAGCATTACGTCTGTCAACAAATACAAATCGTGGTAATCTCCAAACGTATGCAGATTGAATGCACTCCACACGTTTTGTGCGTGCTCGTAATCTGCGTTCGAAATAGACGATTACATCAACCGGTTATCAAAGTGTTCACGAGCGGGTAGACTTGTTTCGTTGAACCGATCAATACTGTCAACGTACTCGTAAGGGTATACCCCCTTGCGTACGAGCAGATTGGTCTGTTCGTCGAAACCCCGTCTAAGCATTTCCTCTCTGAGCAAAGGAAATTGGCTCCCGGACGTGGACAGATTGGTAACGAGTGTGTCCAGAGAGCGATTAAGAAATTGAAAAGAGTCTACGAAACGGAAGGGACCCAGGGAGAACGACACGTAACGCTCACTGGATGTTGCAATGCAGGATACGTGTTGGTCCTTATATTTTCCTAAACCCTGCATTAAATGGTGGCAGTCGTAGCCACGAAGGTTGTGAAAGAAGACGGGGATATGACGAGGCATCCTGTAGCTTAGATTACAGCTATTGTGGGCTGCTCCCAAGAATTTCCCCGTAAGATGACAATGATTGCGTACCTTGTCATCGTCTGTCAAAGGGCGCTCACACAAATGACAAACGGTGGCGTTAGTGAACACAACATTGTCATCATCGGACATAATTATTTGTACGTTATGTCGTACTACCTTCATCATATCCTCGGCGTCTTTCATCAACCACGAGAAGAAAGTGTCTACGACGTTTTCACCTCGATAAACTTTAGCCTCTCTCCAGAGTCTGTGTGTATGATCGACGATAGCATAGGAGAAACCTGACGGAATATGCATCGCTTCGTATGATGTGGACGATACAGGAGGAGAAGTTATTTTCTGACGGGCACCGTTGCTATCAACTGAGTAGAATTCACCTAACTCGTGCACTGTCGTCGGGACGTTGTTACCAGGTGAACACGATTGAAGCGGAGTGATGAGGGACTCGAAGTCGGCGTAGACGGTAAAGGGTACTTTAAGACAGTGCGCGTAATTTTTAAATGACATAAACTTCTCCTCCTCTGTGGGCATTTTGGTTTTCTGCTCGCCGTGAGGTGTACAGTAGGGGAGATGATCGGACAGACCATGTTCTGTGGTGAAACGATGCAGGCAGTAGTCACAGTAAAATGATTGGCCGTCGTGTTTTGTAAGGGATGATAACAATCTACTTATGTTACTGATAAGACAGTAATGTTTTCGGCTATTTGTATCGGACAGAAGTAAAAGATTAACATGATGTAATCTGTCCTTATTGGGGGTAATTCTTAACGGATAAACCTCATTTTTTGATTCGTTTCTGATATTGTCGTCTATATCATAGCCGAAAACGTTTATAGAAATGTTGGGATTCTGTGCTTCAAATTTAGAAAGTGCGTTTATAGAAACAGGGTACTCGATACCGGACATATTTAAGGTGTTTATGAAGGGGGCGTATTTTGAAACACGTTCTTTATTACGTTCTTGAGGGTGTATGTGAGCTAGTACGGACCATAGAAAACACATTTCATCTTGTGGGTTCTTGATGTTGACTACTGCCTTGGTGAGTGCAAGTTTTCGCGGGGTTGGAAGGTAGGAGGACGCTGCTAGAGGCCGGTACCGTCCAACAACCAGTTCCAGCTTCAGTACAGCATCCACCGACCATCCGCTCCCGTCACGGGTAAAATTGGATATGCTATTCATGATTTTATCGTAGGATTCATCGAGTAGACAGTTCAACTCGTCGTTGTCGTCCGTGAGCAACGTACGACAACGTCCGTGGAAGACGGCGTCTTTGGTTACCTCTTTTTCTTCGCCGCTGTCACCATCTAACACAGTTTTAGTGAAACGTATCCTGCACGCAATATGCCATTTGATACTGCGTAAACGTGCTTGTTCTGCCAGAATATCCTTGCACAATAAAGGTCGCACCTCGGTCATTATCGGTACTATATCTTGATCTTCTTCTTCTGTGTACACAGGCAGGTAATTAAAAGTTGTGAGGCATCCTCTAATACTAGTGTTTCGCACAATATAAAATCGTGTCATATCTGAAACAATAGAAACACATGTATTAGCTAATAGGAATGATGAATAACACACACACATTCATGTTTGAGGTAAATAGATAGTACACGTTAGTAATACGTTAGTTTATTGCAAACTGTGAAGATGGCAGCTACTCCTGATTTTAGCATTGAAAGTGAAAGAAGAAAATCGTTCAAGTATTGGGAAGTGACGTTTGTCAGCCCCAACGAGTTAGCGTTTGCTGGGTTTTACTACTATCCGCTAAATTATGATGTTTGTGGACATAGTATGTCATTCATAGACGATGGAGTTTATTTAAATGCTTTTGTTGTGGAATTGAATTAGTTCATTGGAGAGAAGGTGACATACCTATGGTGGAACATGAAAAATTTTCTCCGTCATGTCAATTTCTAAACGATGTCAAGAGACAATACATTGGGGAGAAGGTGACAAACCTATGTCAGAACATAAAACATTTTCTCCGTCATATCAATTTCTAAACAACATCAAGAGACTATCTTATACATGTTAGACAGAGTTGAATCATATGTTAATTCATATCAAACAAGTTTTGTTTGCTACATAATTATAGAGAGAGAGAGACAATTGGTATTTAAAAAAATTTTTACCTTGTTGAGGATGTCCCTGTTCCTGCTGATGTTCTGGATTCTGTTGAAGGTCAGACATGATGATATTCAGACGAGAGAGTGAATACTGAAAAACAAAGAAACTGTTATAACGCTGGTATTATGTTAGTGTATCTTAAACGCTTTATATCACACAAAGTAAATTAGAATATCAATTTGTAACATACAATTTGTAGCACAGTAGTGTTCAGCAACACGAACGAGTGTAAGTAAGACGCTGTTGTGAAGTTCACCGGTTATATATTGTGATGGCAGCGGTATGCGAACATCTGCTCTCCGGTACCAGCGGTGGACACAGCGAGCCAATCCGGCATCAGCAGCCACCGAGACGTAACCAACTTCGTGTTCGGAGCTAGCCAATCAGCGATGCCAGTTAGTTAATAAAACCTGGGCCGGCAGAAAATTTTGAACACTTCATCGCTACGCCATCGAACGCACTTCATCTCCTCTCCTCTCTCGAACGACTCGAGGCGGTGTCAGCCGGAAGGAACGGCGTTCTTGCGTCTTCACCCTCCAGTTCCGCGTCAGCGATGGATTTCGCTGGGTCGGCAGCCGATTCTACAACCAGTGCCGGAAGAAGAGGAGGACTGCAGTACTCCGTGAACAGCGGGCGCAGCCGCCGAACATCTCAGCGCGGCACTACCAACATCGCCGTTCTCACAACTCGGTCCTTTTTAGGACCACCAAAAAACACTAGAGTGTACGATTGGTGCCAGTTGTCATGCGGCAAGCCTTTTGTCCAGTGACAATATATAGTGCAAGCGTTGATGTGTGTGTGCAACTGTACTAAAAAAGCTGTTATGCGCATGCGCAAATAATTCAAATGCATATATGTAGATGACTGAAAAGAGATGATATAAAAGTGGTTGCACTGTAGTACTGTATGAACTTTTGTTTATGAAACTACCGAAAAAATACAATAAGGACGATATGAGGAAATACAAGTCCATACTACTAGCAACCAACGGACACAACAAAAATATAAACACAATACGCGAATAAACAGTAACAGTGGCGTCAAGTACCGACTAGTAATATCTAAATTGTTTGCACGAAAACGTACAGGGGGTGGCTATATGGAGATGAAACCGAACACTGCAATCGATTACGTGCATTGGGATGATCCTAACGAGTTGGTTAATAGATTGAGACTGTTAATGGCTTCTCAAAGTAGTGGCCATACTGGTCATAGGAATGAAATCGTTTCGATATTGGAAGAATTACGTGAAGCCGGTATTATCATATAAAAGCAGACGCACCGTTCTATAACCACCAGTTCTTTATAAATATGACTATAGACATGATATGTACAGCTAACGCTTGAAGTATACTGTGTCAAACATGTGTTTCTCGCTGCTTACTGTTAACATATTTATAATGAAAATATATACATTCATAGTACAAATATAAACAAGTAAAACATTTGCAGATCTGAATACGAACTCTGAAAACTGTCGTACATATTGTACCAATAATGCAAAACGGTCTTTCTCAAGTTAGCGCATAAGACATTTTCCAGTAAACGTAAACTTTATTCAGTTCAAGAACATGCAATTAGCAGCCGATTGTTCTTGTATGTGTTTGTGTGTGTGTGTGTATGTGTGTGAAGTTAACATGGTTTAGACAAAATACAAACGTAAAGAAACAATTTGATACGTGCGTTGTATGTGTGTGCAAGGTTACGTTGTGTGTGTGTGTGTGTGTGTGTGTGTGTGTGTGTGTGTGTGTGTGTGTGTGTGTGTGTGTGTGTGTGTGTGTGTGTGTGTGAAGTTAACATGGTCAATAAATGAAGGTAGATATAGAATCGGCTTTGATCGATTCATAATTGTTTCCAGCGAAGTATAAAAGTGGTTGCGCTGTAGTAATGTAATCGGTCCTCTTGCTAACACACGATGGCGATGAATAAGGAGGAACGACTTGCGTATGATATAAGGAAAAACTATCATGCATTACAACATGGTATCAGAGAAAGCGACGAGAAGTTTAGAAAAAAATTACAGACCGATTCTGGAACCGTTAGAAGCTATTTCACGAAAGTTAAGTGGTGATATAATGGAGGAGGGGAGGAGGAGAAGAAGAGCCTACACAACATGTAATAACTGAAAACGAAAGTGGCACGCAGAGTCATAACGCTTCTCATTTCAGTGACAATAGCGCATGGAACCCTAACACTTTACATTTCAGTGACGATTCATTAGCAAACAAATATATACGTTTGTGCGAATCGGCTGACTGTAAACGGATTATAGATCGTATGTATGGTGTTCGATACGAAGGTGGTAAATTTATGATAGGTGATTCAAATGTGAAAATCGATGATAACGACAACTTTCATGTCAAAGGAAAAATTTACGAGGGTACACCTGGTCTGTATGAACTTTTGTTTATGAAACTACCGAAAAAATACAATAAGGACGATATGAGAAAATACAAGTCCATACTACTAGCAACCAACAGACATATGATGAAATTAATTTCTATTTTTAATTTATTTGTGTGTGCGTATGTTTGACTGTAGTGCAGATTCTAATTTACAAAGTTTTGATGAATACTATTTGAAAGGACATTAACTTATGAGGAATTAATTTCTATTTTTAATTTATTTCACTATACACCTCTGAACCTATATGTAATTATTTGTAAACTGCGTTACCTGTTGCAGCAAACGTTAACACTAGAACGATTATATTATTATTCAGTGATATATACAATTTACTTATCATATAATCTGTATTTTTGTTTTACATATTTTGGATGAAAATTACATACCACTCTTTCATACAGTATTTTTAAATTAATAAAACAGTGATTTTGTATTATTACTGCGTGTGTGCGTGTGTTTGAATGTAGTGCAGATTCTAATTTACAAAGTTTTGATGAAAGGACATTAACTTATGATGAAATTAATTTCTATTTTTAATTTATTTCACTATACGTCTCTGAACCTATATGTAATTATTTGTAAACTGCGTTACCTGTTGCAGCAAACGATAACACTAGAACGATTATATTATTATTATTATTCAGTGATATATACATACAATTTACCAAGGATTGTAACGTCTTACAATGACTATAGCATATTTAAATCTGTTATCAGTTTTATTGGACCTTGTGTGTGATTACGTTGCGTGTGCGTCTGTGTGTGTGTGCACGTTGCGTGTGTACGTTGTATGTATGTGTGTGTGTTTACGTTGCGTGTGCGTCTGTGTGTGATTACGTTGCGTGTGCGTCTCTGTGTGTTTACGTTGCGTGTGCGTCTGTGTGTGATTACGTTGCGTGTGCGTTTGTGTGTGTGTGTGTGTGCACGTTGCGTGCGCACGTTGTATGTATGTGTGTGATTACGTTGCGTGTGCGTATTAGATCTTTCTTATGATATATATATATATATATATATATATATATATATATGTCAGCTAGAAAAACCACGCTTTGTTGTGTTAGCGTTTCAGACAGCAAGAAAAATGTACTGCCAGCACGCGCCGATGAATTTGATCACTGTAATGTGATCAATGCGAGACTGTTTCTAAACGACAAGTATTATCCTTACGATAATTTAAACTTGGATATTGGGAAAGACTGTTTTGCATTATTGTACAATATGTACGCCAGTTTTCAAAGTTCGTATTACCACCGTTTAGACGGCAGCCCAGTACTGACACCGGAATTATTCAAATCAAAAGCCCCGCTGTTTGTATTCGATTGTAGCAGACAAGACAATGCCCTTAAGTCTTCAGCAGTTGATGTACGTTTAGAATTTGAATCGTCAATGAATTTTCCTAGACAGAGGACTGCCTACTGTATGATACTACATGATTCGCTTGTAGAATATACGCCATTGTCCAACACAGTGCATAGAGGTGTTTAAGTC
This sequence comes from Magicicada septendecula, assembly GCA_034769895.1. Classification (NCBI taxonomy): domain Eukaryota; kingdom Metazoa; phylum Arthropoda; class Insecta; order Hemiptera; family Cicadidae; genus Magicicada; species Magicicada septendecula. Next base: position 364,510,601 of record CM068374.1, on the reverse strand, counting down.
TTATTTTATACATATTTTGTAAATACTAGTTTTAAATATATATATTTTCATATTTGTAACATTATAATATTGGAGCTGTGTGTGTGTGTGTGTGTGTGTATGTGTGTGTATTTTAATTGTACAACTAGTTTAGATATATTTTAATACTTAGATATATATATTTTCATACTTGTAACACTATAATCTTGGAGCTGTATATGTATATGTATTTTTAATTGTAAAACTGTTTAATATAATCTTGGAGCTGTGTGTATGTATTTTAATAAAATGTATATATTACAAACACACTTTATTATTATTATTTGTATAACCCACTCCATAATGTATACTTACTTACTTGCAGCAAACTAGCGAGCGTTGTCCACACACAAACGTACCCTTAAATGACGGACGGACGTTGTACGCTTAACATTCAGCTATACCTAAAATATATCTTCAATTAGAAGTGAGACATAATAATTTGATCATACACACACGCGTGCGCACACATGTATTAAATTCAATAAATAATAATGCGCTTGATGATGTTTTAATGCAAATAATTTAGGAAAGTCTACATTCCACTTTCATAAGGAAATGGTCACCGCTTACAGCTATGCATGTCCACAACAGAATTAGAGAGATATAAATGTCATCATTCGCTGTGACCTGCTTTCTAAATTTGTTACATTAAAAATGTTTGTTTAAAGCAATATTTCAGAGAATTGTAACAGACATAATAATAATTTGATCACACACACACACACACACACACACACACACACACACACACACACACACACACACACACACACACACACACATGTATTAAATTCAATAAATAATGCGCTTGATAATGTTTTTACGTTTAAATAAATCTGTACACTCACCAACTAGTATGTGTGTTGTCTATACACCCTTAATGATGAAAGTTGTGTGTTAATATAATCTTGGAGCTGTGTGTATGTATTTTAATAAAATGTATATATTACAACAGTCTTTCAACTATTTAAAAAAATGCAGTGATAGCTTTCACGCAGGCAGTCAAATGAGAAATTGCCACTAAAAAAATACGGTAAGAATATATTTCGGACAATTGTACCAGACATAATAATTTGATCATACACACACACACACACACACACACACACACACACACACACACACACACACACACACATGTATTAAATTCAATAAATAATGTGCTTGATAATGGAAATAATTTTTACGTTTAAATAAAATCGGTACATACAATAAAATTAATATAAAAATACATTAAGAATATATTTCAGAAAATTGTAGCAGACATAATAATTTGATCACACACACACACACACACACACACACACACACACACACATGTATTAACAAGACCTCGAGTCAGCTAGAAAAACCACGCTTTGTTGTGTTAGCGTTTCAGACAGCAAGAAAAATGTACTGCCAGCACGCGCCGATGAATTTGATCACTGTAATGTGATCAATGCGAGACTGTTTCTAAACGACAAGTATTATCCTTACGATAATTTAAACTTGGATATTGGGAAAGACTGTTTTGCATTATTGTACAATATGTACGCCAGTTTTCAAAGTTCGTATTACCACCGTTTAGACGGCAGCCCAGTACTGACACCGGAATTATTCAAATCAAAAGCCCCGCTGTTTGTATTCGATTGTAGCAGACAAGACAATGCCCTTAAGTCTTCAGCAGTTGATGTACGTTTAGAATTTGAATCGTCAATGAATTTTCCTAGACAGAGGACTGCCTACTGTATGATACTACATGATTCGCTTGTAGAATATACGCCATTGTCCAACACAGTGCATAGAGGTGTTTAAGTCTTATTTTATACATATTTTGTAAATACTAGTTTTAAATATATATATTTTCATATTTGTAACATTATAATATTGGAGCTGTGTGTGTGTGTGTGTGTGTGTATGTGTGTGTATTTTAATTGTACAACTAGTTTAGATATATTTTAATACTTAGATATATATATTTTCATACTTGTAACACTATAATCTTGGAGCTGTATATGTATATGTATTTTTAATTGTAAAACTGTTTAATATAATCTTGGAGCTGTGTGTATGTATTTTAATAAAATGTATATATTACAAACACACTTTATTATTATTATTTGTATAACCCACTCCATAATGTATACTTACTTACTTGCAGCAAACTAGCGAGCGTTGTCCACACACAAACGTACCCTTAAATGACGGACGGACGTTGTACGCTTAACATTCAGCTATACCTAAAATATATCTTCAATTAGAAGTGAGACATAATAATTTGATCATACACACACGCGTGCGCACACATGTATTAAATTCAATAAATAATAATGCGCTTGATGATGTTTTAATGCAAATAATTTAGGAAAGTCTACATTCCACTTTCATAAGGAAATGGTCACCGCTTACAGCTATGCATGTCCACAACAGAATTAGAGAGATATAAATGTCATCATTCGCTGTGACCTGCTTTCTAAATTTGTTACATTAAAAATGTTTGTTTAAAGCAATATTTCAGAGAATTGTAACAGACATAATAATAATTTGATCACACACACACACACACACACACACACACACACACACACACACACACACACACACACACACACACACACACACACACACACACACACACACACATGTATTAAATTCAATAAATAATGCGCTTGATAATGTTTTTACGTTTAAATAAATCTGTACACTCACCAACTAGTATGTGTGTTGTCTATACACCCTTAATGATGAAAGTTGTGTGTTAATATAATCTTGGAGCTGTGTGTATGTATTTTAATAAAATGTATATATTACAACAGTCTTTCAACTATTTAAAAAAATGCAGTGATAGCTTTCACGCAGGCAGTCAAATGAGAAATTGCCACTAAAAAAATACGGTAAGAATATATTTCGGACAATTGTACCAGACATAATAATTTGATCATACACACACACACACACACACACACACACACACACACACACACACACACACACATGTATTAAATTCAATAAATAATGTGCTTGATAATGGAAATAATTTTTACGTTTAAATAAAATCGGTACATACAATAAAATTAATATAAAAATACATTAAGAATATATTTCAGAAAATTGTAGCAGACATAATAATTTGATCACACACACACACACACACACACACACACACACACACACACACACACATGTATTAACAAGACCTCGAGTCAGCTAGAAAAACCACGCTTTGTTGTGTTAGCGTTTCAGACAGCAAGAAAGAATGTACTGACAGCACACGCCGATGAATTCGATCATTGTAACGTGATCAATGCGAGACTGTTTCTAAACGACAAGTATTATCCTTACGATAATTTAAACTTGGATATTGGGAAAGACCGTTTTGCATTATTGTACAATATGTACGCTAGTTTTCAAAGTTCGTATTACCACCGTTTAGACGGCAGCCCAGTACTGACACCGGAATTATTCAAATCAAAAGCCCCGCTGTTTCTATTCGATTGTAGCAGGTAAGACGATGCGCTTAAGTCTTCAGCAGTTGATGTACGTTTAGAATTTGAATCGTCAATGAATTTTCCTACACAGACGACTGCCTACTGTATGATACTACATGATTCGCTTGTAGAATATACACCATTGTCCAACACAGTACATAGACGTGTTTAAGTCTTATTTTATACATATTTTGTAAATACTAGTTTTAAATATATATATATATTTTCATATTTGTAACATTATAATATTGGAGCTGTGTGTGTGTATGTATTTTTAATTGTAAAACTAGTTTAGATATATTTTAATACTTGTAACAATATAATCTTGGAACTACTTGTAACAATATAATCTTGGAGCTGTGTATGTATTTTTAATTGTAAAAACTGTTTAATATAATCTTGGAGCTGTGTGTATGTATTTTAATAAATGTATATATTACACACACTTTATTATTTGTATAACCCACTCCATAATGTATACGCATAATAATTTGATCATACACATACGCGCACACACACACAAACACACACACACACACACATGTATTAAATTCAATAATGCGCTTGATAATGTTTTAATGCAAATAATTTTTACGTTTAAATAAAATCTGCACATACATTAAAATTAAATAAAATCTGTACACTTACCAAAAACTAGTATGTGTTGTCTACACACCCTTAATGATGAAAGTTGTGTGTATACTGAATGCGTACAAACAGTCTTTCAACTATTAAAAAAGATGCAGAGATAGTTAGATTTCACGATGTATCAGCACACGCAAGCGATCAATGAGAAATTGCCACTATAAAAATACGGTAAGAATATATTTTCAGAAATTGTAATTTGATCATACACACACATACACACGTATGTATTAAATTCAATAAATAATGCGTTTGATAATGTTTTAATGCAAATAATTTTTACGTTTAAATAAAATCTGTACATACAAAAAAAAGTATACTCAGTTATTAACGTATTCAAATGTTTCAATAATGCGCTTGATAATGTTTTAATACAAATAATTTTTACGTTTAAATAAAATCTGTACATACAATAAAAATTATACTCAGTTATTAACGTATTCAAATGTTTCAATAATGCGCTTGATAATGTTTTAATACAAATAATTTTTACGTTTAAATAAAATCTGCACATACATTAAAATTAAATAAAATCTGTACACTTACCAAAAACTAGTATGTGTTGTCTACACACCCTTAATGATGAAAGTTGTGTGTATACTGAATGCGCACAAACAGTCTTTCAACTATTAAAAAAGATGCAGAGATAGATTTCACGATGTATCAGCACACACAAGCAGTCAAATGAGAAATTTTCGCTAATTTTCTGTGCGTATATATATTGTACACTGGTAGTGGGAGAAAGCTTGCATGTCCGTTTTTAGAGTAAATACTTTCTAATCCATAATTAATCCTAATTACTGTCAACGCTGCTAATGACTGACAGGTGTCAATTAGAAAGTAGGACGCCGTACACAAGGTTAATGACCTCTGGTTTAAGTTATCGAATAATAATAACTATATCTAATTCAGTATCGTTGTGTGTGCATAGACTTGTTTCGTTGAACCGATCAATGCTGTCAACGTACTCGTAAGGGTACACCCCCTTGCGTACAAGCAGATTGGTCTGTTCGTCAAAACCCCGTATTTAATTATTTAAAACAAATTATGGTTTATTTTAATTTATTTCGTTATAAACCTCCGAATATGCATGCAATTATTTGTATAGTAATCAGAAATGTGTGAGAGAGACATTTTAATAATTTGTAGGTTGTATCTTACAATCATGAAAATTATTATTTAAACTGATAATTGTTTTATTAAAATCTTACAATGACGAAATATTATTATTTCATTGTTTACGATATATATATATTTAATGCAAAAATGAATTTTTAAAATTACAATCGTCTGTAAACTATATTTAAGTTCGTGTACACATACAAATCGTGCTTCCGACGTCTGCGAGCGAGAGAGAGAGAGGGTGTTAATATTTGTCGAATAAATATAAACTTTCTAATTTCATATACATGCGCGCGGTACTGACCACAGAGAGAGAGACATACACAACAAGTGTGAGAGAGAGAGAGAGAGCTAAAATTATTTACTCAATGTACACAGTGAGAGAGAGAGAGAGAAAGAGAGAGAGGGAGAGGAGAAAACGGCTTGAACATAACGTTTGACAACAAGAGAGATAGTTTTACTTACATTCAAATGTGAGAGAGAGAGAGAGAGTAACAATTATGATCATATAGTTTGAATTTCCCACTACAGAAGAGAAAAAAATGTTGGTAGATCTGCTCTATAAACACACAATAATGTAAGATTGGTAACCCTGATCATAGTTTGTATACAGTGGTGTAAATATATATATTTAATCATTTAAAACAAATTATAGTTTATTTTAATTTATAGAACGCAATGAGGTAGGCGATAAATATATTTCCTGGTGATTACATTTTAGTATCGCTAATTACAATAATCCATAAGTAGCACGACTTACTGACGCTTATGTAAAACCGAGGACATAAAGAGAGAGAGAGGGAGGGAGAGAGATAGTTATTTACATTCAAGAGAGAATTGACCCATCACCCGCCCCTGATATGCAAATCAGCTTCATTAAAAAATAAAAAAATAAAGCATGCACGACAAACATACTCTCTCGAGTCTCAGATTCTTGTGAACAAATATCCATTTTCACTTGATAGATAGGTGTACCATTTATACATATTTTGTAAATACTAGTTTAAATATATATATTTTTTCATATTTGTAACATTATAATTGCATAAGACTTTACCGTACATTGAAAGAACGAGATTGGTGTAGAGAGAGAGAGGGAGGGAGAGAGATATTTATTTACATCAAAGAGAGAATTGACCCACCACCCACCCCTGATATGCAAATCAGCTTCATTAAAAAATTAAAAAATAAAGCATGCACGACAAACATACTCTCTCGAGTCTCAGATTCTGGCGAATGCGTTGCTCATATAGTTTGAATTTCCCACCACAGAAAAATGTCGGCAGATCTGTTCTATACACTATAATGCAAGATTGGTAACCCTGATCATATATTTTAATATACAATATAACACACACATATATAAAGTTTGAACCCATGCATAGGTTGGTAAACCTGATCATATAGATTTAATATACATTATAACACGTAACAAATTTGAACTCATGTAAAGGTTGGTAACTCTGATCATATATTATTAGTATACATTATAACGCATCAAGTTAAACCCCCACCCACCGCCCGCCACCCACCAAGTTTGAACCTATACATAGGTTGGTAAACCTATGCAAATCAATTTAATTAAAAAATAATAATATCAAATTAAAAAAAATTTATTCACGGAAATTCGCGGATGCTGTGGTCCATTTGGGATGCTGCGGGTCCAACTGATAGAAAGTGAAAGTGATATAGGCTCGCGAAAGGCGGCATATATTCGCGGATATGCAAATCAATTTAATTAAAAAAATAAAAATATCAAATAAAAAAAATTTATTCGCTGAAATTCGCGGATGCTGTGGTCCATTTGGGATGCTGCGGGTCCAGCTGATAGAAAGTGAAAGTGATTTAGGCTCGCGAAAGACGGCATATATTTGAACTTGGCGCGCGAAAGGCGGCATGGGGTGGTGGTGGGGGAATAACGGTACTTGAGTCAGAACTGTCATTATCCCTCTACTAGTGTCTTAATTTTTACTTAATCTTTGAAAGAAATTATATTCAGTTTATAGTGAGATTTCATATTACTGTGAGAAATATTTAAAGTGAATTTATTTCTGAAAATCGGGTAAATTAATAATACTTATCAAATCAGTATACTTGATGTAAACAGTCGTTCAGTTGAAATAAAATGGGGCGGCATTAGTCATCAATTTTCAATGATCTTGGGGCTTAAGTATGTCTTGCGTCCTTTTCATGTTAGTGGTAGTAATTTATTCATTTAAATTTCAGGTAAAATGGTCCTTGGCATCAGTTAAAGGTTCTCGTACATCGTCTGCTTCTTACTTGTTCATCTTTTGGAATTTTGTTTACTTTTTTGACATTTTAAATTAAAATTTTGGTCATTCACGGCCTGACGTCTATTCTGGTAGAGCGTCACTTTACGAGTAATAAGATTTAACGGAAAATTCGTAACCAACGGTCCGTTGTCATGGTTACAAATTAATTCCGATTGGTTAATCTTGACATATAACCATTGTTATCAATTTTGAATTTTTATTCAAAATTACTGTATATCTTCTGATTGCTTTTATTCTTCCGTCTTCCTTCCTATGTATTAAATATTATCACTACTGTTTGTATTTCCTTTCAAAGATTATTTTGACATCCTATAAGGTTGGGTTCTATAATGTATTATTGTTTATATACTGTAATTATGTTAATATTTGTTAATTACTTTTCTTTTTTATTTTAAGTTCTTATTCTAACATTTTTCTTTTAATATGATTCACAAATTATCCTTGGCTAATTACTTGCCTTGGATTTGCTAATTTCCTTGTTAATTTTTTACAATTTGTAGTTATTTGTTTTTGACAGTTAGGCATTTCATAGGCCTAAGTAGTAACTGATTCTATTTACTTATTTTACACAAATTACATCTTATTTTACCCTAATGTAATGTGTTTTGTTTTGTTATTATAATTGATTTGTTTATTTGTTGTTGTGTTTTGGATCTGTTTTTATACTAATTGTATGTTCCCATTAGTTTTTACATTATGGTCTGTTAACTATTTCCTAGCTGATTTTCCAGTGTTATTTGATCTGTATTGATTCACCTTCTTATTTATTTAAATTGCCATTGTTAATAATTTGGCTATTACTCACTATTCTTTATTACATAAAACATAACATCTAGGCCTATGGTCTGTATCATTCCTTCAGCCATATCCTATTCATAAATTTAATTGAACAATTTTTTAACAGCTATTAAGCAACGTTTGTTAACCATTGGTTTCATTCTTATTTATTTTTAGGTGATAACACATTATCACACCATTTAAACTTATTTAATTGATTATCCCTTATAACATGGGGTGTTTATTGATTTTGTTTTAATTTCTTTACTATATATATTTTCTTATATTATCTCTACTTTCTATCCATGTTAACACTCACTGTTGACATTCTATGGGCTTTCTCCCCTGAATAACATCGTATCCTTCATTTATATTTAATCTTAATACTATCTTTAACTACTATCATTAACAAAATTCTTACTTACTATTCATGTTCACCATTAAATCGTTTATTGTTTATCACTGATTTATTAAGTGTTCTTTAACTATCACTCTATTTTCTAATTCTATCAATAACAATATTCTTATTTATTAATAACATTCACTTTTAAACAATTTAGCGTTTATCACTGATTTACTAAGTGTTTTTTATCTATCACTAGATTTTCTCATTATTTTGGGGTTTTTACACTTTCACTTTTGGCACTTCTTAAATTTTTATTTTAAGTGTTTATTAGTGGGTAATCCCGACCATTACTTTTTCTTTGTCACTTAGTTATTTTTATTTTCTCACTATCTCTCTCTTTACAAATATTATTTATACTATTAATAAGTGTATGCCCCCCTTATAGAGTTCTTTCTTACATATAACTCCTGGTGATTACATTTTAGTATCGCTAATTACAATAATCCATAAGTAGCACGACTTACTGACGCTTATGTAAAACCGAGGACATAAAGAGAGAGAGAGGGAGGGAGAGAGATAGTTATTTACATTCAAGAGAGAATTGACCCATCACCCGCCCCTGATATGCAAATCAGCTTCATTAAAAAATAAAAAAATAAAGCATGCACGACAAACATACTCTCTCGAGTCTCAGATTCTTGTGAACAAATATCCATTTTCACTTGATAGATAGGTGTACCATTTATACATATTTTGTAAATACTAGTTTAAATATATATATTTTTTCATATTTGTAACATTATAATTGCATAAGACTTTACCGTACATTGAAAGAACGAGATTGGTGTAGAGAGAGAGAGGGAGGGAGAGAGATATTTATTTACATCAAAGAGAGAATTGACCCACCACCCACCCCTGATATGCAAATCAGCTTCATTAAAAAATTAAAAAATAAAGCATGCACGACAAACATACTCTCTCGAGTCTCAGATTCTGGCGAATGCGTTGCTCATATAGTTTGAATTTCCCACCACAGAAAAATGTCGGCAGATCTGTTCTATACACTATAATGCAAGATTGGTAACCCTGATCATATATTTTAATATACAATATAACACACACATATATAAAGTTTGAACCCATGCATAGGTTGGTAAACCTGATCATATAGATTTAATATACATTATAACACGTAACAAATTTGAACTCATGTAAAGGTTGGTAACTCTGATCATATATTATTAGTATACATTATAACGCATCAAGTTAAACCCCCACCCACCGCCCGCCACCCACCAAGTTTGAACCTATACATAGGTTGGTAAACCTATGCAAATCAATTTAATTAAAAAATAATAATATCAAATTAAAAAAAATTTATTCACGGAAATTCGCGGATGCTGTGGTCCATTTGGGATGCTGCGGGTCCAACTGATAGAAAGTGAAAGTGATATAGGCTCGCGAAAGGCGGCATATATTCGCGGATATGCAAATCAATTTAATTAAAAAAATAAAAATATCAAATAAAAAAAATTTATTCGCTGAAATTCGCGGATGCTGTGGTCCATTTGGGATGCTGCGGGTCCAGCTGATAGAAAGTGAAAGTGATTTAGGCTCGCGAAAGACGGCATATATTTGAACTTGGCGCGCGAAAGGCGGCATGGGGTGGTGGTGGGGGAATAACGGTACTTGAGTCAGAACTGTCATTATCCCTCTACTAGTGTCTTAATTTTTACTTAATCTTTGAAAGAAATTATATTCAGTTTATAGTGAGATTTCATATTACTGTGAGAAATATTTAAAGTGAATTTATTTCTGAAAATCGGGTAAATTAATAATACTTATCAAATCAGTATACTTGATGTAAACAGTCGTTCAGTTGAAATAAAATGGGGCGGCATTAGTCATCAATTTTCAATGATCTTGGGGCTTAAGTATGTCTTGCGTCCTTTTCATGTTAGTGGTAGTAATTTATTCATTTAAATTTCAGGTAAAATGGTCCTTGGCATCAGTTAAAGGTTCTCGTACATCGTCTGCTTCTTACTTGTTCATCTTTTGGAATTTTGTTTACTTTTTTGACATTTTAAATTAAAATTTTGGTCATTCACGGCCTGACGTCTATTCTGGTAGAGCGTCACTTTACGAGTAATAAGATTTAACGGAAAATTCGTAACCAACGGTCCGTTGTCATGGTTACAAATTAATTCCGATTGGTTAATCTTGACATATAACCATTGTTATCAATTTTGAATTTTTATTCAAAATTACTGTATATCTTCTGATTGCTTTTATTCTTCCGTCTTCCTTCCTATGTATTAAATATTATCACTACTGTTTGTATTTCCTTTCAAAGATTATTTTGACATCCTATAAGGTTGGGTTCTATAATGTATTATTGTTTATATACTGTAATTATGTTAATATTTGTTAATTACTTTTCTTTTTTATTTTAAGTTCTTATTCTAACATTTTTCTTTTAATATGATTCACAAATTATCCTTGGCTAATTACTTGCCTTGGATTTGCTAATTTCCTTGTTAATTTTTTACAATTTGTAGTTATTTGTTTTTGACAGTTAGGCATTTCATAGGCCTAAGTAGTAACTGATTCTATTTACTTATTTTACACAAATTACATCTTATTTTACCCTAATGTAATGTGTTTTGTTTTGTTATTATAATTGATTTGTTTATTTGTTGTTGTGTTTTGGATCTGTTTTTATACTAATTGTATGTTCCCATTAGTTTTTACATTATGGTCTGTTAACTATTTCCTAGCTGATTTTCCAGTGTTATTTGATCTGTATTGATTCACCTTCTTATTTATTTAAATTGCCATTGTTAATAATTTGGCTATTACTCACTATTCTTTATTACATAAAACATAACATCTAGGCCTATGGTCTGTATCATTCCTTCAGCCATATCCTATTCATAAATTTAATTGAACAATTTTTTAACAGCTATTAAGCAACGTTTGTTAACCATTGGTTTCATTCTTATTTATTTTTAGGTGATAACACATTATCACACCATTTAAACTTATTTAATTGATTATCCCTTATAACATGGGGTGTTTATTGATTTTGTTTTAATTTCTTTACTATATATATTTTCTTATATTATCTCTACTTTCTATCCATGTTAACACTCACTGTTGACATTCTATGGGCTTTCTCCCCTGAATAACATCGTATCCTTCATTTATATTTAATCTTAATACTATCTTTAACTACTATCATTAACAAAATTCTTACTTACTATTCATGTTCACCATTAAATCGTTTATTGTTTATCACTGATTTATTAAGTGTTCTTTAACTATCACTCTATTTTCTAATTCTATCAATAACAATATTCTTATTTATTAATAACATTCACTTTTAAACAATTTAGCGTTTATCACTGATTTACTAAGTGTTTTTTATCTATCACTAGATTTTCTCATTATTTTGGGGTTTTTACACTTTCACTTTTGGCACTTCTTAAATTTTTATTTTAAGTGTTTATTAGTGGGTAATCCCGACCATTACTTTTTCTTTGTCACTTAGTTATTTTTATTTTCTCACTATCTCTCTCTTTACAAATATTATTTATACTATTAATAAGTGTATGCCCCCCTTATAGAGTTCTTTCTTACATATAACTCCTGGTGATTACATTTTAGTATCGCTAATTACAATAATCCATAAGTAGCACGACTTACTGACGCTTATGTAAAACCGAGGACATAAAGAGAGAGAGAGGGAGGGAGAGAGATAGTTATTTACATTCAAGAGAGAATTGACCCATCACCCGCCCCTGATAAGCAAATCAGCTTCATTAAAAAATAAAAAAATAAAGCATGCACGACAAACATACTCTCTCGAGTCTCAGATTCTTGTGAACAAATATCCATTTTCACTTGATAGATAGGTGTACCATTTATACATATTTTGTAAATACTAGTTTAAAATTAAAATTTTGGTCATTCACGGCCTGACGTCTATTCTGGTAGAGCGTCACTTTACGAGTAATAAGATTTAACGGAAAATTCGTAACCAACGGTCCGTTGTCATGGTTACAAATTAATTCCGATTGGTTAATCTTGACATATAACCATTGTTACCAATTTTGAATTTTTATTCAAAATTACTGTATATCTTCTGATTGCTTTTATTCTTCCGTCTTCCTTCCTATGTATTAAATATTATCACTACTGTTTGTATTTCCTTTCAAAGATTATTTTGACATCCTATAAGGTTGGGTTCTATAATGTATTATTGTTTATATACTGTAATTATGTTAATATTTGTTAATTACTTTTCTTTTTTATTTTAAGTTCTTATTCTAACATTTTTCTTTTAATATGATTCACAAATTATCCTTGGCTAATTACTTGGGAGATATTAATTTACTAATTACAAATATTATTTATACTATTAATAAGTGTATGCCCCCCTTATAGAGTTCTTTCTTACATATAACTCTAATTCTTGGGTTAGTGTACTTTTATTTATCGGGTTTTGTCAATTATTATTTACATTTATCATTTAGTGAATACTAATACTTGTTTTTTACATTGATTAGTTACGGGGTTCGTTTCCTTTATGATATTTAAGTGTATCATTTCTCCCTTCCATATTCTATATTATTTGTCTGTGTTTTATCATTTGGTTTCACTTTATTTCCTTTATATTTGGTTTGTTTCATTTTATTTTGGGTTTTATCTGGCCAATCTCTGGGGTTGGGTCAAAGCCATTTGTTTGTCAGTGCAGTCTATTCTTTTAATAATTACTTTAGTTTACCATTCTTCCTTCTTCTTTCTTAACTACATTTTATATTTTTTCTTCATTATTTATTTATCAAATTATATTACTTTTTAGCATTTCTTTCATACTTATAGATATCCAATAGGTATTATCTGAATTTGGCGATGTTATAATAGACAGGAATTATTGGTACTATTCGGGTGGAAGCTTTGGCATTACCTCAGAAAGACACGCTGGAGACAATTTTAACCTGTAACGGGCAGAAAGGTGGGCTAGAAAGAATTCTAACCTCCGAATGAGCAGAAAAAGCGGGCTAGCGAGCATTTTAACCTCAGAACGGGCGGAAACGAGGGTGAGCGAAAATTCTAACCTCGAACAGACAGAAAGGTGGGTTAGCGAGAATGCTAACCTCAGAACGGGGCGGAAAGGCGGGCTAGCGAGAATGCTAACCTCCGAACGGGGCGGAAAGGCGGGTTAGCGAGAATTCTAACCTCAGAACGGGGCGGAAAGGCGGGCTAGCGAGAATGCTAACCTCCGAACGGGGCGGAAAGGCGGGTTAGCGAGAATTCTAACCTCAGAACGGGGCGGAAAGGCGGGTTAGCGAGAATGCTAACCTCCGAACGGGGCGGAAAGGCGGGTTAGCGAGAATGCTAACTTTCGACCGGGGCGGAAAGGCGGATTAGCGAGAATGCTAACCTTCGAACAGGGCGGAAAGGCGGGTTAGCGAGAGTGCTAACCTCCGAACGGGGCGGGAAGGCGGGTTAGCGAGAATGCTAACCTCCGAACGGGTGGAAAGGCGGGTAAACGAAAATGCTAACCTCCGAACGGGGTGGAAAGGCGGGTTAGCGAGAATTCTAACCTCAGAACGGGGCGGAAAGGCGGGTTAGCGAGAGTGCTAACCTCCGAACGGGGCGGAAAGGCGGGTTAGCCAGATTTCTAACCTCAGAACGGGGCGGAAAGACGGGTTAGCGAGAGTGCTAACCTCCGAACGTGGCGGAAAGGCGGGTTAGCGAGAGTGCTAACCTCCGAACGGGGCGGAAAGGCGGGTTGGCGAGAATTCTAACCTTCGAACGGGGCGGAAAGGCGGGTTAGCAAGAATGCTAACCTCCGAAAAGACAGGCGCGTAAATTAAACTACACAAGAAAACTAGATTTGAAAAGCCTTCCAATGCCTTGTCAAATACTGCACAAAACTACGGCTCACTGATTTGTAATTTATTTGATAGATGTTGGGGGGGGGGCAAGTGCCTCTCCTTGCGACCCCCGAATCCCGCTCATGACCATACACATATTAATTAGGTAGGGGTGTGCAAAACTTGTACAACGATATGACATCCACAATAAAAGTGGGAAATAGAGTATCAGAACCGTTCAGAGTGAATAAGAGATTACGATAGGGCTGTTGCATCTCTCCACGGTTTTCAAAATTTACGTTGCAAAAGCTCTAACCTATTGGAAGAAAAAATCCAAAGGGATGGGTATTGAAATTGACGATGACACATGACGATGACACCCTGCAGTTTGTGTACGATCAAGTGATATGTGCGAATGAAAAAGAAGACCTGGAATATATGGCACGCAAGCTGAAGGAGGAGTATGAAAAGTGGGGATTACTGATGAACATAGAAAAAATGCAATATCTGTGTGTCGGAGAAGAAACAGCAGATTTAATCTTAGGAAACAACGAACGTACAAAAAAATGCGACAGCTACAAATACTTAGGGATAAACTTTAATAAAGGAGAAACAGATGATGTTGAAATAAAATCAAGAATAAACAAAGGGAAACAAATAATTAGATCATTGAATGGGATTCTATGGAGCACAGAAATTGGAAAAGAAAGGGAGAAAAGAATACACAATAGTATGATTAAAAGCACGTTGATATACGGATCCGAAACATGGAGAATAAAAGAACTGGTAAAAAGAACGTTAGAAGCTACAGAAATGGATGCTTTGAGACGAGCTGCTAGAACTTCAAGGCTAGAGTGAATACGAAATAAAACGATCAAAGAAGAAATGGGCGTACAAAAGACAATCATCGACTGCATTGGAGAAAAACAACTAACAGACACTTACAAAGAATGGGACAAGACCGACTACCAAAGAAAGCAATGAGATGGACACCTAGAGACCACAGAAAGAAAGGAAGACTCAAGGAAACATGGATTGAGCTCATAAGAAGCTCAATGAGCAACAGAGGACTAAAGGACGAAAACTGCAACGACAGACAACAATGGAGATTAGGCATCGTACAACGTCGTAGGACGTTTTGACACCGAATAATCTAAATTTTATATAAAACTCAAAGTCTGAGGATTTATGGGTACTGAATACAAATCCACACCGTTACACCGACTGCTACCACTTTGCACAGGTAACCTTTGACACAAGGCGAAAAACACTGTCTAACTTGGAATTTAATATTTTGCCCAGTTCGCATGATTTAGGCCCTTTTAATTATCCCTTTTCGTTGACGCGTATAAAGATGTCAACATCACCATGCAGATCAGAATTAATTACCATACTAACAAGTAAATAAACAAATGCAATTTAGCGGCATCGGAACTGTACCTTTATTCGTTCCTGCAGTTTTTAATATTTTTAACATGCAATTGTATCGATATATTTTGTAATTTTGTATACAGATACGTCTATATATTTTGTAATTGTTTTAAATGATTATAAAATTTATGTTTATACGTATTTCTGATGATGCAATGAATAAGTAATGAAATATATTAAATACTACTACTAAAGATGTCAACAACACCACGGAGATCAGAAGTAATTACCATAGTAACAAGTAAATAAACAAAAGCTCTTTAGCGTCATCGGAACTGTACATTTATCTATTCCTACCGTACATTTTCGATGTTTTATATAATATTCGATTGTATCGATATATTACGATACGGAAAAGAAGAAGTGTACTAATTGTAAATTGTCCTATTACTTAATCCAAAGCGAAAATACGTGTTGTTTTCATTTGTGAGGTCGGGTAACAACGGTTTTTAGTTTTTAGTTTAATGCTGAAATAAATAAAAGCCATGGTTGATGAAAACATAACGTTTAATTTTATGCAATGCTTCTAACAAAGTAACACTTAAAATAAAGAATTTAGCGTTTTTGATTTAACAGGTACTTTATAAATATCTCCAAAGGCTTTATAAACGGGTACTTTAAAAATTGTATTAAAATGCTTATTAAAAGTCAAACATTGGCGTGCGAAGCCGCGGGCAACAGCTAGTGTAGTATCTATATAAAGCAGGTTACTTAAATTCAGATGACGTATTAACTGAGTGCGTAAACAACCAGCAGTGGTTATAATTTGCCTGCTGTTTAAAGTGAGGTGAATTTGTTTAAACACACTGAACGCTGTCGGCTACTGAACGAAATTGTGGCCAACGGTTAACGTTTAGTGACGTCTCCACGAAACAAACTTTTATCTTCATCGCTTTCACTGCTTGGTCAACCGTGTTGTGCGACATTTCTCGGGCTGTAACATTTAAATGTAATTTTTTCGAGGGGTTAATGGTAAAACTAACCAAGTCCAAGTTTTAAAGACGTTTCGAAAACGAAATATTTTATGCATTTCTCTTTTTATTTTTATTTTTTAACAGCTATGTAAGCAATAAAAACTCTATTAATAATAAAAATTAACCTTGAAGATCAGTTTTGTTTTATCATTGCACTTGAAAACCTTTTGATTTCAGTTTTCCGTAAATTCACGTGAGTGGACTTGGGTAGTTTTAGCAATAAACCATGATTTGTCATAGGCCTTCCTTACGAGTTTGGTCGTATGTTGGTCTTAACATTTTTTTATATTGTCTTGTGAGTACACATTTTTATATATGTCGGTTTTTTCAGAAGGCGTTTCCAACCGTTCTAACCATTTCCAACTGGGAGTGCTTTCTAAATATCTTCGGTCGCTTTGAATGTGTCGTGTCCGTCTAGGTCTGTTTGTCCGTTGATGATGTTTTTAAGAAGTTTATATCCAAATACAGTTATAGTTTCCACTAAATTAATTTTGTGTCCCTTCTTCCCGGAGTTTGTCATTTCCATGGTTCTGCGTAGTTTGATGTGGTCTATGTACTGCGTTCGCTGTATCGTTTCTGGAACTCGCTTCCGGTCTGCCCGCCGTAAATGCTGTGCAGGTATTACTGGCTCATCTTAACTATTAGAGTGGCAGTCGTAGCAACGTTACTTGCAACACATTTCTGTACATCACATCAACAGAGCTTCGCCGACACAGAATGAACATGATAAACAACGGTTTGGCTTTACTCATGGTGACAGATTGTAGTCGATGAACACTAAACTGTGATAACGCCACGTCCACGTTGACCCAATGTGAGTAGTGCTAGTCTAGATTACTAGACCTGAGATACATAAAGGATCTCTGAGGAGGCTGATTGTAGCGGTAAGACCAGCGGGTGACAATCATCATCATCATAATCGACTACCTCCTCCTCCATCTCATTATCATCATCATCGTCGTCGTCGTCGTCGTCATAATCCACCTCTTCCTCCTCCTCCTCCTCCCCCGGCTTATCCTTCGCCTCCTCTTCCTCCTCGTCCTCGTCGTCGGCTTCCTCCTCCTCCTCCTCCTTCTCATCATCATCATCCTAATCATTATTGTTAATAATAATAAGTCTTCGTATTTTGCGATCGTCCGTAGCAGATCCATTACCCTTACCATAATGTGTGCAGCCGAGGTACGTAATTGCTAACAACATTAAATGTGTATATATAGAAAATTTTTTTGTTTTGTTTCTTTTATAAAATTGCTAAACTGCTATAATTGTTATTATTTAGACAAAGCTTTTCGTCATCACTGACATCTTCAGGTCTTAAACAACAGGTTCTTCAACAGGTCTTGAACAGGTTGTTCAAGACCTGAAGATGTCAGTGATGACGAAAAGCTTTGTCTAAATAATAACAATTATAGCAGTTTAGCAATTTTATAAAAGAAAAGTAAGGATGGCTGCTAATTTAAACAATACGAAGTATAGAAAAATTATTGAGCACTGGAAGTTAAGGATATCAGAGCAACCGTTCAGGTTTTAAATTGTAAACAATCTCTCTTCTGTTATCTTTACACTGCGTAGAACAGTCTAAGTTTAATTGCGAATTTGTTTATATTTTACAAACTAATATGCTAAAGGAAAGATGTTTGTGTTATAAGTTTGTCATGCCAAGAAATTATGTTTTCTTATTTCTTATAGTATATCCCCGTCATGAACCCATATTCAGGCAGAAACTTCAAGGCCCTATTTTTCTTCGTTACAATGTCTGAGGCTTACCAGTTTTTAAGGGTTTGTTCGTGATATAGTATATCCCCGTCATGAACCCATATTCAGGCAGAAACTTCAAGGCCCTATTTTTCATCGTTACAATGTCTGAGGCTTACCAGTTTCCTTCGTTACAATGTCTGAGGCTTACCAGTTTCCTTCGTTACAATGTCTGAGGCTTACCAGTTTCCTTCGTTACAATGTCTGAGGCTTACCAGTTTCCTTCGTTACAATGTCTGAGGCTTACCAGTTTCCTTCGTTACAATGTCTGAGGCTTACCAGTTTCCTTCGTTACAATGTCTGAGGCTTACCAGTTTCCTTCGTTACAATGTCTGAGGCTTACCAGTTTCCTTCGTTACAATGTCTGAGGCTTACCAGTTTCCTTCGTTACAATGTCTGAGGCTTACCAGTTTCCTTCGTTACAATGTCTGAGGCTTACCAGTTTCCTTCGTTACAATGTCTGAGGCTTACCAGTTTCCTTCGTTACAATGTCTGAGGCTTACCAGTTTTTAAGCGTTTGTTCGTGATTAATACAAAAGTTGAGTTTACTGTAAAATCATTATGGTGATTCCTGTTCTATCGAAATACGACATGTTTTGTATGCCATGTAATGAAGTAAAACACATGATTATTACTATTACATATTATGCCGATTGTTATTCGAAACTTATTTGCATACAGACCCTCGCTCGTCTAGTTTATAGGACAATTACCAAGCAGCATTCCTTACCAAACCAGACAGACACGTCCCATTGTGTGCATGGAATTGTGTGGTTATCGTCGTTTAGCACACTGACTAATGTTGCTGGGTGAGAAGACAAAAGCCGTGACAAATCGCACTAGTGTGATTCACCGCGCGGCTTCCACGTTTCGACGAGGCGTTGTTAGTGAGTAACACGCACTAAGCGGACGATAAAGACCAGTAGCTATCCTTTAAGTATCGCTTGATAAATACGTACATCCGGGGGTTTTGATGATCTCATTATTTTAACACACGATCGCTTCCCCTTATTTTTCTTCTTCTTCTTCTCATCCTCCTTCTTCTTCTTCTTCTTCTTCTTCTTCTTCTTCTTCTTCTTCTTCTTCTTCTTCTTCTTCTCCACCTTCTCCTCCTCCTCCTCCTCCTTCTTCTTCTTCTTCTTCTTCTTCTTCTTCTTCTTCTTCTTCTTCTTCTTTTTCTTCTCCAATGGACCCAGAGGCACACTTCTGTCGTCTGTGCTACACAACTGAGATGTTGTTCTGTGCATCGACCGTTGGTAATCAGTGCAATGTAAGAGAGTAGAATATCGGTATGGAGAACCATACATGTCTTCTATGTTCTAAGATTTACGATTCGTATATTTAAAATCATTTTCGAAATGAAATATTTCCATACAAACTACTACTTTCTACTTCTTTCTTCAGCCTTAACCACAGTACTGTGGTTAATAACGTATACCACCTTACGTTAGCGCACTCGATTTTCACTGATGACGGCAGTCTATTGCACTGCCGAAACGTCTGGTTTTTCAGAAAACATTGGACCACGGCCAAACAGCTCGGGAAGGAATTTTAACAATAAACTACTTCTTTGTTGCCGATAACGTAGTACACATATAAAACATTATCCCCTCCCCCTTCAACTATCATTTTCATTTATAGAAAATTACACCCACCCCCTTCAAATAGCCTCTTCATTTATAAATATTTCATCTACGTTTCTACAGTGGATTATTATGATCTTCTTTTCAGGATACTTTATTTATCAAAATTAAGTGCTTTACTCTTGTTAAAACATAAAACGTTGCAGGTAAACTACCCCTTCTCCTTACCCCTTCTCCTTACCCCTTCTCCTTAACCGATCTTCACCAAAATCAATAGGCCTTGAGTCCTCTACAACTCAGGCACATATGTAAAATATATGTGATTTTATTTGAATTTGCGGCAGTTATCGTTCGCCATAGAAAAAATTCTACACACAGACAGTTTTCGGAAAATGACTTTTCTTCATGTTTTGAGGGTAGTACAATCAGAATCAGCCCTTATATTGAGCACGATCTTTTTCGCAATCACCTCACTTCCATTTCCTTATGGAACATTGAAGTAAAATCGTCCTACACTATACTCCAAGGTATAGCGCCGTCCTCCAACGTGAGCCTCGGTCACCGCTCGTAACGGTTCCATGCCAACGTCATCCAATTTCGAACACCCGACAACCTTGAATTATTTCAACTCTACTTATCCACCTTATTTTGGTAAACGGAACACACATTCCGTAAGCGGAAACTGTCACGAAGATTAAGGAGGCTTTCGGAGAGGACCTAACTTGTGATGCGCGCATAAAGTTACGGTACAAACGCTTTAAAGGTGGGCGGGAATCTGTTGACAGCGACCCATGTACTGAAAGGCCTTTCACAAGCACAACGGCGGAAATTGTGGAACTTGTGCGGGCTGGAATCAACGAAAATCGAGACGGCTGATGGTGGGAGAATGACGATCTGAAGATTCCGCGAGCTTGTGTTTCGTTGATTTCACCGGAAGATCTTGGGATGGAACGTGTGGAAGAGAAATTCGTGCCACGGCTGTTGTCGCAGGAACAAATAGAATTCCATTTAAAAAAAAAAGTAATACAGTACAGTAATAACAAAAATTTAACAAATGAACAAACTGAATTCTGTGTATCCCATTTATTAAAAGCTGTTATTTAGTTCAGTTAATTTTATATTTTGCATTCAGATTATATTTAGTTTTTACATAGGCTACACTTGACCTTTCCTTAGCTCCTGCAACCCCCCTCACCATCTTCACACCTCACACACGTTCCGATACACCCCCTATGTTCACCACCCTTACATCCTCTGTTCAGTGTTCACTCATCTCTTTGACAATGGCTTAAGAATTCGAAACAGCTGTCAGAGTTAAATAAAAACTGTGAAACGTACCAAGTGTTTATATATTTTTAAAAATCTTTGTATTAAATAGAATTCGTACCGTGTTGAAGTTGTACTAGATTTGCACGATACAGCGAACAGTCACGCAGACTTCTTCAAGAAAGTCGTAACTGGAGATGAGTTTATAGTTACGACCCACGAAACAATAGCCCAGTCTTCCAATTGTCGAATTGGAGAAGTATGAATCCAACAGTCACAGGCAACACACGTTTACACAACAGAGTCTCACAGCTAACTATATACTGCAGTACGCTAGTGAATGTTTACGCATGCGTCAAAATGTCCCACCCGATTGGCTACCAAGTTACAGTGAAGTCGCACAACCGGTTGCCCGCAATATTTACAATGGCCGGATACTTTTCGGTCAGACCTCGTATTTCATTACACCATGATTAATACGCCTGCGTATAGGCCTTTCTCACCCGTAGCTTCCGAAATACTCTACGAGTTCTTCCTTTCAAATGTTTATCTTCGTATCTTCCTTTTCTTCACATTGCTCACGTCTCAGACACATAATTTAATATGTGACTCTTACCAGGGTTTTTGTCAGTTTGTCCTGATGAAGTTTTGCTTATGTCGGACGTAAAACTGCATTAGAAATTCAACTTTAACAGAAACGTGTTGTGCTATGTTGCTATGTGTTGTGCCAAGTGCTATGTTGACGCTGCTGTACATAACACAGACGGTAAGTTACATAATACAGACAGTCGTATGTAGGCGCGGTCATAAACTCATACGCGTTTCCATCTTTTGCAAACCCACATGGATTGTTTCAGAATACTTTAACTAAATTGAATAACACGTGCGAGCCCCCACACTTACTATATATTCACTTAACCCTAATCGTATAACCTCTCTCCATTCTCCCCCTCTCTCTCACTCCTCCGCGCTTCTCGAGCTCAGCCTTCCTCTTCGAGGCACACTATGAGCCACAAATTCACGTATTAATTAATTATTTCTGTCGGACTCGGAAAACAGGTTGCAAATGGGTATACATTTGTTAAATCGAATCTGCAAAGAATCTGGATTACAAATATCCACACTTAAGACCAAGGTGATGGTTTTTCGTGGAACTGATCCCGTACTGGAAAAAATTGTTATAGATACTGTCCTGGAACAAGTCAGCAATTTGGAATACCTGGGCTACAGTGTGTCATATAATGCAAGCAACGACGTTGTGAACAAGTTGCATAAGTTCAACCTTATGTGCGGGGGACCATCAGACGAACTCTTTAAGTCAGCAAGTAAAGAAACACGTCTAAAATTCTACAAAGTGATGGCCCACATTTTTTTATGGGTCTGAGAACTGGATTTTAACGAAAGGCCAGACCAGTCGTATCCAAGCGGCTGAAATGAGATTTCTCAAGCACGGGGCAGGGTATACTCTCCATGGTCATAGAAGAAACAGATATACGGCAGGAACTGAATACTATGAGTATACTCGACAGGATTGCCCAGTATCGGCTGAATTGGTGGGAACATCTTTGCCGAATGGATGACTGCCGCATCCCCAAACAACTATGGAACTATAAGCCGAGGGGATGGAGAGGTGTGGGACGTCCGAGGAAGCGCTGGAGTGACCAGATCTAATCTTTGCTTGTTTGACACCGGAACAAACCATCCTTGGTTTAATCCGTGAACATGATGATGATGATGATGATGAATTATTTCAGTCGTATATTCACAAGGAGTCTTCTTCTCTATTTTTTCACTTCAATTTCTCCTTCAAATGTCGTCTTCAGAAACGCATTGCGCTGAAGTAAGGCTCTTCTCCTTTTCAACGGCTTTAAAAAGCTTCTGTCCTCTTCAACTCCGTGAAAAACCTCATCATTCTTAAGACTTCCTGAGCGGCCTCTCATCATCATTTGTTTATAGTACCACACTTCGAAAGCTGCAAGTCTTTTCCTTTCTCCAACTCCTATCGTTTACTTACATACAATGCAACTCTCCACACGTAACTCTTTAACTAATTTTCTCTCACCTTCATAACATTCCTCGAAGTGAAGAGATGTTTGCTCCTATTGAATGCCTTCTTAATTCTACTTAATGTCTCCGTAGGACTCCGCCGCCCGTCATTCGTGATTTACTTCGTGAATACTTGAATTATAATTATCGTTACGTGTGTAAAAGAAGTTATACAAATTACAAACAGAAACAAATTATAAAGGATGAAACTCTTTAAAGTACAGAGTAATCTAATAAAATCCTGTGATGATTAAATACCCTATATAACACAGTACAGTAGACTCTCGTCAGTAGCTTGCCCTTATAATCCGAAGTATCGCTCAAAGAGGTAGCGAGCCTCAGCGTTAACCTATCGCAATTTGAACTGGAGGACGTTCACTTAACAGATTTAAGGACTTAGGTGCTGAACGAAGAGCGAGATTCATACGTCGTTTCTGGACTTCGAATTGTGGATCCACTTCTTGTTCTTGCCGTGTTTCCGCAGGTAAAATTCTAAAAGGAAGGATCTTTAGATTAGTTCTTAAGCTTTCACGGGCGGGGTCAACATTCTTAACATTATTCATAGCCAGACTGTTAGGCCGTGGTCGATTGTTGTAATTAGTGACGAACGTTTCGGCCCCACCATCGGAAGCCATCTTCAGTGTCGATAGTTTTTGGCAGATATTCGCCAGTTCACCCCAGTACTGAGGTAGACTATGATGTCCATGTGATATCCATAGTCTGCCTCAGTACTGGGATGAACTGGCGAATATCTGCCAAAAACTGTGGACACTGAAGACGGCCTCCGAAGGTGGGGCCGAAACGTTTGTCGACAACAGTCGTCTACGGCATAACAGTCCGACTATGAGTAATCTTAACAATGTCAGGAAGGATCTTTATTTGGCGTCAGCGACGTAGGCACTACTTTATAAAGTTTTTTCCCGGGTAAATAAGGAAAATCTTTTCCGAACGTGACTAGACTTTTAAATTGGTTAAGACATATGTGACAGTCCGTCCCTGTCCACGAATTACCTTATCGTTTTATCAGAACCATCTTCGTCTGCAGACATTTCTGACATAGTACCACGGTCGCTTTCCTCTGGTGGTGCATTTTTTCTTTCTGAAGAGTCTTCATCATCAGAATGTATTTGTTCAATACTTGTCTTCCATTCCTTGTCAGCTCACGTATCGGGAAGCCGTAACGTACTATTTCTGTAGTACAAGCAGTTACAATGAAAGAGTTCACAGCTAAGCTTGGAACAAATGGAAACTGTTACATATACATACAAATAAAAATGCTACACGAAATCCATGGTAGGATCAGAACTGACTCCAGGTAACTGACGCAACGACACGAGTGGATAAACGTAAGGAATGCAACCGTCTCTCATCTATCACATAGAGTACTTGGAGGTACGTAACCATCTCGCGGCATATTTCAGAAGTATGAATTATCCTAGTGCCTGATATGGCCACAAGAAGGCAATTAAGGCTTAAGGCTTTATTATAGTTTGGTGACAACAGTGGCCTATCTAAAATTTGTCGGGGGGGGGGGGGGGGTTGGCCTCATACAACAACAAAAACTTACGAATAACCAATATTACTATCTTTAAAATGGCTGAAAAACACGATAACATCCTTAAATCAATCCTATGACCTATTAAAGTAAACAATAATAACACAATAAAAATACGCGTCATTGAAAAATTGTTTGAAAGATACTTATTGACTGTAGCCTGTAACGAGCAGAAAATTTAAAAAATTTTAAATTTTCACCTCGGCAGAGTACGTTCACACGAGGCAGTGTCAACGACTTATGGTGGAGCAATAAATAAGGAGTAATGAGAAGGTGTCAGTGAAGCGCTGCTGACTTGACAATAGAAACACATTAAGTTCAATCCAACTATAGAATTTGGTGGCGTAAGATGACAGGGAAAGTTTCGTCCAGAATTATTGCTCTCCGCAGCTGTAACAAAGTAAGTAAGGACATTCACACCCGTACCGAGAATTGTAGCAGATGTTGACCATGTTACGTCAGTAGACGATAAACGACAAAAACGAGTGAGACTCCATACTACAATGAAACGGATGCGCTGCACCTTAAGAAACAATACTGGAAGATAGGCTGACAAAGACTACAGTCATGTTACACAGCTGGAGGTATCGTCTAATTGACAGACAAGAATTTACGAAGGGAAAGTTGGGGTGACTTCAACGACCAGCAGATGTTCGAAATTAGTAGTAGCCAGAAAAAAGGGGTTAGAGCATAGAACAATACGCCAGGGAGACTGTAAGTACAGATAATGGGAATCTATAGAAACGCAGAGTTTACTCAGACAATAGGCTGATAGACAAGTGTTTAATAGCCGTAGTTTCTTCGAAGCGGGTCAACGATCGTCAGGGCAGAAATCGGGGAGACCTAAGGACCTATCAGAAGCCCTCAGCCAGCGAGAAACTTGTGGTAAGGGGTGTTTCCATAGCAACTGAAACGAAGAACCTATCGAGAGAACTATGACGTAGAATTTTGACATAGTGGGACAGTATTTTCCAAGAAAATCAAAAACTGACCAATCTCGAAATGAAGTAGGCGTGAAGCGCGCCAGAGACAAAATTTTGAGTAGGGACGAATTAATAAAAACTATCTGCCCAAGACAGAAACAGTCAGTGATACTCAATTTTTGGACAGTCTACACTCAATTTTTGAAACAGTTATACTAAAGCTTTACAGTCAGAATTTTCAGACAGTTTACATCCAAAATATCAAGTAGTTTAACTTCAAGTGCGAGAGACGGTATATCATAAACTTTCAATTGTTTACTCAAATCATTCGGAGTTAGTAATTATTCAAAGTTCAGAAGAGTACATTAAACGGCGGAATGCTAACTCGAGTTCGGGAGTTAGATCGGTAACAAGTAACTTAAAAGACTTAATAATACATTCATATCGCGGTAGTGATACTTTACCGGTGTGCGAAGTAACGGACTTAGTGAAAATTACACCAAGTGAACAATCAGACCGTTACACCAACAGACAGCATCACTTAACGACATACAAATTATTTGAACTTAATATTGTGTACGACACATTATCAACAACATAATGAACACGAAACATTAAACAAACTAATAAATTATGTGAACGTTTAATGAAGCAGCGACAAATGAAACTAGACATGTATACTGACATTAAAACGAACTCACAGCATACACAGTAAGATGAAACATTGATTGAACACTGAACTTCAATTATTCACATATACAAACGCCTACGCGAGTGATCGGAAGAATAAAGTGGTAAGTGGTTGTGATAAAGCAGCATCCGACGGAATGTGTCTACGAGCCATTTTCATCACCCGAACGAGACTTCGTCAACAACTAATGGATATTCAATAACCAAGTAACCATTACTATTAATTATTTCTAATTAATAACTTCTACTGACCTGGTTTCTTTCAAAGAATTCACACCTGAGAAAATTATTAAGAAAAGTAATGAATAAATCTGAATAAAGTAGTTAATGAACGTATAAACAAAAGCTTATTTGGGATTTAATGAACGCATTAAATAAGTAGAATATTGAATTGTAATATTATTTGATTTATATATGTATGTATGTTCTCTTTGTTTTTCAGCATATATTGAGACATGTATTTGTTTATTATAAAATATGTATGTATTTCAGGTACAGCGACGTAACCTATGTACTATTATAATATGTTATGAATGATAATTAAACTAGTATTTTAGTTGATCAGAAATATGCGTTCATTATTACCAATGCAACCCAAATATTAACCTAAAGTTTGAAGGGATACAAATAGATTTTAAGAGTTTCTTGTGTTCAATTAAAGAAACGAATCGATAACTATCATCTATTAAATGATATCACGTATGTGTTGATGAGAATCAGAATAGTTAGACATAATGTTAAATGGTTGCCTCACACACAGCATGAAAAGAATCAATTAAAACAAGTAAATACACATTATTTATTGCACATGAATTTATATAAAATTCAGTATATAAACTGTGTTCCAACACGTGAGCATAGATAGTCAGAGTCATAAATAAGTTTCAATTATACACATACATGTAAGAGATCGATAAATTTTGTATTTAAGAGCAAACACAATAACAATATTAATTACCACAAGTGTGATGTTACATTTACTACACATTTGCATAAATTGACATTTATAATTTACCACTAATCAAATATGCAATTAAAAGTTATAAATTAACATTAATAAATGGCGCCCATTCGCACGGCATGATACGTATTAACAAAGATTGTTAACACGTACAGCTTAGGTAAAGAACAGGCAGTAGAAGTAGTAGAGAAAGTAGTGTCATAGAAGTAGAAGTAAGATAAGTGTTATTAGTGTAAGTCAGTTTGAATGATTACGCGCAGTAGGGCAAAAATGGCGAGCAATTCAGACAGTGTAGAATTTGACATTAATAACCAATTAGGCGCAGTAAATACCGAGGACAATACTACACCTAGCGAACCAAGTAATGTGGTAGAGAGTCCAGAAGATAGGGCGCGAGGACAGGCATCAAAACTAGAAGATGGAACTATACAAATGTTGATGGAGTTTATCCGTCAACAGAACGAAGGACAAAAGGAAGGTATTAAATTAATTAATGAAAAGTTAGAAAAGCAAAATGAAAAGCTCGACCAGCATAAGGAAGAGATGAAACGACAATCAGAGGAGCAGCTGACGCAGATAAGGTCCGAGATACGTGACTGCCAGCAGACCTGGGAAAGAAAGGTTGATGAATTACAGAAGAAACAAGATGATGTCGTGAGAGACTTGAGAGAAGAAGGCAACAAGAAGTATGTAGAAATACAAGAAAAACAAGAAAACGATCGACAAGAATGGATGGCAGTGGTACACACTACCCAGACGACCGTTAAAAAGATTAATCACAAGTTCGATGTTCACGTTAAGGATTACAATAAGAAGCACGAAGAACTCAAGGCCGAGATACACGATACCATACTGCAGAAACAACAGGAGCAAGAAGGAACAAATAATAATATTATACAGAAGTTAGAAGAAGTTGACGGTAGACAGCGTTCAACAGAACAGAAGTTGGACGAGTCTACGAAAGA
The DNA here is from genome assembly GCA_034769895.1 of Magicicada septendecula. NCBI lineage: Eukaryota > Metazoa > Arthropoda > Insecta > Hemiptera > Cicadidae > Magicicada > Magicicada septendecula. The sequence goes on along the minus strand of CM068374.1, from coordinate 364,481,898 downwards.
AAAGACAACGAGGATCGAAGAATTAAAAGGACATTTAACTAAGGTAAGAGAAAACCAAGAAAGGTTGCAGCGACAGCTGATGGAAGGCGAGTGTGGAATATTAAATCGAATTAACGAACCTAACCACAATGATCTCAAATATAATGGCACGGACAGATTCCCTATGGAATTCCTCAAAGAATTGTCCGAAATTCAAGAGTTATACTATCCCGCTGACAATATCAAGTGGATTGGCAGACATCTGGAGTTGGACGCAGGAATTTGGTGGCGAGTGATACGTGACCAAATATCAAACTTCGAAGAATTCAAGGAAGCGTTCTCTCTGAAATATTGGGGCCAGGAACGACAGGACAGTATCCGGGACCATTTGGAGTATGGCAGGTTTGATTGGCGCGGACCAGTTACTGCTATTCAATATATTGAACGCATTTTGTTGGAAAGTAGGCAGTTAACACCTACTCTGTCTGACTATCAGTTAATACGTAAGATATCTCGTCACTTTGGGCGTGAGATCCAGCTCGCGGTGGTCACAAGAGGGATTGTGACGATACCAAACTTCGAATCTCTGATCATCGAGTATACACAGATTCAACCAAGAATTAATAGAGAGTCAAACTATGCGGCGGCAAACGAGGGAAGAAATGCGTATAAGGAAAGTGAAAGCGGCCCGAACAAAGGAAGCGGTATACAGAAGAAAACGTGGGGTGACAGACCCGCCATAAATAACCAGCACCGTAACGCGGACCGGCGCGTTGTCAACACAATAGAGTTTACCAACGCGGCTGCCGGCACCTCAGGCATTCAACCCAAAAGGAATCGTCAACAACAAGAAGAGGAAAAAAAAAAATCCCTCCACCCATTAACGGAGATAGCCGTCAAAACAAATGACTACCAGACGAATATAATCCTACCGGACTTACGAAGCGATTTATTATGTAATGATGATGAAGAAATTTCTCAACGAATAATCAGGTGTCCAGAGATAAATATCAAGTTCAACAATAATGTTAGTGTACAAGCGTTGCTCGATACTGGATCCGTTATAGCCGGATTATCTGAGTCGTGGTTTCACCAAAACAAACATAACATTACACCTTATGAAATATTACCGATGTCTAACACATTAATAGTTAGCGCAGTTGGTAATAAATCAAAGCTAATCAGAAAACAAATATTATGTGATATCTATATTGAAGAAATTAAATATGAATGTGTTTTTCTCATAATACCAGATTTGATAAAACCTTGCATATTAGGAACCAATTTTCTTCAAGAAACAGGATGCCTCATTGACATGGGAAGAAGAATCGTCGAGTTAAGAAGAGAGGATAACGAAGCGACGTACATGGTGCCTATGATGCATATAGAAGTGGTGGACGCAGAAGAAGAAGAAGAGATCATCAGAAACATTAACAAGAAGATAGAAAGTATAGAATGCGGAGATAAAGGAACGTTGGAAAGATTAAGGGAGATTCTAGTAAGGAATTGTAGTTTATTCAGAGAATGCCCCGGAAGAATCGAAGGGTATGTTCACGAGTTCCGAGTCACCGACCAGACACCGTATTTCCAGAGAGGATGGCCTGTCCCATTAGCATATAAAGGGAAGGTAGATGATGAGATTCGGAAAATGTTGCGGTATGGGGTCATTGAGAGATGCAACAGCGCATATATCAACCCACTGGTTACGGTAATTAAGAAGGACGGTAGCGTACGATTGTGTTTGGATGCGAGGAAGGTGAACAGTGTGACTATCCCAGACTACGAGGGTGCCCCTCCAATAAACGACATTTTGGCGAGATGTGGCGAGATGAAATACTTATCTACCGTAGACCTAACTAGCAGTTTCTGGCAAGTACCACTGAAGCCGGAGTGCCGGAACTTCACCGCTTTTATGTACGACGGCAAGTGTTATCGTTTTACAGTTACACCATTCGGCCTGAGTACCAGTTCTGCTGCACTGACCAGGGGATTGGACACAGTACTGGACGATGAAGTAAAAGAAAATACCATTATTTATGTCGACGATTGCCTGTGTTATTCAGAAGATTTAGAAACGCATTTGTTACATTTAGACTTATTATTATCTAATTTAAGAAGGGCAAATTTAACCATCAATTTGGAGAAGTCGCAATTCTTCAGACAAGAAATCGCGTACCTCGGTTATCGACTAACGACGCAAGGAATACGAGCAACGGACGAGAAGATAGATGCCATTATGAAGTTCCCTGCACCTCGGAACCAAAAACAATTAAAAGGTTTCCTGGGGTTGACAAATTTCTACAATCGTTTTACAGACAAATACGCTGAAACCACTAAACCATTACTCGAGTTGTTACGGAAAGGACAGAAATTTACCTGGACACAGGAATTAAATGAATGTTTTCAGCAGGTTAAAAGGTTATTCGTAGAAACAGTCATCTTAAAGTTTCCCCGAATAAACCAAAGATATTATATGCAATGTGACGCCAGCAACTTTGCATATGGCGGACAACTATATCAATTGGACGAAGAAGGAAGAATTGGAGTAATAGCTTTACCAGCAAGACATTCAAGGGTGCAGAAATAAATTATTACACTACGGAGAAGGAGCTTTTGTGTATTGTACGATGTCTTGAGAGGTTCCGTATATACATACTAGGACAACCGTTAACCATCATTACTGATAATAAAGCACTGACTTTTATGAATAAATGTCATTTAAACAACTCGCGTATTACACGCTGGATCTTAAGTATTCAGGAGTACAAATTCGACATTGTCCATTGTAGAGGTAAGGACAATATTATTGCCGATCTTCTGAGCAGAAATCCAGAAGATGCCACGCTAGAAGTAATTAGTGACAATATTTCCGAATACTTAGTTAACCACCTGGCAATCAAAATGGATAAGAAGGTAAGCAAGATCCTAATGGATATTGGAAGGCACCAAATTCAAGATAATAAGCTTAAGAATATTATTGATAAGATTAGGGAAGAGTATATAGATAAGGAATTAAATAAATTTTATAGATTCGTCGATGAGAAATTGTATAGATTACGAAGGAGAAAGTGGAAACTATACGTACCGAACAGTGTGTCTGGCGAAATAATTGCTGAAATACACCGTATGTATGGGCATCCCGGTGCGAAGAGATGTATCAAATTATTGCAGGAGTACTTTACCATAGACGGTATGTTAAAGAGGGTGAAAAATTACGTACGGGCTTGCGACACTTGCCAGCGAAAGAAAGATTCAGGCAACAGAAACTTGTTCGGTGGAACAAAAGCCATAATACCGTTACGCAAGGGTGACCTTGTGAGCGCCGATTATTACGGACCATTACCTGTTTCGTCCGCCGGGGTAAGATATCTGTTTATTATGGTTGACAACTTTACCAAATACGTACGACTTTTCACACTTCGAAGGGCAACGACCGTCGCTACACTGAGGAGAGTACACCAGTATTGTGAGGAACTGGGGTCTCCTAGAGTGATTATCACAGACAACGGAACGCAATTTTCATCTAAAAAATGGTTAGATGGATTAACTGAACTAAATATCCAACCACGATTTACCGCAATAAGGAACCCTTGTGCGAATCTGGCTGAAAGAATCAACAGACAGCTTGGGAACTTATTTAGGATCTTTGTTGGTGATCAACATACAAAGTGGTCGCATTACGTACCAATCGTCGAGAGTTGTATTAACGAAACGTACCACGAGACGATAGAAGTAACACCGTACGAAGCTCAGCTCGGGAAGAAACCTACCAGAGCGTGGGAAAAATACATCAACAAGGATATACTCCTAGTTAAAGGGGTGGATCATAACCAAATATTTATCAAAATGAAGGAGAAGAGAGAAAAACAAGCAAAATTATGTAATGAGGTCAAGACCATTACAAAATTCAAAATTGGTGAGAAAGTGTTAATCAGAACGTATCATCAATCGGACGCGGTCCAGAAAAGAATTGAAAAATTTTGCGAACTGTACTGCGGACCATATAAAGTGCATCAAATTCTCGGAGAAGCTACTTATCTACTCGTTGATTGCGATGATGACAAGAAACTCCGTGGAAAATTTAATGCCAGACAATTGAAAAAATACTATGAATCAGAGAATTGAAGATGAAGGAAGAGGAAGAAATTGAAGAAGATGTCTTAAGAAGCTAGCAGATGCTGATGAATCAACTGCGTTAGGGTAATTGACGCGGTGATATCATTCAAGCTGGCTTAACCAAGAAAGTTATGTACTTTAATTGTTGAAACATAATATAAAAATGTATTTAGTTAATTAAGCACTAATTAAATGTTAGATAATAAGATAAATTAACATTTAGTGTGACATTTTATAAAAATATTGCAGTGAATGCAAAGGACATTTTAATTGCTATTATTTGATTTATATAGTAATAAGTTACAAGGACAAAGTGAAAAATGGACACTTAAAATCAAATAAGTGATATTATTCAAAAGAACTCGATAGTAAATGAACTTTATTAATGTGAGTGTATATAATTATAGTTAACTGCATGGAAGTAGTATCGTCAAGGTCACACCGCTTACTTACAGCGTTGCCACTAAGCAACAGTTTCCCTTTCTTCCGAAAAATGCTACACTAGTAAGTAGGCCTACTTAATGTAAAGAATATAACAAAGTGATTTTTAAAATAAATATTTACTTTGTTGTTATCAATAAGGCTTCCATTAAAATCATTTTTGTGCTTTAAACTGTTGAACATTCTAAAATCAATGACAATAGAAGAATGAAAAAACAACGATACATTTTGAAGGTTCATAGATGCCTACACCAGACATTTTATAGATAAAATTTAATGTTATTTAAAGTAAAAACCATTTTAAAATCTTACGAGTATCACACAGTTGTTCTGGTTTTGTAAGATAGTGTAATGTAAGGTTAACTTGCGTTTTACTGTATTTTTTTAAGTAAAATTTTACAGGGAGAAAGTTCTAATACGTACATTAGAATACATTGTCAATAATTCTTAATAATAATTACATCACAATTAATACATTGTTAATAATTAATTAACAATGAATTTCCGTAACTTATACATAACATTCAATGCGATGCATCAGCTATAGTTTGTTTGAACGAATTTTCATACGCATCCTGCGTCTTAAGCTTGCGCCATTTAATTATTGAAGAGACACCGCACTATTCGTGACTCTGAAAAATATTCTATTTTTATTTCCTGCACTGCTTATTAATAATTAAGTAAAAAAATTAGAACTATACTATAAGACGTTACATGCACAAGTAGCATAAAAATAATCGTATGTATAAACGTGAAACGAGTTGGATGTCTTAAGAAAATAAGGATAATTTTATAAACAACAAATACAAATGCGTCATGAAATAAATTTAAAATTCCTTATTCATATATTAATATATTATAAATCTTTAAATATAGAATTTAAATTTATAATTCTATATTTTATGAACTGTCCTTACAAATTTTATAATTAACATTTTCCTTATTTTATAAACTATAGAATTCCTTATGTGTATTATAAATAATAGTCAGTACTGTAACTGAAATGGGATTGGCTTTTACCACAACAGCGACAAACTTGTTTACAGAAATTGCTCAGTCCTATTTAACTTTGTGCAACGGAAGAAAGGTAGTAGCGCGGCCAGTAAACATACACATTTTTGAGGGAAGTGTAAAATGACAAAGGCATTCATAAAAGTGTCAGACACCAATATTTACTGAAAAGACATGCCGACAGGGTATACGAAATTTGCATACCAAATGTGTACATATACCTAACAGAACTTCCGAACCATATGGCTTAGGAACGACCGTGCAGAGAACAAAAATAGATTCATTTACAAAAGGGAAAAGACCGTGAGTATGAAAAAATTAAAGCGACAACAGCAGGCAAGGTCAGCGTTCTCAGACAACTGTCAGTCTGTAGGATAACCACCCATGAGGAAAACAGTAAAACTTTAAATAAGTAAGTTCACTGTACGGAAAACACAAAATAACTGACTTAATGGTACTTCGTAAAGTTAGGGTGTGTATTGCTAAAAGCTTTAGATTCCAACATAAGAAAAACCAGCGCAGTATAAACCGTAGATTCAGAGAACTGCAAATCGTAACAAAAGAAGCCAAAGAAAGAGAAGAAACGCAAAGATAGAAATTCTGTAGATATTTACGCGACAACAAAAAATATGTTGCCGACTCACACAAATTTTTATAGCTCAAATACTGGTGCCCAGAATTTAACTGAGTAATGTTACCCACAACTAATTATTCCTGATAAAAAAAATTCATTTACGCGATACGCATAAATAAATTTGAAACGAGCAATATAAGGTGGAGTATGAAATTTGCTTTCGTAACACTGTTAAAACGCTACACACTGTACTAGCCGGCAACAACGCTGGGCGAGGGGCGTGGAGGTGACAGGGAGAAGCAGTGAAAGTGAGTGACCTTGACGGTACTACTTCCATGCAGTTAACTCTAGTAGGCTAAGAAGGTAAATGATGCTATCATAAAGTAGGTAAATCATTAAAACAAAATGTATTACTTGTATGTAAATTATTAAAATAATCACAATTAACGTAGCGATTGTGTCAATTAACAATCTAATTTTAAAATAACAGTTTAAAAGATTTTATTGGTAAGATCATTAGTAATGCACAAAGGTGTATATGTATAGGAGATTATCTTTGATATCATGTAAAGGTTACATTGAACCGCTTAACTGTTTGATAATATCTTTTGAGTATGATATTTTAGAAGGTAAAATTTTATTCACTTGATGAAATTATTTAATTGCTTATGGAATTTATGATTTGTCTTATAATTATAAAGATAAGGTATTTATATGTAAATTCGACAATGTGAAATGCGTTCAGCTATCCCAAATAGCTAGCAATAAATTCAGAGAACCGATTAAAACCAAAAGGGGGTGTACCACTGGTAATATAAGCTTTTGAAAGTAGGTTATTGTGTATACCTTCCCCTGAAGAAGATGGACACGGCGAGGCGACGTACAGGGCGCAGAATTTAGATTTGAGTTGTTCCCAGAGGTCACATCGTCAAATCGAAATTGAGGACACTGTAACGAGCAGAAAATTTAAAAAATTTTAAATTTTCACCTCGGCAGAGTACGTTCACACGAGGCAGTGTCAACGACTTATGGTGGAGCAATAAATAAGGAGTAATGAGAAGGTGTCAGTGAAGCGCTGCTAACTTGACAATAGAAACACATTAAGTTCAATCCAACTATAGAATTTGGTGGCGTAAGATGACAGGGAAAGTTTCGTCCAGAATTATTGCTCTCCGCAGCTGTAACAAAGTAAGTAAGGACATTCACACCCGTACCGATAATTGTAGCAGATGTTGACCATGTTACGTCAGTAGACGATAAACGACAAAAACGAGTGAGACTCCATACTACAATGAAACGGATGCGCTGCACCTTAAGAAACAATACTGGAAGATAGGCTGACAAAGACTACAGTCATGTTACACAGCTGGAGGTATCGTCTAATTGACAGACAAGAATTTACGAAGGGAAAGTTGGGGTGACTTCAACGACCAGCAGATGTTCGAAATTAGTAGTAGCCAGAAAAAAGGGGTTAGAGCATAGAACAATACGCCAGGGAGACTGTAAGTACAGATAATGGGAATCTATAGAAACGCAGAGTTTACTCAGACAATAGGCTGATAGACAAGTGTTTAATAGCCGTAGTTTCTTCGAAGCGGGTCAACGATCGTCAGGGCAGAAATCGGGGAGACCTAAGGACCTATCAGAAGCCCTCAGCCAGCGAGGAACTTGTGGTAAGGGGTGTTTCCATAGCAACTGAAACGAAGAACCTATCGAGAGAACTATGACGTAGAATTTTGACATAGTGGGACAGTATTTTCCAAGAAAATCAAAAACTGACCAATCTCGAAATGAAGTAGGCGTGAAGCGCGCCAGAGACAAAATTTTGAGTAGGGACGAATTAATAAAAACTATCTGCCCAAGACAGAGACAGTCAGTGATACTCAATTTTTGGACAGTCTACAATCAATTTTTGAAACAGTTATACTAAAGCTTTACAGGCAGAATTTTCAGACAGTTTACATCCAAAATATCAAGTAGTTTAACTTCAAATGCGAGAGACGGTATATCATAAACTTTCAATTGTTTACTCAAATCATTCGGAGTTAGTAATTATTCAAAGTTCAGAAGAGTACATTAAACGGCGGAATGCTAACTCGAGTTCGGGAGTTAGATCGGTAACAAGTAACTTAAAAGACTTAATAATACATTCATATCGCGGTAGTGATACTTTACCGGTGTGCGAAGTAACGGACTTAGTGAAAATTACACCAAGTGAACAATCAGACCGTTACACCAACAGACAGCATCACTTAACGACATACAAATTATTTGAACTTAATATTGTGTACGACACATTATCAACAACATAATGAACACGAAACATTAAACAAACTAATAAATTATATGAACGTTTAATGAAGCAGCGACAAATGAAACTAGACATGTATACTGACATTAAAACGAACTCACAGCATACACAGTAAGATGAAACATTGATTGAACACTGAACTTCAATTATTCACATATACAAACGCCTACGCGAGTGATCGGAAGAATAAAGTGGTAAGTGGTTGTGATAAAGCAGCATCCGACGGAATGTGTCTACGAGCCATTTTCATCACCCGAACGAGACTTCGTCAACAACTAATGGATATTCAATAACCAAGTAACCATTACTATTAATTATTTCTAATTAATAACTTCTACTGACCTGGTTTCTTTCAAAGAATTCACACCTGAGAAAATTATTAAGAAAAGTAATGAATAAATCTGAATAAAGTAGTTAATGAACGTATAAACAAAAGCTTATTTGGGATTTAATGAACGCATTAAATAAGTAGAATATTGAATTGTAATATTATTTGATTTATATATGTATGTATGTTCTCTTTGTTTTTCAGCATATATTGAGACATGTATTTGTTTATTATAAAATATGTATGTATTTCAGGTACAGCGACGTAACCTATGTACTATTATAATATGTTATGAATGATAATTAAACTAGTATTTTAGTTGATCAGAAATATGCGTTCATTATTACCAATGCAACCCAAATATTAACCTAAAGTTTGAAGGGATACAAATAGATTTTAAGAGTTTCTTGTGTTCAATTAAAGAAACGAATCGATAACTATCATCTATTAAATGATATCACGTATGTGTTGATGAGAATCAGAATAGTTAGACATAATGTTAAATGGTTGCCTCACACACAGCATGAAAAGAATCAATTAAAACAAGTAAATACACATTATTTATTGCACATGAATTTATATAAAATTCAGTATATAAACTGTGTTCCAACACGTGAGCATAGATAGTCAGAGTCATAAATAAGATTCAATTATACACATACATGTAAGAGATCGATAAATTTTGTATTTAAGAGCAAACACAATAACAATATTAATTACCACAAGTGTGATGTTACATTTACTACACATTTGCATTATTGACATTTATAATTTACCACTAATCAAATATGCAATTAAAAGTTATAAATTAATATTAATAAGCCTACTGATTTTCCTATATTGCATGTTTCAAATGTATACGCAGATGCTGTGTAATAAACCTGTTTGTATATTTAAAATATCGGTATGGAGAACTATACATGACTTCCATGTTCTAAGATTTATATTTAAAATCATATTCGAAATGAAATATTTCCATAGAAACTACTTCTTTCTACTCATTGCTTCAGCCTGAAACCACAGTACTGTGGTCACTAACGTATACCACCTCACGTTTTCGCACTCGATTTTCACTGAGATGGAAGTCGATAGCACTGCCGAAAAGTCTGGTTTTGCAGAAAACATTGGACTACAGCTAAACAGCCCGGGAAGGAATTTTAACAAAGAACTACTTCTTTGTTGCCGATAACGTAGTACACATAAAAAATTCTCCCCTCCTCCATCAACTATAATTTTCATTTATAGAAAATTACCCCCACCCCGTTCACCTAAACTCTTCCTTTATAGATATTTAATCTACGTTTCTACAGTGGATTATTATGAGCTTCTTATCAAGATACTTTATTTATCAAAATTAAGTACTTTACTCTTGTTAAAACATAAAACGTTGCAGGTAAACTACCCCTTTCTCTAAACCGATCTTCACCAAAATCAATAGACCTTCAGTCCTCTACAATGCAGGGATGCATGCAAAAACATATTTGATTCTGTTTCAATTTGCGGCAGTTATCGTTCGTCATGAAAACATTTCTCTTATTACAACATGTTTCAGGTAAACTACCCCTTTCCCTTTACCGATCTCCACCAAAATCAACAGGCATTGAGTTCTCTACAATCTAGGAATGTATGCAACAAATTATTTGATTTTCTTTGAATTTACGGCAGTTATCGTTCGTCATAGGAAACATTACCCTTGTTAAAACATAAAAAGTTGCAGGTAAACTACCCCTTTATCTAAACCGATCTTCACCAAAATCAACAGCCCTTGAGTTCTGTATAATTCAAAAAGGTATGCAAAAGAGTAGTTGATTCGGTTTGAATTTACGGCAGTTATCGTTCGTCATAGAAAAAATTAACCCTTATTAAAACATAAAATGTTGCCGGTAAACTACCCTATCCCCTTAACCGATCTACACTAAAACCAGCAAGTCTTGAGAACACTACAATTCAGGGCTGTATGGAAAACATTATTTGATTCTGTTTTAATTTGCGGCTGTTATCGTTTGCCATAGAAAAAAATTACCCTTGATAAGAAAAACGTTGCAGGTAAACTACCCCTTCCCGTTAACAGATCTTTACCAAAAACAATAGGTCTTGACTACTCTTCAAATTAGAGCGGTATGCAAACAATTATTTGATTTTGTTTGAATTTGCGGATCTTATCGTTTGCCATAGAAAATACCCTTTTAAAACATAAAACGTTGCAGGTAAACTACCCCTTTCCCTTAAGCGATCTTCACCAAAAACAATAGGTCCTGAGAAACTCTACAATTCAGGGCTGTATGCAAACAATTATTTAATTCTGTTTAAATTTGCGGCTTTTATCGTTTGCCATAAAAATACCCTGTTGAAACATAAAATGTTGCAGGTAAACTACCCCTTCCCCTTAACCGATCTTCACTAAAAACAATAGGTCTTGAGAAGTCTATAATTCAGGGCTGTATGCAAAAGAGTAGTTGATTCTGTTTGAATTTGCGGCAGTTATCGTTTGCCATAGAAAAATATCGGTATGGAGAACCATACATGACTTCCATGTTCTAAGATTTATATTTAAAATCATTTTCGAAATGAAATATTACCATAGAAACTACTTCTCTCTACTTACTGCTTCAGCCTTAACCACAGTACTGTGGTCACTAACGTATACCACCTCACGTTATCGCACTCGATTTTCACTGATGATCGAAGTCGATGGCATTGCCGAAACGTCTGGTTTTGTAGAAAACATTGGACTACGGCCAAACAGCCCGGGAAGGAATTTTAACAAAAACTATTTCTTTGTTGCCGATAACGTTGTACACATATATATAAAAAATATGCATAAATTAATGGCTTGTATAAGTTAATGATTGATCTCTATTAAGTAGTGCTCAAGTTTCCAAAGTTTTAATATTATGATGTCCGTAATTAAAACATCAGAGCAGGTTTAGTGTGTACAAATAATCTTTTGATTCTGTTTGGATTTGCGGCTGTTATCGTTTGTCATAGAAAATACCCTTGTTAAAACATAAAACGTTGCAGGTAAACTACCCATTTCCCTTAACCGATCTTCACCAAAAACAATAGGTCGTGAGTACTCTACAAATCAGGGCTGTATGCAAAAAATTATTTGATTCTGTTTGAATTTGCGGCTGTTATCGTTTGCCATAGAAAAAAATCTGTTATCTTTGTATAAAAGATAGACACACAGACACTTTTTCGAAAAATGACTTTTTTTCATGTTTTGAGTGTCGTACAATCAGAATCTGCAATAATCTCAAACACGATTTTTTTTCCCATCACCATACTTCCATTTTCTTAAGGAACATGGAAGTAAATATCGGTATGGGGTCATATACATGACTTCCATGTTCTAAGATTTATATTTAAAATCATATTCGAAATGAAATATTTCCATAGAAACTACGTCTTTCTACTTATTGCTTCAGCATTAACCACAGTACTGTGGTCACTAACGTATACCACCTCACGTTTTCGCACTCGATTTTCACCGATGATGGCAGTCGATGGCACTGCCGAAAAGTCTGGTTTTGCAGAAAACATTGGACTACGGCTAAAGAGCCAGGGAAGCAATTTTAACAAAAAACTACTTCTTTGTTGCCGATAACGTAGTACACATATAAATATTTCTCCCCTCCACCTTCAACTATAATTTTTAATAATAGAAAATTACCTCCACCCCGTTCACCTAACTTCTTCATTTATAGATATTTCATCTACGTTTCTACAGTGGATTACTATGAGCTTCTTATCAGGATACTTTATTTATATAAATTAAGTACTTTACTCTTGTTAAATCATAAAATGTTTCAGGTAAACTACCCCTTTCTCTTAACCGATCTTCTCCAAAATCAACAGACCTTCCGTCCTCAACAATTCAGGGAAGCATGCAAAAAAATATTTGATTCTGTTTGAAAGTGCGCCAGTTATCGTTCGTCATGGAAACATTTCTCTTGTTACAACATAAAATGTTGCAGGTAAACTACCCCTTTCCCTTAACCGATCTTCACCAAAATCAGTAGACCTTGAGCTCTCTGCAACGCAGGAAAGGGTGCAAAAAATTATTTGATTCTCATTGAATTTTCGGCAGTTATCGTTCGTCATAAAAAAATTACCCTTTTTAAAACATAAAACGTTGCTGATAAACTACCCCTTCCCTTAACCGATCTTCAACAAAATCAACAGACCTTGAGTTCTCTTTATTCAAAAAGGTATGCAAAAACCTAGTTGATTCTGTTTGAATTTACGGCAGTTATCGTGCGTCATATAAAAAATTACCCTTGTTAAAACATAAAATGTTGCTGGTAAACTACCCCTTTCCCTTAACCGATCTTCACCAACACCAATAGGTATTGAGAACTCTACAATACAGGGCTGTATGCAAAACATCATTTGATTCTGTTTGAATCTGCGGCTGTTATCGTTTACTATAGAAAAAAATTACCCTTGATAAAAAACCGTTGCAGGTAAACTACCCCTTTCCCTTAACCGATCTTCACCAAAAACGACAGGTCTTGGGTACTCTACAATTTAGGCCTGTATGCAAACAATTATTTGATTCTGTTTGAATTTGCGGCTGTTATCGTTTGCCATAGAAAACACCCTTGATAAAACATAAAACGTTGCAGGTAAACTACCCCTTTCCCTTAACCGATCTTCAACAAAATCAACAGACCTTGAGTTCTGTATAATTCAAAAAGGTATGCAGAAGAGTAGTTGATTCTGTTTTAATGTACGGCAGTTATCGTTCGTCAAAAAAAAAAATTACCCTTGATAAAACATAAAATGTTGCTGGTAAACAACCCTATTCCCTTAACCGATCTTCACCAAAACCAACAGGTTTTGAGAACTCTACATTTCAGGGCTGTATGCGAAATATCATTTGATTCTGTTTGAATTTGCGGCTGTTATCGTTTGCCATATAAAATACCCTTTTAAAACATAAAACGTTGCAGGTAAACTACCCCTTTCCCTTAACCGATCTTCACCAACACCAACAGGTATTGAGAACTCTACAATACAGGGCTGTATGCAAAACATCATTTGATTCTGTTTGAATTTGCGGCTGTTATCGTTTACCATAGAAAAAAATTACCCTTGATAAAAAACCGTTGCAGGTAAACTACCCCTTTCCCTTAACCGATCTTCACCAAAAACGATAGGTCTTGAGAACTCCACAATTCAGGGCTATATGCAAAATATTATATGATTTTGTTTGAATTTGCGGCTGTTATCGTTTGCCATACAAAATACCCTTGATAAAACAAAAAACGTTGCCGGTAAACTACCCCTTTCCCTTTAACGATCTTCACCAAAAACAATAGATCTTTGGTACTCAAGAAATCAGGGCTGTATGCAAAAACTTATTTGATTCTGCTTGAATTTGCGGCTCTTATCGTTTGCCATAGAAAATACCCTTGTTAAAAAAACGTTGCTGGTAAACTACCCCTTTCCCTTAACCGATCTTCACCAAAAACAAAAGGTCTTGAGAACTCTGCAATTCAGGGCAGTATGCAAAATATTATTTGATTATGTTTGAATTTGCGGCTGTTAGCGTTTGCCATAGAAAATACCCTTGTTAAAACATAAAACGTTGCAGGTAAACTACCCCTTTCCCTTAACCGATCTTTACCAAAATCAACAGATCTTGAGAACTCTACAATTTAGGGGTGTATGCGAAACATTATTTGATTCTGTTTGAATTTGCGGCTGTTATCGTTTGCAAAACAAACAAAATTACCCTTGATAAAAAAAACTGTTGCAGGTAAACTACCCGTTTCCCTCCCCGATCTTCACCAAAAACAGTTATCGTTTGCCATAGAAAAAATCCACAGACAGACACACAGACACACACACAGACACTTTTCGAAAAAGACTTTTTTCATGTTTTGAGAGTAGTACAATCAGAACCTGCAATAATCTCGAACACGATTTTTTTTGCCATCACCATACTTCCATTTCCTTAAGGAACATGGAAGTAAAAAGAGTTACTATTATATTATACAACAGAAAAAAAATAAAACAGCCTAAAATTAAAAGATTAACAAAATTCCTCATCAACTTTTTTCGACCCTCTGTGCGGATGGGGGGGCCGGTTTCATTCATCCCCTCCCATAAATACTCCTACTAGTCTACAACGACATTAAATTAAAGACAATTTCATGCACAGTCGGAAAGACCATTTTGTCTTTCACTGTCATTGATATTTTGATGTTTTTTAGTTATTTACAAAAAAAAGAAACGTTAAATCAGGTTCGGTAAGGGATAGAGGAAACGTCCAAGCGTTATAACACTAGTAACATTTGTCGTAATATTGAAGGCGATATGAAAAATATTAAATTGTACATAATTTTGTATCTACAAAAAAATTTAAGACATTTCTCCAAAGTTTTTCAGCCCTTTCAACGCCCTTTAAAATCATATTGCCTTAACCAAACTGACACCATAAACCCAGAATCCTAAGTGTTTCATCGTAAAAGACTGAAATATGTACTAAATATGTTACGTTGTAGTCAGCTTGGCAGAAATCTTAATTCAAAGATGTAAAAAAAAAACTGTCCCATATTTTCTTGTCTTGCCTATAGATGGAGGCATTCTGACATGAGAACAGGTTTCTTATTAACATTGACTTCTTGAAACGAAAGGAGATTCTTTGCCTGTAAAGAACGACTCAAAATGTTCCATGCCAATTTCAACCGTTTATCCTTCCCTACAAATATTTCTCCAATTATATATTATATATACTCCATATAAATAATATGTATTATATATATATATATATAAAGCTTTATAACTAAAGGTTAATAAAATATATAATTCAATTTTTTTAACGTTTAGTTAATATTGTTATTATCATCCACTGCGACGGCACCCTACATTAGGAGCCCTCCAACAGCCGATCTTTTACAGTGAATTTTTATTCGCTGTACTATTTAAGAACCAGCGAATATAGTTTGACAGATTATAAATCTCTTCTTCGCTTACCAATTCAGTTACAAGTAATGAATCATCTCTACTATACGTAGCACGATCAAAAATCACATAGAACAGGCCGTCCCATAGACAGACGCGTGTGTGCCCACCCACACGGACACGTGTCGACTGCAATACGAGTGACTAAAACGTTTCTTTGTTTACTTACGGCACGGAATACCTCAACAACTACCTGTGACATTATGTAACTGGGCCCAAGGAAGCGTGACAGTGACAGTGACAGTGACAGTGGGAGTATCGCACGGTGATTCACGTGGGACCCGCCGCCGATCGGCTGCTGAGTCACCAGGTGTGGTCGCCTTATTGTGGATTCCTTTCACGCATCGCATCATTTATTTGTTCATAAATCTGTTAGTGTGTCGTACGCCCGGCGTCATGTCACTGTCACTTTCGTTGCTATTGTCTGCCGAATACAGCCGGCCGGCGCTAACGCACCCTGGGTCTCAGCGACTTCACCATTACCTTCCCCACGAATTATTTCCGCGCGCACTTACATATAAACTCTCTCTCTCTCACTATTTATTTATCTATCTATATCTCCCTCCCCCTCACTCATATCCGCTCTATAGCGGTTTCACTCTGTTCCGGCTGACATCTCGTCTAACAATATATTGTTATATCTCGTAACAATTTATTGTTAACAATATCTCCGCGCGCGCGCGCGCGCGCGTGTGTGTGTGTGTGTTCAAACACTTTTTGCTACAGTCTGTTTCTTGATGTATATAATATATTTAAAATTTATATTTACTTTACCTCAAGATGTTATTTTTCCCTTATTTGGAACATGTTTCAGGACCCTGGGTGTTCCCATCATCAGCCTTCCTAATTTTGAGTGTTGTGAAGTACTTGTGTAATAAATGTCATATTCAGAAATATATGAATCTAATTTGGCCGCACATGCAATAAACACTAGACATGAATTTTCAGACATAATCAACATGACACTAATAAAACACATACCACACAAAGGCACCATAATGAACATTTGGGAAAACTTACAAATATACAAACATAAAACACAAAACAAACTAATACCTGAACAAATACAAATCATTACAAAACATGACACAATTTTCAAAGCACTCAACATCGAAAATACAGAAAATACTAATATATACACTACAATCACACACAATAATAACAATTTAAAAAACCAAAAACCAATAACAGCCAACCAGCACACAGGTACTCCACAAGATTCAAAATTAGGAAGGCTGATGATGGGAACACCCAGGGTCCTGAAACATGTTCCAAATAAGGGAAAAATAACATCTTGAGGTAAGTAAATATAAATTTTAAATATATTATATACATCAAGAAACAGACTGTAGCAAAAAGTGTTTATTTATATATATTGTTATACCAAACACTTGTTTCATATCATATTATATGTTTATTTCTTGCTATATCAATCAGTGCGATCTCATTTACCTACTTCAAACAAATATTTCAATATTATATAATAATATTATTAACTATAAAATGAGGATTCTGGAAGCAAATAAGAATGTTCTGGAAAGAAGTAAGGAGAACAGAGTAAAGCAAAGGCAGCTAAAAAGGACGAGAGACGAAAGTAATGAAGAAGAAGTTTATAGTGCAAGTGCATTTTGAATAAAAACATTACAAAACTTTAAAAGCGATTTTCTGTAAGTCCGTATTTTCATATTTAGTTAGCCTACATATAACTTTACACTTAAACGTGGTAGAGACTTGAATTTTTTATTATTTTGTTTGTGTCATAACACTTCTTACACTGGACCTAAACTTTAGTATGATATCTTATGTAAATATTTATTATGTTTTCAAAAAGAAGTAAAAATTTTGCACTTTTTAAAACACTTTCTTTGAAAAATCACCTTAATTACTCTTTTACGAATACGTATATTTAATTAGATTCACTGCATGCTCTATGTACTTATCTTTCAGTGAAAAAAGTTTCATAAAGATAACTTCAATGGTTTTTTAAATGAATGTGCCTAACTGATAAGCGACACTCTATTTAATTAACATGGGACAGGCCTTCACGACCTGGTTTCCTTAAAGAGAACATGCTTCAACTTTGCTTAACATTGTGAAAAAATTAATAAGTAATCTGAGATGTAATTGAATCTATTGGGACCGAGTGCTATATCAGTTTGCGACCGGTGCATTCTAATTCCACATCGACGCGACGTCACGATCTAGCAAAGAGGAAGAAACCAATCTACAGTACAACAAGCGAGACAAAAGAAGTAAAATAAACGTAATCAGGATTGAGTAAAGAAAGCGGCGGCTGCAGAAATAGGGCGCGAGACAAACGAGGCGAGACTTGTGATTCTATTAAAATTAAATCCCAGTGCTGAGTAATGAAATCATTGAAGTGGCTGGCTGTAACTGTAGGAACTGATTGTCGCGCTGGAGAGGAGAGTGTAAGCCCCATAATAACAAGACCGGAAGTGAATGGTAGGATACAGTTTTGAACTGTCTCTTCAAATTTAATTAAAACAGATTTGTGTAATTGTCTTATTAACCCTTTCAGTCACAGTGTCCTATATCTAGGACACCATATTTTAAAGAACTATGTGTCTGTCCTGGACTGCAGGTTGAGATGCTTTTCATACTGTACTATTTTTAGTGCCTTTCTCTATTCATTAATAACATGGAGTACTCTATCCTTGAATTTACTCTATTTGGAGGAATGTAAAATACAGCTGTTCATTGGCTTTGGGTATCACAAAAACCCTGGCTCGTATAATATTTATAATGACATATCATACTTTTTCAGAACGATTAAAAAATTTTTTAAATAAAAAATAGCCTTTAATATATTGGAATATCACTTGAAATATTGATATGAATGTAATTTGTTAACAAAGAATGCTTTTAAAATCGTGTCCTAGATATAGGACACCGTGACTGAGACTACCACGGTGATTTAGGACTACCAGAAAAAAAGGTAACGGACCTTATTCATTTCCGACAATATGTTGGGGAATCTTTGATTATGTCAGGAAAATTTGTTCAGAAGAAGAGAGGTAGGCCACCAAATTCAGGAGAAACAAATTCACCTGTCCACACAAAAACACGTGTTCCTGCTATTAGGCCTGTCGTGGATGTGAGGCATGACGGTTTGGCCACTTACCGGAGAATAGCACCAAAAAAAATAGAAGGCTGCAAGGGGAAAACATATACCTTCTGCTCAAAGTACAAAGTGCCTTTGTGTTTTTCAAACGAGAGAAATTGTTTATTGCTCTTTCATTTCAAGTAAAATAAATCATTTTTTTTTGTATTGTAAACCGCAAAAAAATCAAAACTTTTTTATGTACTCCTGATTTTTTAAAAGTTTTTATAATGTTTATGTGCTTTACTCTTTTTTATCGTAAGTATTTAATGCTGAAATGTAAAGTAAATGTGAAAATAAAAAAAAGTTTTAATTTTTTATTAAAAAAAATTGTCAAATTTTCCGCGTTTTCAGTCACGGTATTCAGTCATGGATTATATAGGACACTCCATGTCTTGGATATGGATCATCCAAATCCAAATATTTTTGCATGAAAAAATGTAAAAAATTAAGTTTAGTAAGTGTACCAATTTTCATAATTTTCTGACAATAAATAAAAATTCGTGACTGTAAGGGTTAAAGGGCGGATCGTTGACCTGCCGAACTGTACTGTTTCATACACTTCCTTTGTCCCTTTCGCTATATATTTTGGTGACAATCACGTTTGGTCCGGACCTAAATGTTAACACTGGAATGATGTAAAACATCTCCCCGGCTGTCCCTTGAAATAGATTAAAGCCATGTTAAATATGAGTTGCATTCATATGACTATTTCACCCGAATTTGATTTTCGGAAAAACTGAAGACTGTTATGCAAGTTCTGAAACTTTCACGCCGGCTTCAGTATTGTTGAAATTATTATTATCAGCGGGGCTGTTGGGCCGTGGTCCCCAGTTGCCGTTTTTGACAAACGTTTCGGTCCCACCATCTCTGGCGGGCACCGTTCCAGTCTAGACACCGACAATGGGCTCCGACGGTAGGTCGAAACGTTCGTCAATAATGACAAATTGGAAACCACGGCCTAACAGCCCGGATGATAATTAAAATTTAAACAATAAAGATTGTTAGTTGATTATCGTATAAAGTTCCTTTTCTCGATTTACTGTTAAATTGAATTACATTGTATTACTATCGAGATATTTATTCTCACTTGAAACGTGTTTCGGGAACCATGTGGTGTACTCATCGTCAGCCATATTGGTTCGCTGTCTAGTGAAATATTCAAGCTTTTCGTTAAATGTATGCTGCAGGTTGCGATTGTGAATACACAATCCAATAAACAACAAAAATGTCCAAGTAATAATGTGTATGTATTTAACTAAGAGTGGGTGATAGGTTATCGTCCACTCTCTTTATTATTGCGCAACATTATGCCATTAAAGACATAGATCACCGAGGAACAATACTAAATAGGGCAAACCAAATATGTGCTTACGCGGACGATGATGTGTTAGTAGCAGATCAAGACAAAGGCTAGTTGAGGTATACTAAAAGATGAATAAACCATCCACTGGAATGGGACTGAACGCAAATATCAGCAAAACTAAATAAGTTACATACTGATTTCTGCGTCACAAAGAAGAAGAAATCTATAAAATTTATGCATAGAGGATAATTCATTTGATAGTTAATAAGTTCAGGTATCTGAGTAACATGATAGTCGTGTAATGCCGTAAACACGACAGTACATGACAGGATACAATGAAGAAACAGGGCATATCGTGCAAACATCAGACTATTGAGAAGCAAACTCATTAGTTGTCACACACAAATAAAAATATATCAGACACTTATCCGACGGTTGTTACTTATGGAGGCGAGACATGAACACAGATAAAAAAAGGAACAAGAAACACTAAGAAGGTGTGAAAGAAAGACAGTAAGGCGTGTTTATGGCCCGGTTAAAGAAGATAACGAATGGAGAATAAGAAATAACCAGGAAGTAGATGAGTTATTGAATCATGAGGGCATTGTAAGATTCATAAAGGCTCAACGAATACAATGGCTAGGTCACCTTGAGCGGACGGATGATTAGCGTATGCCTTAGATAATTCTCAGGGCGCAGGTCTACAAAAACAGAAACAGGGTCCGACCTAGGATAAGATGGTTGGATGATGTGCTGGAAGATCTCAGAAGAATGGATATGAGGGGTTACACCGAGATGGCAATGGATAGAAGACTTTGGAGAAGATTGGTGTTGGAAGCCAGGGCTCACGTTGCGGTGTAGTGCTGAATAAGAACAACAAGAACAAGAACAACAGGAAAAGAACAAGAAAAATGAAGAAGAAGAATGTGTTTGTGTGGGCGCGCGCGCGCGAGGCAGTCGGAGGATAGGCACGATGCCTTGACGTGTCAGAATTATTATACAACTTAGAGAAGTGTATAATAAATACAGTAGACTCTCGACTATCCGGCCTCCGTCCTATTTTTGACCTACGTGCCGTGTGCAAAACACAAGTTGCGACATGATTTCCCTCCCGCCCTGCTACCTGCTCTTTGTTTCGTCAGTTGTGTACCGGATTTCAACAATAGCGGAATACGTTTGCCACTGTTCCTGGTTACGTTCGTAAATTGTTTTTTGGTATGCTTCGTTGTTTTTTAATTGAAGATTACGAAATGGGTGATAAACGAAAAAAGGTTGTAGTGACTATGGAGGAGAAACTACGCGCTATAAAATACTGGACTCTGGGGTAACCCAAAAACTATTGCTTCGGAGTTAGGAGTTGGGAAATGTACAGTTGGTGACTAGAAGAAAAACCGAGGAGAAGTTGAAAAATGGTGTGCTGCCCAAGCTACTGGAAGTTATTGCACACTTCCTCTGCGTACGCTTGGGCCCAGAAGCGCAACACAGAATATACCCAAAATAACATAGTATATCATAAAACCAACCAAAACACTTATTACTATTTATATCTCTCTGTACCTAATAACACACTATCCAAATATACTTAAATCTTAACATAATTCATAAAATGGGGGGTGGGTCTGAGTAAAAAATTTGAAACCCCAGTTAGTGAACAGAGTCGAACCCGACTCGTTTATTTTCAAATGATATGAGCCTCGAAACCTTGCGAAATTACAAAACAGTCAGCCAAAGTTAATCCAAGTTAATCAATCAGCACTGAGTTAACCCAACTCCCAAAAACTAAATGTCGAAAAGACTAAATACTGAATAAATGGTAAAATAAATACTAAACTTCAATAATTGTACAATTTACAACTTGGATAACGAATTACTGGATATGAAACGGTTGCACAGATCAATACTGGTTTACATTAAATGGTGTTTAACATACAAGCGGTGATCAGTTTATGAAAATTCTGACACTGTTGTTTCACAAAATATTCGCAAAAGGTTCTGGTATATGTCACTTAAAGTGAGGAAACTAGTCCAGCACTATTTTCATTATTAATTTCAGTATGACTTTCACTGGAAGCTGTTAACTGTTAAATATTACTTGACACTCCAGCGAGGTTCACTCACGGCCTGCCGTAGCTGGTCGCAACGGGTGCACGTGTCTCAGCTCGTGCTCTGGACCATGCTGGAAGATCGTTGGTAGAAGGCTACGTCGAGTCTATGTATTCGTATTGTCGCTCCCGTACGTCGGACCAAGTTTTTTAACTGAAAATTTCACATCTTTTAGTTTGCTTTATGCACCCGCACAGCTTAATTAGTACTGCCACATTCATTCATACAGTGCGCAGTCCCAAATTTACCAATTTCCAAAATTACATTATAAAATTACAACTTCAAATTATATATACAACAAATACTGACAATACGCTTTACATATCTTAGTTCCCTTTTCCTTTTTTTTTTTTATTAAATTGACTGACTGAAAATGATTTTAGTCAAGGCTGACTATTACAAACAGGCTACGTCTTGATTAGTTATAAATACAATTTTTTTTTATAGAAATTACAAGTTTTCTTTTATTTTACAGACGTAATGGACGAAAATTATTCGTCTCCCAGCATTGATTTATGATAACAAAAATCATATTTACCTTGGTAAACGAAGCTTCTTACATAGTGTGTTGAAAGTACGGCTCTGTTCACAAAGGCGGTCTGGTGTTCGACTGACAAGATTTAACCGAACAAACGGCTCCGTTAGCAAAGGGAACGACGTGACGTCAGGCGTCGGGCAAAGTACGATTCGTCGATCGTTGCATTCGGTCGAAGCCGAATAATCCCAACAAAGTGGAATGAAAGTAAGAAAAGCCATGCTAAAAGGTAAGCATATAGAAGTTGAGGAAGCTTTATTTTTGTGGTATGAACACTTAAGAGGAAAAGACTTTCCTGTTACTGGGCCGATATTGCAGGAAGAAGCATTGCAATCTAAGTGACAAATAGAAGGAGAAGATTCAGAATTTACTGCCAGTGATGGATGCCCGATCGGTGGAAAAAAACGATTCGGTATTCGTCAGATTACCATAAGTGGGGAGGCTTTATCTGCTGATAAAGAGGCTATACCTTTGTTCAAAGACTATCTTTTTTAAGCTTGTTGAAAAGGAGGGAATTTCTGGGGAGCAGTTGTACAACTGCAAAGAGACCGGTTTAATATATGAGATGCTTCCTAGAAAAACGCTTGCATCAAAAAAGAAGCCGCTCCACCAGGATACAAGAAAAGCAAGGAACGAGTCACCATCTTGGCTTGCAGTAATGCAACCGCCAACCACAAGCCTAGGTTGACTTTAATAGCAAAATCAAAGAAACCTAGAGCTTTTAAAAAATTGGAAAATCAGGAATCACTACCCTTATATTACACACATCAGAAGAAAGCATGGCTGAATTCAGAAATCATCCAAAATGAATTCGTAGCGACTGTAGAAAAAAAATTTGAAAGACAACAATTTGCCGAGAAAAGCTGTGCTAATTCTTGACAACGCACCTTCGCATCCGGCCACTGACGAACTCACAAATGGAGACATCAAAGCTTTATTTTTATCAGGCAATGTGACGGCTGTTTGTCAGACGATGAACCAGGGCGTCCTTGAAATGCTAAAGAAAAAGTATCGCCAGCGTCTTCTCAGTTCGCTGATATCAGCGCTTGATAATAAAGAAGACTACTTAACCACTCTGAAAAAAATTTACATGCTAGATGTCATAAGGTGGTTGGCCGCAGCATGGGAAGAGATTCCAAACATATCACTTGTAAGGTCTTGGAAAATTCTTTTGGACCATGAAGATTTCAACCTTGAACTCGTGTGTGAAACGGAAGTGAAAGATGAAAAGGATAAACTTGTTTTGTTGCTGGAAAAAGTACCGGGCTGTGACGATGTCAATGCAGAGGACATTAAAGAATGGATGCAAAACGACGAAGTTGATAAAATCACTGACAACGATATTGTGGAAATGGTGACACAGGTAGAAGAAATAGAAGAAGAGGAGGAGGAAGCATCTTTAAATGACAGAAAAAATCTCATCCCACATTCGGAAAGTTCAAGACGATTGAGGCAGCGCTGCAGTACATTAGTCAGCAGGAGGAAGCGACGCCAGCTGATATCATCTGTTTGCGTAAGTGGAGGGACACTGCGTCGCGGAAGAGATTTAAAAGGGAGAAGCAAGGGACTGCTAGATATCAAGGAATTTTTCAAAAACTAAAAGCTGTAAGTTTTGACTCTTTTATCTTAGGCCTACCTTTTCACATTTGTGTAATCATTTATCAGTCAACAGCAAAATAAGTTTAAATCATTTTTTTAAGAATTAGGGCTACGTTTTACGTTAACGTTTTGTTTATTTTACAATTGTATGTATTGTACTGTTGTTTTTTACTGATAGAATATTTATTATATGCACCACGTTGGTTGCCATTTATGTGTACTGTAATTATTTTAACAGGTATGGTAATTATGTAATTATGACATGTACCTACTGTTATTATGTTTTTTGTTTATCAGTACATGAAAAGAAACTCTCTCTCAGGGTTAATGATTTTAAGCTGTTTGATCGTATTTACAATTGTATATAATATCTTCTTTTCTTTAAACTAAACCAAATACAGTTAATATGTAGTATTTTGAGAAATAACCATGTAAAAAATAAATACCAGACTAATGTAACTTGACTGATTCTGAATTCTTCCAGCTGCCACGGGTTCACTTCTGGTTGATGTTTATTTTTTTTCAAAAGCAATATCAGGCTTGGCGATCCGTTCCTTCACACAAATTTCTTATTGTTTTCACTGCTGAATGTTGTTTTCTAGGACGACTGCAACACAGATGTCTCCTCGGAATACTTAATTATCTTTTATGGCCACTTAAACTATTCTTCAGTCCAGGATTTCCCTCTTCTATCGGCGTTCTATTACGGATATGTTTATATTTCTCGTAATATTATTTATTTATTAAATATTAGTTTATTTTACTAAACTCAATAGGAATGTTGAATCTCTCCTCCTGATTGTTTACTTTTATTAACTTCATAATCAAAACTCTGGTATCACAAATTAAATTCTTTTACTGTATTTTCTTTTACATATTACATTAAACTTGATGATGTACAAATGTCATTTTATGAATTTAAACTCTTCATGCTACTCTTATTAGATATTAATTTAGACTCTTCAAGCTACTCTTAATAGATATAATTTTAGACTCTTCATGCTGTTACTATTAGATATAAAATTAGACTACTCACATTTCCTTTCATCTCTATACAATACAATTTTTTAACAATTTACAAATTTGCCACTTTGATAATTCCCTAATTTCTTTACATCTGTTTATCATATACCTATTAAAAACATATATCATTTTTCTATTTCTTATTAAACATCTTTATTTTACCTCTAATATTCGTAATTCTAGTTGTTATTTATTAAATTATAATTTTATTACTATTTACTCTTATTATAACATTCATTCCAATTTCATATATTCTTTTCAGAACATATAACTGAATATTGTTTTATATCATATAGGAATCGACCTCTATGTTGACTGGGCGAGTCGATAGTCCCAATGTTTTTATTTACATTTTAAATCAGATGTTCCATTCAATACAAAATCTGCATCCTTTCTCTTTTAAAATTTATTACCTCCCTATTATGTACTGTGTGCATTTTAACAGCAGTACATAATACCTTCCCTTATTTCATAATTTCAGAGACAATTTTAGATGAAATTTTGAAATAACCAACATAGTCTAATTTTAATATTTAAACATCTGATTAATTAATTATTTGTACCTCACAAAATTCTTTTAACAAATTGGTTTTTTCTTTTATTAATATTACAAATATAGTCCATCATTATCATGAATCACGATATCTTAAACTCTTATTTATGACTTAAAACAACATTAATTAAACCAACTGGTTTTACATCAAAATAATAAATAACAAATAACAATTATTCCTAATTTTATGGCTAAAAAACTCAAAAACATGACTAAAACATTATCTTTCTTTTAAACCTCACCTTCCCAATCCTGGTTATACATTTCCTGTATTCTTTATTTCAGAATTCCTACTCCTTTATTTATATATGAAATTATCTGTTGTATTACTATTATATCTTCTTTCCTTCTTAAAATCAATTATTTCCCAAGTTTAAATCTTACTTCTATAATCATTCTTGTGACATTCTTTATTAATTATACATTTTGGATCTGGTTTTATTTATTTATCTATATTTATTTGTGAGTTTTCCCTCTAATATTTAATTTTCCTAAACCTCCCTATCATTATAACTGAAATCGAATCGGTGGTGCACTATCGGTTTACCAAATACCGTCGTCCATTACATACTTTCTGAGAGCAGAGGAACATCATCTCTGCCCAGTTAAATGATTGCTGGAAAATTCTACAGTCAATCTTCATTAACAAACCTCGTAAGGTAGTCATCATGTGACCTTCAATAAAATAATTAATAATAATAATACTCTAGGGATTATTCACTGTACTATAACTCAGATCATATTATTTCTTCATATTAATTCTTCCTTCTGTTATACATTTCTCATCTCCAATACTTGGTTATTTTATTGACATTTATTAATTGGCTTTCTTACAGATAATTCTTAAATATTTTTTTTTTATGTGAATGCGAATGGACATCTTATGGTTCGTTCTCAGTGTTATGTAAGGTTTTGCCGCGACCAATATTTATGTACTTTCGAGGGCCTCGTGTGCAAAAACTATAAGGATTACAGAATATCTAAAACTATGACTGGATAGCCCGTTTCGTCGACTACCGGAAATGGTTTGTCGCGAACGGAGGGGGGTTGCGAGGTGACGTCACAGCGCTGCGCGTGGGGGTCTAAATTTAGGCTTGTGTGGGCACGGCGCGCGCTCAGTTCAGTTGTATCTCCGGAACGAGTTGGTCGATTTTAGTGATCGAGGTGTCTACGGAGAGCTGAGAACGTGAGTTAGACGTTAATAACACAAGAAATATAAAATTAACATTGGAAATCAGAAAATATTGAGATATTTTGAAAACGCCGCATCCTCAGAAGAGAAAGAAGGCTGTAAAATCTGGAACTCCGAACAAAATGCGTGCACCACGACTTACAAATATAGAACGTTGTCGGCTACGTCGATTGCAACAAAAGGAATTGGAAAGAAGACGCCAGAATTCGAATTTGGATGGTGGAAGTGGAGCGCCCAGTACAAGTAGCGAGTGCGTACAACGTTTGGAGCAACCTAGCACTTCGTCATCGTGTCGAATGGATTTGGAAAGTGGTCCAATAGACGTAGAAAGCAACGACGATTCCATTGATGTGCAGGATGACAATACTGAGACTCGTACGGACGGTAACATCGGTCCGTCAATGGCGCGTTCAGACCTTTCGCTCGATTTGACAAATAAGTATGCTGCATGCAATCGCCACTTTGTGAAAATGTTCTTTGACAATGAATTTGGACTTGGTTGTGATGTTTGTAATCGACTTTGGTTCAAGAAGGATCTTAAGCTCGTTAAAGTTAAACACTGTAACATTTTGCGCAGCGAGTTCCCCGACCAAGTAGTGGAGGCTATGGTAGCATGTGTAAATTGCCGTCGATGCTTGGATACTAATAAAATCCCATCCATGAGTGTGTCTAACGGTTTCAAATATCCTGATCGGCCTAAAACTTTGCCAGTGTTGAGTCCGGTAGAGGAACGGTTGATATCACCTAGGCTGCCTTTCATGCAAATTCGCCGACTTCGACGAGGGCAGTTATGGCAGTTATTGGTCAAGTAATAAATGTTCCAGTTGATGTGAACAATATGGTGAAACAATTGCCTCGACAGTTGGACGACGATTATGCGATAAATGTTAACGTCAAGAGGAAACTAATGCACAAATCGTCATATTTGAGCGGGTATGTTCGGAAATCCAATGTAATGCAATGGCTGCAGTACTTGGTGAAACAGCCGTTGTACCGTATGTATGGAATTACCATCGATGGAACTTTGTTGGACAATATATGTGTCGACAGAATTGACGATGATGGGGATTGTGTAGAAGAGGCACCAGTGTTAGACTCGTATTGCATTGTGGCCAGGCAACATACACTTCTGTGGAACGAGGAGAACTGTCTTGATATAGCGCCCGGCCAACACAGTACGCCGTTGAATATTGTGTACGATACACACGCCGAGGAATTGTCGTTTCCAAATATTTACTTGGGTATAGATCGTCGCTACAAAGATGGTGTAAGAGTAACTCCTTATGTGATGGCCACGAGTGAAATTAGACGTAAAGATCGGCGAGGTGTGACCCCACAACACATCTTGTATATGGGGATGAAAATCTTGAGAATGAGAGTCGTCGAGGGAATGTTTCATACTTTCAAAACGTCCAGCACAGTTAATGTGACTCGTGCTATGTTAAATGATGAGGAGTTCATACGTGATTGCTTGGAAAAGAATTTGTCATTTCTTAAATCCATTCCAAATTCGATGCAGTATTGGCAGGATCGTAAGCGTGACTTGTTTGCAATGATGCGCCAGCTTGGGAAGCCTACTGTGTTTCTTACGTTGAGTGCAAATGAAATTCGTTGGCCAGGTTTGCTGTCGGTGTTGCATCGCCTAAGTGATTCGTATAAAGATGTGCAAAATGTTGAGGCACTTAGCAGATCAATGCGGTGTCATTTGGTAAATGAAGATCCAGTTAGGTGTTGCATTGTGTTTAACAAACTGGTCGACATTTTGATGGGTATGTTGTGCAGTAAGACAAAGGCGAATCCATTTGGTGATCGGTATCGAGTCGTTGATTACTTTAAGCGCATCGAGTTCCAGCATCGAGGCAGTCCACATGCGCATATACTCTTGTGGTTGAACAATGATCCTAAAGAATCAATCAGTGAAGATATGCCACGTACAATTGAGTTGATGAATACATTGGCGAGCGTATCGAGGGGAGATTTGCCTGCAGAGATGTACTCCAATCAAACGCACCAGCATACGTTTACTTGTACCAAGCGTGGAGAATCAACGTGTCGCTTTGGAATCCCGTATTGGCCAATGCGAAAGACAATGGTACTGTTGCCGCTCGCTAAAGGTGATCCGAGAAAAGCTACCATGCAGAAATCAGCTGAGCGTTTAAAAACAATACTGGAGCAGAAAGTGTATGACAGTGTTGAAGAATTTCTTGTAGACAACCATTTGACAGAGCGCAAATACCTCGATACAATTCGAGCTTCACTGCGACGGCCGACGATGTTGTTCAAACGTAATATGTCTGAAATTGTAACGTTTTGCCCATGTTACAAATCCAGGGAACCCATCATAATTGACACTAGCCAATTATACGAGCTGCCTACGTTGTAACGAACTGAAATTAAACTCAACACAATTAACAATAATAATTAAGCTAATTATTAGGACACAAGGGAAGGTATTTCACTGATTTATGGACTCACTTCAATGTGTAATAAGATGACTTCTCTTTATTAACAATTGATATGAAAGGATCCCATAACATAATTATTTATACTAAAATATTCAAAAGGGTTTTCTGGAAAACTAGGGATCATATTGATCATGTACTTTTACCTCGGATCCGAGTTTACTTTAAATATTGTAAAGACGTCTGAGTAATACTATGCTCATCTAGGAGCTTGCAAGATTACATTTACCATTTGAAGAATGGTATTATTTACTAAAGGGATTATAATTAACATTTATATATTAACGTTACAACGTATGATTTTCAATATTACAGTATACATCTTTTTGGTTTCATTTATTGTTTAAAGAAAATTATAGTCTTTGAAAAGTCTCTTTCATCTATAATTTATGTCTCAAATGTAATTAACTCTCGATAGTCAAGCTGTCGAGTGTTTCATTTATTGTTTAAAGAAAATTATAGTCTTTGAAAAGTCTCTTTCATCTATAATTTATGTCTCAAATGTAATTAACTCTCGATAGTCAAGCTATCGAGTCACCTTTACAATACGTTGTGCTGTCCTCGTCCTGGGGTGTCACACTTGGGAATTCTGGTAGTCGGCGTCGTCATCTGGGTCGTGTCTTCGGCGAATACTTTATAGCTGGTTCACTGAGGAGATTGAAGTAATGCTGGTTAAAGTTGGGGTAGATCCACGTAGGTCCTGGTCAGCGTCGTAGGGGTCGTAGACGTCCATATGTACAGTTTATGCAGGTCACATATTCACATGTAGAGTTGTACTGGAGTTTACATCTTGAGTAGAGACGTCATCTTGCTTACGTGTTGTTAATTTTTCTTAACTTATTACATTTCTTAACAAAACCTTTCTACATTTTATATATTAAAAACTTGCTCCCCACGTTTTGTAGTGGTAGCTAATAGTTACATTTAACTTTAATCAACACATTTCTGAAGAGCTCTCGCTCGTAGGTGTGCACTGTCTGACGGCTGCATAATAACTCTTAACTCGATTCGACTGGCACATTACAACGAAGCGGAGCGAGTACTCCGAGATAATATAGTTCCTATTTTTATTTAAATTGACATTATTGTCACAAGAAGAAACAAATTATTTATACTTATTTAATTTACGGGAATTATTTTAACTACTACTCGTGCCTTCAAATTACTAATTACAAACATTACGATTTTTATACATTTCTAAGTTACAGACGGTTCGCTAAGCACGTTGAGTCCGGAATTAAACAGGTCAACGCATGATGACTTACAAAAGGGTTAACTGTGATTTAATAGCTTTTTACAATTCGATTTTTTTATTAATTGTTTAGTTAGATTTTCCATTTAAATCTCATACTTATTCTGAGTTAGTACAGGGGCATTAGGTTTAATAGTGCGATTTAAAAATACTTAATTGCTTTTTAATTTTTTTTTATTATTAAATATTTTATTATCAATTAAATCGTCACATACTCCGCCGCTTAAAATCCACATTAAGAATTTTAGTGAGGAGAACGCAAAATTGGGGACTTGGAGTATGCTCGGTGTCAATGTGTGGAATTTCTCTCACATTGTTATTGGGAAGTGTTATACCCATTTATTTCTTCTCTACAATACAACATACGTATATATTTTCTTATAAACTACCTTTTTTCATTACATAAAATTCACACTTAATATCTACATTTTAAAATACAAAACTCTTTCTTATGTCTACTATTTAAATCTACTACCGGTTTTTTCTTTGGGTTATAGTTACTCTCTTCATAGAGTAATTTTCTAAATATTTTGTTATTTAGAGCTCAGTTTAGTGGTCATTGAGTACTCATTTACTTATCTTTCGCTGAACTGGATCTCAGGTTGATCAGGCCTCATTTCCAAATTCTACGATTAACACTTAGCACGGTTACTGAGGTATAAGATAACTTCACTACCTAGTATTACCTTTTCTATTTTTGGTTATGCTATTTCCTCTTTTCTTCTTATACAATTTTATCTGCGAAATATGTGTTCTCCGCACATATTCTCGAGTCGCAGGTTCGTACAGGGCTACTGTAACTGGAGTTAAGTACTTCTGGATTTGGTAAGGACCACACCATCGGTATGACAGTTTAGAGGTGGTCTTATCAATTGCACTACTAGTCGGGTGAGTCTTGTACATTACTAAGTCACCGACTTGGTACCTAGCTGCATTGCTATGAATATTTCTCTCGTGGTATTTTCTGGATTTCTCTAAGTTCGCTCTTAAATTAGCGCGAGCTTTATTCCATATTTGCTTAATCTGCTTATCCTTTATTTGCGGAAGTAGCAGGTCGTGTATTTTCCATTTAGTGGACAAGGGGTGGTTTGGTTTGTATTTATACAGTAACTCAAACGTGGTCGACTTGAGTCCTTCGTGATAAGCTGAATTAAAGGCGTATTGTATCCAGGATAGGTTTTGGTCCCACGACGTATGATCGTTCGCATGGTAGGCGATTAAAGCAGATTTGAGGTTTCGTAGATACCTTTCAGCAATATTACCTTGCGGTCGATACTCCGTAGTGGTAATATGGTCTATTCCTAACTTGAAACACATATTCTTAAATTCTTTCGCTTTAAATTGTGGTCCGTTATCTGACACTATAAGTACAGGTGTACCGTAATCTTTAAATAATCTTTCCTGTAATATTTTTACAGTCGTCGACGCTAATGTTCGCCGCATGGGATACATCCAAACAAATTTGGTGAACGAATCTACACAGATGAGTAACATAGTATTACCTGATTTCGATCGTGGGTAAGGACCTGAAAAGTCTAAATAAAGTTTAGAGAAAGGGGTCTTAGGGATTTCTGAAATTAATTGGCTTACCTGATTATTTCTTGCCGGTTTACTGAGAGCACATAAATTACATTTTTTTACGAAACTAGCTATTTCGCTGTTCATATTGTTCCAATGATATTCCTTTCGAACACGATGTATAGTTTTATTGATTCCCATATGGGCTCCAATGGTAGATGAATGGAAGTACTCCATCAGCATGGGCTTAATCATATCAGGGGCGATTATTCTTAATTCCTTTCCATTTCTAATTTTGTGGCATAGTACACTTTTACTTAATACGTATTTCTCGGATTTAATACCTTGCGCAAGTTGTTCTATAATCGGTTTCAGAAGAGGGTCTTGTTGTTGATATAGGGCAATGTTTGTAAAGGCAAGAGGGAATTCAGTAATTACGGCGTTAGCAAGGGCTGTTTCCGGATTCTCCTTGTTTCCGGGAGTATTTGTGGGCGACTGGAACATACGGGACAGGGTATCAGCGACTACGTTTTGTGTACCTTTAATATGCTGCACTTTGAATTTGTAGCAGTTTAACCTCAATACCCATCTTCCAATACGTCCTAATTGTTTAGGGTGATTCAGTAACCAAGATAATGCTTGATTATCAGTTTCCAAAAGGAATTCTTTATGTTCTAGAAAGGGTTTAAACTTCTCAAATGCAAAAACAATGGCTAAACATTCCAATTCATATGCGGAATATTTTCTTTCTTGGTCGCTTAAGGTTCGCGATGCATAACTAATAGGTAGTCTACTGTTTTCTATCTCTTGATAGATGACTGCACCTAACGCTACACTAGAACTGTCGGTCTGCAGTACGAAAGGTTTCGTGAAATCGGCTAGTTGCAAAACTGGGGGAGATATGATGCTTTCTTTGAGTTGTTCAAACGCATTTTGGTGTTGTACGGTCCATTCAAACTTCGCTCCCTTCTTTCTTAAGGAATTCAGCGGTGCTGCTATTTCGGCAAGATGGGGAATATACTTGTGGAAATAATTTACGATTCCCAAAAATCGGGCTATACCTTTTGCATCTCGCGGAGGTGAAAATTCTCTGATGGCGCGGGTTCGTTCGGGGTCAATGCTTACTTTTCCATTCGCTTTCACGATGTGACCTAAGAATGAAAATTGTGGGACGGCAAAATTTACTTTTTTGGGGTTAACAGTTAATCCTGCTTTTTGTAACCGAGATAACACTTCACGTAGGTGTTTAAGATGTTGTTCCATTGATTCGCTATAGATAACGATGTCGTCCAAGTAGTGATACACATATTTAAATTTAATGTCATGAAATAGCCTTTCTAATAATCTACTACATACGGAACTTCCTTGAGATATTCCAAAGGGTACTCTAGTAAATTGGTACAGGTTAAAAGGAACGGCAAACGCGGTTAGACGTTTGGATTCTTCCGACAGGGGTATTTGGTGAAAAGCTTGATTCAGATCCATTACCGTAAAGACTTTCGCTTTCGTGAAGTAATGAAAAGCACTATGGATGTCTGGAAGAGGGATAGATTCAAATTCTATTCGTTTGTTTAATTGCCGGTAGTCCACAACTAGTCTGTGTTTATCGTGACCTTTTGGTACTAAGAAGGAGGGTGATGAATATGGAAACGTAGAGGGTTCAATGACTCCTTGTTCTAACAACTTGTTGATATGGTTTCTCATCACTTCCATCTTGGGAGGCGACAACTTGTATGGTGGTAGGCGTATTACTTTCTGATCGCTCAGATTGATCTTATATTCTATTAGTTTCGTAAGTCCTAGCTTAGGTGTAAGAACTGAGGAAAATTCTTTTATTAATTTCTGCATTCTCATTCTATCTCTACTTTCTAGATGAGATAATTCAGACTCTTGGTGTACTACGTGTGCAGTAGACGATCTAGTTCTTTCTTGTTTGTCATTATTACAATCAAAATTATACTTCCATGTACGGTCGAATCGAAAATAATATTTCTGCTCATAGATGTCAAGAATCATTCCCGTTTTACTGATAAAGTCTGCTCCCAATATTAAGTCGGGTCCTAATTCATTACATACTAACATAGTAAAAACCCAGGTTAGGTTCTTGATTTTAACTTTAATGGTAATGCTCAGTTTTATTATTATATTTCGTTTATTGGTGGTAGCACATTTTATATTCACCGCTTGACTCCGTTTTATTTACTAGGTGGTTTCCAATAATTTATCTGCTAACTCTTGACTGATTAAGGTTCTGGTAGATCCCGAATCAATTAATGCGATTGTGGAGGTAACACCTAGGTCAACTTGTATTAAGGGTAATAGACTCTTAGTCCAGTTACATTTATTTATCGCGTTATATTTTTCAAGAAACTTTCTTACGTAGGGATCTATTTCTTTAGAGCTTCTTTTCCTTCCCCCTTTTTTTTCCTTTTTGTACATTTCTTTAGGTTCACCGGATCTCAAGTTGCTGCGGAAGACACAGGATTTCGGGTCTCCCTGCCTTACATGTTTTTTGGATCAGGGTGTTTACGTTCGAATTGCTTGCTGTTACAGTTTTTACTTATGTGTCCATATTTGCCGCAATTATAACAGATGTGCTTATTGCGAGGAGGGTACCTAGTTTCCGTTTTAGATGGTGTTACATTTGACTTACCAGGGCTGCGCACATTGTGAGGTCTATTGAATACTCGCCTTTCATGCAGGGTTGTTATATCGGGCACTAGGGCTCGCAATTCATTTCTATTTGCTTCTGCTGATTTCATCGTATGTCTATTCTGATCTGAGTACCATACATTCGAAGAATGGATACTGCATTGTTCTAGATCCGCAAAGGTGTTAGGTCGATTTATCAAAGCTAAACGAGATCTTTCCTCTAGTGACAATCCTACTAAAATGGTGTCAACCATCTGTGTCTCATTCCAATCTACTTGTAGTAGTCGAGATGACTCCCTGATGTCCGAGATGTAATGGGCTAATCTCTCGTGATTTCCTTGTACTCGTAGTACGGTCTTTCTTTTAAGTTCTTCATAAATTCCGGTTGGAATAAAGTACTTTATTATTGAGGTATGCAGGTCTTCTACTGGAAGGGTAGAGCTTAATGCTTCTATCACACGATTCTTTAACGGGGGTTTACATTTCGGTAGGAGAACTTGCAAAATTTGCCAGTCATTCAGCTGCTGTAGATCTTTTATCTGCAGGAGATATTTGATGAAACTTAGTAGTTTGGAGACATTTAATCCATCAGTGTAAGGGATTTCAGTTAAAAGTTTCTCCACAGGATGAGTGATCTTTCCATAGAGGCCTGCGTTATAGTTCAAGTTTGGCATTGCTTTAGGAGGACGATATGATGCATTCGGGGTAGCCAATTCGTGCGTTTCGGGGCGAATCTGGAAACGATTGGGAGGAGGGGCTTCAAATATAGTCGGGGCATTTAAATTTCTATCAGGGTATTGCTCGTGAGTAGCTTGTATTTGCGATACGGCGGGTGAGTCGCGATCAGTGTTAGGTGGAGGTAGATCTGTAGTAGGGGATTGAACTGGGGAGATGTGTAGTTTCTTCAAGGACTTCTCAATTTCATCCATTCGGAACGAGTCGGATTTTCTTCTTAACTCATTGATAATAGTGAGTAATCGACGTAAAGCTTCGTCAGCAAAGTTTTGGACTTCAGGAGGTATTTCCGTAAGATTAGGCCAGATCAACAAATTTTTCATTCGCCGGGTTAAATGCTCTATTCTCTGAGTAGTCCGCAATATTATCGTCGGAGATTTCTCGTCTTGGAGGGTTTGAGACAATAAAGTTAGCTCGCTATACTTGGCATTACAAATTTCTCTCTCGCTCTCATAATCGAGCCCGCTTAGGTTGCTTAATTGCGCGGGTGTATCAAATCCACTTTCGCGTATTGACTTACGCAATTCCGCGACTGTTACATTCGCATGGGGTAGACCACGCAAAAGAGCTTCATAAGACAGCTCGTCCTTTAATAGTAAATCCGGATTAAATTGTGCCATTTTTTTTTAATCTTATTTCTAACACATTAAAACGTACTTAAAATTGATTTTACTACACTATACACTTACTACATAGACAAGTTCTTTCTTGGGTAAATCATTTGCATAGTTCTCAAGAGAATAATTTCTCTTCTAAGGGAGAGACAGAAATTCGACACACATAGTTCAATGTTAAATCAACGATCAGCTGTTTGCTGGAATGTAGGTCACCCTCGTTTATTTAGTAAACAATGACAAGGTAGTTGTATGCGTGGGAACGCGAGGATTACGCACACGTATTGTTCTCTACACAATGCCTCAGCCTATCTTTCTCGACCGGTTTTAACTGGACAGGCCAGTCGGAGTAAGGGGAGAATCTAATTCAACAAAACACGCTTTACAAGTTTCAGGTGTATTACGGTTATAACAGTCTGAGTTTAGTAATTAATTCTCTTGCTTTCCACCATTAAATCTTTTTTTTTTTTTTTTTTTTTTTTTTTTTTTTTTTTTTTTTTTTTTGTTAACAAAATTCAGTTACGAATTTCTTTACACGTAATTAACCGGGTCTACTTTACGCAGGAGTTTATGTTTTTGGTTTTACCGTGACGACAGACAAACACTTACATTCTATGCAGGCATATTCATGAAACTACAGGTCTTGAATTGTCACAATATAAACCTGTTAAAGACTGAATAGATTAACAAGCACTAAAATTCATGTGCGTACTTGCATTTGGCGTCATACAATGATATTTCAAGTTATACAGACTATCCTTGTATTAAATTACGTATCTTAAAATAAATTAATTTTATGAAAATTAATATTACAGGAAATACAGTAACTGAGTGCATAGATCAGATAACGAGTGCAGAGAGTTATCTATTTTACTACGTAACAATTATTTTAATTATCAGAGTGACGTATGTTTGTTAGCGTCACGATGCTTACAACCTTCTTTAACTCAAAGCAGAGTGTGGTCATGTTTGTGACACTCTGTACATGATCATTTCTTTAATAACGAAAGCAGAGTGGCGCATTTTTGTAACGTTTTGCCCATGTTACAAATCCAGGGAACCCATCATAATTGACACTAGCCAATTATACGGGCTGCCTACGTTGTAACGAACTGAAATTAAACTCAACACAATTAACAATAATAATTAAATTAATTATTAGGGCACAAGGGAAGGTATTTCACTGATTTATGGACTCACTTCAATGTGTAATAAGATGACTTCTCTTTATTAACAATTGATATGAAAGGATCCCATAACATAATTATTTATACTAAAATATTCAAAAGGGTTTTCTGGAAAACTAGGGATCATATTGATCATGTACTTTTACCTCGGATCCGAGTTTACTTTAAATATTGTAAAGACGTCTGAGTAATACTATGCTCATCTAGGAGCTTGCAAGATTACATTTACCATTTGAAGAATGGTATTATTTACTAAAGGGATTATAATTAACATTTACATATTAACTTTACAACGTATGATTTTCAATATTACAGTATACATCTTTTTGGTTTCATTTATTGTTTAAAGAAAATTATAGTCTTTGAAAAGTCTCTTTCATCTATAATTTATGTCTCAAATGTAATTAACTCTCGATAGTCAAGCTGTCGAGTGTTTCATTTATTGTTTAAAGAAAATTATAGTCTTTGAAAAGTCTCTTTCATCTATAATTTATGTCTCAAATGTAATTAACTCTCGATAGTCAAGCTATCGAGTCACCTTTACAATAAGTTGTGCTGTCCTCGTCCTGGGGTGTCACACTTGGGAATTCTGGTAGTCGGCGTCGTCATCTGGGTCGTGTCTTCGGCGAATACTTTATAGCTGGTTCACTGAGGAGATTGAAGTAATGCTGGTTAAAGTTGGGGTAGATCCACGTAGGTCCTGGTCAGCGTCGTAGGGGTCGTAGACGTCCATATTGTAAAGAAACAAGTTATTCTACAATGTGTTGTTGCGGGTGTTTAATTATATTCGAGGATGTTTGAAAGCCCCACTGTTGGGTTCGCCAATTTGTAACGTATTATCACTAAGATCGTTTGGGGTTTTCGGGGTTTAATTCAGCTCCACGTTGGTAATGCGCCAATTTGTAATGTATCTCTGTTATAAGGAAATGTTTATTATGTAGTCTTATAGGTGACCTGTAACTCAAATTTAATAGACAAATATATTTATTATGGTGTTATTATAACCTTTATGTATACCATAACACGGTTTTACCTAATTACTCAATGTTTACGCAATATCAATGATATACTTCATGTATTTAATTAATGAATTAAGAATTCTCGCCAACCCTAGTCAGTCCGTGCTGTGTAATTCAATTCAAAAATTGTGCAGGAAACACGCTAGTTCGGTAATCTCACGTTCTACCAGCTGTTGACTATGAGCGCTGTTATTCGTAATTGGTTTGCTTCTAGGTTAACTGGTTCACCAGATTTTAATCACCCTTTTACCTGTAAATTACTCCACCCACAACATATAATACCTACTCTACAATAACATAAAACATCATCATATACAAGAAGGATTCTTTATTTATTTTGTACTTTAATTCAAACTAACTGTGCTCTTCATGACTACAATAGAGTTATATCGATTATACAATGATGGATCGATTGTTTAGTTGACCAGGTTCCTTTTATTTTATACAAATTAAATATAATATTAAATATCTCTTATCCCAGGGTACGTGTGATTCTTTTAACGATTAGTAAGGCCAGGTAATGCAAAATTAAGGTTACTTAGTATTACAAAATGTTATTAGTTCTTACTATATTAAAATTAAAAATAAGCTGGTGTTACCGGGTTGATGACTCTCAAGGCAGCATTGTACGTCTGCAAACAGTTGAAGATTACAATTTAGGTTACTTCCATCCAGAAAAAGTGTTCCGATTCTTAATAAAATTGACGGTGTGATGTACTGGAAAGCCCCGGGAACTCTTCTGACCTTCGTTCTTCCCTTACGATCCTTGTGGTTGTCGGTCTCGGTGAAATTGGAGTCGTATTATAACTTCCTTCTTGAAAGTGAGGTTTATTTCTTCAGAAACAGGTCCTTGTATATTGTTTCTATAATTCCATTAATTTAGGCTTTTTTCTTCCATCAATTAGTCTCCTGGTTAGATGGGAAATCGGGTTTAATACTAAATTCAACGGAATTATTTGATGAGTGAAGTAAGAATTTCTCGACCTTTTGGAGGTATTTGGTTATATTTTTGAAATCTAATTTATTTTATTATTCATCAGTTTGTTTTATAGGATTAGGTTTCGACTTTAATTTATTAATTTTGATTCATTTTTGTTAATTTGTATCATCCTTTTTAAAAGTGTCTCCTCATCTGAACTCAATAGCATATAACAATCGAATAATTGAAAATCAACAAGATTTTTTACATTTTAGTTACCCTAACAACCACTACTTTCTGTCATTGGATAATATTTGATATCCTAGAGCCAGAATTATAAAATATTACTACTCCTTTTTAATAAAATACTCCATGCTTGGAATTATACCAAATTACCTAAAACTCTCACCCAATCTACCTTATTAAACCGTATATGTTTTACTATAGTTTCATTGGACTGGACTTATTAAAAAGGTATCAATTTCCTTTTACAAATATTAAATTTAGGCCTATAGGTTTTCTTACAACTGTTATAATATTGTTTGGTTTTTAACTTAATTTTCTTTACCTGACCTACTGTACAAATAGTCATTGGTTTATGGCTACATACATTAATTTATATTTCCTGGTTTTAATTTATTATATTAATTAATTCATCCTGGAACCCTTCATTA
Source organism: Magicicada septendecula (assembly GCA_034769895.1). NCBI lineage: Eukaryota > Metazoa > Arthropoda > Insecta > Hemiptera > Cicadidae > Magicicada > Magicicada septendecula. The sequence goes on along the minus strand of CM068374.1, from coordinate 364,441,702 downwards.
TTTTATAACATAATTATAAGAACTACTTGTCAACTTTTAAACACTTATTGCCATCCTGGCCAAGTTTACAAACATTAATTCAAAACAATTTCATTAGTCAATTTCAGTCAATACATTTAACATAATAAAATACCTAACACATGTATTTATACTTAATTGTCTAAAGACAATTTTAACATAAATGAAAGGAGTACCACTGACTAAGTACTTCTATAAAACAACAGTTCCCTCTTACTATCCACAAAACATAAAATAAATATCCTGTAAACACTACCATGCTACAGCATAACAACAAGTACAATTTGCAACACATTAACCATTAATTGGAATAGTATATACTTCATTACTACATATCAAACTCCTCCCATTTGATGCAATGTTTATATTTTACAATCCATGTTATTTATTACATCTTTTAAATTTATGTACACCTCAGATGTATTAATTACTTCGTAACCTTAATATTTGGGTATTGTTCTCAACCATAGTTACTTCATTTTTTATGTAACGTTGGGGACCTCAAATCTGTTACGTTACAATATGTACAGTTTATGCAGGTCACATATTCACATGTAGAGTTGTACTGGAGTTTACATCTTGAGTAGAGACGTCATCTTACTTACGTGTTGTTAATTTTTCTTAACTTATTACATTTCTTAACAAAACCTTTCTACATTTTATAATTAAAAACTTGCTCCCCACGTTTTGTAGTGGTAGCTAATAGTTACATTTAACTTTAATCAACACATTTCTGAAGAGCTCTCGCTCGTAGGTGTGCACTGTCTGACGGCTGCATAGTAACTCTTAACTCGATTCGACTGGCACATTACAACGAAGCGGAGCGAGTACTCCGCGATAATATAGTTCCTATTTTTATTTATATTGACATTATTATCACAAAAAGAAACAAATTATTTATACTTATTTAATTTACGGGAATTATTTTAACTACTACTCGTGCCTTCAAATTACTAATTACAAACATTACGATTTTTATACATTTCTAAGTTACAGACGGTTCGCTAAGCACGTTGAGTCCGGAATTAAACAGGTCAACGCATGATGACTTACAAAAGGGTTAACTGTGATTTAATAGCATTTTACAATTCGATTTTTTTATTAATTGTTTAGTTAGATTTTCCATTTACATCTCATACTTATTCTGAGTTAGTACAGGGGCATTAGGTTTAATAGTGCGATTTAAAAATACTTATTTGCTTTTTAATTTTTTTTTATTATTAAATATTTTATTATTAATTAAATCGTCACAAAATCCACACCAATACTTTCAATCCGTGGTTAGCCAGAGTGTTGGGCTCAAATAGTAACTTGCAATTTATACTGGACGAATATAGTTGTGCGACATATGTTGTAGAATATGTTAACAAGGCGAATCGTGGAATAAGTCATTTGCAACGAGAACTCATAAAATTACAAGAAGAGAATCCGGAGTTGGACTTCACCGAGTTAGTACGCAAGATTGGTGTGAAAGTTCTTAATTCGGTCGAAATGTCGGCACAGGAGGCGGCCTGGTATTTGCTTCGTCAATCGATGAGCCATTGTAGTCGTCATGTTGTGTATATTCCAACGGTGTGGCCACAAGAACGACAACGATCAAGGAAATTGAAACGTCAAATGGACTTGGAAAATTTGGCTGATGATAGTACGGATGTGTGGACCAAAACTAAAATCGAACGTTATGAGGAACGCGATGAATCGTTAAAAGATCTATGCCTCGCTGATTTCATAGCTTGGTATTCTGGAAAGAAGTCAGTACAACAGCAGCCAGACGAATGTGACGATCCAAACGCCGATCAGAATGATGAGGTTCGATTTATCAATAAGAAGCGGTCAGTTCCATGTGTTATACGTTACAGACAATATGATATAAGTGATGTGGTCAATTACAAACGGGAAATGGTTACGCTATACTATCCGTTTCGAAATGAGACAGTTGATATACTCGATCGTAATAGGTTTGTCGAGATCTATGACACCAACGAATCTGCAATTCTTACTAAACGTCGTGAATATGAGTCCAACATAAATACTGAAGAAGTGATGAGAGAAATTCAAGAATTATATATTCATAACGATATAGACGAAAATGCGACAAATGAGGAGCAAAAAAATCGAGATAATTTTGTGAGTAGCGTGTTGAATGATGGCAACCAAGAGAATAACGATGACATCGATGCAGCACAGGCTTCGTCTGTGGGCATATCTGCTGTACGAAAACGATCGAATGTGCTTTCAAAAGAAGACTACTGCAAACTGTTACGCAGTACTAATAAACGCCAGCGAGAATTCGTATTGGAAATTATACATCGGATCTATACATTCGGTTCGCCGCCAATCCAAGTGTATCTCACTGGGCCAGCCGGTAGTGGCAAAACTTATGTGTTACGTGTAGCCAAGGAGACCTATAATCGATACACTCAACAACACACTACACGACGAGATGCTTACATTGCTTGTGCGTCGACTGGAAAGGCCGCTGTAAATTTGCAGGGTACGACCGTTCACTCTGCGTTTCGTATAAGTCTAATGCGAACATCAACTTCATTGCCCCATGAAGCTTTGCAGTGTTTCCGAACTGCCTTCGTTGGAGTAAAATGTGTAATAGTTGACGAAATAAGTATGATTGGGTCCGATGTTTTCAATAAAATCAACTCTAGACTGAATGAAATTACGGGCGTATATGATCAACCATTTGGCGGCATGGATATCATTCTGACTGGAGATTTTCGGCAATTACCGCCTGTAAATGCTACCCCCGTTTATAAATCACCACGAAACAACTTGGGTGGGTGCGTATTGTGGCAATCAGTTGATTTCTATCCGCTCACTCAGGTTATACGACAAAGCGACCTCTTATTCTCTAAAATTTTGACGAAGATTGGTGATGGAAAACGTTTAGACTCTGAAGAAATGGCAGCGATCGAGTCTCGTTTCAGAACAGTTGAATGGTGTAGGGAACACGAACCAAATGCAATACGTCTCTTCCATAGAAATCATGATGTGGATGCTTACAACCGACTTGAATATCAGACAGAATTTGTAGCAGTGTCTCCGATTTGATCACTGGCTACAATAACAGCACTCAACTTGGCACTGCACGAGTCAAATTACACAAGCTCAGTGTGATGGAAACTGGCGGTTTGCCGTATCTGCTTAATTTACAGAGTGCTATGCCTTATAGGCCTATGATTACAACTAACATTGATGTGGACGATGGAATTGTTAATGGTGCAATAGGAATACTTGAGTACATCGAAGAAGTCACTCATGAGACAGCAGTTCAATTAGTCCAACAACGCGACGAGTCTACACAAATCAATCCTTATATCAGATTGTGGCTACACTTTCCACAAGCCCACATCGGCAAAATGGCAAGACTAAAAGCAGCACCAAGAGTAATTTGCAGCAATGGTCTAATAGATCGAACTTGGACACCCATCTGTATGCGTAGCGCTAACATCAAACTCGGTGGTTCTATAAGTTGTAAACGAATGCAATTTCCAATTGTACCCGCTTGTGCCATAACCATACACAAAAGTCAGGGAGGCACATTTGACACGGTTGTGTATGACTACAGCAAAAGTCAGCAAATACAATTGGTCTATGTTGCAATGAGTCGAGTAACAAGCATCGAAGGTCTTTACATTACGAACTCGCGCAACGACTTTAAATTCTATCACGGACTTGGTTGCGACAGCTCAACTGTTAGAGAAATGCGAAATGAATATCTGCGACTCGAGAGCCATCCACTTAATACACTTACCAAACGTGTTGAACTGTTTATGAATTGCTCCGACAGTTTGATTGAAGACGACACGATTGTAATATTCTTCGTTGGAATGAATGCGCAAAGTCTCGTTGCACACAAACTTGACATTGAAACGGATCCTGTCTTAACGAGAGCTGATTTTCTTATGGTTTCAGAAACATGGATTACAAATGAAGAGTCTGTGCAGCTTGAAAATTATAATCTCATCTCATATGAACACGAAGCCATGGATAATAATCCCACTGAACAACAACAACAAAAGAGAAAGGCTGGCGGTGTTGCAATTTATCAACGTCGTAGCAACAAGCTATGTGCTATGCCTTTCAATATACCAAACAATATAACCCAACGACTTGGTGTATACGTGGAACCTGGCACAGGCGATATTGCATTGGCACAAATCACAGTCAACAATTCTTTCAGATTCATTGCTGCCTCATTGTATATTCATCCAAATGCAGAAACAAAATACATTAAACTTCTCCTCTTTCGAAGTCTTTGTAGATTTGGGCGCTCAATATCTAACGTCATTGAGGAAATTGAGCCCGACATTACAACGCCAATATTTCTTACTGGTGATTTCAATGTCGATCCCAACGATCCGAGAAATGATTGGCTGGTTCCATATATGCAACAAGAATACGATCTACAACTTGTACAAACCTCTCCGACTACACTTGGAAACACCACAATCGACTTAACGTTTGTACGTCAACTTAGTCCGACGATTATGCCCTACGTTTCATATTTAATTACCATCGACCAATTGTTCATAGTTTAGCCATTTGTACTAATGATTTCGATGAATAAATGTTATGTATAGCGTAATTTTCTTTCTTTCATTTCAACTTTCTTTCTGACAAACAAAACAAAAGAATCTTCCAATAACGAGAGTAACGTATGTAATTTCGCATTCACGAAATAAAGATCCGACGGGAGTATCAAGAATACTCCCTGAATATTTTTTTTCTTCTTTTCTTGTGATCCTTTTGACGGTTCCATTTTGGCTTCTTCATTCTCTTATTTTCCTTGGTTCATATTCCTTTATTGCTATTATAGCTTGTTATGAGATTTTGGTTAGTGTTATACATTACATCATGTAATTATATTCTTCTGACACAATCATTATTATTCCTTTTACATTCTAAATTACATTTCTCACTATTATATTACATCAGATACACTCATTTTGTTTTTTGGTTTTGATGATTTTTATTAGGTTTAATCAGTGTTATTTTTTTCTTGCTAAATTATTTTTCTCGTTTATCTTCAATAAGTTGTTCTTATTATATTTTGAATTTTGATATTCTTTTCCTTTCTTTTAATTCATAAAATAAAATTTTGTATTTGTAATAACTTCCATATTATGTTATTTGCATTAATAATTAATCCCATCATTGTTCCATTAGTTTGCTTTAGTCCATTCCCATAAAATCAGTCCCTTCTTTCCATATTTTCATCTTTAGTTCATCCATTGTCAAATACATAAGTTGTCCTTTTTGCCCGGACTATTATTGTTTTCAGCATGAATTCTATCCTTGTCCACTTTATCATTACTACCTTGTATTCTGATTTTTCTGCTGCGAAATCTTCACTCATTTCAAGACCTATTATTGAATTTCCAATCAATTCTGTCCTAATGACATATCCTTCGATCACTCTGTATTGCAATTTTTCGAACACCAAATTTTCAATGGTATCTTCGCCTGCTTTTAATACTTTGTTATCTAGTTCATTAACCAAATATGTCACTGGTATATCAACTATTGATGATATAGCTGATATTTTATTATCCCTTTCTTTTTCTGATGTATTCATTTTAAATATAAATTTCCTTAAGTTTTTATTATGATTTTTTAATTCTGTTCTTTCTCTATTATTAGCGATTGGGAGATTACGTACATTAACCAGCCCACTCTTAATCATATCTAATTCTTCCTGTGTATTTTTCTGTTTCTTGGGACGTCTTTTACCTATTTTCTTAGTCTTCTTTCCACATACTTATTATTCTCTTTGTTTCTGCTATTTTTCTTTTCAGCTAACAATACACTTTTGTCTTTTTTATTTTCTATTTCCTTACTACCTTCTATTTTCTGATTTATTGGTTCCTTTGGCTGGTTCCTGTCATTGTTTAATTCTTCCCTCCACCGCTTGTTATCATTTCTGATTTCTTCTACCATCTGTTTACGATCATTCATCATTTCTTTCACCATATGTTTACGATCATTCAACATTTCTTTCACCATATGTTTACGATCATTCAACATTTGTTTCCATGTTTCCTTATTTTCTTCAATGTGTTTACGATTAATTTCTCCGATTTCTTCTATCATCTGTTTATGACCACGGTCTACTTGTTCTATCAGTTCTTCATTATTGCTATCAATTTTTCCATTAATTTCCTCCTTCATTTGTTTGAAATTTTCGTTGGTTTTGTTATACCCTTCCATTATAATTCTCATCAGTTCCTGCATCTCTTCTTGTGTGAGTATTGGCATTTTCATTGCTTGTCTCTGGTTTTCCTTTCTCTGTTGTTTCAATTCCTCTTTATTTTTCTCGCTCTCTTCCTTCAATTGTCTTTTTAAGTCTTCGTTACTTTATCTAATCTCCTCCTTCAACACTAATACTTCTTAATTCATATCGTTGCTCTGGTTTGTTAGCCATTTTACAATCTTTAACTTAATTTAATTACAAGGAAATTTTTTATGCTAATTAAATTTAACAAAATTGTGTTATTTGGTGCTGGCTTAAACAAAATCTTTGCTTTCACGTATGGGCGCCATTATTTGTGCTGTTGTTTTTTACTGATAGAATATTTATTATATGCACCACGTTGGTTGCCATTTATGTGTACTGTAATTATTTTAACAGGTATGGTAATTATGTAATTATGATATGTACCTACTGTTATTATGTTTTTTGTTTATCAGTACATGAAAAGAAACTCTCTCTCAGGGTTAATGATTATTAAGCTGTTTGATCGTATTTACAATTGTATATAATATCTTCTTTTCTTTAAACCAAACCAAATACAGTTAATATGTAGTATTTTGAGAAATAACCATGTAAAAAATAAATACCAGACTAATGTAACTTGACTGATTCTGAATTCTTCCAGCTGCCACGGGTTCACTTCTGGTTGATGTTTATTTTTTTTTCAAAAGCAATATCAGGCTTGGCGATCCGTTCCTTCACACAAATTTCTTATTGTTTTCACTGCTGAATGTTGTTTTCTAGGACGACTGCAACACAGATGTCTCCTCGGAATACTTAATTATCTTTTATGGCCACTTAAACTATTCTTCAGTCCAGGATTTCCCTCTTCTATCGGCGTTCTATTACGGATATGTTTACATTTCTCGTAATATTATTTATTTATTAAATATTAGTTTATTTTACTAAACTCAATAGGAATGTTGAATCTCTCCTCCTGATTGTTTACTTTTATTAACTTCATAATCAAAACTCTGGTATCACAAATTAAATTCTTTTACTGTATTTTCTTTTACATATTACATTAAACTTGATGATGTACAAATGTCATTTTATGAATTTAAACTCTTCATGCTACTCTTATTAGATATTAATTTAGACTCTTCAAGCTACTCTTAATAGATATAATTTTAGACTCTTCATGCTGTTACTATTAGATATAAAATTAGACTACTCACATTTCCTTTCATCTCTATACAATACAATTTTTTAACAATTATCAAATTTGCCACTTTGATAATTCCCTAATTTCTTTACATCTGTTTATCATATACCTATTAAAAACATGTATCATTTTTCTATTTCTTATTAAACATCTTTATTTTACCTCTAATATTCGTAATTCTAGTTGTTATTTATTAAATTATAATTTTATTATTATTTACTCTTATTATAACATTCATTCCAATTTCATATATTCTTTTCAGAACATATAACTGAATATTGTTTTATATCATATAGGAATCGACCTCTATGTTGACTGGGCGAGTCGATAGTCCCAATGTTTTTATTTACATTTTAAATCAGATGTTGCATTCAATCAAAATCTGCATCCTTTCTCTTTTAAAATTTATTACCTCCCTATTATGTACTGTGTGCATTTTAACAGCAGTACAGTATTCATACTGTACAGTGTACATCATTTTATGTTTCCTGCAATTAAGTTAGACGTCATAAAATTTATCTTAAAATTTGTATACAGTATTTTTATTCTTGGACTTCCTTTTTCTGTAATAAATTTTTAAAACGTACAGTACAGTATATAACAAACATTTATAAAGTACTGGCCTGTAATAAGAGGTCAGAAAATATGAATAAGAGCGGGTTTTAGTATACAAAGTGTGTTTCTAATGGTATTGGTGGGGCAGGAAGTGAGTAATTATAGAACTCCGGCCTATCCGTCTTTTTTGTTATCCGGCCTGCCCTTCCGCCACATTAGGCCGGATAGTCGGGAGTCTACTGCAATATAATATTATAATCATATAATACTATATTACAGTAGAGAGCAGTACTACGGCATCTTGTACACTAAACGATACTTATCTCATGGCCCGAATTTGGATTTCCTGATTGCACGATAAAACTATATTAACCCTCGAATGACGCAACAATCCCAAGTGAAGTAGCTGTGGCATCGCCTCTACACTCACACGCACACGCGCGCGCCCGCCTCTGAAGGGGGCGCTGTTTACTTCGTTACAACCACTTTGTCAATATATGTACACGATGAGTCATTAACTCCGTTAGGGGTTGTTGCTCACCCCCATGCCTTGCTTGCTCATCCCTCTTGTCTACCACGCCCCTTCCCAGTGTCGTATTAGCGACTTGTTGTCGCCCCATCCTTCTTCCTAATTATTTCAAGACCGATCGCGGGTGTCCGTGATGTTCATGTTCCCGACTGTTGACCACCAGTGATTCATAGCAAACAGATACTGCTAACACATGTTATCGAAATGTATCCGTATAGTCTGTTGGAATTGACGATGCTGTATCTGTAAAACAACTACCGGGCTGTTAGGCCGTAGTTCAACATACAGTGTTTCAATTATAGTTACTATCTAAAAGCTGTACTATGACAGGAACCCCGTCAACATAAACTGTGCATTACAACACTCAACAAATTCACAACAAGAAAAAAAATATCGGTATGGAGAACCATACATGACTTCCATGTTCTAAGATTTATATTTAAAATCATTCACTTGAATTCGGTTCGATAATTTCTAACAAGTTAGGTGTGTTCCTTGTAGATCGAGTTTTATGTTTGACAAATTGAAATTAAATATTTCCATAGAAAGAACTTCTTTGTTGCCGATAATGTAGTACACATACAAAAAAATTATCCCCTCCTCCCTCTCAACTATCATTTTCATTTATAGAAAATGCCCCCCTCCCCATTCAACTACCCTTTTCGTTTATAGATATTTCATCTACCTTTTTACAGTGGATTATTAAGACCTTCTTTTCAAGATACTTTATTCATCAAAATGAAGTACTTTACTTTTGTTAAAACATAAAACGTCGCTGGTAAACTACCCCTTCCCGTAAACGATATTAAAAATCAATAGGCATTGAGTCCTCTACAACTCGGACACATATGAAAAAAGTTATTTGATTCTGTTTGAATTTGTGGCAGTTATCGTTCGCCATAGGAAAAATTCCACACACACACACACACACACACACACACACACACACACACACACACACACACACACACACACACACACATTTCAGAAAATGACTTTTCTTCGTGTTTTGAGGGTAGTACAATCAGAATCAGCCCTTATCTCGAACACGATTTATTCGCCATCGAAATTTTAATTAAAATGATTCCGACTGGACCGGACCACTAGGCAGGATTTCCTTATGGAACATGGAAGTACAAATTACTCTTGTTAAAACATAAAACGTTGCAGGTAAACTACCACTTCCCCTTAACCGATCTTTACGAAACTCAATAGCCTTGAGTCCTCTATAACTCGGGCACATGTGCAAAACATTATTTGATTCTGTTTCAATTTGCGGCAGTTATCGTTCGCCATAGAAAAAATTCTACACTCAGACACTTTTCATAAAATGACTTTTCTTCGTGTTTTGAGGGTAGTACAATCAGAATCTGCGCTTCTCTCGAACACGATTTTGTTCGTGTTCCTTACGGAACATGGAAGTCGTGTCGGCTGTGCCCACGACTGCCTTCTCCAGTGTGGCGGGAAAGAGGTAGTAAGTTCCCTACGCCTACCCTATAAACGCCCTGAAACGCAGTGATATTAGTAAATTATTATTAGAAATAGAAACATCGTATTTAAATAACGCATTCTGACTGGATCGTGTTGCACCCCGGATCAAGTCCATATCATCTCTACGTTCTATCTTGTACTCTGTATTCACACCCGACCTTGGCAAGCACGTCCAGGTGATTCTTGGAAACGGCCTCGGCAATTACTGTACTAGATCGACCTAGTACGTACACGCCATTGTAACGGCCATTAAATTTTAATTAAAATGATTCCGACAGGATTTCCTTCCGGAAGCTCGGAACTAGGAAACCTTAGGGACGTCTCGAGACGCGCATCCCTACAGCTCTGGTAGCGTTTGTACGCTGTACCGTTTGTCACGACTGCACGAGATGTCGTAGAACATATTTTTCTTTTTAACGGCCGCTTGTATAGAAGTGTTACAACGGCCGTAGCAAGCTTAAAAATTACACCACACACGCGTGTGCCTACATATAGGCTATCAGAGGTATAACACATGTAGGCCTACTGTAAATACCGGGTGAAGATCTTCTTCATCCTTCCGAATGAGTTTTTGTGAACTTTCGGCAGATTTTCCTTTTCCATCACAACAGTATGTTAGTTTTCATCCTGCCGTCGGGGTCTCGCGACGTCTCGGTAGATTCTCCTCTGCTAGCTTCAGACTGTTCATGGCTGCGTTATGTTGTAGGAGCGGCGTGTCTTTTTAGGTTGCAGCGTCAGGTTGAGCCCGATAATCAGGATAACTAATGCTGGTTTATCAGACTGATGCCTAAAAACTGGAAACGATGCCGCCGCCAACGCGTTTGTAGGAGGATGGTGTCTTCTACTGGCGTGGTACTGCCAACTCGGACGCCCCGTGACGGCATTCTTCTCCGTATCTGGTGTTACAGCCTTTGGTGGGCTTTAGCCTCCTCAACAATACTCCTCCACGCTTCCCTGTTCTCCGCCCTTCCTCTCCACCCTCTTATTCCCACGCTAGCAAGATCTTCTGTTACGCCATCCAACCATCTCATCCTTGGTCTGCCTCCACCACGTCTAGTAGTATATAATCTTCCCTTCAGCATTCTTTTAGGCATTCTTTCCTCAGAGAGTCTTTCCACATTTCTCAGCCAACGCAATCTGTGTGATTTGATGAATTTCACTTCGTCTTTTCCATGTATGAGAGCCTGTAGTTGGTCGTTTTTGCGTATTCTCCAACTGCCGTCTTCTCTTACTGGGCCATAAACTTTACGCAACATTTTTGCTCTCAAAGTATTTAAAGTATTTTAAGTGACGGCATTGCTGTATCAAAATCTGTGTAAACTGCCTTCCCTACTCTTATTAGGTGTTTCCTTGTGAAGAAGTTTTGGATCTGCACAGAGCTTCGAATATCTCGACAATCTTAAACGGGGTAGGATTTCATTGTCTTCTGAATCCTATATAATTTGCATCTAATGGCCAGTGGTAAGTAACAAGAAGAGGCCTTCATTTTCAACACTTGGCAAAGTCCAGATGCCACATATTTCTTTATGAGAATCACTCGGGGCCAAGAACTCACCCCTATGTACAGATTACACTTCTAGTACACGACGAAGGCATTTGGTTGGAAGAAGCTACTGAAAGTGCATACCGTTACTTTCCAATGTCCCAGATCTGTAGCATCTTCCACAAAACCTATATTTCTCCGCTTTGAAGGGGTGGATGTAGGGATGTAGAAAACATTAAATAGACGTCCCCGAGTTGGAATAATCGCATTGACAACTGACAAGGCCAGACGAAATCATCTGTCGCTGTACCTGATTCCTGACCGCAGGCACACAACTCGACACCTGTCGGGGACATCTGCCGCCATGACGTCACGCTCACAGCTCGCACCTGTGTTTTGTTCAATACGCCTTTGTTGAACAGAGCTAAACAGTTGTGTTATAAACCACTTCTCGGTATCATTTCCCTATATTACTGATAAGAGACAAAAATATTTTTCCCTGTCCCTCGATATAGTAGGACAATAGACGTTCTATTAATAAGTCGGAACACTGCCTGATTCGCAAGCTGCGCATTACTTCCTGTTAGTGCTATTAATCTCTTTAATTGGGTTTTCCATTTATTTATGAGAACTTAATAGACAAAGGCAGGGGCGTATTTACAGGGGACAGAACCCCCCCCCCGAGGGTCGAAAAAAGTTTACGAATTTTGTTAATCTCTTAATTTTTCGGCTATTTTATTATTTTTCTGCTGTGGATGCTAATATAATAGTAACTATGTGTTAAATATACAAACAGGTTTATTACATAGTATTTTCGTAAGCCTGTACGTTTTGAACATGAAATTCGGTCCAATTCTAGATATGCCGCTGGACAAGTGGGAATAGTACTTGGCTACTTATCTAGAAGTCCTTGTTAAACACAGAAACACCAAGGTGCGTTTACCCATCTCTCTCCTGTCAAGTCGGCTCAATTGTTGTTGTTACTACTACTACTACTACTACTACTACTACTACTACTACTACTATTGTTGTTATTATTATTATTATACTATTGGTTTTGTTGTTACGATTATTATAGTATAGCATCAATTATCAGGAAGTCGGCCACGCTAAATATTGTCCGAATGGGCTTGACATGGGAACCTGCAAAAGAGAATACTCCGTCAAAACCCTGACGGAAGCTTTCTCTATAAGAAATAAGACAAAATATTTCCATAAACGATGTCCCTAATGAAGCGATATATAATAAGCAGATTTCAAAGCTGACCGACCTAATGAAGGAAGCTCCAGGCTTTGAGGTATTTGACATTGAAACAGTGTCACTGTCAAGACCGAAAACATCATTTTGATGTAGTCGACCCAGGCTACACACTTTCACGGGTGAGGAAATAATAAAGCAAGTCCAGAATGTTCAGTGGAGGAAAAAAGGAAGAAGTAGACAGAGGGCGTCAGTTAAAGGAATGGTGAAGCGTTTCATCGTCTTGAGGTGGCTTCAGAAAAAATAAAAAAGCGACGCAATTCAGTTATCGTCGTTAAAAGATATTGCGAAACTGCGTTATTGGACTAAGACAGAAGAAAACTTACAATTTCTTTTCAAATTAACTGTTCTTATAAGATTAAAACACAGTATGTAACGTGTACAATAACAAGAACATCATGTAATGGACAATCTCTATGAAGCGACAATCATGAATCTGAACACGCAAGTAAATTTTCCTACCTAGGCTCACAAATGAACTACACTGATATTCAGGCGAAATCCTTAGTGGTAACCGATTTTACTATGCCTACAAAAAAAAATATCGGTATGGAGAACAATATACATGACTTCCATGTTCTAACATTTATATTTAAAATCATTTTCGAAGTGAAATATTTTCATACGAACTACTTCCTACTTATTGCTTCAGCCCCTTAACCACAGTACCGTGGTCACTAACGTATACCACCTCACGTTAGCGCACTCGATTTTCACTGATGATGGCAGTCGATGGCACTGCCGAAACGTCTGGTTTTGCAGAAAACATTGGACCACGGCCAAACAGCCAGGGAAGGAATTTTAACACCAAACTACTTCATTACTGCCGATAACGTAGTACACATATAAAAAATGATCCACTCCCCCTTCAACTATAATTTTAATTTATAGAAAATTACCCCTTCTCGTTAAAATAGCGCCATAGAAAAAATTCTATACACAGACACACATACACACACACACACACACACACACACACACACACACACACACACACACACACACTTTACGAAAAATGGCTTTCCTTCATGTTTTGAGGGCAGTAAGTTACAATCAGAATCTGCCCTTATCTCGAACACGATTTTTTCGCAATTATCATACTTCCATTTCCTTATGGAACATGGAAGTAATTAACGAAGTCGAAAGCACTGAACAATTTATTAAAATTAAATATATACGAAAGCATAATTAGACCAGTTGTAACACATGCATGTGAAACTGGGTATTAACGCAAAAAGACGAACAGTATCTAAGAATATTCGAACGAAAAATACTGAGAAAAATTTTGGGGCCAGTGCAAAATAACGGCGGGTCATGGAGAATACGAAGGAATCATAAAATAAATAATCTAATACAAGGAACTGATATAGTAAAGTTTATAAATAGTAGGATAGCCTGGCTGGGACACAATGAGCATGGAACAACACAGACCACGAATTTTTCTTATCCTTATAATAATAATAAAGTAGTAGTAGTAGAAGAAGATATTTACAATAAAAATTGCATATCTAAAAATTCGAAAATAAGGCTTTACAGTACAGTAGTAAAACCATAACGCCTATATGCAATTGAATGTCTAGCACTGAATTATAATTTAGACAAACTAGAAATATTGGAAAGACGAATTATTAGGAAAATATTAGCCCCACGAAAAACATCAGAAAGTTGGAAATTAAGAAGTAATTATGGAATATATCAAAGTATAGAATATATAACAGAAACAATGAGAAATAGAAGACTAGGATTTTTGGGACATTTATATAGAATAGACGACAATAGGTTAACAAAGCAGATCTTCAAATATCTGTGGGGGAAGAAGTCAACATCAAGTTGGATTAAAGAGGTCCAAAAGGATGTAGAAAAAAATAATATACACGCAGACACGCAGAAGAAACAATTGAAAGATATATTTTTCGGGCAAAAGTGTTAAAAATGGAAGGAGTCAAGGGTAGGAGAGAGAAAAATGCAGGTTCAAAGTGGAGTGAAGACGGGAAGAAGAGACATGGTGAAAAGATGAAAGAATATTGGAGAAAAGAAAAGAATAAAGAGTTGAAATCGGCATGTGGTCCTCAGATGGCCGAACAAAAAAAAATTATAAAAATAATATAATGTAGTAGTAGTAGTAGTAATAGTAGTATAAATTTCACGTAACATATAAAGACCAATTATTTTGATATGGAACTGTACGTGATCAAATCATATTTTAATTTATGATGTCACCATTAAATGTTTCGAATTAAGTTCGTTACATCCACAGGGTGCTAAAAATTTCAGTTCATTATTAGTATAGTTATTATGACTTTTGTCCATTGTCGAGTTGATAGTAGAGAAAAATGTATTTATTACAACTGTTTCCTCAAATTTGCAGAACAAGAGATCGGTTGATAAAACCAGACATGACGTAATCGCTTGCCGTCCACATGGTATCGCATCCGGTTTCCGGTATCGACTTCCTCGCCCCATCTTACTGTCGCTGTCACTGCTGCCTTTCAAATTTCCACTGCTACACAAATTTCGTTGAGTATAACAACAAACGTCACGTTTACGACACCCAATTCTGTATTTTATTAAAGCGAGACTGTTTCACGAAAGTAGCCGTAGCATCTCGAAACCCGAGTTGCAATTCTGTTTGTGACGAACGTGTAACGGAAATGACGTTCAATGCACTTACGGAAGTAGCAAAACCGAACGGTAATTTTATACTTCATTAATAAGTACGAAGACTGATAACAGGGAATAAAAATGAAAAAAATTAATGAGTTTAAAAATACCATTTGAAAATGAAATGTTTTATGAATTATTACTCAAGAAAAATGGGCTTAAATTAAAAGTCTAGAGAAGGTATCAACCTGTGACATAATAGAAAATATACCTCTCTGTCAACATAATAGCATAGAAAATATAACTAAACAACAACAATATGGCCAAACAAAGTAAAACATTTGAATAAATACTCCTCTCCAAACATGGGAATACTCAAGACCAAAATGGGAAACAGCCAGTAAACCAATTGAATTGGTAAAAGATAAAACCGTAAAAACATAGTTCCTTCGAGAAGACAAAATTCATGACAAACGTCAAGACTGCCTCTAAGAAAACCAAAATTAAATATGGTAAAGTTAACAAAACTGACAAATTTAAGTCTTTTCTTGTGTTATCCTCTAGCGCTACAGCCCCGACTAGTCGCCTCCATACACCTCGATCCTCCAATCCCCGATACCCGGATGGATACCCTCCTGAGGTCATCTTCTACGTCATGTAGCCACCTTCTTCTAGGTCTTCCTTTCCTTCTTTGCCCATCTATTGTCCCTCTAAGAATTGCTTAGGGCATTATGTCGTCCTCCATGCGCATCATATGTCCCATCCTCATAGACTTGATGAACCTCACTATGTCCTTGCCCTCTTAAGTTATGTACGTCACTATTAAGTAGTGTGCAGGTCTCCGCAGCATACGTCACAACTGGTCTTACTAAGGTCTTGTATAATCTAAGTTTGGTTCTTTTACCGACTAAACTGGATCTGAAATTTTCTGGTGGGGATAAAAAACTCTATTACCAGTCATTATACGATTTGACAAACTTACGTATCTAGGAGAAATAATTAAGCAAAACGTTTAGAAAAAGAAGTTATTCGATCAAGAGTTGATATAAAAAGCAATTCGCTCAGAAACACGTTACGTTATGCTGCGGAATGTCTGAATATCAACAAGCGAATGATGTTTTGGAAGAATTGGAAACCAAAGAAAGAAGAATATTAAGAAAAACAAGGGAGAACTATACAGAAGACGCCATAACAGTGAACTTTATACACATACCGAGATAATTACGGACAAAATTAAGAATAGAATTGTTTTTTATAGGCACCTTCAAGGCCTAATTCTAATAGACTCATAGGGAGACCTTTCAACTGCCTCGAAAAACTGAAACTGGATAATACATGGGTTGAAGAAACCGAGAAAGACGTAGAACTCCAAATTACCCAAGAGGACATCAAAGAGTGTTTACCACTCAGGAAAAGTTACATAACTTTGTAAGTTTCCAGCCAAAAACCCAAAAAGAAGGTCGGTGACGTTTCGACTGAAGAAAGAAGAGAGAAAAATCGTGAGGGAGAATGAAGGAGGTGAGGGAGAGAATGAAGAAGGAAGAGAAGAAGCAGCTGAAATAAAAGTGGTCCATGGTGGCTCATACGAACCGGAAAAAACGAAAGTTAAACATTTTATATAAGTTTTAGAAGACTAAAAAGGCAACTGATATTTTAGTTCCCTACTTAGTTAATTTATTAAACTGATTTCTGCAACATAAGGGAACACAATGTCTTTTATTAAATTAAAAAATAATTTAATAAAAGAATATAAACAAAAGCTTATCAAAAACTAAAGTTATGGCTTTTCTGGGGCAAATCATGTTAGAACAAAGATTGTCATACAGGACTCGTCAATAGAACAGGTACCAGATTTTAAGTATCTAGGGTGTATCATCACATACCAGTATCATTGCCAAGACGATAAGGAGGTTGAAAACAAAATTAGTCTCTTCCAGTCGCTTTGTGGCTGTATCATTAAACATTTAAAGAAAATACAAGGAAAGAGACGCAATTGAAATATTATAATGTAATGGCAATACCTCGACTACTGTATGGTAGTGAGACTTGGATTAGTAAGGGCAAGTAAGATATATCTAGAATACAAGGAGCGGAAATGAGGTTCTTGACGGCTGTAAAGGGTTGTACCAGGAGAGACATTATCATAAATTATCATATTAGAATGGAGCTAGGCTTAGCTGAAAGCTTAAATGAGAAAATCTCCCGGTACAAAACGAAATGGCGGTTACACGTAGAGAGAATCGAACCAACTAGATTTTCAAGAAGAGCCCTTGATTATCATCCAAGGGGGAAGAGAAGCGTGAGAAGACCCCGTAAGCGATGGTTGGATAAATTCCATTGAGACTGGAACAGGCTCTAGCCTAAGCTGTAAAGGATGACGATGACGACGAATATAAACTATTATTTGTAGAAATATTAAGTGAAGTAACAAAGAAACATCAGTTTGCAGTTTTTGTAAACAGTACATGGTGTTCGTGAAATGTTTATTTGAATTCGGTCGTATGTCACTGCAGTGAGTACATGAATGTGGTTCCGTGTCTCTGCAGTAAACGCATCCCTGGCTGTATTTTCCCATTGTGAACATACTCTAGGCGGAAATATTTACTACAGTACTACGATTGCCACGATTAAAACAACAAAGCATGTGTGTACACCGCGAGCGCAACATGCGCGCGCGCGTGCTAGATAGCGTGCTGGAGTAAATGCAAGCCGCGCGCACTTGCATTGACCCCAACACGCAGACTGCTACGCGCGCGCGCATGTCGGCTCAAGCGGTGCGGTGTGTGAGTCTGTACGCGAGGGCGTCACATGCGCGCGCGTACGAGAATGCATGCTGGGTCAGTACAAGCCGCGCGCGCTTGCATAGACCCCAACGCGCGGCATGCCGGCTCAAGCGGTGCGGTGTGTGAGTCTGTACGCGAGGGCGTCACATGTTCGCGCGTGCGAGAATGCGTGCTGGTCAGTACAAGTCGCGCGCACTTGCATAGACCCCAACGCGCATACTGCAACGCGCGGCATGTCGGCTCAAGCGGTGCGGTGTGCGAGTCTGTACGCGAGGGCGTCACATGCGCGCGCGTGCGAGAATGGGTACTGAGTCAGTACAAGCCGCGCGCGCTTGCACTGAACTCCAACCCCGCAAACTGCATCGCGCCAGCATGTGTTCGCCAAACGGTGTGTGTGAGTGTGATGCCCGTGTCCTAATCGTAGCATCGTAACAGTAAGCAGTTCCGTTACCTCGAGTATTTCGTAGTGGGTAAACGGGCCACGAAATGAATTTATCTGCAGAGACACCGATGGACACGACTGTGAACGTTGCCAATACGAATTAAAATAATTTCTTTTAATTTCGATGAATCGCCTAGAAACGAATAATATATTTTATCAACAATTACAACAATTAAAATGTTAATATTATTTCTTTCAAACAAATTACTACTATTCAAATGGTAAGAGTTGAAAATAAATTGTTAGAATTTTTATTTAAATAAAAACACAAGCTGTGTACTTATAATTCCTTAAAATGTTTGTAATAAGTCCTCCAAAGTGCTGGAGAGAATAAGTAATGCCTTATGGTCTCCTTCCTTGTTGAAGGGAATTATCCAGCCGCACCTCCAAGTGGTGGGAACGGGGCAACTCCTACAGGTGGTTAACGCGGCTCTGGAGACCGAGTGACAGCGGTATAAGCTGACCTTCCTCTACTTATGATTGTCAAGTAGAAGTCAGGGCACCCTCTTGCCCTTGGAAGACGGAAGAAATTGCCCTTAAAGACGGACGACCTTCCATTGGTCAACGACATAGGATGTGGAAGGCAAGGAGAAACCTCCACATTAAAGATCCTTATGGATGTCTCAACAGGGAAACTGGTCCCTTTATTATGGTAAGACAGCCAGTTTATGGGAGAACACCCAGACAGAAAATCGGGCTGGACGTTAAGCCTGAAGGTGGCAGCCCCACCATACGTCTTACCCTGCGATCTGCTAGTAACATATCCATCAGACATATTCATTACTAAATTGTCTCAAACAAGGACGGAACTGAATATTATGAGTATATTCGACAGGATTGCTCAGTATCGGCTGAACTGGTGTAAACATCTTTGCCGAATGGATGACTGCCGCATCCCCAAACAACTATGGAACTATAAGCCAAAGGGACGGAGAGGTGTGGGACGTCCGAGGAAGCGCTGGAGTGACCAACTCTAGACTTTGCCTGTTTGAGACCGGAAGAAACCATCTCTGCAAGATCGTACTGTTGTCGGTGCGAAGCCGAAAGATCGAATTACAGTATCGAAGGATATGCTCCACTTCTATGAAGAATGAAAGTCTCTGGTTCACCAAACCGAGGGCCGCAAAATTGAGCACAAAATATAATTCCACCAATATTATACACTAAACCCCCCACCCAACTGCCACCAATAAGGTTATGAATGAAACAAGGTAGTACCAGGCGAAGACCCCATGAATCGACAACATAATCACACACGCGCGCGCGCGCGCACACGCGCACACGCGCACATTATATTTTACCATCGTTGCAACAAATATAATTAGATTAAATTAAAATGATACTCTAATTTTATTTAGAACGGGTTTCTGTAAACACTCGGCAAATTCTAGCTGTCATTGCGGATAAAAAGCAGAATTTTGTCAAATTTACGAGGAAAAATGTACAGTATTCGTTATGTAACAGATAACAAAACAAGATTAAAACTGGGAATTTAACATCCATATAAAGAGTTTGATTTCCGCGTTATCAGAAGCAGTATTTCCCGTAACCAGATGCTGTTCTAAATTTATCATCTTCGGTTGTTTTGCTTACATTATCTTGAATACTTCTGCGTATCCTCTTTAACACTGTTAACTAAGTCTAGGAGAAGTCGAAACTCTTGTCAGTATCATATTAACAGACAATAACATTCAATTACAAACATTTGTTAAGAACACAAAGGAGCCTATGTATTTAATCCGCCCGACGGGATCTTTCAATATCCCTTTCTGGGATATTTTTAGAGCAGCAACAAAGAGAACCTACAAATATTCTCTACCAGTGATAAAGTCGATTCTCAGGTCCGTATAGGAAATGTGTTTCACAACAAATAAGGAACACTAGTTTTCTACACTATTTTTCCATTGATTAAAGTATTTTTTCTTTCACAATCAAAACTGTAAATTATGAAAAAGATTTTGTGCTGTTTATGTAACGAAGAGGGAAATTAAAAAGCAAATGGAAGTAAAAATAATGAGAAGAGAAAGTAATAAGGAAAGAAAGTCAATTGAAAAATCATTGTTATACATTGCGAAAACTAAATTAATAAATGCACGACTGAGCTTAGACATTTTAAGAGCCTAATCAGGCCCTTCGGGGATCGGAAACATTGAACAGTAAGAAAAATAGAGGACGAGGACGAACACCTCTTGGAAGTTTTGAAACGTTTAGCTGGAGAAGAATCAAAAAGTAAAGTAGTCAGATAAGGTGACAAATTAAGAGGTCTTAGGAAGAGAAGAGATCAGTGGTGTATACAGTTTGACATAGTGAAGCAAAATGGATCACACACGTCCTGAGAAAAAACTTCCCGCTGCGTGATGTTAAATGAGGCAAGGTTGGAGCTGTTTGACGATTTACAGGTAGGTCTAGGTGTAGCACGATAAGGAGGACTCTGGCCAGACAATGTAGAAAGGAGACAACACTGAAATTATATAAAATGATGGCGGTACCAGCGTCGTTACATGGACGTTAGGCATGGCTGATTAAACAAGAATGATGAAAGTCTGTTTTCAACCAGCAGAAATTAAGTTCCTCCGATTGCACTAAACGACATTAATTTAGGAATAACATTGTTCGGTACGAGCTCGCCATTTTTCTCCTCAGCCCACCCAACCAGTTTGCGTTTATCATAAGCGATGGGATGATCACGTCTTATTCTAATAGTGACAGCCGACAGGTTGACAATGATAGCCTTCCCGTATAGAGCTTTTGGGAACGCAGTATCGGCAGTGATGGGTTGTGTAACAGATCGCAAGCCCTAATCCTTGAAGTCAACAACAACGACGGACGATTTAAAAGAGAAAAGGAACTAGGAACTGAAGGGAAGGAGGAAGCCAGCGATGGGGCAGAATGGAAAACAGAATTTGCAAATGAAGTCAGAGAAACTGCCGTCAGTCAGAACACTAATCAGGCCAGTTCTGATGAATGGCGTTCCAAGTCGCATGGCACCTGAGGGCTTAGCAGACCCTTCTAAAACACACACCCGCCGCACGCCTGAGGTATGAATTATCTACTGCATCGCCCACTACGTAACTGCAACTTTTATAATATGAATTTTTTATCAACCGAGTTTAGCATATTGTAATCTCCATAAAATTTTAAAGAAAATTACACCAAACACGACGTGGTTGTGCTGTACTTTAGATGTACAACTAAGTCCAATTTTTTATGAATATTACACACAAGACAGCATCTGTTATTGTAGAAAAATTACAAATTGTTATATTACCGACGTAAATTTGCACCATGAATGTAAATTTTGAATACAGTTTTGTTTATAATCATCAAGATAACATACTTATTACTTTATAATAAAATCTTTATCCACCAGAAAGAAGGAAAAGGGGAAGACCACCTGGATAGAAGAAATTCAGACTATGCTTAGGGAACGAGAAATTGAAGAAGATCTTTGGATGGACAAGCAGCAGTGTAAGCTGAGAATTCAATCACTTCTGTAATTTTGGTTCCGGAAAATGTGTAAACATTGTACAGCCGTAATAATAATAATAATAAAATCTTTATTAAGTACTCCAATTCTTTGCTTTAGAAATCCCTAAAATACTCATACTTATCTCAATTATGTGTTGCGTGGACTTATTTTTCTCACAATTTCGCGGTGATTCCAAAAATTATAGTTTAATTTGGATTATAAGCTAAATTAAAAATTGTATAGTTTTGAATTGGACCGTATACTTATACCTGAACCGGCCGGTTGTGAGTGCGCGTGAGAGAGTGTAGGTACCATCCGGTTTGGAACACTATAATGGTATGATAATTAATATGTTCCGATTGAAAATGTATCTTAAAAATCATCAACAATTTTTTGAGGGTTGACAAAAAACTAATTCTGAAAAACATTGCTACCGATTGTTTCCCTCTCACGCGGAAAAGAGATCACGTCCGAGGAAACTTGGACGGATGCGTTCAACTCTAAGTAAATCTTAATAAAATTAAGCTTCTAAGATTGTACTGTACATAGTGGTCACGATAACTGATGAACTGTTGCTGGGCCTGGTACAAGGTCATCGCACCTGCCGCGGCTTGTACATCACATCATACAGAAGTAGGAAACCCTATAATTTCGGCGCGTTATTTTCGTACATGTAGGCCGGTCAGTGCGGTAATCGCTTAGCCTTCGACAGTCCATATACAGAGCTCAGCTACCACGTAGGAAGTCGTAGCGTGTTGTAATTGACTGACGCTCCTACCTCAGAGGGTGGCTTCGTTATCACGGTAACACCGGTGACACACAATCAGCTACAGGTTTCTCAGAATTTGTTCAGATCTGAGGATCCACTCCTCACGCGTTACAATGGCTTCACAACGCTACTGAAGATTTTTAGTTTTACGCAGTACCTTTGAATCAAGTAGCTCTTTGTTCGCATAAAAGTAACGATTTCCTTTCATATTTCGTTTTGTATTTTATCATTAGCTTCGTTTTTTCCTCTTTTTTTTTTGAGGAAGTTACAATGAACGCAGACCGGTACACTTTGATGCTCCAAAACTTTCGCGTCACAGAACTTCGCAGTAGGTGCGTAAACCGAGCCAAACTGGAGGTCTAGCAAGACGAGGCAACTGGTCACACATCTCGGGCTTCGATGAAAGTACTATGGATAATATTTGCAGGAAGTTTCATTTCCTTCCGCGGAGATATCACGTGGCCAGCCCATTCGCCCGATCTTTCGGTATGCGATTTTTTCCCTGTGGGTTACCTGAAATAGTCTGGGGTGCGGTTCACGAGTACATGATATCATGTATGACATGGGGGCATCTCTGATTATTATGGTGCAGCCAATCGCCAGGCGTGAAGCGCGACTCCGTGAACCCCTTAAGATATAGCCCGCAGGAAGAGACGCGCTGGTATGGCCGACAGGCTCGACCGAGTCGTCCGAAACGATGGGGCGCCGCGGATGGCTCCCGCAATTAGGCATTTACCTGAAATCCAAAAGTTAAAAATTACATCCAAAATACATAGACAAAGTACGCTTATTAGCAGGACGAAGGGCAGTAACCCAACGCGAGACAACCGCCACGTGCTCCAGTCTGCGACAATTTTCATAGGCCGTCTCTCGCAGCGTATTCGCGAAATCCGACGACATTTGCATGATTTTCCGTACTTGTTTTTTTTTTCAATTTCATTTCTTCTTGTGATAGAAATAATGGCAAACTTAGGTGTTTAACCTGAGAATATGAATTAAAATTAACTTTTTGTAATTACCGTGTTATTTAAATTCAAAAACCGTCTGGTATTTATGCCGCATCCTATACAAGGGCAGATTTTGAAGTTCTTTAGTTACATCTTAAGTCGAGACAGAATTTAAAGTTTAGCCGTTATTTAAAGTTTGCCGTTTCAAGGCAAAGTGAAGAGAAAGAAGAGAGCGACTCGGCTTCATACAAAAGAAAGAAAAAATGTCGGTATGGAGAACCATACATGACTTCCATGTTCTAAGATTTATATTTAAAAGCATATTCGAAATGAAATATTTCCACAGAAACTACTTCTTTCTATTGCTTCAGCCTTAACCACAGTACTTTGGTCACTAACGTATACCACCTCACTTTTTCGCACTCGATTTTCACTGATGATGGAAAGGAAGGAATTTTAACAAAAACTACTTCTTTGTTGCCGATAACGTAGTACACATATAAAATTGTCGCCCCTCACTCTTCAACTATAATTTTCATTAATAGAAAATTACCCCCACCCCGATCACCTTGCCTCTTCATTTATAGATATTTCATCTACGCTTCTGCAGTGGATTATTATGAGATTCTTATCAGGATACTTTGTTTACCAAAATTATGTATTTTACTCTTGTTAAAACATAAAACGTTGCAGGTAAAATACCCCTTTATCTTCACCGATCTTCACCAAAATCAATAGGCCTTCAGGCCTCTACAATTCAGGGATGCATGCAAAAAAATATTTGATTCTGTTTGAATATACGGCAGTTATCGTTCGTCATGTAAACATTTCTCTTGGTTCAACATAAAATGTTGTAGGTAAACTACCCTTTCCCTTAACCGATCTTCACCAGAATCAACAGTCCTTGAGCACACTACAACTCAGGAAAGTGTGCAAAAAATTATTAGATTCTCTTTGAATTTTCGGCAGTTATCGTTCGTCATAAAAAAATTACCTTTTTTAAAACATAAAACGTTGCTGATAAACTACCCCTTTCCCTTAACCGATCTTCACCAAAAACAACAGGTCTTGAGTACTCTACAAATCAGGGCTGTATGCAAAACATCATTTGATTCTGTTTGAATTTGCGGCTGTTATCGTTTGCCATAGAAAATACCCTTGTTAACACATAAAATGTTGCAGGTAAATTACCCCTTTCCCTTAACCGATCTTGACCAAAACCAACAAGTCTTAAGAACTCTACAAATCAGGCCTGTATGCAAAAACGTATTTGATTCTGTTTGAATTTGCGGCTCTTATCGTTTGCCATAGAAAATACCCTTTTCAAATATAAAACGTTGCAGGTAAACTACCCCTTCCCCTTAACCGATCTTCACCAAAAACAATAGTCTTGAGAACTCTATAATTCAGGGCAGTATGAAAAAATTATTTGATTATGTTTGAATTTGCGGCTGTTATCGTTTGCCATAGAAAATACCCTTGTTAAAACATAAAATGTTGCAGGTAAACTACCCCTTTCCCTTAACCGATTTTTACCAAAATCATAGGCCTTGAGAACTTTACAATTCAGGCCTGCATGCAAAACATGATTTGATTGTGTTTGAATTTGCGGCTGTTATCGTTTGCCATAGAAAATACCCTTGTTAAAACATAAAATGTTGCAGGTAAACTACCCCTTTCCCTTAACCGATTTTCACCAAAAACAATAGGTCTTGAGAACTCTACAATTCAGGGCTGTATGCAAAAGAGTAGTTGATTCTGTTCGAATTTGCGGCTGTTATCGTTTGCCATAGAAAATATCGGTATGGAGAACCATACATGACTTCCATATTCTAAGATTTATATTTAAAATCATTTTCGAAATGAAATATTACCATAGAAACTACTTCTTTCTACTTACTGCTTCAGCCTTAACCACAGTACTGTGGTCACTAACGTATACCACCTCACGTTATCGCACTCGATTTTCACTGATGATGGAAGTCGATGGCATTGCCGAAATGTCTGGTTTTGTAGAAAACATTGGACTACGGCCAAATATCCCGGGAAGGAATTTTAACAAAAACTACTTCTTTGTTGCCGATAACGTTGTACACATATATATCAGTGGCGAAGTTACATGGAGGCAATTGAGGCAATGCCTACCCTAATAAATTCTGTAGAATAAAAATTATAAATACGTATGAACTACATAACGTAAAGATTATACATTGTTACTGTGACTGTCAAATTTATTAAACCGAAACGTGCTTTATTGAGCGACCGCTAGATGGTGACAGGTGAGATTCGGCATAGTTCGTTTAAAGCGAATGAGGCAACCTGAACTTGCCTCAGCGTTTTACTTCCATATTCCTTAAGGAATGGAAGTATGGTGATGGCAAAAAAAATCGTGTTCGAGATTATTGCAGATTCTGATTCTACTACACTCAAAACATGAAAAAAAGTCGTTTTCCGAAAAGTGTCTGTGTGTCTGTGTGTCTGTGTGTCTGTCTGTCTGTCTGTCTGTCTGTAGATTTTTTTCTATGGCAAACGATAACTGCCGCAAATTCAAACAGAATCAAATAATTTTTTGCATACAGCTCGGTTTTGCAGAGTTCTCGCGACCTATTGTTTTTGGTGAAGATCGGTTGAGGGAAAGGGGTAGTTTACCTGCAACGGTTTTTTTTTAGCAAGGGTAATTTTGTTTGTTTGGCAAACGATAACAGCCGCAAATTCAAACAGAATCAAATAATGTTTCGCATACAGCCCTGAATTGTAGAGTTCTCAAGACCTATTGTTTTTGGTGAAGATCGGTTAAGGGAAAGGGGTAGTTTACCTGTAACGTTTTATGTTTTAACAAGGGTATTTCCTATGGCAAACGATAACAGCCGCAAATTCAAACAGAATGAAAAGATTATTTGCATACAGCCCTAAATTGTAGAGTTCTCAAGACCTTTTGTTTTTGGTGAAGATCGGTTAAGGGAAAGGGGTAGTTTACCTACAACGTTTTTTTAACAAGGGTATTTTCTATGGCAAACGATAACAGCCGCAAATTCAAACAGAATCAAATAATTTTCTGCATACAGCCCTGATTTGTAGAGTACTCAAGACCTATTGTTTTTGGTGAAGATCGGTTGAGGGGAAGGGGTAGTTTACCAGCAACGTTTTTTATCATGCGTATTTTCTATGGCAAACGACAACTGCCGCAAATTCAAACAGAATCAAATAATTTTTTGCATACAGCCCTGACTTGTAGAGTACTCGCGACCTATTGTTTTTGGTGAAGATCGGTTGAGGGGAAGGGGTAGTTTACCTGCAACGGTTTTTTTTATCAAGGGAAATTTTTTTTTTTGGCAAACGATAACAGCCGCAAATTCAAACAGAATCAAATAATGTTTCGCATACAGCCCTGAATTGTAGATTTCTCAAGACCTATTGTTTTTGGTGAAGATCGGTTGAGGGAAAGGGGTAGTTTACCTGCAACGTTTTTTTAACAAGGGTATTTTCTATGGCAAACGATAACAGCCGCAATTTCAAACAGAATCAAATAATGTTTTGCATACAGCCCTGATTTGTAGAGTACTCAAGACCTATTGTTTTTGGTGAAGATCGGTTAAGGGGAAGGGGTAGTTTACCTGCAACGTTTGTTTATCAAGCGTATTTTCTATGGCAAACGATAACAGCCGCAAATTCAAACAGAATCAAATAATTTTTAGCATACGTCCCTGAATTGTACAGGTCTCAATGCCTTTCGATTTTGGTGAAGATCGGTTAAGGGGAAGGGGTAGTTTACCTGCAACCTTTTACGTTTTAACAAGAGTAAAGTACTTGAAAATTTATTTAAACTTTTTGAAACAATGGTAATTGTTAAAAATAAAATAATAATGTTGCCAGGCAATAAAATTATAATTTTTTCATTTTAATGTAATATAATATTTTTCATTTAATACAGCAATAAAAAGGCAGGTAAGACACAGCCTGGCTGTTTGGCTGAAAATGATTTTAAATATAAATCTTAGAATATGGAAGTCATGTATGGTTCTCCATACCGATATTTTTGTATACATCGTATGTAAGCAATGTAGTGGTGTGATAGGGAAGTGTAGGGAGGGGGGATTGTCCCGCGCTGTACACATAGAGCGTTGAGGCATGCCTCACTTCTGTGGTCCAAACAGTTAAGTTAAAGCGCCTGTGTTGTTTCTAAGTGTTTATTTTATGCGGTTATTAAAAGTGTCACTGTTATTCCGCTGAACTAACAGATGATCAAGATTGTTATTTGAATTATTTGTAACATTAAACATATATATAGAAACTAACCAAGTTTAAAAATTTGAAGTTCAATCAGTTGTATTATTGTGTATGACTAATACAAGGATTGTTCAATAGACACACGTATAGAGCTGTAAAGCATTTTTTATTCAACGATTTTAAAAGAAGTCTCCAATAACATTAAGACATGAGTTCCACTGTTGCGCTAACCTGTAGATTCCCTGCTAGTAAAATTCTTACGGCTGTTTGTGGAACCATTCGGTTACAGCAACTCTACCTCAGCGTCCGATTTGACCCACCGTCCTTTTAGTGATTCCTTAAAAAAAATTTAAGATAAGATTTTTGCCTACCCATTCATTAACTACTAGCTTCGCCAGTAAGCAAATTGACGTCCATTTTTTCGGCTTGCACGCGTTATGTTGGTGTGGGTTTCGGCACTTTCCATTTAAAAAGCGTGCAAACGTAAGAAAATAAACATGAGTGAGGCCAGAAATAACGTGAATTGTGTGTTTGTGTCTTACCTGCCTTTTTATTGCCGTATTAAATGAAAAATATTATATTACATTAAAATTAAAAAATTTTAATTTTATTGCCTGGCAACAAAATTATTTTATTTTTAACAATTACCATTGTTTCAAAAAGTTTAAATAAATTTGCAAGTACTTTACTCTTGTTAAAACGTAAAAGGTTGCAGGTAAACTACCCCTTCCCCTTAACCGATTTCCACCAAAATCGAAAGTCCTTGAGACCTCTACAATTCAGGGATGTATGCAAAAAATTATTTGATTCTGTTTGAATTTGCGGCTGTTATCGTTTGCCATAGAAAATACGCTTGATAAAAAAACGGTGCAGGTAAACTACCCCTTCCCCTTAACAGATCTTCACCAAAAACAATAGGTCTTGAGTACTCTACAAATCAGGGCTGTATGCAAAACATTATTTGATTCTGTTTGAATTTGCGGCTGTTATCGTTTGCCATAGAAAATACCCTTGTTAAAAAAACGTTGCCAGTAAACTACCCCTTTCCCTCAACCGATCTTCACCAAAAACAATAGATCTTGAGAACTCTACAATTTATGGCTGTATGCAAATAATCGTTTGATTCTGTTTGAATTTGCGGCTGTTATCGTTTGCCATAGGAAATACCCTTGTTAAAACATAAAACGTTACAGGTAAACTATCCCTTTCCCTTAACCGATCTTCACCAAAAACAATAGGTCGTGAAAACTCTACAATTCAGGGCTGTATACGAAACATTATTTAAGTCTGTTTGAATTTGCGGCTGTTATCGTTTGCCAAAAAAAAAAAATTCCCTTGATAAAAAAAACCGTTGCAGGTAAACTACCCCTTCCCCTCAACCGATCTTCACCAAAAACAATAGGTCGCGAGTACTCTACAAATCAGGACTGTATGCAAAAAATTATTTGATTCTGTTTGAATTTGCGGCAGTTATCGTTTGCCATAGAAAATACCCTTGTTAAAAAAACGTTGTAGGTAAACTACCCCTTTCCCTTAACCGATCTTAACCAAAAACAATAGGTCTTGAGAACTCTGCAATTTAGGGCTGTATGCAAATAATCTTTTGATTCTGTTTGAATTTGCGGCTGTTATCGTTTGCCATAGGAAATACCCTTGTTAAAACATAAAACGTTACAAGTAAACTACCCCTTTCCCTTAACCGATCTTCACCAAAAACAAAAGGTCTTGAGAACTCTACAATTCAGGGCTGTATACGAAACATTATTTGATTCTGTTTGAATTTGCGGCTGTTATCGTTTGCCATAGAAAATACCCTTGTTAAAAAAACGTTGCCAGTAAACTACCCCTTTCCCTCAACCGATCTTCACCAAAAACAATAGATCTTGAGAACTCTACAATTTATGGCTGTATGCAAATAATCGTTTGATTCTGTTTGAATTTGCGGCTGTTATCGTTTGCCATAGGAAATACCCTTGTTAAAACATAAAACGTTACAGGTAAACTATCCCTTTCCCTTAACCGATCTTCACCAAAAACAATAGGTCGTGAAAACTCTACAATTCAGGGCTGTATACGAAACATTATTTAAGTCTGTTTGAATTTGCGGCTGTTATCGTTTGCCAAAAAAAAAAATTTCCCTTGATAAAAAAACCGTTGCTGGTAAACTACCCCTTCCCCTCAACCGATCTTCACCAAAAACAATAGGTCGCGAGTACTCTACAAATCAGAACTGTATGCAAAAAATTATTTGATTCTGTTTGAATTTGCGGCAGTTATCGTTTGCCATAGAAAATACCCTTGTTAAAAAAACGTTGTAGGTAAACTACCCCTTTCCCTTAACCGATCTTAACCAAAAACAATAGGTCTTGAGAACTCTGCAATTTAGGGCTGTATGCAAATAATCTTTTGATTCTGTTTGAATTTGCGGCTGTTATCGTTTGCCATAGGAAATACCCTTGTTAAAACATAAAACGTTACAAGTAAACTACCCCTTTCCCTTAACCGATCTTCACCAAAAACAAAAGGTCTTGAGAACTCTACAATTCAGGGCTGTATACGAAACATTATTTGATTCTGTTTGAATTTGCGGCTGTTATCGTTCGCCAAAAAAAAAAATTTCCCTTGATAAAAAAAAACCGTTGCAGGTAAACTACCCCTTTCCATCAACCGATCTTCACCAAAAACAATAGGTCGCGAGTCCTCTACAAATCAGGGCTGTATGCAAAAAATTATTTGATTCTGTTTGAATTTGCGGCAGTTATCGTTTGCCATAGAAAAAAAATCTACAGACACACACACAGACTGACACACAGACACACAGACACACAGACACACAGACACACACAGACACTTTTCGGAAAACGACTTTTTTTCATGTTTTGAGTGTAGTAGAATCAGAATCTGCAATAATCTCGAACACGATTTTTTTTGCCATCACCATACTTCCATTCCTTAAGGAAATATGGAAGTAAATAAAAAAAAAACCGTTGCAGGTAAACTACCCCTTTCCCTCAACCGATCTTCACCAAAAACAATAGGTCGCGAGTACTCTACAAATCAGGGCTGTATGCTAAAAATTATTTGATTCTGTTTGAATTTGCGGCTGTTATCGTTTGCCATAGAAAAAAAATCTACAGACAGACAGACAGACAGACACACAGACAGACAGACAGACAGACACACAGACAGACAGACAGACAGACAGACAGACACACAGACACTTTTCGGAAAACGACTTTTTTTCATGTTTTGAGTGTAGTAGAATCAGAATCTGCAATAATCTCGAACACGATTTTTTTTGCCATCACCAAACTTCCATTCCTTAAGGAATATGGAAGTAAAAAATCTAAGACGGACAGAAACGCACACATTTTTCGAAAAATGACTTTTTTTCATGTTTTGAGTGTAGTACAATCAGAATCTGCAGTAATCTCGAACACGATTTTTTTTGCCATCACCATACTTCCATCTCCTTAAGTAACATGGAAGTAAATATCGGTATGGAGAACCATACATGACTTCCATATTCTAAGATTTATATTTAAAATCATTTTCAGCCAAACAGGCAGGCTGTGTCTTACCTGCTTTTTTATTGCTGTATTAAATGAAAAATATTATATTACATTAAAATGAAAAAATTATAATTTTATTGCCTGGCAACAAAATTATTTTATTTTTAACAATTACCATTGTTTCAAAAAGTTTAAATAAATTTTCAAGTACTTTACTCTTGTTAAAACGTAAAAGGTTGCAGGTAAACTACCCCTTCCCCTTAACCGATCTTCACCAAAATCGAAAGTCATTGAGACCACTACAATTCAGGGACGTATGCAAAAAATTATTTGATTCTGTTTGAATTTGCGGCTGTTATCGTTTGCCATAAAAAAATATCGGTATGGAGAACCATACATGACTTCCATATTCTAAGATTTATATTTAAAATCATTTTCAGACAAACAGCCAGGCTGTGTCTTACCTGCCTTTTTATTGCTGTATTAAATGAAAAATATTATATTACATTAAAATGAAAAAATTATAATTTTATTGCCTGGCAACAAAATTATTTTATTTTTAACAATTACCATTGTTTCAAAAAGTTTAAATAAATTTTCAAGTACTTTACTCTTGTTAAAACGTAAAAGGTTGCAGGTAAACTACCCCTTCCCCTTAACCGATCTTCACCAAAATCGAAAGTCATTGAGACCTCTACAATTCAGGGACGTATGCAAAAAATTATTTGATTCTGTTTGAATTTGCGGCTGTTATCGTTTGCCATAGAAAATACGCTTGATAAAAAAACGGTGCAGGTAAACTACCCCTTCCCCTTAACCGATCTTCACCAAAAACAATAGGTCTTGAGTACTCTACAAATCAGGGCTGTATGCAAAACATTATTTGATTCTGTTTGAATTTGCGGCTGTTATCGTTTGCCATAGAAAATAAAACGTAAAAGGTTGCAGGTAAACTACCCCTTCCCCTTAACCGATCTTCACCAAAAACAATAGGTCTTGAGTACTCTACAAATCAGGACTGTATGCAAAACATTATTTGATTCTGTTTGAATTTGCGGCTGTTATCGTTTGCCATATAAAATACCCTTGTTAAAAAAACGTTGCAGGTAAACTACCCCTTTCCCTCAACCGATCTTCACCAAAAACAACAGATCTTGAGAAATCTACAATTCAGGGCTGTATGCGAAACATTATTTGATTCTGTTTGAATTTGCGGCTGTTATCGTTTGCCAAAAAAAAAAAAAATTTCCCTTGATAAAAAAAACCGTTGCAGGTAAACTACCCCTTCCCCTCAACCGATCTTCACCAAAAACAATAGGTCGCGAGTACTCTACAAATCAGGGCTGTATGCAAAAAATTATTTGATTCTGTTTGAATTTGCGGCAGTTGTCGTTTGCCATAGAAAATACGCATGATAAAAAACGTTGCTGGTAAACTACCCCTTCCCCTCAACCGATCTTCACCAAAAACAATTGGTCTTGAGTACTCTACAAATCAGGGCTGTATGCAAAAAATTATTTGATTCTGTTTGAATTTGCGGCTGTTATCGTTTGCCATAGAAAATACCCTTGTTAAAAAAATGTTGTAGGTAAACTACCCCTTTCCCTTAACCAATCTTCACCAAAAACAAAAGGTATTGAGAACTCTACAATTTAGGGCTGTATGCAAATAATCTTTTCATTCTGTTTGAATTTGCGGCTGTTATCGTTTGCCATAGGAAATACCCTTGTTAAAACATAAAACGTTACAGGTAAACTACCCCTTTCCCTTAACCGATCTTCACCAAAAACAATAGGTCTTGAGAACTCTACAATTCAGGGCTGTATGCCAAACATTATTTGATTCTGTTTGAATTTGCGGCTGTTATCGTTTGCCAAACAAACAAAATTACCCTTGCTAAAAAAAAACCGTTGCAGGTAAACTACCCCTTTCCCTCAACCGATCTTCACCAAAAACAATAGGTCGC
Source organism: Magicicada septendecula (assembly GCA_034769895.1). Taxonomy (NCBI): domain Eukaryota; kingdom Metazoa; phylum Arthropoda; class Insecta; order Hemiptera; family Cicadidae; genus Magicicada; species Magicicada septendecula. The sequence continues at coordinate 364,408,222 of CM068374.1, read as the reverse complement.
GAGAACTCTGCAAAACCGGACTGTATGCAAAAAATTATTTGATTCTGTTTGAATTTGCGGCAGTTATCGTTTGCCATAGAAAAAAAATCTACAGACAGACAGACAGACACACAGACACACAGACACACAGACAGACAGACACACAGACACTTTTCGGAAAACGACTTTTTTTCATGTTTTGAGTGTAGTAGAATCAGAATCTGCAATAATCTCGAACACGATTTTTTTTGCCATCACCATACTTCCATTCCTTAAGGAATATGGAAGTAATACGCTTGATAAAAAAACGTTGCAGGTAAACTACCCCTTTCCCTTAACCGATCTTCACCAAAAACAATAGGTCTTGAGAACTCTACAATTCAGGGCTGTATGCCAAACATTATTTGATTCTGTTTGAATTTGCGGCTGTTATCGTTTGCCAAACAAACAAAATTTCCCTTGCTAAAAAAAAACCGTTGCAGGTAAACTACCCCTTTCCCTCAACCGATCTTCACCAAAAACAATAGGTCGCGAGTACTCTGCAAATCAGGGCTGCATGCAAAAAATTATTTGATTCTGTTTGAATTTGCGGCAGTTATCGTTTGCCATAGAAAAAAAATCTACATACAGACAGACACACAGACAGACAGACAGACACACAGACACTTTTCGGAAAACGACTTTTTTTCATGTTTTGAGTGTAGTAGAATCAGAATCTGCAATAATCTCGAACACGATTTTTTTTGCCATCACCATACTTCCATTCCTTAAGGAATATGGAAGTAAAATTACCCCCGATAAAAAAACGTTGTAGGTAAACTACCCCTTCCCCTTAACCGATCTTCACCAAAACCAATAGGTCTTGAGAACTCTATAATTCAGGGCTGTGTCCAAAAGAGTAGTTGATTCTGTTTGAATTTGAGGCTGTTATCGTTTGCCATAGAAAAAAATTACACTTGTTTAAAAAAAAAGTTGCAGGTAAACTACTTCTTTCCCTTAACCGATCTTCACCAAAATCAATAGGTCTTGAGTACTTTACAAATCAGGGCTACATGCAGAAAATTATTTGATTCTGTTTGAATTTGCGACTCTTATCGTTTGCCATAAAAAATACCCTTTTAAAACATAAAACGTTGCAGGTAAACTACCCCTTACCCTTAACCGATCTTCACCTAAAACAATAGATCTTGAGTACTTTACAAATCAGGGCTACATGCAAAAAATTGTTTGATTCTGTTTGAATTTGCGACTCTTATCGTTTGCCATAGAAAATACCCTTTTAAAACATAAAATGTAGCAGGTAAACTACCCCTTTCCCTTAACCGATCTTCACCGAAATCAATATGTCTTGAGAACTCCACAATTTAGGGCTGTATGCAAATAATCATTTGATTCTGTTTGAATTTGCGGCTGTTATCGTTTGCCATATAAAATACCCTTGTTAAAACAAAACGTTGCAGGTAAACTACCCCTTTCCCCTAACCGATCTTCACCAAAAACAATAGGTCTTGAGAACTCTACAATTCAGGGCTGTATGCAAAAGAGTAGTTGATTCTGTTTGAATTTGCGGCTGTTATCGTTTGCCATAGAAAACAATTACCCTTGATTAAAAAAAAACCGTTGCTGGTAAACTACCCCTTTCCCTCAACCGATCTTCACCAAAAACAATAGGTCGTGAGTACTCTACAAATCAGGGCTGTATGCAAAACATGATTTGATTCAGTTTGAATTTGCGGTTGTTATCGTTTGCCATAGAAAAAATCTACAGACAGACACAGACAGACACACACACAGACACTTTTCGAAATAAAATGACTTTTACTTCTTTTTCATGTTTTGAGTGTAGTACAATCAGAATCTGCAATAGTCTCGAACACGATTTTTTTTGCCATCACCATACTTCCATTTCCTTAAGGAACATGGAAGTAACAAGTTAAGACTAATCAACAAGTGGCTCAAATCAGTCCCATTAAAGTAGACGGTAATAACACAATAAAAATACGCGTTATTGAAACATTGTTTACGAGATACTTATTGAGTGAGTTGATTTACCTCTATTTCATATTTTGTTACAAAATTATACGCAAATGAAAGGATTACTACTATATTAGCGTATACAGCTGGAAAAAAATAGTCTAAAAATTAAGAGAGTAACAAAATTCGTCAACATTTTTCGACTCTCTGGGGGTGTCCCGTTCGCCCCCCCCCCCGTAAATACGCCCATGACTAGATAGCACGAATAACACAGTAACACTTCAACACTTCAGAACTATAAAACGGTTGGTGATACTTCGATTTGATACATCCAACACTCTGCTGTCTGCAACTATATTGTAAAATAGTCGTGCTCTAAGTATAAACAACAGAGTAATTTCTAAAACCACTTATTTCAGAGTTACGGCGAGTCTTTCAGTTGGTGAAATAGTATCTCTCATGATGGTATTTTGTCCAAGTACTTTATTCAGCAGTTCATAAAATACTGCTATCTAATCTAAAATAGTGGAAACACTTGTTTTCATCGTTCGTCAGATCAACTAAATAATTCGACAAAAGCACCAGTTACAGGTTATTGCACGTTTAAGAGATGAACCCACTCTCTTCCTCTGGTTTATCGCTTTTTATATCGTAAATACCAGGCGGGGATCCATGGGGGGGAAAATCCCCCCCCCCCAAATGGTCACTTCAGACGAAATTTGTTGCGTCGTCTCATATGACGACGATTGTAGAATGGTTTTATGATTGTGAATGTGGTACAAAATTCATATCACGTTATGTTTGTTCGTGGTTTTACTCTAAAATTACGCCAACATTAAATTGTAACTGTACCTAACCACCCTGTTAATTTTTGTTTGATACATAACTTAAATGAGTAGTGTATATTTTAAATTGCAAGTGAATAATATTAAAAGAACAATGAACTGACAAACACCGATGTGATTTTATACTTATACATTAATAAGCTTATTGTGTTGACAATAACACACTGTATTTTTTACCTACACTCATTCCTATCATTTATACTTTAGGCCAGGGGTCTCCAAACTTTTTCACTGAGACCGAATTGAAAAATCTTGGAAGCAGGCAGGCCAAAAACATATATATTGCAAACTTATTTGTTGTAAGTTCACGAAATAATCAAGTCAATAAAATAGGTATTTAAATAAAAATTAAGCAGACTTATCCAAAGAAAAAAAATCATTTATTCAAAATAATGAGAATAAAAGTAAGAAAAAATAACATTTAAAGCTATTTCTTATGTATTATTTTTTGGCTTTCTTATGTACGTATGGGATGTGTGGAGTTGCTTCTGATATGTAATGTCTGTCCATTTTTAATAAAATTTTGATGCTTCTATCACTAGAATGGATTTCAAGTGTTCGTCTGACAAGTTAGCCCTGTACTTTGATTTTTACTTATTTCATGTTTAGTTATTTAGTAAAATGTTATAATATTAAGTATTTAGGCGATCTATTTAAAAACTGCACGCAGCATCGGACGGGTTGTCGCGGGCCGGACAAAGACCCTTCGAGGGCCGGATCCGGCCCGCGGGCCGTAGTTTGGAGACCCCTGCTTTAGGCCATCAAAGAATGGTCCAACTTTTCATATCCCCCTCCCAAATTTCTTGCTGGTAAGTACAGTACAAAGAACTCGTATACTTGCAGTAATCTTTCTCGAACATCCGTTTGGGAAAACTAGAAGTTCAGCAGTCGTTATTACAACAGACACAGCACAACGTCTCCTGAACGTCTGAGATATACTGCTTTGTTCGCACAGCCCAAAAACGCGCCACGGTGTTAACTACACACGGAGTCGATGCTTCACGGCGCGCGCCTTATACCAGTGGTTCCCAACGCGGAGGGGTCCAAGGTGGTACGTAAGAAGACCTAGCTAGGAAAAGTATTTACTTAAAAAAAAAAATAAATAAATAAAAATTTATGTTCAAAACAGCAATAAAATTTTCATCGGACATGATTTATAATGATTGCCCTTATAAAAACACAACCAAAACACTTTGCGGTAATATTTCATTAGATGTCTGCTCTTATCTTATTTTGTTTTCTTTATTCGCGTTTGTTTACGCAGTTTACTATCGCCTTATCATGTTCTTGGATTTATAATTATTAATAATTAGATTTAAATAATTATACCTAACTAGCAATAATAAGATATACTGTTCATATTGTATCAAGTTTTTATTGATAAAAACTCTCTTAACTCCGATGGTACTCGAAATGAACGCGGCAGACCAAAGTAGTACGCTGGTCCGGGAACCACTGCCTTATACGGATCTCGCGTTGATCTTTCCATTCCAATCTTTCGTCGTTCCAAAATTTTTGTTTCTGCACTGTTGTTTGGGTCGTGAGGGTCCGTGTTTGTGACCCAAACATTATAACGGGCGATAACCCGTTGATCAAATATTGTCCTCCCAAGGTGCTGTGGAATCTCTTTGTTTTTTCGGCTACATCTACGAATTCGTTACCCCAATCGCATCCTTTCTGTGTCCGTCTGGCTTTCACATTCTAACCATTACTTTTCACTTCTCGTCGTTCGTTTTTAGCCACATTTTCCTGACTTCTCACCTAATTCTAGCAGCATCGAACTAAGATAGTTTTCTGTTTCTGTGATTAGCATTACGTCGTCAGAATATCGCAGAAAGTACACAGATTTTAAACACAAGGATATCATCATCTTCGTCATCATAATCGTCATCATCATCATCATACATTGTTCATCTCCCAGGAAAAACTATTGTATTCATGCAGATTTTGTGAGTGTGGTCTTCTCATCGACATAACACGTGCGCTGACTGAAGACTTCTGATGAATCGTTAGTTTGTCAGTACGTCAGTGGGATCAGCAGGCCCCTTGGAAGACGGTCGGACGAAAAGGAAAAAATGCGTGAAATTGGAAACCTTTTGCTACTGTGATAAAAAAAAAACGCTGAAATCGAATCAGGTTAATTAATTCTTTTCATAAAAGTCGTTTATAATAATGTAAATTCTAGGACGGCCGAAGCAGCCGTTAATAACCTATAAATTTGCATAAGAAAAATGCGTGGTAATTATAGCAATTAATTGAATACACTTTTAATTAAGCGTAAGATTAATTGGTAAGTCTACGCGGTCGGGTATCAGCTGATTATTTACATATGATTAACACACACAACATGCTCTGTACAGTTTTTTATTTATCTACATGTGTGTGTGTGTGTGTGTGGCCGTCAACTCCGTTAAAGGTTAGTATCAAGCCACTGTAGCACTGGACGCACGTGTGCCTAATGCCCCCTCTCTCTCTAATCAGTTTTTTGTATTATGTAAAATTCAATAGTTGTATAAAAATAAAATATTATTATTAATAAGAAAAAACTTTTAACAAGAATATTTTTTTATTTTGTAAATTACATACGTTACGATAGTAATCCAACTATCATCATCAGATATAACTTAATAAATTCAAAAATTTTTAATCAATTGTTCAAAATTAAGCCGACTCTGTAAAATACTTGGGCATCCACCGATACAAAAAACTGACTTGACCCAACGACATTTGGATGAAGAGAAACCAACTGGACACCAAGTTTCGCAAGCATTATTGGCTCCTGGGCAGAAAATCATACTGTCAATGCGAAACAAGCTGTTGGTGTACAACACTGTCTTCAAACCTGTGTGGACATACCTACGGCTTACAGCTTTGGGGAACTGCATCTAAATCCAATATCGCCAAAATGGAAAGGTTTCAGACCAAGGTGTTGCGTGTCATAACCAACGCACCGTGGTTGATCAGCAACAAAGACATCTATTATAGAGACCTTGACCTGCCCTCAATCAGTGAAACCACTGCGATGTTCAGCGACAGATATGCGAAACGGCTTGAAGAGCACACGAATCCTTTAGCCATAAATCTACTAGACAACAGCCTACAGACAAGACGTCTAAAGTTAACATTTCCTCTGGACTTACCTAGACTCTAATCACTACAAATATATTGTATATAATATGTCCTTTTCAATACTAGTCAATGGACTAGTTCTCTTCATGACATGTATTCTGTAAACAATTATGCTTATTGTTATGTATTAACAGATTGCATAAATAAACGTAAAAAAGTTGTTCAAAACAGCTATTCTATACTATTATAAATTTATAAATTTGGTCAACATATAAACAGCTGTTCTGAACAATTGATTTAAAAATTTTTGAATTTATTAAATTATATCTGATGATGATAGTTGGATTACTATCATAACGTATGTAATTTACAAAATAAAATATATTCTTGTTTTAAAATTTTTTCATTATTAATAATAATATAAAATAACAAGAAAACGTTGAGCAATTATGAATATGAAAAGAAAATAGTATATATATTTGTCTGTCTGCCCTCTCTCTCTGTGTGTGTCTCTCTCTCCCGTGTCGCAGGCAGGACACAGAGTGTTCCACGAAGAAACAGAAGTAATTTCAGTACATGTTCTACTAGTGAAAGTAAGAAAAAGCTTCACATACACTCAAGTACAGAAACGCTTTGTTTCCAGTTATATCTAATCAAATTTTTCCCCCTCTTTCCCCCACAAACGAATACATGAGCCTGAGACTAAAACTTCTGGGACACAAATTCGTGATTTTTATATAGTTTTGATACGAAAAATACAGTCTCGGGTCCTAGAAAAGAATCGCCATTACTTTTCGGGAAAATTGTTGTAAATCCCAAAAATACTGCAGCCGAAAAACAATATATTTTTAGTTTAGCATAAATTTTCTTCGTTAAATTTCCAGTCAACGGAAAAAATTTGGAAAAAATTTATAGAGCATTTAGTACTGTGAAAATATACGTAAGTAAAGTCAACTGAAAAACAACTAAAGAATTTCAGAAAATTAAACTTTTGTTTTAAACAAATGAGGCAAACACACGGCAGAAAATGTTATAATTTTAAATCAAAACGTAAATTATTTTCACACTGAGAAACTGCAGAAACGAAAAACCTACTTAAAATAAATACAAATTATGAAATGAAAATGAATGAAAATTAAATAAAAGCAGTCTTTAAAGTTAATTAAGTTACGTGAAATATATTACGAAACGAACGAAGTGTTCTATAAACAGGAGACGGAGAACATTTATATAAGAGACAATTTATATAAGCTTAAGTCGTTCTGCCGTATTTCCCATCCGATTTCCGAGGCTCATATGAGTTCTGTAAGTACATATACTTCTTACTTAACTAGGTTACTGGCCTGCTGTAAAACACCCTACCTGGAGGACCAGGAACTTTTTGATTTCGAGCTGCTCTTCCCCTGGAGAGTTGCTTTAACCTCAGCTGACGAGCTCTCTCTGCCCGATCGCAGTAGACTGTAATTAACTTAGCCCATGTGTGCAGCCGTTGGCCTACTGTAGGTTCCTCCGCCTCCACACTAGATGCACACTCTGCTGCCGATGTGCACCGTCCTGCCAGGCCAGGACCCAGGATACCCCCAGCTTGCCCTGACAGAACCCCCATCTCTCGTTTGCTTACCAATCCACTCCGCAGAAGGGATAATCAGATTTTGGATCAGGTTAGTCATTTTAATTACCTGGGTTGTAATATGTCATATTGAACTGATATTGATTGGGGTAGTAAGCTAACAAAATTTAGACGCATCTGTGGAATGATTCATAGGTACCTGAAAATTAAAACACAGAAGGACACCCGAATGAAATTTTATAAAATTGTGGCTGTCCCGACATTCCTATATGCTAGTGAGACATGAACTCTAGGTAAAAGGGACGTGCAGAGGACTCAAGCAGCCGAAATGAAATTTCTGAGAGGGACGCAAGGTTGTTCTCTCTTGGATCGGAGAAGGAACGAGGATATTAGACACGATTTAAACATTGTATCATTGCACCAGAAGATTGAAGACCACAGAAGGAGGTAGTGTGAACACTTGAATCACATGCCTGATATCCGTCTACCTGTGGCTGCCTTGGGTTATCACCTTACTTGGTAAGGAAGATGTCGGTAGAACGAGGAGGAGATGGGTTCCGGAACAGGTCTAAGGCCTAGTCATTGAAGTGGTGATGATGATGATGACAATTTATATAAATTTGTAATATGTTTTATTTTTTGTTATGCGAAATCTTTCGCACAGTCACTGAAAAACATAGAAACATATACCAAAGTTTATGTAAACTTTTGTTTACTTCCACCATAGAACATGTCCTGAAATTATTTACATTTCTTCGTGAAACACCTATACGTACAAGTGTGTGTGTGTGTGTGTGTGTGTGTGTGTGTGTGTGTGTGTGTGTGTGTGTGTGTGTGTGTGTGTGTGTGTGTGTGTGTGTGTGTGTGTGTGTGTGTGTGTGTGTGTGTGTGTGTGTGTGTGTGTGTGTGTGTGTGTGTGTGTGTTTAAACAAGGTGATGTTGTTGTCCCAGTGTAGGGTTCTCACCGATTACAATAACAGCGCCTTTTCACTCACCATCGTCTGCCTTCGGAACAGTTGTTAAGCAGTAATTCTCGGGTCGCATTAGACGAAATTTTTTTCGTTGTGTTGTGATTGTAGGATGGTTTTGTGATTGTGAATTTGATACAACGTTCATATCACGTTATGTAGGTTCATGGTTTTACTCTAAAATTACTTTAAATTGTAACTGTAGCTTACCACCCTGTTAATTTTTGTTTGATACATAACCTAAATGAGTAGTGTGTATTTTAAAATGTAAGTAAACATTATTAAAAGAACAATGAACTGACAAACACAGATATGATTTTATACTTGTACGTCAATAAGCTTGTTGTATTGATAACAACGCACTGTTTCTTATCTTCACTCATTCTTATCATTTATATTTAAGACCATTAAAGAATGGTCCAACTTTTCATATCCCACCCCAAAGTCAACTCTCTCCCCCCCCCCCCGGAAATTGCTTACTGGGTCCGCCCCTGATGAACGCACACTCCTGCATCGGTTTTTAGTTAAGTTTATAACCATGATTCCTAAATGACAAATGATTTAGTCATAATTTTTAAGTTATGTTTATTTACTACAGACACGTAGAAGCACAAATATATCAATAGATATAGTCCCACAGATACCTAACACTTTTTACAAATATAATAACTTATAACAATATATGAGGTTTAACACAATAATGTTGTTCCTCGCTTATATATGTCTTTAATGGTATAATGTAGTGTAATAATGAAGAGGGTGGCCGATAACCCGTCACCTTCCTTAACTCCCTTATTAAATGCAAATTATTCACTCAGCATTATTCTCACACTTTATGTTGCCTTTTGTGAATTTCATGGCCATCTTCGTTAACTATATAAGTTTCGAAGGAATATTCTCCGTGGCTTCATAAAGTTTTATCCTTCGTACACTATCAAACGCCTGTCTAAAGTGCACAAACAGCATGTGAAGGTCTATATCATGCTCGCAGCAATTTTCTATAATCTGCCACAGAGAGGGCGATCACATTAACTTTTAAATGAAGTGAAGGGTTAAGATAGAGAAGCATTGTAGCGCTAAGAGGAGTAGGAAGTGGCGTTAAGAACATTCCGGGCAGCAGTAGGCCTACCAGAAAATACACGGCAGACGATATGATTAGCTGCTTTAGAAGTCAAAGGCCTTAAAAGCATATCTGCTGCAGGAAAGGTAACAAATTTGTTATTCTGATAGCCTTAACTAAGCTTGTGAGACAGCGAACGAGGAACGCGGACCGACCGAAGTTAAGGAATGGAGGAAAGACAGACAGTAAGGTATAAAGGATGTTATCATTTGCTCCGTTGGACTCCATCTTCAGCAGTGGTATCCAGTCGCGTATCTAGAGGGGTATTTCCGATCAAGTCGGTTTCATACAGAAGAAACAAGTTAAGACTAATCAACAATAGTATCTTTAAAGTGGTTGAAAAACGTGTGATAACATCCCGAAATCAATCCCAATAAAGTATACGGTAGTAACACAGTAAAAATACGCTCTATTGAAACATTGTTTACAAGATTCTTATTGACTGAATAGATATTCCTATATTTGGTATTTCAAACGTATACGCAAATGCTGTCTAATAAACCTGATTGTATTTTTAAAAAGAATTACTACTATATAAGCGTACACAGCTGAAAAAATAATAAAAGAATCTAAAAATCAAGAGATTAACAAAATTCGTCAACTTTTGACAACCCTCTGAGGGGGTCCGGTCCCGTTCGTCACCCCTCCCCCGCAAATACGCCCCGGTGGTAACAGTTCCACGTAACTTTGTAGTAAGCGTAAACAAGTTAGACTCGTTGTGACTGTTTAAAAACACCGTAATTAGATTTTTGACAAAAAAAAAGATCACATTAAACCATCACCCAGTTACTTTACAGAATAAAACGTAGTGCAGTTTCACAACACCTTACGGCCACTTTTGATTCAATTACATCGGTCATAATTTAACGGTCATACGCAACTTATGAAATGTATTTATTATTTACTACTAACAATGCAATGAGTATTAATGTTGTAATAATCGTTTACACCTGACGAATTGTGCCCCACATAACGTTCTTCTTCATTATCTGTACTTGCGCCAAACTTATCTAATCGAAACTATAAACATAGGCCTATAATTGACGTATTAGGCCAACAGTCCCAGAAATCTTGGATTCATGCCGCATTTTAAATTCCCTAAAGTTTTGCCTTTTTGTTGTCGGTAATAACGATTAAAAAGGAGGAACTGAAACAAAAACTTAAGTCTCAGAAAGAGGGTAGATTTCTATCTCAATTGTAAAGTGAAAATCACTGTACGTTGAACTTCAAAATTCAATGGTCTGATCACAAACAGCATTCTAAAAGTTAACACATTAGGTCAGTGGTTCCCAAAGTGGGATCCGCAGACACTTCTACGAAAAATTAAAATATACCAAATTTTCTCCGAATTTTATGCTCTAAAATCTAAATTTTAAAATCTTAAAACAATTAGTACAAGATTCCAGTATTTGGGGGGGGGTCAAACTAATTGTAATTGTAAAAGTCATTTCAAACTAATGGTTTTAATAATGTCTTTAAACCTTTAAACCATGGCGTGTAGCAGATCTGTTTGTCAGCCGAACTGCCTAGACCTCTTTCTTACACTAGAAAAAGAAGATTCATTTGCAGAACTTTCAACAGATAGTTCATTAAAATTACAGTTTTTGCAATTACGACTTCCGGTTATATGTAATGACTGACTATCCTGAACTCACAAAAAAAAGCTTTGAAGCATTTATTTGTGTGAAACCGCATTCTTCCTGCTCACGTACTTGAATTCGAAGTTAAGAAATAAGCTTGATGTCGATAGTGACTTGATATTGAAATTACCAGACATTAAACCCAATATTGCAGAGCTAACTGTTCAAAAACAGCTTCATTGTTTGATGTCATTAATATTATAATCTTGCAAATTAAGAGGATTTTGATTTTAATACATTTTAATTAAAATATCAGAGTTTCTATCATATTTACTGTTTGTTTTATTTCAGATCTCAGACGGGGTCCGTGAATTTTTAAATTATTTGGGGGGTCCGCGAACTGAAAAGTTTGGAAACCATTGCATTAGGTTGAATGCAGGTCTATTCATGTTACATCATCTATAATTTCAAATGGGCTATGTTTAACTATGCTTTTGTAACTATGCTTATAAAAAAAAATTTAATCGTGCTGATAAACCTGTAAAGTACTCATGGTTGAAACCTTCAACATCAGCCAGAGGCATAAAACGCTGCTTAACATTTGTGTGTGCGTCAGTCCCGATTTTATAAACGGCCACACTGGGCACTTGCCCAGGGCGAAAAGGCTGGAGGCGTAACGTCCGTGCATGGGAAAAATTGAGGGAAACGAGAAAACGTCCTTAACCTAAAAAATTGCAGTTAAAAAATAACTAAACTTAACCAAAAATTACGATAAATACGAAAGATGAGAGTGAATCGTATTTGTCTGTATTATTAGGATACGGTGAAAATATAGCAACGGAACGGGCATGGTACTAGATCTCCTCCAAGTTGAATACCGATTTTGAAAATAAAATAAATAAATAACCAAAGCACAAGAATCTCCTGGGTTAAGTCCTGCTATGGACTGGGCGGGGGGTCTCTCGCTCACAGTGTGACCAGGGCCCAGATGGAAAACGGAGGCCTGGTGTGTGTGTGTGTGTCTTGTAATAAACTTAATAACAATAAAGTAATTATAAGAATATAATAATAACAGTTGATATCATGAGGCGTGGGTCATGACAGAAAAGGAATGCGGCAAGATTCAGAGTGCTAAAATGCAGTTTCTTCGAAATACTTTAAATTATACATTGCAAGATAGAATAAGGAATGAGGATATCAGAGCAGAACTCGAAGTAGAGGACATAAATGAAATTATTTCAATTTACAGAAGACAATGGTGGGATCATCTGCAAAGGATGACAGAGGATCGATTGACGAAAGCGGCACTGAACTATACATAAAACCATTGGTAGAAGAGACTTGGGTCGTCCGAGGATGAGATGGGTGCCGGAACAGGTTTATATAACCTAATCCTTGAAGAGGAGAAGAATAATAACACTAATAATGCATTTGATTATCATCAGTAATAGGCCCTAGTTCTTATGAAATAACATGTGTAAATATCGGTATGGAGAACCATACATGTTCTAAGATTTATATTTAAAATCATTTTCGAAATGAAATATTTCCATAGAAACTACTTCTTTCTACTTTTTGCTTCAGCCTTAACCACAGTACCGTGGCCACTAACGTATAACGTAACCACCTCATGTTAGCCCACTTGATTTTCACTGATGATGGCAGTTGATGGCACTGCCGAAACGTCTGGTTTTGCAGAAAACATTAGGCCACGGCCAGACAGCCCGGGAAGGAATTTTAACAACTAACTACATCTTTGTTGCCGATAACGTAGTACCCCACACATATAAAACATTATCACCTCCTCCTTCAACTATCATTTTCATTTACAGGAAATTACCCCTCCCCCTTCAACTACCCTTTTCATATATAGACATTTCATCTACCTTTCTACAGTTGATTTTATGACCTTCTTTTCAGAATACAATATTTATCAAAATTAAGTACTTTACTCTTGTTAAAACATAAAATGTTGCAGGTAAACTACCTCTTCCCCTTAACCGATCTTAACCAAAATCAATAAACCTTGAGTCCTTGAGTCCTCTACAACTCAGGCACATATGCAAAAAATTATTTTATTCTGTTTGAATTTGTGGCAGTTATCGTTTGCCATAGAAAAAATTCTACACACACACACACACAGACACTTTTCGAAAAATGACTTCACGTTCTTCACGTTTTGAGGGTAGGACAATCAAAATCAGCCCTTATCTCGAACACGATTTTTTCGCCATCACCATACTTCCATTTCCTTATGGAACATGGAAGTAAAAAGTAGTTCCCCCCCCAAAAAATATTTTTTTTAATTGGAACATTTTGATCCGATAAAGTGCCGGATTTTGATCAGCCTATTGTAGCCAAATATCCAACCGTTATTGCTTGAGAAAGCCTACGGTTTACTTCTTCCAAGTCTCTTCACTTTGTACCGACGGCGGCATAAATCGATATCCACGTGCGTAATCAAACAGCGTCGATTACGATGACTCCAGGAAAAAGCGAAATTTACGTTTCCTATCGATTGCGTTGTATCGTTTCAGAACGTTTACGCGTTATCGATCGTGTAGCCCGAAGGCTGTACTGTAATTTCCGCCTCAGCAGCGGGTTATTGACATTTCCCCGATAAACACTGAACATAATGTCAACTGTTTGCGCGCAGTAAAGATATGACAAACAATAAGTCAGTACTCAAACGCTACGATAACGTTATCTGGAAGGACGCGCGTACAGTACACCCATCCTCTCGAGACACATTATAGCCTTATATGGTCACGACAGTGGTACAAACGGTTTCGTAACTGATAACCACCTATTGATATGCGTGTGTGGACTAGAAACGCAGCGGGGGACTTAACACGCGAACTAACACCTGACTAACCAAACGGCCTCTTGTACGTGACTATGTGTCTACATAAACTGTGACTACATCTTAAACATTTTACTTATTTATAGGCAAATATTTAACAAATAACTAAATTATGTGTGTGTGTGTGGGCGCGCGCGCATACTCAAACCCTTCTTGCTACAGTCCTTCGTTTCGTGATATCTACATCTATATTTAATATTTACTACCAGTTTTCAATAAAGATGTATTGATTTCCTTACTTGGAACATGTTTCGGGGATCAGATATTTTCCCCATCCTCAGCCATCTTAGTTTTTAATCTTGTGGAATAATTGTGTCCAGATTGGTTGTTGCTATGGCTTCCTAATGGCTTTTGATAGTTTACATTGGTGTAACTGTTTTGTGTGTGTGTGTGCGTGTGCGCGCGCGCGCTATATATATCTCTTTTTTTTAGTGTTTCCAAAGTTAAGTCCTTTGAAAGTGTGTCATGTTTTGTGCTGATTCGTACTTGTTCAGGTATTAGTTTGTCTTGTACAAGTACAAATCATCACAAAACAAGACACAATTTTCAAAATACTTAACATTGGAAACATTCAAAAAACAAAACAAAATCCACAGCCACACACAATAACACCAATGTAAACTACCAGAAGCCAACAGTAAGCCATAACAACAACCAACCTGGACATAAATATTCCATCAGATTAAAAACTAAGATGGGTGAGGGCGGACAAAATATCTGATTCCCGAAGTATGTTCCAAGTAAGGAAAACAGTACATCTTTATTGAAAACTAGTAGTAAATATTAAATAATACAGATACCAAGATAAGAACGTGTTCCAGCTAAGGAAAACAGTACATCTTGACTGGAAACTAGTAGCAAATATTAAAAAATACACACACGCACACACACACACACACACACACACACACACACACACACACACACACACAAAGGCATTTGTATTTCAAAAACAAACTTGGCCTGTGACAACTTATGGTAACGCAGTTTGAAGCTTAAACATGCTTATTAACAGCTGTTAGAATGGAAAATTCTAGCATAACATAAGTCAGTGCGATAAGCAGATGGCTCTTGGAGAATGATAATGAAGTAAGGTTGGGTTACCTTATTCAGAAGACTCACTGTTGATCTTCAATTGACATTTTGATATTCTAAAGATCGCCAACAGTTTGAAGGCTTTGTATCCTTTCAAACATGTTTTCATTTCAAACATCGCCTTCTTCCACAATACCAGTTTATCGGATGCAGCACCAACAGAAACAGTCTGCCTTACATAACCTACTGTAAACTATACCTAAGCAATAGTAACCTTGAGCTGGAGAACTCGTTCAATATGTAGACGTCTGGATTTTTATAATTTTTTTTTTTTAACTTGGCTCTTCGTCCCTTATGTCATAAAGTTTTGTAATTTCAAAAATGAACACTATAATCATATTTTGGTTAAATTTATTTTTTCATTTGTTACTTGGCATGGATTTATACAATTTTTTACTAACTTTAGATAAATGTTTTCCACTCTGGTCAGTGGTATAAATGCCTGGCCCACAGGGTTGCTCTTCAGCAGGGGGACCTGTTGACTGGAGGTTCCCACGCAAACGTTTCCCTTAGTTTTTAAAAATGGGTATAAACCATTGAACTTAAGTAAAACCAAATTTCCCCGTATGTAATATTGTTCCAAAGTTTTCACGGTCGGTGTCAGTTATATTAGAAGTATTTACCGGGTTGTTTGGCCGTGGTCCAGGGTTTACAAACAAACCAAACGTTTCAGCAGCACCACTGGCCGCCATCTTCAGTGGAATTCGATGGAAGCCTTCACCACAGTACTGTGGGCCTGACGTTTGACACCCCGCGTTCAGGTAGACTCGAATTCCACTGAATATGGCACCCAGTGCTGCTACTAAAACGTTTGGTTTGTTTGTAAACCCTGGACCACAGCCAAACAGCCGGGTAAATACTTTTAATAGTATAAATTCCCCGTATGTGTTTAACATCCAAAAACAGTGCACTTACTTTTTACTGTAATTTGACCAGTGGTACTTTAAGAGCATACATTATCCGGTTAACTGCACAATAGGGCGGTTATTCCAGTTAAGAACACGCCGAGGCCACCGGCCGGGTCTGTGTCGCATCGTTATTCGTTATGAGCTACGAAAGGAAACTAATAAGTGGCTGGATTACGTTGTAAAAGTTACTGTGACATTGACAGTTTCGAAGTCAGCCTTTAGAGCCCATAAAGAGAAGATAGGCCAGCCCAATAGTGGAAACGTTTTGGCAATTATCGGTCGATCTTTTGAGTAAACAGATCTATTGTTGCAAGAGATAATCAGTGGTCCGAAGACCAGTGAGAAGTATATGAGTACCAAAATTCGAAATGAACTCGCTCAGCTTTTATTTTAAAAAGTTGAAAATATTATTTTGAAACAGTTTTGAATCTGCTCAGTTTTTCTCTGTAATAATGGACACCAAACAAGATAGACATTAATAGAAAAGATCGACTGAGTCAAATAATCAGATATGTCTCAATTACGAAATTTAAATTTCGTACGAAGATAGACATACGAAGATATGTCTTGCGAAATTTAAATCAACAGAGAATGCGTAATTACCAGAAACAATTAATCGTTATTTACTTAAAAAAAAGAAACACTTCTGAAGTGGTGAACAAATATTTATTTTCAAATTATTTGTTTAAGCTTGTAATCAGGCTTGCACATTCCGTGATAAACTGTCATTCCATTGAAATTGAGAAATGGTCTATTGTTATTGACAGATATACTTTCACGTGAAATGAAAATGATTCATAAGACCGGCTTCCCTGCTGTTCTGTTCAGTCCGCTTCCAAGTATTGATTCTGATTCTGACCTATTTACTGTTTAGGCAGTATTGCCTTCTGTCTGTTTGGGGTTTAGTTGAACGTTTCGAAAATGTGAAGTATCGTGTTGCACTCATCGTTGTCGTCTGAAGTGTGAGATGAGTCACAGCGGTCACAGAATCGAGTCGTAGTTCGACTCTATGCCATACTTCACCACCCAAACTACAAGACAGCTCCTTCTTCTTCTTCTTCCGCCCTATCGCGCCCATCGTAGGTCTGCTTCTTCCATCTATCTCTCGCTTGAGCGACTCTTGTCCACGAAACCCTGCCTTTCCCTTCGTACCATCACGCGATCTCGTTGTTGGTCTCTACCACGACTTTCCTCGTCAATGTTCGTACTTCACTAAAATATAAGTTGGAGAGAACGAGTGTCTAATGTAAGAAAGATGATATCGGGAGTGTAGGGGGTGCACAGACCGAATTTTCCAATTCCAACAATGAAAGCTATTGCTGTGTTTATCGCGGTAATACGCCGAGTAGGTAATCGGATCAACGACTAATCGAATTCTCGTCACTCATTATGTATTCGCACACCCATTTTGAAAACTATTTTTTCTATTTGTATCGGCCATCTGAGGACCACATGTCAATTTCAATTCTTTATTCCTTGTTCTTTTCTTTTTCTCCAATATTCTTTTATCTTTTCACTATGTCTCTTCCTCCTGTCTTCATTCCACTTTGAACCTGAGTTTTCTCTCTCCTACCCTGGACTCCTTCCATTTTTAACACTTTTGCTCGAAAAACTTCTCTTTCAATTGCTTCTTTTGCGTTTGTATTATTTTTTCTAAACCCTTGTTGACTTCTTTAATCCAACTTGATGTTGAATTTGAAGATCGGTTTTGTTAACCTATTGTCGTCCATTCTATATAAATGTCCAAAAAAATACTAGTCTTCTTTTCCTCATTGTTTCTGATATATTTTCTACGCTTTGATATATTTCATCATTACTTCTTAAAATCCAACCTTCTGACGTTTTCGTGGGCCTAATATTTTCCTTAAAATATTAGACCAGTGGGTATGGCACCTGGCTACTAATCTAGAGGTCCCGGATTCGATTCCCGGGCCCGCACCATAAAATCAAGGTGCGTTTTTCAGCCCCCAGGTCGACTCAGCCTGTTGAAAATGAGTACCTGGGATAACATCCTGGGGATAATAATGGGTGGCTGAAGCGTAGTGCTGGCCACACTGCCTTCGTTGTATGCCGTACGGCTCGTATAAGGCAGCCTACCCTGCCTGACTCCTAAGCTGCTTCGGTGGTACACATGAGAGCCATTATTATTATTATTATTATTATTATTATTATGTTTTCCTAATAATTCGTCTTTCCAATATTTCTAGTTTGTCTAAATTATAATTCAACGCTAGACATTTACTTGCATATAGGCATTCTGGCCTCATTACTGTAATGTAATG
This sequence comes from Magicicada septendecula, assembly GCA_034769895.1. Lineage (NCBI taxonomy): Eukaryota > Metazoa > Arthropoda > Insecta > Hemiptera > Cicadidae > Magicicada > Magicicada septendecula. The sequence continues at coordinate 364,389,969 of CM068374.1, read as the reverse complement.
CCTTATTTTCGCATTGCCAAATAAGCACTTTTTATTGTAAATATCTTTAGTTATACCATATGCTCTTTCTATTTTATGAATCCTTTCGTCTATAGCAGATTTTTCTAAACCACTCTCTCGAATTATTTTCCCTAGATACTTAAATTTTCTAACCCTCTCCATTCGACCAATATCTGTTAGCAGAAATTTTGGTGCTTTTTTAATGTTCGTTCGCGTTATTTCTGCAGAAATTCTTAAGCCTGTTCTTTGGCTATGTTCTCTACAAAATTAACTTGTGTTACTGCAGATGTCAGATGTTCAGAAAGTACAGCAAAGTCATCTGCGAATGCCAAACTGTTTATTTCAGTATGTTTGTTTCTTCTTTTTCATTTAGAGGACTTTCCATACTGCAATTGAAATTGTATAGAGTGCAAAAGTAGGAATTACATTCCGAGATAAGATCACCCCTACAGACAAATGAGTTTGTGTGTCCGTTTTTTATTAAATTGGAACGCCTAAAATTCTTACAATGTGAAAAATGCCGTAATTAAACAAATAATTTTTCTTCTTGAGTTATTACATCCGTTTACAATGCGCTTGTCGTGTTGTAACGTTATTTCACGAAATTACCAAATTTAATTACAGAGGTTCGATAAACTTACGATGTAATTGTAGGCAATTAATTATTTAATTAATAAACAATAAATGTGTATAATAAATTTTTGTTTGTTTACTTTAAATGTTTATGTCCCGCCTTTGGGAGCCATTGTTATACAGTGCGATTAATTAATTAGGAGTTATTAATTAACCTTAATTAAATTTGATTGATGTGTGGTGAACCTGACAACAATTTGATGAGACTATATCTACTCTTGTCCTACATATGGTGCGATTGTTATTAGTGTTAATTATGCTACTTTGTCAATTAGTACAAAACACATCTGTAAAAGGGAAACCTCACGTATTTGGTATCAACAATGAAGTTAACAAGACGTAGCTTGGCGTTATAATATTCTAGTGATCATAATCATTATAGGGCAATAGTAATAATGAACGCTTAAGCACATCTGGATTAGAATAACAACTTATCGTTTATTAAACAATTCTTAAATTACAATTTTAACTAACATTTCGTCGTTCCTGAAATAAAATCATAAATACAAGATATATAACCTATAATGACAATATCATTATTAGCCTACAACTGCAAACACGTATGAATTAATTATTACATTCAACAAATGTTATATCTATAATGCGTTCATAGTTCCAGATGGCAATATCTATTCATAACTTTTAATTTATGGTTCATGATTATCTTGAAATTTACGTTCGTAATTCTCTCAAGGAGTGGGGTCTTTGTGAGAAACATGATCAGTAGTAGTGATTATCAATATATAAATATTTTACATTAATTGATGTATGTTATCCATTCTCATTTGGCTGTAACGTCCCGTGGTTCCCTGTATCCAGCGATGTCGTCGTTGCTTCGCATGTTGTCCGCAGATGATATCACTTTCACAAAACACTACTAAATTTTCATGTAGGCGTATTGCAGGTTTGACTAACGCGAATGTTCACGTAAATATTGATTATCGGTTTTCTGTATAAAATCATGCAGGTCCGGTTATTTGTCTGGTTACGATCATCTTCGTTATGATAACTATGTACTTCTTGCCACAATGTGAATTTACTACTAGTGTTCAATGCAATAGTCCGTAAACATTATTGTTACAGTAATAACTTTGTAGTGCGAGTGAATGTTTATGTTAATGAACTCGAATTATATTTATGAGTGCTTCGAAATGTTTGTCGAGTGTTACATCACTATAATCGCTGATTGTCTTGCACTGATCTTAATTGTCACTTGTACCGTGGTATATTATCATTGTTACTAACACTGATCAACGTTCTAAAGTAATTTAAAATAGTCTGAGTATCACATTTATGTAACCGTTCACTTTTGAAATCGACAAGCAAAATTCTTAGTTCAAAATTTGTAATTTGGCGATTGATAACTGATTTACTGATCAACAGAGCGCGTCGGCACGTTCAAAATAATTGAGTAAAATTTTAAGTTTTACTGACCGACTGAGTAATAAGCATAATGCTAATGGTACTGACTTACTGACAGTAATAATAATACTGACTGATTCCTTACTCACTGATAATAATAATACTGACTGCGTCCGCGTGGCACGTAGATAGTTTTATTAACTTCACCCCTACCAGATTTCCTCGTCAGATTTTTTCCACCACTTCGTCCTATTCATCATTGGTCAGACTACTCGATTTCTTTGAAGAATCCACCCACCTTCTAGATTTCTCCTTGTGACTCTCTTCTGATTTGCTTCTGTCTTTCGTTGCTATGGGAACTCTCCCCAAGACTCGGTTTCTAGCTGAATTCTGTCTTCTGATAGGTCGTCTAACATCCCCGGTATTTTGCCAGTGTCATTACCCTGTGTTCTAAGAAAAGTTGTAATTCCTCGCCTGTCAATCATCTTCTTTGTTCGACTCCTGCCCGAGCTTCGCCCCACTGATGGATGTTTTGTCACCCCAAGTTTTCTATGCCGTTGGCGTAACGAATCGTCGCATTGATTACCTTACATTCCCCTTTTGTACCAATTAATAATTCTTTGACAGACGTCTTCTAGTAAAGTTTCTCTAGCTCTCTCCTCGTAAGTCGTATATGTCTCCTAAATGAGCAGTCCTGCTGTGTTACATCGTCGCCTCTTATTCACCTCGTATGTATCTTATTGTCCCTGCGAGTTAAACTGTCGTAAACCCTTTTGTGTCCGAGTATGTTTTGTCATTTCACGTATGGTGCGATGTAACGCGCGTGTCACTCGCCTCGTTTCGTCGTAACTGTATGAATGGAGTAGCGACTGCTTTGTTCTTATGTTATGAAGCAATAACTCCACGTAAAGCCTCTTCTGACGTTTCAACTTTCAGATCAATTGTCTCAACTGCACGAAGTCGTCGCCTTTTCGCCCTGTCGTACACCAGTATTGTTTGGCTGTCAGTTGATGTTCACCCCTTATTTATTGCTTTACTCGCCAGAAAAAACTGCTTCAACGTGTCTCTGATGTTTGAGAAATTTTCAAAAATTTTCTCGCTATAAACTGTAGTTTTCTAAAGTGTTTTAGCTTCCAACAATTTTTTACAAGTTTTTTACATGACTCAGTAAATTCTAAGAAAATTCAAAAAATCACAGAGGTTGCGTTGGCTGGGACATGTGGAAAGAATGTCTGAGGAAAGAATGCCTAAAAAAGTGCTGAAGGGAAGATTATATACTACTAGATATAGAGGCAGGCCAAGGATGAGATGGTTGGATGGCGTAAAAGATCTTGCTAGTGTGGGAATCAGAGGGTTGAGAGGAAGGGCGGAGAATTAGGGAAGCATGGAGGAGGATTGTTGAGGATGCTAAAGCCTGTAGGCTGTAACGCCAGATAAGAAGAAGAAAAAGAAATAAATTCTGAGAGTACACAGGCTTTTGAGTATTTTCAGAATGAGTTGCAGTCTATTCTTAAAGTCACGGTGGACTAGTTTTAGGGTTAATTTTAATTTCCTTATAAAATTCTGTGTATACTGTGTCAGTAGTACGTAAAGCGGCAATCAGGAGGTCGGCTAACGTTCATTTTAAAAGTTCTTGTTCGTAATCTTATAAGGCTGTTGTTTGGTCTCATTTTTATATGTATAATCCATTCTAATGAAAGTCGTGTTTGAAAAGTACAGATTATTTATTATAAATCGTTTCGGGAAGATTCTAAACAGGTTTTTGTGAAACGTACTTTAACCAAGCGCATTCTTTAACTTGCAAAAGACAATAATTGTTTTTGTATTTTATTTTATATACCGTACGTTATACGCTACTGGCATGAGAAATTTACCGGTAAAGTCAATGAACAGGAAAACCCCACCCCGAACGTTGGGAGGAGTGCGTACAATTGTCAGCGGAAAACACGCCGAGTCCTGGCCACGAACACACACAACACCGTTAACAAAGGCGACGAGGGCGAGTAGCGAACTACGATAGACAGTTGCTGTTAAGGGGAGATTCGTTTTTTTATTGTCCCAAAAAATTTTCCGTTTAATCCTGATTAAGAAAATATATACTTTTATGGGGCTATTTACATTAATGTGGCCATGAAAAAATAAAATAAAAAGTATTACACATTGTTTTCCGGCTCCCATTGTTTAGCTTACGCGCGTTTTCCGTAACCACGGATATTAACAATTAGATACACTTTTCTCAAAACCAATAAGTACTATTGAGTTCAAATTGTTTGTGGTTGAACAGTACAATGTAACAATAAAAATGTACTAGAAATAATCTCGCCCTTTAAAAAATTAATTTTGTAAAACATTTTTAACAAAAAACTTTGTTTCAAAAAATTTATAAAAAGTAATTATTTTTTTATATTAGTATTTTTTTCTTAAATTGCTTCAAACTAGTACATTATGTTTTAAATATATCTGTTAAGGTTGGTAGAAATTTAAAATACTAATAAATACAAATAAAAATTTCAAATTTCTATAGCTTTAATAGATCATTAATTAATAGTACCTAACTAAACCCGTGTTCGCCCATTTAAAATGCATTGGACAAAAAAGTGCGGACTCCCCTTAACCGAGGTAGCAGAAATATATAAACCTGAGTACAGTAAACTCTTGATTATCCGCGGAATTGGGTGGTGCGATCACCGCGGATATCCGAGTTCCGCGGATATCCACAATACGTACAAAAAAGTGCAGAAAGTAATGAAAATACTTAATTAACATTAGTTATTCACTTCTTCTGATAGTTCCTATCCGTTTCGGATGTTGGATATCATACAGACTATTTTAACTTTCTGTACTGCTGCACAGAATAAGTCAGTTGTATTCGTGCCAAATCAGGTCCTTAAATTTCTCGGTCATGATATTCTCGGTCGCCCAACTCCTCTCTTTCCAAGTACTTTTCCCTGTAGTACGGACTGCAATAAGTAAAATCTCTGTTCATTTCTCATGAGATATCCCAGATACTGAAACTTTCTTATCTTCCTTTCGTTCTTCATCTTTCTAAGAACTTCATCATTAGTTATATGTGCTGTCCATGATATGCTCAGTATTCTACGGTAAAGCCACATTTCGAAAGATTCCAATTTTTTAGACGTGGCTTCAGTCAAAGGCCAAGATTCTACACCACCGTAGAAGATGACCGAGAATACGTAGCAGGGTAAAAGTCTAATCTTTGTACGCGTATTTATTGTTAAATCGTGATTTTTTAATAAACTGCTCATTCTAGCGCACACCGCTCTTGCCTTATCAAATCTGCTCTTTATTTCTTGAGAGTGGTCCCATTGTTCATTGACTATAGTACCAAGATATGTAAATCTGCTTACTCGTTCAACTGGCCTTTGGTTTATATTAAGGGTGCAGTTTGTGAACTTGTTATTATATACAATCATTAACTTCGTTTTATTAACATTGATGTCTAGACCATATCGACGGCTTCTTTCTGTCACTCTTTAGTTGTTGCAGCCCCTCTAAGCTATCTGCGAATATGACGGTATCATACGCATAACGTATGTTATTTATTCTTTCACCGTTCAGAGAGAACATCACATTCATCTAAAGCTTCTCTAACTAGGAGTGTCACTGACACAAATGGGCGGAGCATTTGCTATTCGTAATAATTTATTTATCAATATTTTTACAATCAACCGTCTTTGATCCGTTAGATAAATAAATTCGTAATAATTATTTATCAATATTCTTACAATCAACAAAATATATACACTTTATGATACACACTTTTATTGAATACACTACATTATAGTACAATATACATTAATTGTCATTATACATATTCCACAACCTTTGCAACTCATCTCTACGATCAACCATTGATGGACTTCTATTAATTTTTAGCAGTCTATGAAAATTAAAGGCCGGTTTTAATAATAATCCTTATACTTTTTTCACTCTTGAAAGAGCCACATACGTTAATCCAACCTGAAATTCATTGTCTCCTAAATTAACAATTGCCTTACCTAATGTTATCCCTTGCGATCTATGTATACTAACAGCATATGCTAACATTAACGGAAATTGTTTGCGAGTACAAGAAATTTCATTTTTCTTGAAAGATGCCATTACTGGTACAATGGTTATTGAATTCTCGTACAGAACTGGTCCTGTATATTTTTCGAAAGATTCGAGTATACGTATTGGCATGTGATCAGCTGCCTGGTCATAAATAATATCAGTTACTGTCCCAACTGAACCGTTGGCTAGTCTTTTTGTGACCCAAAGATTTCTTCTAAGGATAACTCGAGCACCTTTACATAAACGTAATTGGGCAAATAATCCCTGAGCATCGTCAGATTTTCCTAGAGAGGCTTCTGGGCAATTATGGATTGCATTGATTAGAGCCACGGGTTGTTTATTGCTTTCTATTTTCATTATTAAAGCGTTCGATTTCATCATTTTTCGACATTATACAGGCAGTATCTTTGAAATTGTCCCCGATATTGTTTACATAAAATCTTTTAGATAGGAGCTGATAATCTTGTTCAGTGACTGTTCCATTTGCGACTCTATTTAAAGTCTCTTTGAAATTTTTTTGATCATCACCTTGCTGTCTCATAAACTCCGTTAAAAAGAAAACTTTGTTGAACTGTTTATATAAAAGATTCGATTGAATGGTCTGAACATTATTACCAATATTGTAAAGACTCCTGTCACAAACCGGTGGAAGTTGGGACCAATCACCGACTAAATACACGCAAAGGCCACCAAAAGGAACAGCTGAAGGACTTTGCTTGTTTGAGTCGCATATCCACTTTGAAAAACAAATTCAAACCCAACATACTGGCTTCATCAATAATAACGAACCTCACATCTTTTAATTCTTCTTCAAAAGCAATTTTGGATTCACCTTCTAAATCTTTGAATGTTCCTCCCCTTATCTTTGAAGCATTTATTCTTAGAGCTGAATGAATAGTTTGACCAGCAATATTGTTAGCTGCCACACCAGTAGGAGCCATTAAAAGAGTTGCATCGCAGCCAAAATATGAATTAATTCTCCTAACCATTTCATTAATTACACAGCTTTTACCAGTTCCAGCTTTTCCCTGAATAATTCCAAGTCTTTGATTGCAATCATCATAGTCATTTAGCTGATTAGTCCAGTCGCCAGAGATTTTGACTTGATAAAAAATTAGGGCAAAGCAATATTTGGTGCACGTGTTAAATAAACGTTAATAATTAATATAAAAAAATCTTTGCATGTTTACCTTTCTAGGGTTTCTGAAAATGGTCTGAAAAAATCGTAAAGACAGATTTTCTTAAAGCACTCCGTAAATATGTACAGTTGGAAGAAATAAAAAGGTGTATATTGAAGAGCAAACAATTTCCTTCAGAAAGTCTTCTTACATATTTTTACGTTAATGGAACTGTTTTCCTGAAAATTGGTAATGATGAGCGCTGCGTTTTAAAAAGAGTGTTTGCCCCCGATCTTGCGTAATTCGCTAAATTAGCCAGGCGCGTCTATTAAAAAATATCATAACTTTCTTTAATCTAAGCGTAGCCAGTTAAATAAAGGCTACTTTTGAAGGGGAACAGTATAGCTTTCAAAATTTGTTGATTTTTACGTAAATATTTTATTTGAACGTAAAGAATATAGTGTATAAATATTTACTGTAGATACAAAAAGAAGTGAAACCACAAAATTACAAGTACTATACAATAAAATTTAAAAAAATAGTAGTTCTTTACTAATTTACCTTTAAAAGAGATAAACTTTTTATTTTATAATAATGAAAACTACTTTTGAAGTTGTTATTTAAAAAAGAAAAACCTTTTCAAAAGTGAGTATTTCGACGTATTTTAAATTTACTCTAAAATTCAGAGTTTATCTGCCTTTATTAATCTTAAAAATAGAGATATCGAAATACAAAAAATTGTATTTGAAAGCTGCAAGTGTTCTGCATCAAAAACTACACTCATGAAAATTAAAATCATTTTCAAAATTAAAGAAAATAAATAAAAATTGTGTATACTAAAAAAAGTGCCTCCTTTGCGTTACATACATGTTACTTTTAAGTGGGTTTATTTGAGTACTTGAAATTAACGTTACAGCTACTACAATGCTAAATCTATCTATTACTGTTATTTCTCTTACCTGATTATACCTATACTCTAAAAACAAGACCCCAGAAAACAGGTAAAATTTTTAAACGGCGCGGCGTTCTATTCCCCTCGAGTGTGCAACTGTAAATGTAGCTGCGCGCGCAACACCCATTGTTGTGGTGTGCCATACAAACATCTGCTATACAAGAACGGAGCAGTAACGCAGTTGATATTTCTTCAAAGGTTATAATCAAAACATTACAAATATTTTTGTTTTTATCATATAAAACAGGTAAAAAAATTGCAGTTTAAAGTTTTTATTTACACTTTTTATACATGCTAATATTTATTTATTTGTGAACACGTGTAGTGGAGTCAACATAAAAATCAAATGTGAATTGTTTTGGGAGTCGATTTTTTGAGTGCTAAATTGGTTAATGGGATCAAGTTGAGCTAATAGTTAATTTTGAGTAAAAACAACCCGTTTATTTTTTTATTAACAATTTAAGTTGCAAAATAGCGTTTTTATAAATATCTTTGGACCTAACAAGCCGATTTTAATGTGAATATTTTTCAGTATTCTGTAATAAATTAAGAACGGAAGTCGATATTATTATTATTGTTAATGTGCTATCAATAAATAAAGTGGCGATGGCGTTTATAGACAAATTGCTGTTGTTTTAACACAAATTAATGAAAGTTGATAAAACTTGAGGGAAAGGTAACCTTTGTGGAGTACTATAAACCCCACAAATTTCATATTGCAATGTTGAATATAACCTCAAAAAAATCGCAATTCACAAAAAAACTTTGAGTGCTCATAAAGTATGGCAAGATTGTGGCACAAAGGTGTACGACGGCTTAAATTAAAGCTTATTAAAAATATTTTCGGGTGGTTAATTAACAAAATTTTTTGGTCTTTCTGACACCATTTTTTGACTATTTAAAAAAATTAAACGTAAAGAACTGCATTTTTTCTAAAAAAAAAAATTATTTGTACTGATCATTTTTTACATACATTAAAAGTTTATAAAAGGCACATATTTAAAAAAACAAATTTGGTAAAAACGGTGGATTTAAAATTGAAAATAAAAAAATTTTCAAAAGAGATATTTTGACTTCACTAGCGTTAACTGCATGGAAGTAGTACCGTCAAGGTCACTCACTTTCACTGCTTCTCCCTGTCACCTCCACGTCCCTCGCCCAGCGTTGTTGCCGGCTAGTACAGTGTGTAGCGTTTTAGCAGTGTTACGAAAGCAAATTTCATACATCCACCTTATATTGCTCGTTTCAAATTTATTTATGCGTATCGCGTAAATGAATTTTTTTTATCAGGAATAATTAGTTGTGGGTAACATTACTCAGTTAAATTCTGGGCGCCAGTATTTGAGCTATAAAAATTTGTGTGAGTCGGCAACATATTTTTTGTTGTCGCGTAAATATCTACAGAATTTCTATCTTTGCGTTTCTTCTCTTTCTTTGGCTTCTTTTGTTACGATTTGCAGTTCTCTGAATCTACGATTTATACTGCGCTGGTTTTTCTTATGTTGGAATCTAAAGCTTTTAGCAATACACATCCTAACTTTACGAAGTACCATTAGGTCAGTTATTTTGTGTTTTCCGTACAGTGAACTTACTTATTTAAAGTTTTACTGTTTTCTTCATGGGTGGTTATCCTACAGACTGACAGTTGTCTGAGAACGCTGACCTTGCCTGCTGTTGTCGCTTTAATTTTTTCATACTCACGGTCTTTTCCCTTTTGTAAATGAATCTATTTTTGTTCTCTGCACGGTCGTTCCTAAGCCATATGGTTCGGAAGTTCTGTTAGGTATATGTACACATTTGGTATGCAAATTGCGTATACCCTGTCGGCATGCCTTTTCAGTAAATATTGGTGTCTGACACTTTTATGAATGCCTTTGTCATTTTACACTCCCCTCAAAAATGTGTATGTTTACTGGCCGCGCTACTACCTTTCTTCCGTTGCACAAAGTTAAATAGGACTGAGCAATTTCTGTAAACAAATTTGTCGCTGTTGTGGCAAAAGCCAATCCCATTTCAGTTACAGTACTGACTATTATTTATAATACTCATAAGGAATTCTATAGTTTATAAAATAAGGAAAATTTTAATTATAAAATTTGTAAGGACAACTCATAAAATATAGAATTATAAATTTAAATTCTATATTTAAAGATTTATAATATATTAATATATGAATAAGGAATTTTAAATTTATTTCATGACGCATTTGTATTTGTTGTTTATAAAATTATCCTTATTTTCTTAAGACATCCAACTCGTTTCACGTTTATACATACGATTATTTTTATGCTACTTGTGCATGTAACGTCTTATAGTATAGTTCTAATTTTTTTACTTAATTATTAATAAGCAGTGCAGGAAATAAAAATAGAATATTTTTCAGAGTCACGAATAGTGCGGTGTCTCTTCAATAATTAAATGGGGCAAGCTTAAGACTCAGGTTGCGTATGAAAATTCGTTCAAACAAACTATAGCTGACGCATCGCATTGAATGTTATGTATAAGTTACGGAAATTCATTGTTAATTAATTATTAACAATGTATTAATTGTGATGTAATTATTATTAAGAATTATTGACAATGTATTCTAATGTATGTATTAGAAACTTTCTCCCTGTAAAATTTTACTTAAAAAATACAGTAAAACGCAAGTTAACCTTACATTACACTATCTTACAAAACCAGAACAACTGTGTGATACTCGTAAGATTTTAAAAAGGTTTTTTACTTTAAATAACATTAAATTTTATCTATACAATTTCTGCAGTAGGCATCTATGAACCTTCAAAATGTATCGTTGTTTTTTCAGTCTTCTATTGTCATTGATTTTAGAATGTTCAACAGTTTAAAGCACAAAAATGATTTTAATGGAAGAATGAATTATTGATAACAACAAAGTAAATATTTAATTTAAAAATCACTTTGTTATATTCTGTACATTAAGTAGGCCTACTTACTAGTGTAGCATTTTTCGGAAGAAAGGGAAACTGTTGCTTAGTGGCAACGCTGTAAGTAAGCGGTGTGACCTTGACGATACTACTTCCATGCAGTTAACTATAGTGGTGAAGTTTTAAAGAATACTTTTACTGAACATAAGTGCTACATAAGGTTTTTTGATTTTTAGATATTAAATATGGACCAGTGTGATACGGAAATATGTTTTATTTGTAATGCTGATCTTTGTATTGAAGATACAGAAAAAGTGACTCGAGGACTACCGAATTTAATAAGAGTTAGCTCTGAGAGAAACGATGGAAAATATGAAATGTTAAAAAAAGTTGATTCAATTTTAGTACACAGGAAATGTCGAGAAAAATATACGTTAAAAAGGAATGATGTTTTGTGTTATAAGGATTTAGGCACTTTGTCGAAAAAAAGTAAATATAGCCCAGTCAAGAGTAAAGTCAGAAAGAGTAAAGAATTGTTTGATTTCAAAAAACTTTGTATAATTTGTGGATTAGATGCCGATAAAAGTAATACGAGATTAAGTATTAATCAACGCAAAAATATTTCCATAATTCAAAGTCCTACTTTTAAAGAAAAATTATTAGAAATGATTGCAGAACATAATGACGAATTAGGAAAAGCAATTCTACGACGAATTTCTTGTGATGATTTGGTAGCTGTACAAGCGAGATATCACCGCAGTTGTCACAAAAAAGTTTTAAACAGTTACACTCGTGACACAAGTGATGTGCTAAAGGTCGACCCAAGGATGTAAAAATCTCACGTCTAATGGAATTGATTTTTGATTATTTAAGTGACAGTGATGATACCCAGTTTACGCTCACAGAATTAATTGCATTATTAGGTAAATATATTGCTTAATTATAAATTATAATTATACTATTTTTTAAATTAAATTTTCATGTTTATTTTATTTAATATCTAATTTTGTTAAACAGGACATGATGCTTGTCATCCAAATATCATTATTGCTAAATTAAAAGAAAATTATGGCGATTGTATAAGAATTATATCCAGAAAAGGTGGCTCAACCATCATATGTCTTGTAGATCGTGAATACAATGTCATGCGTCAAGCATGGATAGCCTCAAAAAAAGATGAAAATGAAGAAAAAAGAAAAATCTTAAAATCTGCAGCAGCAATTATTCGAAACGATGTTAATCTGAAGAAAAGTAATACAGAATTTTATCCTACAAGTGATAATATATTCCAAAATATTAATGAGAATATCCCAGAATCCCTTCAGTTTCTGATAGAAGAAATAATTTAAAAAAATAAAAAATGTGATATTAGTTCATATGAAACAAAATGCACAGCAATTACTCATTCAATTATGAGTTGCATAAGACCTAGAACCTTTCTATCACCATTGCAAGTTGGTCTGTCTGTAATGTTTCATAGGAAATTTGCTTCAAAACGAATTATAGATATATTGTCGCATCTGGGAGTGTGTTCATCATACAAAGAAGCAACACTTTATGAGGATAGTGTATTGCTTAGTCCACGTTCTCCGTTTAGATCTGGTTGTTTTGCACAATTGGCATTTGACAATTCTGATATTAACATCAATACTATAGACGGGAAAAATACTTTTCATAGTATGGGAGGTATTATGATTGTAAGTCCCAGAGATTGTTATTATAACAAAGTTCCCTTAAAACGATTGACAGTTAAGCCTACTGCAAAAGAAATCAGCAAAATTGACAAAATACCATTCCAAATAAAATATTAATACACATGCACTCCAAAATATTGTTTTTAAAAATGTAGATAATCCGAGTTTTAATAATATAGATTTTTCTAATGCTGACTTGCTTTGGATTTACGGAGTGACCAAACCAGGCATTACTGGCTGGAATGCCTTTATATCCAACCTTTTGGAAAATATGACTTACACATTATCTAGAATTGTTTGCTTGCCTTTTGTACACTCTCCTCCAACTGACAAAAATACAATATACACCGTTTTAAAATACGCTGTAAAACTAGTGAAAAACTTAAATCTATTTAATTGTTTTGTTACTTTCGATCAACCTTTGTATCAGAAAGCGTTTGAAATGGTCCAGTCCTCACCTGATGATGATATACATAATGTAATTGTTCGACTTGGAGGATTTCATCTGCTTATGTCTTTTCTTGGTTCAATCGGTTATGTGATGGCAGGAAGCGGTTTAAAAGAAGCATTAAGCTGTTGCTATGCGCCAGGAACTGTAGGTAAGATGTTAGATGGCCATGCTTATGCTAGAGTAATACGAGGCCACACATTAATTTGGATAGTTTTGTGTAAAAAGATTATTGAGGAAATGAATCTTTCAGAAGCTGAATATTAAAATATGAAATCTTTACTACAAGAATTTTTAGATGACAATCTTACTTACAAAGAAGTACAAGATCATAATTTTTTTAACATCTTAAATGGTAAATTTCTAGAAAAAAATGATTGAAATTGAGGAACGCGGTAAAACTGCAAAATTATGGATACAATATATACGAATGATCTCGATTGCAAAAGCATTTGCGCGCTCTGAAAAATGGGTAATCTAAAAATTCAATTACAAGTTATTCATGCAAATGTTGCCATATTTTTATGCAACTGGACATTTTAATTATACGAAATCAGACTTATTATATGTACAATATATGAATCAATTTATAAAAGAATCAGAAAAACTTTTCACCTCAATACAAAACCAAGATGTAATTCCAGAAACTACCGCTTTAAAAATTAAAGAACTTCAAAATTTTATAAATAACGGATTTTGTACTGTAAGACGAACTGAGAAATTCTGGTTAGGAACTCATACTTATATGACAATCGAACAGGACTTAATGAGAGTCATGAAAGTTGATGGTGGTATGATTGGACGGGGAGTAACTACCAGTACTGCAAATAAATGGATTTTAGCGATGCCATATACACATGATATCTGCGAAGAAGTAGACAAATTTTGTGGTATAAAATTTTCTAGTTCCGATCAGCATGTAGATGCTAGAGATTCTCGAATAAAACGAGATACTGAAGATATTCTCAAAATAAAATCCTGGTTTGATTTTCACGAGCCATTTCCTTATCAAGATTCAATAATGTCTATATCTACTGGAGTTACTGGCGGTAATAATATTAACTGTCATAATGCTTTTGAGGTTGGAAAAGCAGGATTAGAAGAAATTGCTGGTACAAACTTCCATAAAGTTTCGTTTAAACGAAAAAATAGAGTAGGGCCTACTGTCATTAAAAAGTGTTAATAGTAGTCTCAAAATTCAAGAGGAAATTGTCCCTATAGATCCAATGTTTATATTTCAACGCATTTGTGTAGCAAGAAAAAGTGACGACGAATTAAAAGATTACATGCGTTATGAACTTGCACCGTACCCAACATCTATGTTTTACGAAGGTGTATTTCGGAAAACAGATAAGTCTAAACTATATGATATGTTTGAAGTAGACCGCACTGAGTTTAACCTTGAAGATTGCATTTACGTCATTGATGGTGGTATGTTACTGCATAGAGTAGTATGGTCAAGAAATGACAAGTTCAAATGTATTTTTCAAAGATACGTAAATTATGTCAAGAGACACTTTGGATCAAACGTTACTGTAGTTTTTGATGGCTATACAAACAGTTCTAACAGCATCAAAGCTATGGAGCGTTATCGCCGTACCAATCAAAATTCCTCTCCAGATATTTTATTCCATGAAGATATGTGTGTCACAGTGACCCAAGAACAATTTCTTTCGAATAAAACTAATAAAACTCGATTTATTGAAATTCTAACGAGATATTTGGAAGAAGAAAGCATAAACATTAAACAAGCTGACGATGATGCAGACTTATTAATTGTGAAAACAGCCTTAGAATTATATGATAAACCTCCAGTTATTGTTGCAGAGGACGTAGATATTTTGGTGCTCATTACTGCGCTTACACCTAGTAATAAGAAAATTTATCTCTTAAAACCCACGAGAGGAACCATGAGTGCTAGTCTATTTTCTTCTGAAAACAGCTTTAGAAAGTATAAATTATGCAAAGAGAATATACTATTTTTGCATGCTCTAACCGGCTGTGACACAACATCATGCTTTTATGGTAAAGGTAAAAAATCGGTTTTTAATTCGATTGAAAATAATCAATAAACTCAGATTTAAAAGAAGCGATCGAAGCATTTAAACTGGAAAATCAACCTCAAACATCTATATATAAAAATGGTCTATTAATTCTCCTGTATATGTATAATGCACAAAAAAAAATTACATTTGTTGATAAATACAGACATACAAGTTTTACTAAAGAGATTTCAAAAAAGAAAAAAAGCTTAAAACCTGTAAAGTTAGAAAGTCTGCCACCTACTTCTGATGCTGCCAAGCAGCACTTTTACAGAGTATATTTACAAGTCCAGCAATGGCTCGGCAATGATCTAATACCAAAAGACTGGGGTTGGAATGTTGGAGAAATTTTAACGCCTATAAAAATGTCACAGCCAGCCGCCCCAAAATCTTTATTAAAAATGATCTTTTGTAATTGCAAAACTGGCTGCAAAAAAGGATCGTGTACATGCAGAAGCGCTGGTCATTTATGTTCATCGGTTTGTGGTACATGCTCAACTGAAACTTGCAAAAACTTTCCAATTGTTGACGAGATTGATTTTGATGATAATGATTTTGATGATAGTGAGGAAAAAATAAAAATCCTCGAAGAAGAAGAAGAAGAAGAAGAAGAAGAAGAAGAAGAAGAAGAAGAAGAAGAAGAAGAAGAAGAAGAAATTACTAACTAAATTCTCAGCATAAAGAATTTTTAAAATTCCAAATTTAAAAAATATATATTCTTGTATAATGTTATTTTGTTTGTATTCGTTTTACCTTTTATTAAAAAGAGAGCTTTTCTTTGAAATATTTTATTTATTACTGGAGGATTTGCCCGGCTTTGCTTGGGAGAAAGTGGTGTCATATTCTTACTTGCTAGGAAATTCACTTTAATTTGATACCAATTATGCTGTTTTTTTCACATCCACCAAGCAGGGGGGGATATTTATAATAATCCAAATTAATATGCACGTCAAATTGTTACTTACATTGAAATTCCCTTTAATTTGATACCCCACGTGCGGTATTTTCATATTTTCCATTTTTGACATCACCCCTCCTCCAATTCCACCAATTTATTGAGCCCCGGAGACCAAAATTTTTAATAGTGCGTATATGCATGTCACATACGGTATTTCATATTTTCCATTTTTGACACCCCTCCATTACAACCCATTTATTGAGCCCCAGGGCCCAAACATATTCAGTAGTACGTATATGCATGTAAAATTGTTACTTGCATTGAAATTCCCTTTAATTTGATACCCCACAGTATTTTCATATTTCATATTTTTCATTTTTGACATCCCCCCCGGGCCCAAAACACCTATCTTATGTTGGTTCTCCCGTTGCGTAAAAAATTTGTGCCAAGTTTGGTGGAAATCGGTCCAGTGGTTTTTCATATTTTCCATTTTTGACCTCCCCCAAAACCACCCATTTATTAAGCCCCAGGGCCCAAGAATTTTCAATAGTGCTTATATGCATGAAAAATTGTTACTTGCATTGAAATCCCCTTTAATTTGATACCCTACATGCGGTATTTTCATATTTTCCATTTTTGACATCCCCAGGGCCCAAAACACTTATCTTATGTTGGTTCTCCCGTTGCATAAAATATTTGTGCTAAGTTTTGTTGAAATCGGTCCAGTGGTTTAGTAGGAGGTGTGGAATATAAATACACACAATGACTTTTGTGTATATTAAGATACACATATATTATTTAATAATATTATTCAACAGAGGAAGATTTGTTAAAATCGACCATTCCGTCTATCGATTTAATACTCCTAACGATGAAATAATAACAAAATCGTTATTTTGATTTTATTACAATTAAAATTTGAACTATTTTAAACAAAAAGAATGAAGACTTTATCATGATCCAATGGTTTATTTAGTAGTAAGGAAAGAAATTCACGGAATGTAAACGTTTTTATCGATTTTACCGCGCGCTGCCCTTAAATAAGGTTTTTTTTTTAAAGCCTGACCTTATAAACATGCAAAGATGATTTTACACCGATATTTAGACCTTTTTCAATAACTATACCAAATATCACTTTGCCTCAATTTTTTAAGAAAATTTACCGTTATTTTTACTCTGGCGACTGGACTAGATATTCTAAGAAAGATATCTTATTTTGTTGGTCATTGAAAATAACATTGTATGATTCATGAGAATCATACTGATTACCAAATGTTTCTCGATTCCTTTCGATGAAAGAAGTTTTATTCTTTATATCTGGATATTTGTAATAGCTGCTTCCCAATTATGAAGTAAATCGATATCACGATTACCTAGACCAACATGAATTGGTAGTGCATTAGGCATTACTGCTGATATAGCCATCCAGTCTCTATCGTCAAAAATACCAAACTCGTTATTATTATCCTGATAAATTTCAATTTCTTCTGTAATTAAAGACATGTATAATTGTTCGTGAAGCTGTCCAAAATTTTGTCGAGTATAAGCTATGAACCATGTTTCATCTGTACTTTTCAAGTCTTCTTCATTACGCCAATGCTTATGTAAAATCAACTTTTGTTTACAATATAATTCAGTATTGACTGCATTGTTATTGTTGTTTACTTTAGGGAAAACTTGTACAATTCTTTCTTTTCTGTTTGTGCTAATTGAATTATTTCTTCCCTTAGAAAATTCTTTAGCAAAATCGGATAATGTTATTTCTTCCATGTCTAGTGGTCTACTACTATAAAACTGAATGAATGAATTACTGTCATTTTCACTGTTGGTTCCAGTAATTGCAACATAGTCTTCTATTGTTATGACAAGTACTCTAAAAGTTCTGGTACTGATGCAATGGAATTCCATGGAGTAAATGACATATTTCGCAAGCCCCGATGTCTCTTTCTCTTATCACTCTTATCATCAAACTTGTATATGCTCGACGAGATTCTTCATCCGGGGCTCTCGATTCAACGATTTCGTGAAACATTTCCGTCAAATTTTTCGAAGCAGGTTCTGACTTTGAAGCATATTTGGATACATATTCAACCACCTGGTATAAGGAGGTGATTATACTAAAATCAGTATTTGCTCTCCATGTTTGTGCGATGACAGGATTATACTGATTCAGGAGTTCATCATTACAACCCAATCCATGAGTCGTGCCAGATCAGGCCACCAAAGATCAGCTGCACTTAAAGTAAAAAAACCCGTAGGAAGATTATCACACTGCTCAATCATTGATTCAAGTTCACCCCTTCATTGAAACCAGTAAGATTTTGATCCTCTTATTTTTCCACACCAATAATATAAACTTCTCATTATTTGAGAATTGCTCGACAGCGTGTTTCTCAGTTGCTGTATTGTTCCATTGAAATGAGATTTTCTAGCAAATATTGTCCCTCGTTGAATAGCTTGATGACTCTGAACAGTGTTCAATGCAAAAAATCTGAACCTAGGATCTTGTGCAAAAGTCGGTCTTTATATTGCATCAAGAATTGAAAATATTCAAGTGCTGTAAGTTTCATACTACTTGCTCGAGTATTATCGTTTAATTCAGCAGATCCGTAAGGTAGTAAAGCGGGAAATGCCATGCTTAAATATTCTTCGCATTAGAATTCATTTATGATATCAGTATCTTGTGGCCATGGAATTACATAATTCACTGCAGATTGGAGTCGATCAGCTTCTGTGATTCTAATATTCTCCGGGATCATACTTTTATAAATTTCTTCAGAAAAGTTCTCATCTGTATTCACCTCAGGTAAATCAACAGTGGGTATCATTCCATAAATACTATCATTTAATGGAAGTTGAGATATTTGTTCCATATCAATGATGATATCACTATAGAATGATTAGTCATTTTTTTTAAATTTAGTGCTTCTAAACTTTTGTCACGTCTCACATGAAAATCCCGATGTCCATTAACACTTTCCTTTCTTACAACTAGAGTGCTTAGTGAAGCCGGTGTAGGGGGCAAGGAACTAACAATCTCCGTTATATTTTGACCAATATTTATAATATTTCCCTTATAAGAATATTTACAGGGAAAGCCTCTCTATTTCACCCTATACACACGCATCACTGGTTGTACTCGTGCTATCAAGAGTTGTTCTACATAAGTGTGATCTATCAGTTCTATAGGTACATCTTTAGGATGTACTGTAGGATTAACTACAGTAAACTTATTTGGGTTTCGCTTACCTGCGGACACATACCAAAAAATGTTTGCTGCATCAACTCTCGAGAACAATTTACACTTTCATAGAATTCTAGAGATCGTAAATTGTCTTCAAATTCATTCTGAAGATTCCTATACCCTGTGTTGTTTTGATCATATAACGCATGATTCATGTCATTTTCTGCAGGGTCTTCAACAGTTGCTGCAGCAACATTTTGTCGCTGTCTCATCCGTCTTTGATTTGTAGTTAAACGACCAATATTTGGATCTCTTCTCCGTCGAGGCATACTATAAATAATACGTATATATAAATTGATGAATAAGAATGTATAGAATATTCGTTGCAATATGTAATGGAAAGTTGCAGATGCATCAGCGACTACATACATTCTCATATAAAAATTGACACTTGTTCAACACTTAAGTCCAATCCGTACATCTGGCTACATCATATAACAATGCTCTACTACTGTTTGAATTAAACACATGTGAGTCATGAATACAAAGTGTATACAGCAAAATCTTATCTTATCGAGCGACAGCCAGCGCGGGCGGCGGTAGCACCGGGATTTGTGTACAGCAAAATCTTATCTTATCGGGCGACAGACAGCTGGGCCACGATATCTTTATCTCACTTCCTCTCACACGTTTAAGCTAAGATTCCAAAAAATCGTAATATCTTTTGAACCAAATAACTTAGAGAAATAAAAATTACATGTGTGCACTCAGCAATACAGTCCGGACACGTATGCAAAATTTTATAACATTCGGTTGAGTAGTTTCGAAGGAGTTCGCGGCCTAAGTTGTGCACCGAGTCGTGGATAGAGGGATATGCCTGATTTCGCTACGCTCATCAGGCTCCGCCCAAAAATACCTTCCGAGTAGATGTTGAATAATAGCGGAGATTGTATACATCCTTGTCTTACTCCACGCAGGACCTGTATCTCTTCAGTTTTCTTTTTATCTACTCTAACCATTGCAGATTCGTTCCAATACAGTGTGGCTATTATCCTTAGGTCTTTTCCGTCTAACCCAATAATTAGGTATTCACTTAAAGAAAAAAAATACAGTAAAACCGCGTTAAGACGCTCATTAAGGGACCTCGTCAAAACGGCGTATTAAGCGGGATATTACCAAGAACCAATATATATATATATATATATATATATTGCAACGATACTCTTAAATACTCACTTTTGCACATATGCTATTACTCATTTGCGCGCACTTACCCACGTCTCGAAGGTATACTCTTCTTCTGCAGTATTTACCTTGATGTTTCCCAGCTAGGTCGCAGGCTTTGGTAGTTAATTAAGGGTGGATAAGCACGTGAATATCGTTACAAGTAAAGAGTACAGATGATTTAGTACTGGTTGTGAAATTAGTACGACTTTGTTAATAAAATTATATTCATTTTGTTTATTAATTAAAAAATGCAAATTGTCATGTTATTAATTAGTGTGTGGGTTAACTAATATTGAAACCCTTATATTCACTTATACGAATATCGTATAATTATAACGTGGCAAAATCGTATCTCTTATAGTCTAAGACACATATACACAAAAATAAGACATATATGACCTGGAATATTTACACAGACATATAATACATAACACATATATGATTACAATGCGTGATTAACACGTATGAAATTGAATATTAATATTGACTTAGCAAGTGTGGTTTTTTATTATGTACCACTTAATTAAAAAAATAAATACTATAACATTTTTTATAAAAATTCTAATAGAGACTATTACTTTAATTAACAATACTCCTAATGTCTCAATTAATTAAAAATCTACAATTGAAGTAACTTTCATACTTGATTTTATGTTACAGTTACTTGATTTTAATTATATAATAAAAATATAAAAATATAATAAAATATGGTTTCTCTAATTACCATTTATTTATGAGATTAATAAGTTTTATGTTCTTTGTTATAAATTATTATTCTCTGAACTTTTATTAATTATTCATTATGCAAATAAAAATAATAAAGTTTATATAAACTTGTATATGGAATCTAGAGCCTTCTTTTGATAGACCTCAGGGTCATTTATAAGATTGAATAAATGTCTGACTTCACCTACATATTTCTGCAACCATTTAACTGTTGTTACCGTCACCTGGACTCTCGAGTTTTGGGATCCCCTTCCGGTATCACCTTCTCTGTCTCTGCGTCGTTTGGAATTACTCTCTCCGTCTAATGGATGCTGAGTTCTGACATGGACCTCTGGTCGTGATGATGTACGGCTGGATGTAGCTGCATGTGGGTGACCCTGCGTCCTCTAGTATCTTGCTCTGGTTCCTCTCCTCTCCTCGTCTTTTCCCTCGTGGATGTCTCGAAGTTCTACGTGGACTTCTTGAAGTTCATCGACGACGTTTCGACTCCTCGTAGTTTACAGTATTATTGTCTGTTACATCACACGTGTATATCGCTAATTAATTTCACCGACGTACTGCCGGTTCCATCGCGCTTTAGTTTACGTAATTCGATTTAAAACATTACTTAAATTTTGTAAAATTCGCGGTGGCGAGATGGGTGGATTTCACGTACTGTCTGTTAATGATCTGAGAAAGCGTGTGTCGCTCACTGGGGTTTTATACTCCTGCCGTCGTTCAATTCCTGTTGAAAACTGTTCGGACAGAGTTGAACAAGTCAGCGCGTCGGTTTATTAACTAATTACAACCTACGCGTCTTTCTATGAAGCGCACAGGTTTTTATAAATATTATTTGACAAATCGTTAGGTACATTAATAAACTAAACCTATGCAAATTATGAACATTAAGGTGTGTAAACTATGGAAGTTATGGCAAAATTTCACACGGTATCTGAACGGTTCCCACGATCATAGCCTTCTTAGTATCTAATTGTAGCGCCAGGCGCCAACTGTTTTTCTACATGTGTCTCTGATTCGTGTGACTTCTGGTTTTCGTTCAGCACTTAAAAAACTGTGTAAAATTTTCCACAATCGTATACATAATTCAACTTGTTCTTCATTTACACACTAACACACACACACACACACACACACACACACAAACTGATACACACGCGGTTGCCTGTCTCAATGACGTCACCGCTGCCAGTCGGGGCCTGTTTCGTCTCCCTTCGCTGCGTTTAAAACCAACAAGGCTTTGCAATTCCATATGCATGTTCACTTACAATTATTTCCTTATTTAAAATTAATTAATACGTTTGTTTCTTTTATTTATGTCTTATACCTAACGCTTAATTATTACATTATTTTCATTATTTACATCTTTTACACGACTCATACGTGCGTTCGTATGTTCTCATACCGCAGTCAGGGTTGATACGGAGACTTATGCTAAACGTATCGTTGCAATATATATATTGCGACAACACAAATTACTAAACTATTGGCGCATAGGATATGATAGTATGTGTATTTCAAATTACAAGTCTATATTGGAGGGTTTAAGATTATTTATTGTACAAACACAAGTTATAGTTTATATGGTATATTTGAAATGTACAGAATGTAATGTTTGATATAGAGTCTTTCTTTTAAAATGTTAAATAATGTTCATACGCAAGACGTGATACGTTACATAAGAAGACTCCCACGATGATGTTGTTGAAGAGAAGGGCCGGTCCTTGCGGTATAGATGGTTCGTCAGGTGTGGCTTACAAATGACAGACGTTTCACCAGCAACGTTTACAGCTGGGCTGGCGTCCTGTAACAGCTGGGCTGGTCCTATAACAGCTGGGCTGGTGTCCTATAACAGCTGGGCTGATGTCCTATAACAGCTGGGCTGATGTCCTATAACAGCTGGGCTGATGTCCTGTAACAGCTGGGCTGATGTCCTGCAATTCCCACGATGAATCCGACACTTCGCACACAACGGTACTACGGATTTTATTACTCGCCAAAACTTATATAGAGTTTAAGACCAAGTAATATCTCAGGTGACAGTGAGTTTAATCAATAACGGTATATTGAGCTTATACCTCTCCGGCTTCTTCAAGTGTTCTCGCGAATATCAAGGTCTACCGCGATCAGCAGACCACCCTATGAGGAAATCTTGCACTAGCACGGAAACGTCTTGATGGAACAATTGCGTAACAATTAATGATACTGTCACTGCGGAAACTCTCGCACAGTGATACAGTTACACTCACTTCTTACACACGTAATACTACAATATTAATATCGTGTGTAAAGATATAAAATCAATTGTTATGCGTCACACGCATTACTATCCCCGAAAAGTCTTAACAGATCCTTGCAAGCGGTAGAATCTTGTACAAGGAATTGAATGTACCGTTCCCGGTAGCAGCAGTGAAGAACTGCTTGTAAATTTTCGCACAATGCGTTAAAACACTGATGTGTGCAAATGTACTACACACACAGTTCTGAGTCTTCCCGTTTCACTAACGACGAATAGTTTTTACAACACCTTGCAAGCGGTAGAATCTTGTACAAGGAGTGCACGTTCCGTTCGCGGTAGATGGCGTAGAAGAACTATCGTAATTATACGCGTAATGCGTTTAAACACTCCTGCGTGCAGATGTACTACATACACAGTTCTGAGCCTTCCCGTTTCACTATCGACGAATAGTCTTTACAACACCTTGCAAGCGGTAGAATTCTTGTACAAGGAGTGCACGACCCGTTCGCGGTAGATGGCGTAGAAGAACTGCCTGTGATTCGTTGCAGGATTAACTCCCTCCCGCATAAAAAAAAATTTTTTTTTCTTTAGTTAACTAACAAAAATAAAAAATTTTTTTTTTTTTTTATATAACCAAAACAATTCCTAATCCTGAAATAATAATAATACCCTCAAACTAAAATCAAATAAACATCCTCAATTAATACTAACATTTCCAACTGTCACTTTGACAGAAGCATCAAATCAAAAGACACGTGGTAACCTTCAAACCAAAACAAACACACATGTTCTTGACACACAGATAACGACATCTAATGCAGGGTCATAGCGTACACAGACAACATTCCTTATCAAAACTAGATTATTGTTCATTCACAAAGCCATCTTACATACAACATTTAAACCTGAATTGACATATTTAAATCACTACACATTCTTACCCCTATATCCTGACATTTATTTCTGAGTTTTTTGTATAAATTTTTCTCAGTTTTGAAACGCACACGTTTACTTGGAAATACAGATTTGAATTTGTTTAATATACGCCGTAATTGCCTTATCTCGCAACTCATTAACTGAACCTTGGGGGTCGGTGAGTTACTCGTTATCTTTTACTTTCGAGCGTCCCAGTCTGATAACGTGAGGTCGACAATCAACTTTAGCTGGCAATAATTCTTTCTGAACTTCCAATGCAGCATGCCGTTTATTCAATTTATCAACTTCCTAAATCATATTATGTCCGAGTTTTTTAACTCCAAGGACGGTCGCATCTACTTCCGTATCCTGCTCGTATGTTGCTTTAATTGCCTGTTTTTTAATTACCTGCGACCCACACGCTCCTGATTTTATCCCTGTGTGACATACCGGCAGAATCGGCCTTTGTATATAGTGGGTTTTACACCTCTTTAGCAACTGCTCGTCCAACAGCGATATTCCTGTGCCGCTGTCAAACAATATCTCGCCAACATAACCCCTAATTTTTGCTTCGACCACAAGATCGGTGCCATTTTCAATATTAATATTACCCTCATATCTACTACTATTATCATTATTATACATTAAATTATCCCTAATTGCTGCAGGATATAGGCCATACATAACAGTTTCATTCTTATAACTAACATTTTTCATACTTGATTGATTGAACTGCTTTTCAACTAAATCATTTCCAGTAACTGTCGCTAATAAGTTGGTATTAATCTGCTGAGTTGTATTTTTATGTTGTTGTGATTGCGGCTGATTTTGTGGTGTTTGAACATGAAACTGATTACGCGGCGGTTCATTATTATTTACCATAATTGTTGTCACCTTATTGTCACCAGTATCATTTACCTCTCCGTCCTCAGTAAACACCTCAGTACCTGATATTGATTCTTCTAGTACCTCATCATCAGGCCATAAGTCATAAATACCTGCACCGTTAGTATCCATACTAGTTCCAGGCTCTACTACTGGTTCGGAAATTTTATGTGTTATGCATACACTGTCCGCATCCATGATAGCTTCAGATCCTATCATATGTTCACGGTCTCGCATGCTATATCTGTTACACTACAAAATATCACCCCACCACAGCACTTACCTGAAGTATGTTCCAGACTAACAGTGTTGTTACTACTAATTTCATTTCTGTTAGCCTCACTACAATCCGATGCAGATTCTAAATATTCGACTTTACCGAGATACGAACTACTAGGCCCTGATAAGGTGGTTTCTGTATAATCACTTTCAAGTTCACCTGCTACGCTACTGTTCTCCTTTAATCCTTCAGATGTCACATCTTGGTTAACTTCCATATTACTTTCTTTGAGAGTATGTTCCACAAGGACATTAGGTACTGCAAAATTATCACACGGTGCAATATTCTCAACAGATAAATCTGCTTCAATATCAGCTGACATTTCCTGTAGTTTCGCCATCCTCTCCTCTCTGTCGGCGTCCATTTCTTCCCAAAATTCCTGCCTAATGGCTATCATCTCCTCATCCCTGGCTTTACTTTCCTCTGAAACTCCTTGTATATCCGATATCATCTCTTCTTCCACGGCTTTCATCTCCCCGCAGCAATTATCTGAAGTATGTTCTGGACTAATAGTGTTGCTATTACTAATTTCACTTTCGTCATCTTCACTATAATTGCATGCAACATCCATATCTCCGACCATATCGAACAACGAAATACTATGCCCTAAGCGAGTTGCCTCGTTAATATTACTTTCAATTCTATCCCAGAATTTCCGCCTAACGGCTCTACTCTGCTCAGATATGGTTTTATCATCAAGTGCCCTGGCCCTTAAATATTCTATAAGCTCTTTTTTATTCGACATAGTGATCACAAATTAATTTAAAATTTAGTAAATTTAAACTTATTGATTTATACGCAAAGCAAGTTATTATTATCACAACAAGATTAGAACATATGGTAACCAGTTTATATGGACACAGAAAACAGTTCAAAACATCAACATGTAAATACCTTATCTAACATACAACAACTAATAATCAACCTCCAATATACTGATAAAATCTGTTCATATATGATATACAAGAGAATATGCACACTTGAAAAATTATATCCTCAGCTTTTCATATGCACAATACACATACAATTATTATACTAATTATATTTATACGTCGGATTTTTCCAACAAATTTTATATTCATAGACAAATATGTAATAGCGTAAATTAATCGCTATTTAACGAGCCCTACGTTGCTAAGCGCCAGAATATCTCTATGCGACAACACAAATTACTAAACTATTGGCGCATAGGATATGATAGTATGTGTATTTCAAATTACAAGTCTATATTGGAGGGTTTAAGATTATTTATTGTACAAACACAAGTTATAGTTTATATGGTATATTTGAAATGTACAGAATGTAATATTTGATATAGAGTCTTTCTTTTAAAATGTTAAATAATGTTCATACGCAAGACGTGATACGTTACATAAGAAGACTCCCACGATGATGTTGTTGAAGAGAAGGGCCGGTCCTTGCGGTATAGATGGTTCGTCAGGTGTGGCTTACAAATGACAGACGTTTCACCAGCAACGTTTACAGCTGGGCTGGCGTCCTGTAACAGCTGGGCTGGTCCTATAACAGCTGGGCTGGTGTCCTATAACAGCTGGGCTGATGTCCTATAACAGCTGGGCTGATGTCCTATAACAGCTGGGCTGATGTCCTGTAACAGCTGGGCTGATGTCCTGCAATTCCCACGATGAATCCGACACTTCGCACACAACGGTACTACGGATTTTATTACTCGCCAAAACTTATATAGAGTTTAAGACCAAGTAATATCTCAGGTGACAGTGAGTTTAATCAATAACGGTATATTGAGCTTATACCTCTCCGGCTTCTTCAAGTGTTCTCGCGAATATCAAGGTCTACCGCGATCAGCAGACCACCCTATGAGGAAATCTTGCACTAGCACGGAAACGTCTTGATGGAACAATTGCGTAACAATTAATGATACTGTCACTGCGGAAACTCTCGCACAGTGATACAGTTACACTCACTTCTTACACACGTAATACTACAATATTAATATCGTGTGTAAAGATATAAAATCAATTGTTATGCGTCACACGCATTACTATCCCCGAAAAGTCTTAACAGATCCTTGCAAGCGGTAGAATCTTGTACAAGGAATTGAATGTACCGTTCCCGGTAGCAGCAGTGAAGAACTGCTTGTAAATTTTCGCACAATGCGTTAAAACACTGATGTGTGCAAATGTACTACACACACAGTTCTGAGTCTTCCCGTTTCACTAACGACGAATAGTTTTTACAACACCTTGCAAGCGGTAGAATCTTGTACAAGGAGTGCACGTTCCGTTCGCGGTAGATGGCGTAGAAGAACTATCGTAATTATACGCGTAATGCGTTTAAACACTCCTGCGTGCAGATGTACTACATACACAGTTCTGAGCCTTCCCGTTTCACTATCGACGAATAGTCTTTACAACACCTTGCAAGCGGTAGAATTCTTGTACAAGGAGTGCACGACCCGTTCGCGGTAGATGGCGTAGAAGAACTGCCTGTGATTCGTTGCAATATATATATATTATAAAGATTCTTCTCTTCACGTGTATTAATATTAAAAGTCCCACTGTCGTTGGTATAAATTCTGTACAGTTTTTTTGTAGTACTCGCTTAGTGGTGGTGATCGCGAACGCGCTAATAAACCGTACCGAATCTTACTGTTGTCTGATAGTCCTTACCTGTCCTTACTCATTGTTTTTTCTTCCCGATAGGCGCCAAATTGTTTTCAAAACA
The DNA here is from genome assembly GCA_034769895.1 of Magicicada septendecula. Taxonomy (NCBI): domain Eukaryota; kingdom Metazoa; phylum Arthropoda; class Insecta; order Hemiptera; family Cicadidae; genus Magicicada; species Magicicada septendecula. The sequence goes on along the minus strand of CM068374.1, from coordinate 364,361,704 downwards.
AAACAATTAAAAGTTTGCTCGGTGTCGTTCTCCCGTGCGATGTTGATAAAAATTCAAATTACCCACGCGGACTGGCGGGAACTCGAATCTCGCTCGTCGTTCGACGTGTTGCCAACATAAATTTTTGTCAATGAATCCTGTTCACCGCTAAAGTACACAAACTATGTAATAAATTTCAAAATAAAACAAAGCACAATTATTAATGATTCGTACTTGTTTATTAGTGTTTAAAATGCGCTAATTGTTGATAACTCAAGTACAATAGAAATTATTATAATAAAAGTTTCGCTCCGGCAACAAATTAATTTTCACTCAGCGGATGGCAAAGGTGACAGCAATTGTGTGAAGCCATAATGGCCGCTAGTATTTCTTATTTACACAAATTATTCTGCCAATGAGTTCTTTGGATTACGAAAAAGTGAACTAACAAGATGTTAATAAAGTACACCACCTTACATTAATGGTACTTAATCAGTGGCGGTTTCTTAATTGGTGCGCATGAGCACGTGAACCCCCTACATAAATAAATATAAATTAATTAATTTTAACAAACACTAAATAAACGGGAAATAATTTGGTTTAGTTTTATGATGCAATAACAAAATGCTCGTTCTGGTAAAACAGTAGTGCAGTCTACGCGGCGTAAGGTGTGCGCACAGTACGTACGTGCGCTGCTGGATCAAATGAGAGCGGTGACGTGATGCGGGATTGGCGCGGTGGTGGGGGCAAACCTCTCCCATGTAAAGATTGTGCGCACATTCGGTTTGTGAACCAGTGCTTTTCTAGCCGTTGTAGGCGTCGCGTTACTCGCTCCCCAGTGTCGGTCGCCCCCAGTGCAGTTGTGTTTGTGTTGTGTTAATGTTGGTGATCGATTAGCAACGGTTACTACCCCTGTGTCTGTGTTAAAAGAAACAATTTTTTCAAGTATTTCATTAGAAAAGAAACTCGAAATAAAACAACGTGGTCGTCCGACCCCAAAGCTTAATGTCGTACAAGTGACCAAAGGTAAAGATAGAGATTTCAAAAGGGAATTTAAAGAAACTTTATATGAAAAGACTTCTTGGCTCTGCGGTTGTGAAGCTACAAATAAACTATATTGTTTCCCTTGTCTGTTATTTGCAAAACAAAGCTCTGAAAACTTAAACTGGATTAAGTATGGTGTGAATGATTTAGGTCATTTACTCTCGAAAATTAAAAAACATGAATGTTCTCAAACTCATTTGAACTCTTTGCTAGAGTTTAACTTGCTTGGTAAAGTCGACATACGTCAGCAGTTGAACAGCGCTTATCGGAGGAATGTAAAAGAACATAATGAAAAAGTAGAGAAAAATCGTTATACATTGTCAAAAATAATTGACTGCATTAAATTTTGCGGCGCTTTTGAACTAGCACTTCGGGGACACAGGGAAGGAGATGATTCTTCAAATCCTGGGATTTTTCGAGGCTTAGTGGATTTTGCTGCTCAGATTGATGCACTTACGTGATGCAACCGTTTTTAAAGGAACCTCAAAAGAAATTCAAAACGACCTGGTCGATTGTATGCTTCTTGTTTGCCAGGAAAAGATTAAGGAGGAAATAAAATTTGTAGATTTGTTCTCTGTAATCGTTGACGAGACCACAGATGTTAGTTTGACATTTCAATTAGGTATTGTTTTTCGCTACGTATTACCTAATGGAGAACCAGTAGAAAGATTTTGGGGGTTTATACATCCCCCCGGACACGACTCAGACTCGATCGCTGGATGCATTCTTGGCGCCCTAAAAAATGTAGTTGATAAGCCGGAAAAGTTAATCTCTGAGTTATGATGGAGCAAACGTGATGAGCGGACACCTAACCGGTGTACAAACAATTATTCAACGACATTACGAGTATGCTTTTTATATCCATTGCTATGCTCATCAATTAAATCTAGTGATTGCTCGAGCTGCTAGCCAAAATCAGCAAGTGCGGATATTTTTCGCGAATTTCAGTGATGTAACACTTTTTCAGGAATTCACCTCAAACAGCAGAAATTTTGGATAATATTGTCGGGAAAAGAATCCCTCGAGCTTCAAGCACTAGATGGAATTTTAAAAGCAGAACTGTAAATACAGTATTCGAACATCGGGAAGACCTTATTACCTGTATGGAGGAAATAGAATCAACCTCTAAATAAGAATCTTCTATTACCAAAGCTGGAGCAATCCGGCGAATGCTGGAAGACCCAACTTTTGTGTTTTGGCTTACAGTTTTCCATAATATAATGCCACACGTCGACATTTTATACAGACAAATTCAGCTTACCTATACAGATCCTGTGCGAAATAAATAAAGAAAGAGAAAAAATGAACTCCGTGAAAAGTGCTGTAGACCAGATGCCTCTACAACGAAAAAGAGCAAGACACGAAAAAGGCGGTCATGCTAATAGGACGATCGCGGCTAAAGAAGTATGTGATGTAATTTCGACGCAAATAAAAGAGCGGTTTTCATTTACATCGCACCATTCAGCCGTATCCCTTATTGTTCCTCAAAAATTTAGTGAGTACAGTAAATCATTTCCTCAATCTGCATTAGATGAAACAATAGAAAAATACCCCTTTTTGGACAAAGCAAAGCTAAAAACCGAACTTTAGTGAAGACATAAGATGTATGAATGGTGCTGTGAGCACACTGCAATTTCTTATACAAAATGATCTGAAAGATTCGTTTTCAGAGTCATATACGTTTTTAAGGATGATATCGACAATCCCAATGACTTCAGCTGAAGCCGAACGATGCTTCTCGACTCTGAAGAGGATAAAAACCTTTTTGAGAAGTGCGATGTCTCAAAAAAGACTTAATGCCTTAGCCATGTTATCAATAGAGAAAGAACTGGTGAAGACCATCCCTAAGTTTAATGAAATAGCGATTGATAGATTTGTTTCAAAGAAAGACCGAAGGATGGACTTTGTTTACAAGAAGTTCACTTAGTTTTTGTTAAAGATCCGATTAACCTACTGATACTTGTAAGTAGTATGTATATAATTTACTATTGTTTCAGATTTCTATCATTATTACTTAATATAATTTCTCTAAGATTAATTAAATAAAGAATCCAGTTGAAGCTTAGTAAACTACAACGTTAGATTCATTTTGTTAATATTACTTACTAAAATTATTTAAAATTTCTTAGTAACGTCATTTACTTTAATGTTGAAAAATTATTGGAAATGCTACTTATCGGAATACAATATAATCTGTGTGAACCCCTGGTGAGTTTACTCACGAGCCGCCACTGTACTTAATTACTAAAAAGGTTTACATAAAATTCAACTCTTTGTGTTCAAAAGTGTGTGTCAATATTATAGGCTTGTACATAGGTTATTTTACAGTTACATACAGTTTGAATAAATATGATCTATTAATCCTTGAAATAAATTAGTGTTCGGATTTCAGAGTGAGAGTTATTGTTTGTAAAAAAAGTTAATCAGTTTTAGTTCGTAATTATTGGTAATTTAATTTATACTTAACAAAACCATGTTGTTTTTGTTATGGGTCATCAGTATTTCTCCCAGGTTGTGTTTGTACTTTCGCTAATTTTCAATGGTATGGTTCCCCTTCTTCATCTGGCATCTGTTTCTTATTATCAAAGTTTCATCTATTTTTTCTTGTTAAAATTTTGTTTATTGTTATTATTTGGTTGACTGGAACTATGTTCGACTTCTGGTATTCATTTTCCTTTCATTTGGATCTTATTTCCTTCTTTATTAGACTTTAATAGAGACGAATTCAGTATAGCGTCTGTCCCGCTGGATCGTTAATAATGGAACTCTCGTTTTATAACGGTCAAAAATATAATAATGTTTTGTTGTTATGGCAACCGCTTCCACTCTTATTGGTTAAATACATTTGAACCTATTGTTGTAAATCCTGGGTTTCTGTTTAAAATGAATAAATATTTTATAATGCCTATTGTTCCTTGGTGACATTACCAATGTATGAAATATTAACATAGATGTCCCTATTTTCTTTCGAAGATCAATTTGACATCTCACAAGGCTGGTCTAGGTCATGTATTAATGTTTTTTGGACAAACTTGCTAATGCTATGTTATTACATATTTCACTTATTTATACTGTTTATTACATTTCTGGCATATTATTATTGTTAGTTAATGGTAATCAAATAATTTACTTGGTCTTGCTATTCAATTATAATAGTTAATTGTTTACAATTGGTTTTCTGAAGTTAGACAGTTAGGTATTTATAGGCCTAAGCTGTAACAGTCTAGAATTTCTTATTTTTCTCTGTTTAAACATTATTTATTAATTTAAACATTTTAAACATTTTATTTATTAATTATATTTTATTTTATTAATTATTATTAATTATATTTACATTTTATTTTATTTATTAAATCCCTACGTTCTGCTTATTGTCATTTAGTACTTATTGGCTTTTGAATTACTTTGAAGTTGTTTTACAATCAATTACTGTCATTATAATTTTACAAAATCATTTCTTATCTGACATTCTTTTCTTTTCTATTTATATAATAATGATTAATGATGTGCTTGTTAAGTTTATATTATTGCTAGCTTATGCCTACTCCCATCTCTTATACACTTTTTTAATACTTAATTCTACTAACAAAACATAACATAAAAAATGAGTTTATGGTGTGTCTATTGTTCAGCCCTATTCCTTCTTATTAATTACAATTGTTCTATTGTATGTTATTACATGAAATTAACATACTCATCATCTCTTTATAATATCATTACCTAAATAAAAAATACAAACATATTAACTTAATGTCATGCTTTCTTGGCTGATACTCCAATAAACACTAAACAAATAGATTGCCTTTCATAAAACTAACAAAACTGTTTAACATACATTAATATAATTTTTCTCAGTTCAGTTTCTTCCTCTCAATTTAACTTAATTCTTCCTAACTGACTAAGTAATGTACATTATTGTTATTGATGTCTCTTTGAATCAACATTAATTGTTACAAAGACATATGGAGCTTTTGTAACTAATAACAAAACTGGTAATCCTTCTACTCATTTAAAAGTATAATTGGGAATTATTATGATTATTATCCCAACATTGTTTTTTACCCTTTTTCTGTTGTGTACACTTATGTTTGCACTGAAAGGACTCATTAATCTACACTGTCCTGTCTGTTCGATTAATTATTATTATTCTTCACTTATCACTTCACTTTTACCATTAAATATTGTTTACAGTTATTTCTTATAGACTACAATACATTAGTTTTTATTAAATACTGTATTGTATTTGTGGGTTTAATATAGGGGTTTTATCCCTTTCATTTTATGGGTTTGTTTTATGGTTACAAATGTTTACTATTCTTTCTCCTTAAGATTATAAATTGTTTATCTTACTTTCTATTCATCGCTTCACTGTTTATGGTTATCACTCCCTACCTATCTCTCACTCTTGGATGTTTATCGGGTTTTAAAACATAGTTTTATAGTCATTTTTCTATAGTTTATGTTCTACTTTTCATTTCACTATAGGGTTATTAGTAATACACATATTCTATTAACAAATGTTTTCCGTTAATTACTATGGGTAGTGTACTTCTTGTTTACATACTTTATATAATGCTTGTTACTAATTTTTACTATTTATTATTTGTGTTTTGGTATTATTTGTTTACCTTTGATTATTTGTTTTGTTTTCATTTGTCCTATCACTGGGATTGGGGTTCGTTTCTACCTACTCACTTACCATATCTATTGGGTTATTTTGGTTAAATCGCATTGTACTATTGTTTTCAAGTTTTGCTTCGTTGCTTGCTACATTTTTCTTATCAGAGGTTACTTTTATTATTACCTTTATATTCTTGATCGTATAATTATGTTAAATACCCATTCCTTTATCTCTGACTCATCCGTTTTAATTTATAGTGTTAATCATTTAGTATTTTATTCTTATCATGTTGCTTCACAAATGCATGTTGAAGATATGTACCCTTACAATATATATATATATATTGTAACGTTACATAACCCCTGCCCAAATATGACAACATAATCACCAGAGTTAAAACCAGTAATCACCCATTTTCTAAAGTCAGAAATGGGGATTAGGTACCAAGCTATGGAAAACTTTTTACTCAAAAAACACTGTAAACAATAATAATAAAAGTGCAGTGTACCAAGTGGAACATAGTGTACTCGGTGAAAGTGTAAACCTTTAAAAAGAGAATCTCACAGATTTGTACTGGAGATAAAAAACAATCAATATTGTAGCAGTGGACTATATTGCTGTTGACAAGCTTTGTATTTTTTGTATGTTTTGTAATTTTATATTGTGTAGGCCACAAAGGTATTGTACCTAGGAATAATATTTGTGTTTAATATAATTATTTTGTTTAAATATAAGATAACCCAGGGTTATATATAAAATGATAATAATATTTCAGATAATGCTATGTTAGCAAGATGGCATGTAAAAAATAGTTTAGAGTAGGGATATATTAAATGAATAATAAATCATAAATAAATCAAAATAAAAGGGAGTAAAATATAAAATACCAGTGGACATGTTTAAGGAAAAATATAAAGAAAAACCTTAAATAAATTAAATTTGATTATAAAGAAAATCTATAAAGGATTATTTTTCTAAAAAGAAGAAATGAAATTATAATAATTATTAATAGCCTATATACTAGAAGGTATATAGATTAGCCAATAAAAAACCATAAAAATCCTTGGTTACTAAGACCAACTAAACTTAATTAAACTAACTAACAAGAATTGGAATTAATTGTTCAAAGATATTGGAAGTGAGCAGTTTAAAAAAGGTGTAATATCCGGTAAAATTTAAATAAATTATAACTATTATCTGGAAACAATCAGTACAAAATTAATAAAATTAAATCAGTGAGATCCATTACTTCATAGACATCCTTGGAACAGAATAATTCACGCCTGCACGTTGATGAAAACTTGAAAAAATCAGATTCCATTTCCAAGCCTAGCCTACCGAAATTCAACCTTGTTGGTGAGATCGTTACCTATTAAAATTTAACTAAATTACATCTCAACTATAAACTTATATCACTAGAAACAGCACAATTTCTCTAAATACTTCTGGAAAAGAGGTGAACATAAACTTTATTATTTTGTTAACCCAAAAAACAGCAAAACGTAGTTTTGTTACTGACATTACCGCAGCCATGATGTTTATTAGTTGTTGTCATCCGTGAAGAAACGTAATCTGCACTCTAGCGGTCAACAAATCAACTGCATACTATAGATTGTATAACATTTTTAAATCATTTTATGTAAAGCTTGGTAGTGACCTATATACATTTCTGACTTTCTCAAAGTACAAAGAACTCTAAAATAACCCTGGGAAATTAATTCATTATTTCTGTCTTGTTATAAAAATTGAAAATAAAAATATTTGTTATATGCTATATGTTTGAAAAATAAGATCGAACTAATTCTGTGTTGTCAGTAAGAATCGATTATCCCTTTCTGTTTTGGGAGAAGATAAAAAAATGCTAAATAAATACAAAGAATGCCTTGTTTGAATAATAAAAATGTGTATTATTTTCAGTAGATGGTAGTTAGATACAGATTGTCAGAAGACCGAGAAGAGAACGGACATACAGAATTTATTACGTACCTATTGGAGTCACTTTAACCTCAAATGGGTTCGTAATTGTAGCAGTCAGTTGGTACAACGAGCGGAAAAATTTGAAATAATTAATCGTATACTAAGAGAGTAATTCTCTTTGCACTCTCTCTCCTAACTACTGTCAAACAACAGTAAAGATTTCACATAAATAAAATTTAAGAAAATCTTTGAATAATCACACACCTCCGATTTGAAAGCATATAACATAAAATAACAAATTCTGTGACTCTTAAATAAGCGAGATTTTCGAAGGGTACAAATAGACGTAATTTAAAATTACTACTAGTAACTCGGAGAGACTCGCAAGAAGTTACAATATATATTGTTACAACACAAACAAGCCACCCCAATACCAGGGAAAAAACAATGAATCAACTATATAAAATGTTTTTAAATTAAAGAAAATAAAATGACGATGATGCCACAAATGACGACATGACCCAACCCAAGTGATTGACCAAATAAAATAAAACCAAATTAGAAGGGGAAAACCGAAATAAAATAAAGTAAAATGAAATAAATGAAATCGAAGAAGAAGGCAAATGAAAATGAAACAAACCAAGTATAAAGGAAATAAAATGAAATCAAAGGATAAAACACAAACAAATGATATAGAACAAAAAAAGGAGAAATGTTACATTCAAATATAATAATGAAAAAGAAACCAATAAATAATAAATGTAAAAGATAATTATTAGTATCGACTAAATGATAATTGTAAATGATAATTGATAAAACCCGATAAAGTAATGAAAAACTAAAAGTACACTAACCAAAGAAATAGAGTTTAAATGTAATAAAGAACTCTATAATGACATGAACTTATTAATAGTATAAATAACCTTTGTAAAGAGAGAGATAGAGAGATAGTGAGATAGTGAACATATGTAATATTAGGGATTACCCACTAATAACACTTAAAATAAAATATAAGAAGTGCAAAGTGACAGTGTAAACCCCCAAAATAATAAGAAACCCTATTGATAGGTATAAACACTCAATAATCTGTGATGAACACTAAAGGTTTAATGGTGAACATTATTATTCAATAAGAATTTTGTTAACGATAGTATTAAGATTAATTGTAAATGAGGGATACAATGGTATTCAGGGAAGGGATCCCATGGAAGGTCAAAAGTTAGTGTTACCATGGCTATAGAGTCAAGATTATATAAGAAAAAATATAGTAAAGAAAATAAAAGCAAAATCAATAAACATCCTATGTTCTAAGGGATAGTCAGTTAAGGAAATTTGAATGGTGTGATGATGTTTATCACCCAAAAAATAATTAAGAATAAAACAAATTATAAGCAAACGTTGCATAATAGCTGTTAAAGAATTGTTTGATTAAATCTATGAATAGGATATGGCTGAAGGAATTATACAGACCATAAGCCTAAATGTTATGTTTTATGTAATAGAGAATAGTAAGTAATAGTCAAAATATAAACACTGGCGAAATAAATAAATAAAAAGATAAATTAATACAAATCTAATAACACTGGAAGGGCAGTTAGACAATAATAAACAAACTGTAATATAGAAACTAATGGGAACATACAATTATTATAACAACAGATCCGAAACACGTCAACAAGTAAACAAATCATTTATAATATCAAAACAAAACATGTATGAGGTTAAATTAAAATGTAATTTGTATAAAATAAGTAAATATAGCCAATTACTACTTAGGCCTATGAAATATCTAACTGTAAATGACCAATAACTACAAATTGTAAAAAATTAACAAGGAAATTAGCAATTCCAAGGCAAGTAACTAGTCAAGGATAATTTGTGAATTATATTAAAAGATAAATGTTAAATTAAGGACTTAAAATAAGAAAGAAATGTAATTACATAATATCCAAATCATTGTCTAAAAATAATACATTAGCAAAACCTCTCTTTGTGGGATGTCAAAATGATCTTTGAAAGAAAATACGAACAGTAGTGATAATATTTCATACATAGTGTTAAGTAGAAGAATGATCCGCCATGTGTGGACCAAAAAATGTTAAGTGTGAAGTGTTCTATTTACTGTAGGATGATTCGCCAGGATGCAGAAATGATGAAGCGAGTGGACTGTAATTAATACATTTATTTAATTGTTCACATTTACACCAGAAATTGTTAGGTTTCATTTTTTGACTAAAAGATTGGCTAATAAGCACATCGTGAATACAATTCGTATTACATTTAAATTAATTTGATGAACGGGCCTAAAGGGCCATATATGAAGTGTTGGCCTAAGGCCTACATTAATTGTCGCGACAAGAAGAAAAATGTGACAGTAAGGCTGCGGGCGCGAGCCGACCGCCGCTTGCGAGCGTCTATGACGAACTGTGTAGAAGCACGGACATGAATTGATTAGATTAAAGTGCAAATTAAAGCGCAGATTAGCCAACCTATAATGTAAAAATTACCGCGCTACTGTACACATAGAAAGGAAGACGGAAGAATAATAGCAATCAGAAGATATACAGTAATTTTGAATAAAAATTCAAATATGATAACAATGGGCTTAAGTCAAGCTAAGCCAATCAGAAGCTATGAGTTACCATGACAACGGTACGTTGGTTACGAATTGTCCGTTAAAACCTATTATTCCATAAGTGACGCGCATCAGGAATAGACGCCAAGCCGTGAATGACCAAAATTTTAATATAAAACGTTTAAAAAGTAATCCAAATTCGAAAAGATGAAGACGTAAGAAACTGATGAAGGACTAGAACATTCAACTGATGCCCAGGACCAATTTAACAAATTCTAAATTAATAAATTTCAACAACTAATATGAAAAAGATGCTAGACGTACTTAAGTCCCAAGATTATTGAAGATTGATGACTATTGAAGACCCCAACCCATTTCAACTGAATGACAGTACACATCTAGTCGACTGAGTTGATAAGTATTGCTAATTTACCCGAATTTATGAAATAAATTCTCTTTAAATTTTTCTCACAATAATCTGAACTCTCACTATAAACTGATGATATTATTTCTTTCAAAGATTAATAAAAAAATAAAACACTAAAATTATGTTAACTAGAAAAATAACCTGTATGAAAATTACGAACTTTTGAAACACACTTTACCACTCTTCAGGAACAAATTATAATTACACATTATATTATCCAAGTACAATTTAATGTAAGGTAGTGTACTTTATTGTAATCATTATTAATATTTTTTTCGTAATCACAAGAATCCAGGATCTGAACGAAATTAACTGTAAACAAACCAAGCAGTCGCCATGATTGACTAAATAATTCGTTCAAAGCCATTTCGCCAACCTTGAGATTTTTGTCTTATAATAATTACCAGTGCAAATTTGTTTAATAACAAAAATATAACTTTATATCTTACTGAATAAATCCAAATTGCAATTAAAGAAACTAGTACAGAGTTGTAACCACTGTTTTTTATTTCATAGGGAAGTGCATTATATAAATTGTGTATTATTTAGCAAAGAGCAAAGATGACGGTAAGCGCTCACGTCGGAAACTCGGCGAACTATCAGTGAGATTTATAAATCCGTACAGGCGGGAATAATTGAATTCACCAGACCGTCATAGCTAAGAACGCTCAATCATCCTATTTGTTAATTTAATTGTTTTAATTAAACAATTTGGCGCCACCCAGGATTTATGAACACCTATTGAAGAACAGGTAAGGTTTCCACTCGCGAGTACTGGTAATTCGAAGTATCGCTACGGACATCGTCAGCGCAACATGTAAGTAACGACACCAGAGTGAGGCGAACACACGATACTTACACTTTTTAAGAATACGCAAGGATCTAATCGTTACAGATTGGCTTCCATCGCGGGGCTTAAACAAGGCGGACGTCATCATATCGTTATATATATATATATATATACTGAAACTGTGTAGCTAATAACTACATTTTGTATGCAGTTTAAATACGCATCCACACAGCCTGACATTTCGTCAGAAGGAGTTGTACTGACAAACTGTCTTATGTGTAATATCTACTATCAGCAGTTCACCTTTGCTACCGAACAAGGAATGTGGTGACGTATGCCATTCCACTGCACGCATTACTGTAATACTACACATTTAAAATACGTTTAACACAGTTTCGGTGTGACTTGAATGTCTCTCACAAGATAATTCTTGTAGCGAATAAAAAAAACACACTTTAACAAAATATTCAATAAATTACACTTACATATAATGTACGAACGCTGAATCTAATACGCACACAATATTACATTTAAATACGTCTTCTGAACGTCTGAACAATGTTTTCAGAACCAGTAACACCCCACCAACACAAGCACGCACTATCATTCAGTAGACCCCTCGCTCCTCAGGCGTCTCGACAGCAAAACTGGTGTGCGTATTATCTCTGAAATTACTATCTACGTACGTACACAAATTATACAGAGTGTTGCAAAATTATGTTCCATAGCTTTATGATATGATTAAACACGGAAAAAACAAAGAAAAAACTTCCTATAAACATATGTCCTATACTGCTGGAATGTTTGAACGCGTCCGACAATCGATGAGGAGGCGCCTAGATGCGCGTATTTTAAATAACGGCCGCCATATTTTGAACAACTTCTTTAGCTTTTGTAACATAAAGTTAATCTAGCTTTGGTTCATGTTTGCTGAAATTAATTTTGTATTTAAAAAGTAGAGTTGTTTTATTTTAAGCTTTATTTTCCAAATTAATTTTAATCAGGTGTCAGTTTACTACCCACATACACAGAGAATACAAAAAAAAAAAACATTTTCACTGAAGCATTCCTTTTAACTTACAATGGAAATTACATGTTATTATAACTTTTTACCACAACCAAACTTATCCCCCATAAAAATGCTACATGACGTATTTTAATCTTTTAAGACATTCTGTAAGAACATTTAAGTTTCTCAAACATGGGTAAATATTTAACCAATTGAATACAATATGGGTAATTGAATTTAACCAACAATGCAAATAAAAACAATAACATGTAATATGCAGTTAATTCTATGTGTATGAAATCACCACTACCCGTGATGATAAAATGTTGATTTTTCCGTTATTTGTAGTTCAATACTAATAAATGACACATCAATGGATTCTGCATAACAAACCGCATCTTTTATTATTCTTGTAGAATTTTGAAAGACAAACCGGTTTTCATGAAATTTGGCATCAAACATTTTAAACGGCCGCCATTTTGATAGTTAATCATAAAAAAATGAAATTTTTAATATTTACTGTATGTATACCTGTCATATAAATAATCCCCCCAAATGTAAAGGTTTTATCTTAATCCGTTCTTGAGATATTAATTTTTGTTGTAAAAAACACATACAGACAGACGCAAAACGAAGCAGTATAGGATATATGTTTATAGGAAGTTTTTTCTTTGTTGTTTCGTGTTTGATCATTTCATAAAGTTATGGAACATAATTTTGCAACACCCTGTACAGGCCTCTACAAAATCCAAGTGAACGTCCCCCACGTTTTCACGCGTAGCATGGGTTAGATTCAGGAATGAATTGCCGCAAATGTATAAATTAAAAAACGTCAAAAAAATACATACGAGTGAAGTCACTGCCGACCTGTCGATAAACATCACGGGTGGCGTCCACATCCGTTTATTAAGCTAGTAGAGTACAACGGCTTTCAATGATACCGCGTAAACATACAGACAAACATACTGGGAAAATTAAATGTTCCCTCTGCCACAGTAAAGTACCTACTACCATGCGTATGCCGAGCGACAAACAACACTGTACCTAAATTACTTCGAAGGCTTTCACGGCCGGAGTCAGTTTTGTTAAATTTTGGTCGTTGGCTGTTTGGACGTGGTCCAGTGATAAAATCTCTAGCAAACGTTTCGGCCGTGCCATTGACGGCCATCAGCAGTGCAAATTATGGGTAAGGTGACACACGGTGGTAATGGCACCGCCGAAAAGTTTGCTAGTGCTTAGGACTGGACCACGGCCAAACAGCCCGGTATCACAATTTAACAATAATACTCTACATGTCGGGGGTACAGGTCTCGGAGGTTGTATAGGATGCCGATTACTATACAACACTAAAACTCTGAGAAACGCCGACTATTTCTGACGAAAGAGTCAGAGGTTCCCGGAAGGGAACTCAGCTCTACCCACAAAACCTCCTCTCCCGTCCTCGAAGACGAAAGTCGCGTAGCACCTGAGTACATAATGTAGCAGACGAGAGAGGGTGGATGGCGAGTTTCCGGCGCCAGAAAACTGGGACCCATCGGCTAAGGGAAGGGAACCGTAACAGAAAAAACCCTGGTCCTCCAGGTTGGGGGTTGGGCGGTAGGCCGGTAACCTACCCCCGTAAAAAATACCACACCACGGAACCTTCAAGAAAGCCTCGGATTGGACGGAAACAACGAGTCAACGACTACGGCAAAGAAATATGGAATACTCTTTAGGAACATGGAACGTCAGAACACTGAAAGTGCGTTTCTGGAGGAGGATGGCTACCGTCAGAAGAGAATGGGGGGGGGGATTGAAGGAGGCCAGGGCCCAGCAAGGGCTGTAGTGCCATAGGAGAGAGAGAGAGAGAGAGGGAGACTGTACCTGTCGGTGTGCGGTGACACGCTCCGTCCCTCGGACATACCTTTACGTAATTTTAAAATATTGATAACGGTAGTTAATAAAATATTCGTTGAGATTAGCGGAACAGAAGCTTTATTAATCAGCTAAAGTTTATTTCCGCTTATAAATAAAAGTCTGCGGGTGCCCGCAACTCGGATAATCGGGAGTTTACTGTACGTAGAAACTCGATTGTCCGTCATCCGTTTAACCGTCAGACTGTTAAAATCATCGGACCCGTTAATTTACCAGTTGATGTACGTAAATTTTACCCTGAACTTGTTATTTTACATAGAGCTGTAATTTTACAAGCGTTTTGCCAAGTTTTCTTGAGATAATGCTGAAGTGCGTTCGACTCGTGAAAATCGGCAAACGCGACACGACGGTTACTGTCTAAAGTCAACAACATTGGCGGAATATGAAAACGTCAGAAAATGGCGGACTTTTTTTGAACAATAAATGTAACCTAAAGTATGAAATTGTTATCATAATGTATTATGTTATAAAATGAATAATTAACTAAATTAATTTTATGTGAGGCCACATTTTTAGTTAGTTTAGGGTGATCAAATTTGAAATATGAAAAAACGAGATACTTCCTCCTCTCCTCCTCCCTTATCACTCCTTAAACCCCAAACTGCTCCCTTTTCAACTGCTCGGACATCAACCGCGACAAATAGTTTCTACTTCAAGTTGAAATCAACAATTAACACTGTTTGAAAAGTAACTGGTACCGGGAAGAACGAAATGAACATCACTTATAACAGTGATATATAACTTATAACTTTGATTTCAGGGGGAACGTGTCAGAACGGCGTTCCGGAACCTCTTTTATCTAAAAGTAAATTACCGAAAAAAAAAATATATGAAAAGAAAAATCTAATTATTAAAAAAGTTACTACTACTTTTTAAATTGTGTCCCTCATCAGCCCTACTACAAAACTAAAAATTTGTCAAAATCAAACACCAGCACTAATCTTTATCTTAACTACCACAGTTCATTTTTTTTAATACGTTCTACCTAAAATTCTCTTATAAGTAGAACGTACTTTAAAAAATTTCAACAAGGCTCGCTCGAAGATGACATTCGCAGTTTTTCGCAAATGAATCTAATCATTACATTTTTAAGAGCATCTCTAAAGACAAAGACTGTATAAGACAAATACTTTCCTCTTATTTGTGAAAAATTATGGACCTCCTCTCCGTTTATTTGATCCATCAAAGTACGTGGATTCATGGCTGATTTCTGGTCACCACACAGCATTGGACACAAAGAGTAAGGAAAGGTCAAGAAACAAACAATATGACGACACAATGATGAAACTATGGAAAGTTTTTTAAAATGTCCGAACCATCACTTAGAGTTTGATTGAGGCGCCGGGATGACGCCATCATGAGTGACATGTTTTCGATTGTCGTGCGACTGACTTGACGATGAAGCTCTTTAGAAATATCAATAAACTTTATTATCTTTTTAGATACAAGTTTATACGTATGTTACATATTTTATAAGGCTTTAAAAATGTAGACGTCCTTTGTAATAACCTGGTGTAAACACGCTAATAAGTATATCCTATTTGTGTCTGTAAAACTTTTGAATTGATACGTTCCGGCACCTATAATTTTAGAAATCAACCACTGGGTAATTTTATAAATTGTCTAGAAAGGTGTGCTAGGCTACTACATCTTGTACGTGTCGGTTCTGAAATATATTGATCTTCCAAGGCCCTCAGTACTGACAATACTTTCACACATTCGAACACAATACTTATTTGTTACGTTTTGCTCTATTAAAAATGGAAATAAACAATTTTCTTCGGTTTCTCATTAAAATAATATTTTACTTTTAGCAGTGTTACTTTTCAAATTACACGCACAGTTCTTACTTCTCTCTCAGTACTCTCAAAACACTACCAAAGAAACAACGTTAATAGGGTCCCAACGTTATGTTTTTAAGGGTCCCACATCGACCGGCTGTTGAAATCAATGATGTAAAGATCAATGCTGTGAAAATGCGACATTTGTTACGCACCGTAACTAGTATCTACAGCAGGTTAATTACTTTGTAAAACATTCTAATTGTTTTTAAAATGTGGTTTTGTTCTGATTTTTAACAATTTTGGGAGAACTTTAATACGTCTTAAAAAAAGGAGACATTTTACATCCCTTTAATTTTTTCCCGGGACAACGGGACAATCCCCTATGTTAGTTGACCATAGATTATTCTATGCCGATTTTATCCGTTTCTTACCAGGTACTAACATAAATTACCTTATAGTATTATACAGCAATTAATTTTCATTTTACAGAAACAAATCTGATTACTTCTGAGCACATGTACAAATGCTTTTTTAACGTTTTATGTGTACAAGTTTTTTATTACCTTTTTGTCAAATTTCTATTCTGTTCTCCGTTAGTTCTCCGTCCCGTTAAGGATCCGTATCCGTATCGGTCGGTCCCGTTACAGAATGATAATCGAATTCTATTGAACTTGTATACTCTTCGAGATCACACAAAGGAAATGTCGTTGTACAACCTTAGCCTTAGCCTTAAATTCCTAGGTGGAACATAGGGCCTCGACGAAATTTCTCCAGCGTGTTCTGTCCATTGCCAGGGCCTTCACCTCCCTCCATGTCCTGTTGACACCAGCCAGCTCCCTTTCCACAGTCCTCTTCCAGGTGTTCCTCGGTCTTCCACGTCTGCGGCTACCTTGCGGATTCTAATTCAGTGCCTGTCTAGCGATATTTTCTGGTGGTCTTCTCAGGGTGTGCCCGATCCACCTCCATTTTCTTCTCTTTATCTGTAGTTGGATGGGACTCTGACTTGTGGCCTCCCATACATCTCTGTTCGAGATGGTCTTGGGCCACCATTTTCTCATTATGTACCTCAGACAACGGTTTATGAAAGTCTGTAACCTTGTGGTGATGTCCTGTGCCACTTTCCAAGTCTCACATCCATACAGCAACACTGATTTGACATTTGAGTTAAATATTCTCAGTTTTGTCTTCCTCCGTATATGGGGCGATCTCCATACTGGTCGTAACTGTGCAAATGCTCCTTTTGCTTTATTTGTACATCCCTAAGAGCACCTCCATCCTGACTAACCATGCTACCCAGATAGCAAAATTCCTCTAAAATTTCTATAACTCTTCCGTCTAGTATAAAATCAGAATTATTTCTATGGTTAATACGCATTTCCTTTGTCTTTTTGTTATTTATCTTTAAGCCTTCTGGTTTGGCTCCTATTTTCAGATCGTTCAATTTAATTTTCATATCTCGTAGGCTTTCTGCAAGAAGGCACAGGTCATCCGCATAATCCAGTTCCTCCAAGCGGCTATTTAAGCCCCATTGAATCCCCCGTTTTCTATTTGTTGCCTCTTGCAATATGCCGTCCAGCGCTACGATAAACAAGACAAGGGACAGAAGACATCCCTGTCTTACTCCCGAGTTAACAGCAAAAGGTTGGGACAACTTCCCCCTATGCTCTACTTGACAAGTATATCCATCATACATTGCCTGTACAAGTCGTACAATCTTTTGTGGAATTCCAAACCTTTCCATGGCCCTCCATATTTTCTTCCCGTGAACAGAATCAAAAACCCTCTCAAAATCAACAAGCAATACATACAGAGATGCCTGATATTCTGCAAATTGTTCAATGATTACTGTTAGTGTATTTACATATCTAAAAGGAATAAATCCGAAATTAGTACCAAGCTACGTGTTGTTTAATCAAATATATTGTAACTTACCGTCTGTGACTTTCTGCAACAATGTCTTCACTCTAAAGTTTACATGTTTCGGGACACTTGTCCCATCCTCAGAACTTAAAAGTGTGTTCGTATATCATCAAACGATGATATAGTTGTAGAATAATTAAAACATTAAAATCCACATTAAACAAAACCACAATACTTAAATGTATAACTTTATAACTGATTAGTGGTAAATTATATGAATTTATCAAATGTGTGTAAATGTAAAATTACACTTGTGGTAATTAATTATGTAAGTGTGTTTGCTATTAAATATATAAATTTATCGATCTCTCACATGTATGTGTATGATTGAATCTTATTTATTACTCTGATTATCTATGCCCGCGTGTTGGAACACAGTTTATACAATGAATTCTATATAATTCAGATGCAATAGATAATATGTATTCACTTGCTTTAATTGATTAATTTCATGCCGTGTGTGAAACAGCCATTTAAAAATTATGTATAACTATTCTGATTCTCATCAGCACATACGTGATATCACTTAATAGATTAACGTTATCAATTCATTTACTTTATTTGAACACATGAAACTCTTAAAATCTATTTGTATTCCTTCAAACTTTAGGTTAATATTTGGGTTGCATTTGGTAATAATGAACGCATATTTATGATCAACTTAAAGTACTAGTTTAATTATCATTCATAATACATTATAATTGTACATATGATACGTCGCTGTACCTGAAATACATACATATTTTATAATAACAAATACATGTTTCAATATATGCTGAAAACAAAGAAAACATACATACATATACAAATCAAATAATATAACAATTCATATACTACTTATTTAATGCGTTCATTAAATCCCAAATAAGCTTTTGTTAATACATTCATTAATGACTTTATTCAGATTTATTCATTACTTTTCTTAATAATTTTCTCAGGTGTGAATTCTTTGAAAGAAACCAGGTCAGTAGAAGTTACTAATTAGAAATAATTATAATAATGGTTACTTGGTTATTGAATATCCATTAGTTGTTGTTGAAGTCGAGTTCCAGAGATGAAGATGGCTCGTAGACCCATTCCGTCGGATGCTGCTTTCTCACAATCACTTAACACTTACTCTTCCGATCACTCGCGTAGGCGTTCGTATATGTGAATAATTAAAGTTCAGTGTTCAATCAAATGTTTCATCTTACTGTGTGTGCTGTGAGTTCGTTTTAATGTTAATATACATGTCTAGTTCCACTTGTCGCTGCTTCATTAAACATTCGTATTGTTCATTAATTTGTTTAATATTTCGTGTTCATTATGTTGTTAATAATGTGTAGTACACTATATTAAGTTCAACTGTTTTGTATATCGTTAAGTGATGATGTCTGTTGGTGTAACGGTCTGATTGTTCACTTTGTATAATTTTAACTAAGTCCGTTCCCTCGCACTACGGTTAAATCTCACTACCGTGACATGAATGTATTACTAAGTCTTTTAAGTTACTGGTTAACGTTCTAACTTCCGGACTCGAGTTAATATTCCGCACGATTAATGTACTCTTCTGAAATTTAAATAATACTAACTCCGAATGATTAGAATAAACTGTTGAAAGTTTATGATATACCGTCTCTCGCACTTGAAGTTAAACTATTTGAAAATTTGAGTGTCAAAACTGTCTGAAAACTTTAGTAAAAACTGTCGAAAATTTAGTATTACTTGTTTCAAAAATTGAGTGTAGACTGTCCCTCCGCCGTCTTAGACAGATAGTTTTTATTAATTCGTCCCTACTCAAAATTTTGTCTCTGGCGCGCTTCACGCCTACTTCATTTCGAGATTTGTCAGTTTTAGTTTTCTTGGAAAATACTGTCCCACCATGTCAAGATTCTACGTCATAGTTCTCCCGATAGGTCCTTCGTTTCTGTTACTATGGAAACACTCCTCACCACCAAATTTCTCGTTGGGTGAAGGCATCTGATAGGTTCTTTGGTCTCCCCGATTTTTGCTCTGACGAACGTTGACCCGTTTCGACGAAACTATGGCTATTAGACACTTGTCGATCAGCCTATTGTCTGAGTAAACTCTGTGTTTCTATAGATTCCCATTATCTGTACTTTCAGTCTTCCTGGCGCATTGTTCCAAGTTCTAACCCCTTTTTTCTGGCTATTAACAATTTTGAACATCTGCTGGCTGGTGAAGTCACCCCAACTTTCCCTTCGTAAATTCTTGTCTGTCAATTAGACGATAACTCCAGCTGCGTAACATGACTTTAGTCTTTGTCAGGCCTATCTTACTGTATTGTTTCTTAAGGTGCAGTGCAGTCGTTCCATTGTAATGGTGTAGTTTCACTCTTTTTGTCGTTTATCGTCTACTGACGTAACATGGTCAACATCTGCTACAATTCTCGGTACGGGTGTGAATGTCCTGGCTTACTTTGTTACAGCTGCGGAGAGCAATAATTCTGGACGAAACTTTCCCTGTCATCTTACGCCACCAATTTCTATAGTTGGATCGAACTTAATGTGTTTCTATTGTCAAGTCAGCGACGCCTCACTGACATCTTCTCATTACTCCTTATTTATTGCGCCAACTATAAGTCGTTGACACTGCCTCGTGTGAACGTACTCTGCCGAGGTGAAAATTTAAAATTTTTAAAATTTTCTGCTCGTTACAGTGTCCTCAATTTCGATTTGACGATGTGACCTCAGGGAACAACTCAAATCTAAATTCTGCGCCCTGTACGTCGCCTCGCCGTGTTCATCTTCTTCAAAAGGGAAGGGCAATACATGATAACCTATTCTTAAAGGCTTACATTACAAGTGGTACACCCCCTTTTGGTTTTACTCGGTTCTCTGAATTTATTGCTAGCTATTTGGGATAGCTGAACGCATTTCACATTTTCGTATTTACATATAAATACCTTATCCTTATAATTATAAGACAAATCATAAATTTAATGAGCAATTAAATAATTTAATCAATTGAATAAAATTTTACTTTCTAAAATATCATATTCACAAGATATTATCAAATAATCAATTGGTTCAGTGTAACACTTTACATGACATCAAAAAAAAAATCTCCTATACATATACATTTTTGTGCATTACTAATGATCTTACCAATAAAATCTTTTAAAAGGTTATTTAAAATTAGATTGTTAATTAACATATTCGCTACGTTATTCGTAATTATTTGGATAATTTACATACACGTAATACATTTTGTTTTAATGATTTACCTACTTCATGCTAACATCATTTACAATCTTAGCCTACTAATTATATACACTCACATTAATAAAGTTCATTCACGATCGAGTTCTTTAAATAATATCACTTATTTGATTTTAAGTGTCCCTTTTTTCACTTTGTCCTAGTAACTTATTACTATGTGATTCAAGTGATGGCAATTAAATGTCCTTTGCATTCACTGCAATATTTTACAAATGTCACAAAATGTTAATTTATCTTATTATCTAACATTTAATTAGTGCTTAATTAACTAAATACACTTTTATGTTATGTTTGACAATTAAAGTACATAATTTTCTTGGTTAAGCCAGCTTGAATGATATCAACGCGTCAATTACCCTAACGCAGATGATTCATCAGCATCAGCTAGCTTCTTATGACATCTTCTTCAATTTCTTCCTCTTCCTTCATCTTCAATTTTCTGGTTCATGGTATTTTTTCAATTGTCTGGCATTGAATTTTCCGCGGAGCTTCTTGTCATCATCGCAATCGACGAGTAGATAAGTAGCTTCTCCGAGAATTTGATGCACTTTATATGGTCCGCAGTACAGTTCGCAAAATTTTTCAATTCTTTTCTGGACCGCGTCCGATTGATGATATGTTCTGATTAACACCTTTTCACCAATTTTGAATTTTGTAATGGTCTTGGTCTCATTACATAACTTCGCTTGTTTTTCCCTCTTCTCCTTCATTTTGATGAATATTTGGTTATGGTCCACTCCTTTAACTGGAAGTATGTCCTTGTTTATGTATTTCTCCCACGCTCTGGGAGGTTTCTTCCCGAGCTGTGCCTCGTACGGTGTTACTTCTATCGTCTCGTGGTACGTTTCGTTAATACAACTCTCAACGATTGGTACGTAACGCGACCACTTTGTATGTTGATCACCAACGAAGATCCTAAATAAGTTCCCAAGCTGTCTGTTAATTCTTTCAGCCAGATTCGCACAAGGGTTCCTTATTGCGGTAAATCTTGGTTGAATATTTAGTTCAGTTAACCCATTTAACCATTTTTTAGATGAAAATTGCGTTCCGTTGTCTGTGATAATTACTCTAGGAGACCCCAGTTCTTTACAATACTGGAGTATTCTTCTCAGTGTCGCTGCGGTCGTTGCCCTCCGAAGTGTGAAAAGTCGTACGTATTTGGTAAAGTTGTCAACCATAACAAACAAATATCTTACGCCGGCGGACGAAGCAGGTAGCGGGCCAAAGTAATCGGCGCTCACTATGTCACCCTTGCGTAACGGTATAATAGCTTTCGTTCCTCCGAACAAGTTTTTGTTGCCGGAATCTTTCTTCCGTTGACAAGTGTCACAAGCCCGTACGTAATTTTTCACCCTTTTCAACATACCATCTATGGTAAAATACTCTTGCAATAATTTAATACATCTCTTAGCACCGGGATGACCATACATACGGTGTATTTCAGCAATTATTTCGCCGGACACACTGTTCGGTATGTACAGTTTCCATTCCCTCCTACGTAATCTGTACAATTTCTCATCAACGAATCTATAAAATTTATTTAATTCCTTATCTATACACTCTTCCCTAATCTTATCAATAACATTCTTAAGCTTATTATCTTGAATTTGGTACTTTCCAATAGCCATTAGGATTTTGCTTACCTTCTTATCCATTTTGATTGTCATGTGGTTAATTAAGTATTCGGAAATATTGTCACTAATTTCTTCTAGCGTGGCATCTTCTGGATTTCTGCTTAGCAGATCAGCAATAATATTGTCCTTACCTTTACAATGGACAATGTCGAATTTGTACTCCTGGATACTTAAGATCCAGCGTGTAATTCGCGAGTTGTTTAAGTGACATTTATTCATAAAAGTCAGTGCCTTATTATCAGTAATGATAGTTAACGGTTGTCCTAGTATGTATATACGGAACCTCTCAAGACATCGTACAATACACAAAAGCTCCTTCTCCGTAGTGTAATAATTTATTTCTGCACCCTTGAATGTCTTCTTGGTAAAAGCTATTACTCCAATTTTTCCTTCCTCGTCCAGTTGATATAATTGTCCGCCATATGCAAAGTTGCTGGCGTCACACTGCATATAATATCTTCGATTTATTCGGGGAAATTTTAAGACGACTGTTTCCACGAATAACCTTTTAACCTGCTGAAAACATTCATTTAACTCCTGTGTCCAGGTAAATTTCTGTCCCTTCCGTAACAATTCAAGTAATGGTTTAGTGGTTTCAGCGTATTTGTCTGTAAAACGATTGTAGAAATTTGTCAAACCCAGGAAACCTTTTAATTGTTTTTGGTTCCGAGGTGTAGGGAACTTCATAATGGCATCGATCTTCTCGTCCGTTGCTCGTATTCCTTGTGTCGTTAATCGATACCCAAGGTACGCGATTTCTTGTCTGAAGAATTGCGACTTCTCCAAATTGATGGTTAAATTTGCCCTTCTTAAATTGGATAATAATAAATCTAAATGTAACAAATGCGTTTCTAAATCTTCTGAATAACACAGGCAATCGTCGACATAAATAATGGTATTTTCTTTAACTTCATCTTCTAATACTGCGTCCAATCCCCTGGTCAGTGCAGCAGAACTGGTACTCAGTCCGAATGGTGTCACTGTAAAACGATAGCACTTGCCGTCGTACATAAAAGCGGTGAAGTTCCGGCACTCCAACTTCAGTGGTACTTGCCAGAAACTGCTAGTTAAGTCTACGGTGGATAAATATTTCATCTCGCCACATCTCGCCAAAATGTCGTTTATCGGAGGAGCACCCTCGTAGTCTGGGATAGTCACGCTGTTCACCTTCCTCGCATCCAAACACAATCGTACACTACCGTCCTTCTTAATTACAGTAACAAGTGGGTTGATATATGCGCTGTTGCATCTCTCAATGACCCCATACCACAACATTTTCCTAATCTCATCATCTACCTTCCCTTTATACGCTAATGGGACAGGCCATCCTCTCTGGAAGTACGGTGTCTGGTCGGTGACTTGGAACTCGTGAACATACCCTCCGATTCTTCCGGGGCATTCTCTGAATAAACTCCTATTCCTTACCAGAATTTCCCTTAATCTTTCCAACGTTCCTTTATCTCCGCATTCAATACTTTCTATCTTCTTGTCAATGTTTCTGATGATCTCCTCTTCTTCTTCTACGTCCACCACTTTTATATGCATCATTGGCACTGTGTACGTCGCTTCGTCATCCTCTCTTCTTAACTCGACGATCCTTCTTCCCATGTCAATGAGACATCCTGTTTCTTGAAGAAAATTGGTTCCTAATATGCAAGGTTTTATCAAATCTGGTATTATGAGAAAAACACATTCATATTTAATTTCTTCAATATAGATATCACATAATATTTGTTTTCTTATTAGCTTCGACTTATTACCAACCGCGCTAATTATTAATGTGTTAGACATCGGTAATATTTCATAAGGTGTAATGTCATGTTTGTTTTGGTGAAACCACGACTCGGATAATCCGGCAATAACGGATCCAGTATCGAGCAACGCTTGTACACTAACCTTATTGTTGAACTTGATATTTATCTCTGGACGCTTAATTATTCGTTGGGAAATCTCTTCATCATCATTACATAATAAATCGCTTCGTAAGTCCGGTAGGATTATATTCGTCTGGTAGTCATTTGTTTTGTCGGCTATCTCCGTTAATGAGTGGAGGGATTTTTTTTTCTTCTTGTTGTTGTTGACGGTTCCTTTTGGGTTGAGTGCCCGATGCACCGGCAGTCGTGTTTGTAAACTCTATTGTGTTGACGGCGCGTCGGTCCGCATTACGATGTTGTTGGGTATTTATGGCCGGTCTGTCACCCCAAGTTTTCTTCTGGGTCCCACTTCCTTTGTTCAAACCGCTTTCACTTTCCTTATAGGCATTTCTTCCCTCGTTTGTCGCCACATAGTTCGACTCTCTATTATTTCTCGGTTGAATCTGTGTATACTCTATGATCAATGATTCGAAGTTTGGTATCGTCACAATTCCTCTTGTGACCACCGCGAGCTGAATATCACGCCCAAAGTGACGAGATATCTTACGTATAAGCTGATTGTCAGTCAGAGTGGGTGTTAACTGCCGACTCTCCAATAAGATACGTTCAATATACTGAATAGCAGTAACTGGTCCACGCCAATCAAACCTGCCATACTCCAAATGATCCCGGATACTGTCTTGTCGTTCTTGGCCCCAATATTTCAGAGAGAACGCATCCTTGAATTCTTCGAAATTTGATATTTGGTTACGTATCACTCGCCACCAAATTCCTGCGTCTAACTCCAGATGTCTACCAATCCACTTGATATTGTCAGCGGGGTAGTATAACTCTTGTATTTCGGACAATTCCTTGAGGAATTCCATAGGGAATCTGTCCGTGCCATTGTATTTAAGGTCATTGTGGTTAGGCCCGTTAATTCGATTTAATATACCACACTCACCTTCCATTAACTGTCGCTGCAGTCTTTCCTGGTTTTCTTTCACTTTAGTTAAATGTCCTTTTAACTCTTCGATCCTCGTTGTCTTCTCTTTCGTAGTCTCGTCCAACTTCTGTTCTGTTGAACGTTGTCTACCGTCAACTTCTTCCAACTTCTGTATAATATTATTATTTGTTCCTTCTTGCTCCTGTTGTTTCTGCAGTATGGTATCGTGTATCTCGGCCTTGAGTTCTTCTTGTTTCTTATTGTAATCCTTGACGTGAACATCGAACTTGTGATTAATCTTTTTAACGGTCGTCTGGGTAGTGTGTATTGCTGCCATCCATTCTTGACGATCATTTTCTTGTTTTTCTTGTACTTCTACGTACTTCTTATTGGCTTCTTCTCTCAAGTCTTTCACGATATCATCTTGCTTCTTCTGTAGTTCGTCAACCTTTCTTTCCCAGGTCTGCTGGCTTTCACGTATCTCAGACCTTATTTGTGTAATCTCTTCCTTATGCTGGTCGAGTTTTTCATTAATTAATTTACTGTTTTCTTCTTGTTCTTCCTTCTGCTTATCTAATTTCTCACTAATGAATTTAATATTTTCTTCTAGTTTCTTGCTTCGTTCTTCTTGTTTCTCGTCTCGTTCTTCTTGTTTTCTGTTAAGATTCTCTTCTTGTTTTTCGTTCTGTTGACGGATGATCTCCATCAACATTTGTAGAGTTCCATCTTCTAGTTTCGATGTCTGTCCTCGCGCCCTATCTTCTGGACTCTCCACAACACTACTTGGTTCGCTAGGTGTAGTATTGTCTTCTGTATTTACTGTACCTAATTGGTTATTAATGTCGAATTCTACGCTGTCGGAATTGCTCGCCATTTTTGCCCTCCTACGCGTAATCATTCAAACTGACTTACACTAATAACACTTATCTTACTTCTATTTCTATGACACTACTTTATCTACTACTTCTACTGCCTGTTCTTTACCAAAGCTGTACGTGTTAACAATCTTTGTTAATACGTATCATGCCGTGCGAATGGGCGCCATTTTATAACTTTATAACTGATTAGTGGTAAATTATATGAATTTATCAAATGTGTGTAAATGTAAAATTACACTTGTGGTAATTAATTATGTAAGTGTGTTTGCTATTAAATATATAAATTTATCGATCTCTCACATGTATGTGTATGATTGAATCTTATTTATTACTCTGATTATCTATGCCCGCGTGTTGGAACACAGTTTATACAATGAATTCTATATAATTCAGATGCAATAGATAATATGTATTCACTTGCTTTAATTGATTAATTTCATGCCGTGTGTGAAACAGCCATTTAAAAATTATGTATAACTATTCTGATTCTCATCAGCACATACGTGATATCACTTAATAGATTAACGTTATCAATTCATTTACTTTATTTGAACACATGAAACTCTTAAAATCTATTTGTATTCCTTCAAACTTTAGGTTAATATTTGGGTTGCATTTGGTAATAATGAACGCATATTTATGATCAACTTAAAGTACTAGTTTAATTATCATTCATAATACATTATAATTGTACATATGATACGTCGCTGTACCTGAAATACATACATATTTTATAATAACAAATACATGTTTCAATATATGCTGAAAACAAAGAAAACATACATACATATACAAATCAAATAATATAACAATTCATATACTACTTATTTAATGCGTTCATTAAATCCCAAATAAGCTTTTGTTAATACATTCATTAATGACTTTATTCAGATTTATTCATTACTTTTCTTAATAATTTTCTCAGGTGTGAATTCTTTGAAAGAAACCAGGTCAGTAGAAGTTACTAATTAGAAATAATTATAATAATGGTTACTTGGTTATTGAATATCCATTAGTTGTTGTTGAAGTCGAGTTCCAGAGATGAAGATGGCTCGTAGACCCATTCCGTCGGATGCTGCTTTCTCACAATCACTTAACACTTACTCTTCCGATCACTCGCGTAGGCGTTCGTATATGTGAATAATTAAAGTTCAGTGTTCAATCAAATGTTTCATCTTACTGTGTGTGCTGTGAGTTCGTTTTAATGTTAATATACATGTCTAGTTCCACTTGTCGCTGCTTCATTAAACATTCGTATTGTTCATTAATTTGTTTAATATTTCGTGTTCATTATGTTGTTAATAATGTGTAGTACACTATATTAAGTTCAACTGTTTTGTATATCGTTAAGTGATGATGTCTGTTGGTGTAACGGTCTGATTGTTCACTTTGTATAATTTTAACTAAGTCCGTTACCTCGCACTTCGGTTAAATCTCACTACCGTGACATGAATGTATTACTAAGTCTTTTAAGTTACTGGTTAACGTTCTAACTTCCGGACTCGAGTTAATATTCCGCACGATTAATGTACTCTTCTGAAATTTAAATAATACTAACTCCGAATGATTAGAATAAACTGTTGAAAATTTATGATATACCGTCTCTCGCACTTGAAGTTAAACTATTTGAAAATTTGAGTGTCAAAACTGTCTGAAAACTTTAGTAAAAACTGTCGAAAATTTAGTATTACTTGTTTCAAAAATTGAGTGTAGACTGTCCCTCCGCCGTCTTAGACAGATAGTTTTTATTAATTCGTCCCTACTCAAAATTTTGTCTCTGGCGCGCTTCACGCCTACTTCATTTCGAGATTTGTCAGTTTTAGTTTTCTTGGAAAATACTGTCCCACCATGTCAAGATTCTACGTCATAGTTCTCCCGATAGGTCCTTCGTTTCTGTTACTATGGAAACACTCCTCACCACCAAATTTCTCGTTGGCTGAAGGTATCTGATAGGTTCTTTGGTCTCCCCGATTTTTGCTCTGACGAACGTTGACCCGTTTCGACGAAACTATGGCTATTAGACACTTGTCGATCAGCCTATTGTCTGAGTAAACTCTGTGTTTCTATAGATTCCCATTATCTGTACTTTCAGTCTTCCTGGCGCATTGTTCCAAGTTCTAACCCCTTTTTTCTGGCTATTAACAATTTTGAACATCTGCTGGCTGGTGAAGTCACCCCAACTTTCCCTTCGTAAACTCTTGTCTGTCAATTAGACGATAACTCCAGCTGCGTAACATGACTTTAGTCTTTGTCAGGCCTATCTTACTGTATTGTTTCTTAAGGTGCAGTGCAGTCGTTCCATTGTAATGGTGTAGTTTCACTCTTTTTGTCGTTTATCGTCTACTGACGTAACATGGTCAACATCTGCTACAATTCTCGGTACGGGTGTGAATGTCCTGGCTTACTTTGTTACAGCTGCGGAGAGCAATAATTCTGGACGAAACTTTCCCTGTCATCTTACGCCACCAATTTCTATAGTTGGATCGAACTTAATGTGTTTCTATTGTCAAGTCAGCGACGCCTCACTGACATCTTCTCATTACTCCTTATTTATTGCGCCAACTATAAGTCGTTGACACTGCCTCGTGTGAACGTACTCTGCCGAGGTGAAAAATTTAAAATTTTTAAAATTTTCTGCTCGTTACAAATGTACACGCGACGGTTAAATGGTGTACACCGTACGGCGACTGACCGCGCACTGAATCAAGACTGACTTTTATCACGACAATAACGCAAAGCAGTGTCGTACAATATATTCGATTTAAAAAGCAGTTGATCGTTTAGGACACGCGGCTTGGTATCAGCATTGTTATAAGCTCTGTAAATTTCGAACTCTTCAAGGGCGTTCATATGTCGCCCTTTCTTGCATATGTGAAGAGGTATCAAGTTTGTTTTAAAATTAGTATAATTGTGATTCTCTGTGATGAGGTGTTTTGCAAATTTTGATCTAATGTAGTCCAAACTGTGAAAGTATGTAGGCGGTCTATGTTCTGTGAACCTCTTTACAAGGTAACACCGTGGTTATTATGGACATGAAAGAGTATGACAATAAGATACAAGATTCCATTGTTAACAACAACATTAATAAACTGAATTCTGACCCAACTGAACATTATGTAAAACGGTTAAATCAGGGTATAAATAAGTGCACACATTTGTTCGATGAGCGAACTAGAAGATCTTTGAAACCCATAAATTCGAAAGCACCAACTTTGACAGGTTTTTTACCCAAACTCCACAAGGAAGGTATCCCACTGAGACCACTAGTAAATTTCACCACTGCCCCGGGATATAAAACGGCTAAAAAACTCGTCAACTTAATAAAGCATAATATACGAATAATTAATGATCATAGTTTAATTAATAATATTGACTTTGTAGATAAGGTTAAAAAGACTTAATAATTGAACCATCTTAGTAGAGGGAAAATGAGGATTCAAACCCAGAAAGGAATTCCCCCCAGGCCATATCTGGACCACAGCATCCGCGACTTGGACCACAGCATCCGCGACTTTTTCGTTGATCTGCGTCAAGATCCGCGAACCGCTGGACCCGCAGCATCCCAATGGACCACAGCACCGCGAATTTCCGCGAATAAATTTTTTTTTTTTAATTTGGTTTTTTTATTTTTTTAATTAAATTGATTTGCATATCAAGGGGGTGGGATGAGGTTCAATGGACCACCAGCATCCGTGAATATACTTTTTTATTTTTTTAAGAAAGCTGATTTGCATATCAGTGGGTGGTGTTGGGTGGGAGGTTTTTTTATTTCATATCAGTGGGTGGGGGGGTGGTTCCAACTCGAAGCATTATAGTGTATACTAAAATATATGATCAGGTGTACCAACCTTTGCATGAGTTCAAATTTGTTGTGTGTTATAATGTATATTAAATCTATATGATCAGGTGTACCAACCTCTGTAGTATTATTATAGTGTATAGATATTTTATATGAGCAGGGTTGTCAACATTTTCTGCGGTGGGGGGGGGAAATTCAAATATGTGTTATATAGTGTATATATTAAAATATATGATCAGGGTTACCAATCTTAAATTATTGTGTGCGTGTATAGAGCAGATCTGCCAACATTTCTTTCTCTTCTGTGGGGGGAAATTCAAACTATATATGATCATAATTGTTACTCTCTCTCTCTCTCTCACACGGTGTGTATGTCTCTCTCTCTCTCTCTCTCTCGTTGTCAAACGTTATGCTCACCGGCATTATAGTGTATATTAAAATATATGATTAGGTGTACCAACCTTTACATGAGTTCAAGTTTGTCGTGTGTTATAATGTATATTAAATCTATATGATCAGATGTACCAACCTCTGTATTATTCGTCCTCTCTCTCTCTCTCTCTCACACGTTGTGTATGTCTCTCTCTCTCTCTCTCTTGTTGTCAAACGTTATGCTCAAACCGTTCTCCTCTCTCTCTGTGGTCAGTACCGAGCGCATGTATATGAAATTAGAAAGTTTATATTTATTCGACAAATATTAACGTCCTCTCACTCTCTCTCTCTCACTCTCACTTGTTTCAACTGTGTCAACAAATAGTAACGTCCTCTCTCTCTCTCTGTCTCTCTCTCTCTCTCTCTCTCTCTCTCTCTCTCTCTCTCTCTCTCTCTCTCACTTTCACACGTTTCAACTATGCAAGGTTCCATACCCTTTCTCCTGTCCCCCTCTCGTACATTGAGTAGTCGGTGTGATGAATAAATAATTTTAGCACTATCTCTCTTTCGTTGTCAAAACGTCGTCTTCATTTTTCAATGTATTAAATAATTAATTAATAGTTTATAATGCAGTCAGTGTGATTGATCCTTGTTAGAAATATATATATTTGGCGTCAATGAACTACTTACCTGTTATGTTGTTACAGACAATACTTCTGTTTTAAGGTTGCAGTTTACACACACACACACACACACACACACACACACACACACACACACACACACACACACACACACACACACACAGGTTCAGTAGTGTATAGCGAAATAAATTAAAATTATACACACACATGAAAACGGCGGCTGAAATTCATACAAATCTTCTGATGTAACAGTTCACAAAAAATAAATTAATTGTACACATGTTCAGAGGTGTAGAGTGAAATAAAATAAAGTCATAATTTGTTTAAATGATTAAATATATTTTAACATTCACAATATAAAATTCACAATTAAATAAATACATTAGAAATTGATATTTTTTGAAAGTTTATATATATAATTGTGTGTCGTACTTGTAGAAGAAGCAACCTGCAACATAACAATACAACAACAACATTAAAAATCATGTTAAATATCACACACACACATACATACGCATACGCACACATACGCAACGCACCCACACACAGACGCAAACGCAACGTAATCATACACATACATACAACGTGTACATGTAGGGCCAATAAACAGATAACAGATTTAAATATGCTATAGTCATTGTAAGACGTTACAATCATTGAAGTGTTTAATAAGTAAATTGTATGTATGTATATATCACTGAATAATAATATAATCGTTCTAGTGTTATCGTTTGCTGCAACAGGTAAAGCAGTTACAAATAATTACATATAGGTTCAGAGGCGTATAGTGAAATAAATTAAAAATCCATTCATCAAAACTTTGTAAATTAGAATCTGCACTACATTCAAACATACGCACACACACACAATGATAAAAAAATTGTTTATTAAAAGTAGTTTGTTACCTTAACGTGGTACATGCAGAACTAGTGCTGTTACAAAATATATATATATATATATATATATATATATATAGTAGGAAAGCCCACAGACTACTAGAAATAGTTATCACCTGAAAAAAAGAAACCACACATTACGAACTAATATGTATAAACACAAATATCGTTACAATAATAATAATAATACATAAACTTACGTTTACTGCCGTCCGAACTGAAGTGTGAGGAGGCAATAACTATAGATATCACAGTAAGAATTTTTTTTGTTAACCAGTGGTGTAACGGGGAATTTTAGCAGGTGGAGGAGCAGAGTCGTCATCGTCGTCGGCATGTATCCGATAATGTCCGTACGCAAGGGTATCACGACCATTGTCTAATATATAACGCTTATCATCATACGGTGACAACGCTTGCTTATTTACACGCATCGTGTACAACGTATGATGATCGCTACGTAAACACAACGCACTGACAGAAAACGGACAATGATCAGTGAGACACTTGCGATACATATCGTGTCGCAGACTCCTCTTAATAGCAACTCGAGGCACACCTTTACACACACGTTTTTGACTCGCATTGCTAGAATCTTCGTGGGCCACAAGGAACGAATAACATTTCGCTCTGAGACCTACGAATTCTCTAATAGGACGACCACACGTTTCATCCTTGAACAGTCCGACAACCTTTTTGTTCTTAAGGCTATAACAAGGATGAGACGTAGGGTAATCCGAGGTGTCAAAAACGTGCAAGTCCTTCTTCATATCTGCATACAAGTCTGATGTTTGAATATGATACATCAGACTGTCTGTATCAGTCATTAACAATTTAACGTTGCGGCCGTACTTGGCGACAGCATAACGATAATGAAAGTCGTACATTATTGTTTTGCTAACGTCAAGCACCGTGAAGCCGACATACACGGGACGAGAAAGAACAATGGATTTTTTACGGAGTGAAAGCCCCACCAGATCGTTCGTATAACGAATCATACGTTTTAGCCTGGGTGTGGAAACTAGTTTTTGAAGCCGTCGTTCATTCGAGACTAGTTCAAAGTCTATATGTTTCCGTACGTTCTCCAGCGACTTACCGTATACGGCGTTGTTCATCAGTTTGAAAAGGTCTTTTTCAAAGCTGTTGACGGCTGATTGCCTCTTGCGGGTGTTGAAATCGATAAACGGTTTCAACCAAGCGCTTTGCTTAAAACACAACACCCTATGAGTCGCTTTCAGCTCTAAACCAAGACTTAAATACAATTTCAAATTTCGATAATGGAGAACGTAATTTTGTTTGTCCTCCAAAGTTGTTAACAACTTCTCTACGGATGACCCTGATTCGTTATACGATGATCTGTATATACTCTCGTGTAAACGTTTGGAAAAGGGAGAAAGGATATCGTGTGTTATGCGCTGACGCACAGGTGCAAGCGGGTAGTCGGAATGCAGGTCGTGTAAGGTATTAGGATAGTGTAGGTCGACTTCGAGGATGTACCCGATGTCAGCATCATCACTCACAGTACGTACGTCCAAGGACTCGATTTCGTTACGATCGAGCCATCGGAAGTCTGCGTAAGGGAGTGGTTGCGACATGGCTGCACCGTATAAATTGTTACAGTCTGTATACAGAATGAAGGAGGTCGGTTTCGATACATCGTACTGATCTGATCACAGTAAGAATTTTTGTTGTTGTTTTTAACAGGTGATGTTTTTCATCCCCTGAAGCTTTGTATGCAGAATTATGACTGTTACATAATATATATTAGGAAAGTCGTCAGAAATAGTTATCGCCTGCAGCAAGAATTTTTGTTGTTGTTGTTGTTTTTAACAGGTGGTGTTTTTGCATGTACATACATGCAGAATTATGGCTGTTACATAATATATATTAGGAAAGTCGTCAGAAATAGTTATCGCCTGCAGCAAGACTTTTTGTTGTTGTTTTTAACAGATGGTGTTTTTCATCCCCTGAAGCTTTGCATGTACATACATGTAGAATTATGGCTGTTACATAATATATATTAGGAAAGTCATCAGAAATAGTTATCGCCTGCAGCCATATACAAGTTTACCTAATGAAATTAACAATGCTATGAGACACTTACATTAAAAATGTTTGTATAACAGAAAAATCATTAATTATCCACTCTCTAAGTGCGTGCACATTATGGTTTGTACATAGTGTAGAAGAAGAATTGCAATGTGTAAGACATAACGCCCCAGGAATGTCTTTTGGTACGTCTTTTGGGCAACCAATGTCATCAAGATTTATTATATGATAATGAATTATTTTCGATTCTAAAAAACGTTTTTTCTCAAGACCCTTCACAAACACATATTTATATATGTTCGTATACGTTGTTAACACTGAAACAAGATTGTCGTACGGTGTCTCTCCTTCATCCCATCTTAGCCCATGATAGTTTGTCGTTAACCAGCAGTTGGTTCTAGTGTATTTCGAATTCGTAACGACTGTAGCAGGCGGGGCGAAAATCCAATGTCTGCATGCAAAACGTGTTACGTCCATAACCGACAACTCCTTTACTATATAATTGCCGTTGTCATCATAAAAGCAGTGAAAGTCAATTATTACAGCAGCGTTTTCCATTATACTATAAAAAAAAAAAGAAACCACACATTACAAACTAATATTTATAAACACAAAGATCGTTACAATAATAATACACAAACTTACGTTTACTGTCGTCCGAACTGAAGCGTGGAGAGAGAATAACTATCGATATCACAGTGAGAATTCTTTTTGTTTTTAACAGATGGAATTTTAGTAGGAGGGGGAGCAGAGTCGCCGTCGGCAATTAAATATCCGTCATTAGCAATCTAACGTTACGACGGCAGTGTGTACGTATGCGTCTGTGTGTGTTCGCGTGTGCGTGTTTGGTTACGTTGTGTACGTGTGCGCTCGTTGAGTGTGTACGTGTGTGCGTGTTTGGTTACGTTGTGTACGTGTGCGCTCGTTGAGTGTGTACGTGTGTGCGTGTTTGGTTACGTTGCGTATGTATGTGTGTGTGTGTGATTACGTTACGTATGCGTGTGCGTCTTAATGTGAACAATTTTACGTTTAAATAAAATCTGTACATACAATAAAATTATGTTTCAGTATTAATGATATAAATATTACTGTTTTATTAATGTAAAATACTGTATATATATATATAACCCAGGAACTTCGCAGGTGAAGAAATTAATTTCTATTTTTCATCTGTAACGACATGCGTGTATAATTTTAATTTATTTCACTATACACCTTCGCCACCGCTGCTATCACAGTCGTCAGTAATAAAAAAAGAAGAAGAAGAAAGATCAGTTAGGAAACGCATCAGTACTCGTTCGAAACGATTAACATCAGTCCCAATGGACCACAGCATCCGTGAATTTCCGCGAATAAAAAAAAAACGTAAAACGTTCTACTTACGTTTTATGTTAGGTTAAAAAATACAGTCCACGTACGTTTCACGTTTACGTTAGGTTAAGATGCAGTCTACTTACGTTTCACTGTTAGGTTAAAAATGCAGTCCACGTACGTTTACGTTAGGTTAAGATGCAGTCTACTTACGTTTCACGTTAGGTTAAAAAATGCAAACACACACACACACACGTGTATATTATTTAAATTATTATTTAAATAACATACACACGCGTTAGGTTGCAACCTAACACGTGTGTGTGTGTGTGTTTGCATTTTTTAACCTAACGTGAAACGTAAGTAGACTGCATCTTAACCTAACGTAAACGTACGTGGACTGCATTTTTAACCTAACAGTGAAACGTAAGTAGACTGCATCTTAACCTAACGTAAACGTGAAACGTACGTGGACTGTATTTTTTAACCTAACATAAAACGTAAGTAGAACGTTTTACGTTTTTTTTTATTCGCGGAAATTCACGGATGCTGTGGTCCATTGGGACTGATGTTAATCGTTTCGAACGAGTACTGATGCGTTTCCTAACTGATCTTTCTTCTTCTTCTTTTTTTATTACTGACGACTGTGATAGCAGCGGTGGCGAAGGTGTATAGTGAAATAAATTAAAATTATACACGCATGTCGTTACAGATGAAAAATAGAAATTAATTTCTTCACCTGCGAAGTTCCTAGGTTATATATATATATACAGTATTTTACATTAATAAAACAGTAATATTTATATCATTAATACTGAAACATAATTTTATTGTATGTACAGATTTTATTTAAACGTAAAATTGTTCACATTAAGACGCACACGCATACGTAACGTAATCACACACACACACATACATACGCAACGTAACCAAACACGCACACACGTACACACTCAACGAGCGCACACGTACACAACGTAACCAAACACGCACACGCGAACACACACAGACGCATACGTACACACTGCCGTCGTAACGTTAGATTGCTAATGACGGATATTTAATTGCCGACGGCGACTCTGCTCCCCCTCCTACTAAAATTCCATCTGTTAAAAACAAAAAGAATTCTCACTGTGATATCGATAGTTATTCTCTCTCCACGCTTCAGTTCGGACGACAGTAAACGTAAGTTTGTGTATTATTATTGTAACGATCTTTGTGTTTATAAATATTAGTTTGTAATGTGTGGTTTCTTTTTTTTTTTATAGTATAATGGAAAACGCTGCTGTAATAATTGACTTTCACTGCTTTTATGATGACAACGGCAATTATATAGTAAAGGAGTTGTCGGTTATGGACGTAACACGTTTTGCATGCAGACATTGGATTTTCGCCCCGCCTGCTACAGTCGTTACGAATTCGAAATACACTAGAACCAACTGCTGGTTAACGACAAACTATCATGGGCTAAGATGGGATGAAGGAGAGACACCGTACGACAATCTTGTTTCAGTGTTAACAACGTATACGAACATATATAAATATGTGTTTGTGAAGGGTCTTGAGAAAAAACGTTTTTTAGAATCGAAAATAATTCATTATCATATAATAAATCTTGATGACATTGGTTGCCCAAAAGACGTACCAAAAGACATTCCTGGGGCGTTATGTCTTACACATTGCAATTCTTCTTCTACACTATGTACAAACCATAATGTGCACGCACTTAGAGAGTGGATAATTAATGATTTTTCTGTTATACAAACATTTTTAATGTAAGTGTCTCATAGCATTGTTAATTTCATTAGGTAAACTTGTATATGGCTGCAGGCGATAACTATTTCTGATGACTTTCCTAATATATATTATGTAACAGCCATAATTCTACATGTATGTACATGCAAAGCTTCAGGGGATGAAAAACACCATCTGTTAAAAACAACAACAAAAAGTCTTGCTGCAGGCGATAACTATTTCTGACGACTTTCCTAATATATATTATGTAACAGCCATAATTCTGCATGTATGTACATGCAAAAACACCACCTGTTAAAAACAACAACAACAACAAAAATTCTTGCTGCAGGCGATAACTATTTCTGACGACTTTCCTAATATATATTATGTAACAGTCATAATTCTGCATACAAAGCTTCAGGGGATGAAAAACATCACCTGTTAAAAACAACAACAAAAATTCTTACTGTGATCAGATCAGTACGATGTATCGAAACCGACCTCCTTCATTCTGTATACAGACTGTAACAATTTATACGGTGCAGCCATGTCGCAACCACTCCCTTACGCAGACTTCCGATGGCTCGATCGTAACGAAATCGAGTCCTTGGACGTACGTACTGTGAGTGATGATGCTGACATCGGGTACATCCTCGAAGTCGACCTACACTATCCTAATACCTTACACGACCTGCATTCCGACTACCCGCTTGCACCTGTGCGTCAGCGCATAACACACGATATCCTTTCTCCCTTTTCCAAACGTTTACACGAGAGTATATACAGATCATCGTATAACGAATCAGGGTCATCCGTAGAGAAGTTGTTAACAACTTTGGAGGACAAACAAAATTACGTTCTCCATTATCGAAATTTGAAATTGTATTTAAGTCTTGGTTTAGAGCTGAAAGCGACTCATAGGGTGTTGTGTTTTAAGCAAAGCGCTTGGTTGAAACCGTTTATCGATTTCAACACCCGCAAGAGGCAATCAGCCGTCAACAGCTTTGAAAAAGACCTTTTCAAACTGATGAACAACGCCGTATACGGTAAGTCGCTGGAGAACGTACGGAAACATATAGACTTTGAACTAGTCTCGAATGAACGACGGCTTCAAAAACTAGTTTCCACACCCAGGCTAAAACGTATGATTCGTTATACGAACGATCTGGTGGGGCTTTCACTCCGTAAAAAATCCATTGTTCTTTCTCGTCCCGTGTATGTCGGCTTCACGGTGCTTGACGTTAGCAAAACAATAATGTACGACTTTCATTATCGTTATGCTGTCGCCAAGTACGGCCGCAACGTTAAATTGTTAATGACTGATACAGACAGTCTGATGTATCATATTCAAACATCAGACTTGTATGCAGATATGAAGAAGGACTTGCACGTTTTTGACACCTCGGATTACCCTACGTCTCATCCTTGTTATAGCCTTAAGAACAAAAAGGTTGTCGGACTGTTCAAGGATGAAACGTGTGGTCGTCCTATTAGAGAATTCGTAGGTCTCAGAGCGAAATGTTATTCGTTCCTTGTGGCCCACGAAGATTCTAGCAATGCGAGTCAAAAACGTGTGTGTAAAGGTGTGCCTCGAGTTGCTATTAAGAGGAGTCTGCGACACGATATGTATCGCAAGTGTCTCACTGATCATTGTCCGTTTTCTGTCAGTGCGTTGTGTTTACGTAGCGATCATCATACGTTGTACACGATGCGTGTAAATAAGCAAGCGTTGTCACCGTATGATGATAAGCGTTATATATTAGACAATGGTCGTGATACCCTTGCGTACGGACATTATCGGATACATGCCGACGACGATGACGACTCTGCTCCTCCACCTGCTAAAATTCCCCGTTACACCACTGGTTAACAAAAAAAATTCTTACTGTGATATCTATAGTTATTGCCTCCTCACACTTCAGTTCGGACGGCAGTAAACGTAAGTTTATGTATTATTATTATTATTATTATTGTAACGATATTTGTGTTTATACATATTAGTTCGTAATGTGTGGTTTCTTTTTTTCAGGTGATAACTATTTCTAGTAGTCTGTGGGCTTTCCTACTATATATATATATATATATATATATATATATATATATATATATTTTGTAACAGCACTAGTTCTGCATGTACCACGTTAAGGTAACAAACTACTTTTAATAAACAATTTTTTTATCATTGTGTGTGTGTGCGTATGTTTGAATG
Source organism: Magicicada septendecula (assembly GCA_034769895.1). Classification (NCBI taxonomy): domain Eukaryota; kingdom Metazoa; phylum Arthropoda; class Insecta; order Hemiptera; family Cicadidae; genus Magicicada; species Magicicada septendecula. The sequence continues at coordinate 364,322,178 of CM068374.1, read as the reverse complement.
TAGTGCAGATTCTAATTTACAAAGTTTTGATGAATGGATTTTTAATTTATTTCACTATACGCCTCTGAACCTATATGTAATTATTTGTAACTGCTTTACCTGTTGCAGCAAACGATAACACTAGAACGATTATATTATTATTCAGTGATATATACATACATACAATTTACTTATTAAACACTTCAATGATTGTAACGTCTTACAATGACTATAGCATATTTAAATCTGTTATCTGTTTATTGGCCCTACATGTACACGTTGTATGTATGTGTATGATTACGTTGCGTTTGCGTCTGTGTGTGGGTGCGTTGCGTATGTGTGCGTATGCGTATGTATGTGTGTGTGTGATATTTAACATGATTTTTAATGTTGTTGTTGTATTGTTATGTTGCAGGTTGCTTCTTCTACAAGTACGACACACAATTATATATATAAACTTTCGAAAAAATATCAATTTCTAATGTATTTATTTAATTGTGAATTTTATATTGTGAATGTTAAAATATGTTTAATCATTTAAACAAATTATGACTTTATTTTATTTCACTCTACACCTCTGAACATGTGTACAATTAATTTATTTTTTGTGAACTGTTACATCAGAAGATTTGTATGAATTTCAGCCGCCGTTTTCATGTGTGTGTATAATTTTAATTTATTTCGCTATACACTACTGAACCTGTGTGTGTGTGTGTGTGTGTGTGTGTGTGTGTGTGTGTGTGTGTGTGTGTGTGTGTGTGTGTGTGTGTGTGTGTGTGTGTGTGTGTGTGTGTGTGTGTGTGTGTGTGTGTGTGTAAACTGCAACCTTAAAACAGAAGTATTGTCTGTAACAACATAACAGGTAAGTAGTTCATTGACGCCAAATATATATATTTCTAACAAGGATCAATCACACTGACTGCATTATAAACTATTAATTAATTATTTAATACATTGAAAAATGAAGACGACGTTTTGACAACGAAAGAGAGATAGTGCTAAAATTATTTATTCATCACACCGACTACTCAATGTACGAGAGGGGGACAGGAGAAAGGGTATGGAACCTTGCATAGTTGAAACGTGTGAAAGTGAGAGAGAGAGAGAGAGAGAGAGAGAGAGAGAGAGAGAGAGAAAGAGAGACAGAGAGAGAGAGAGGACGTTACTATTTGTTGACACAGTTGAAACAAGTGAGAGTGAGAGAGAGAGAGAGAGAGAGGACGTTAATATTTGTCGAATAAATATAAACTTTCTAATTTCATATACATGTGCTCGGTACTGACCACAGAGAGAGAGGAGAACGGTTTGAGCATAACGTTTGACAACAAGAGAGAGAGAGAGAGACATACACAACGTGTGAGAGAGAGAGAGAGAGAGAGAGAGAGAGAGGGAGAGAGAGAGGACGAATAATACAGAGGTTGGTACATCTGATCATATAGATTTAATATACATTATAACACACGACAAACTTGAACTCATGTAAAGGTTGGTACACCTAATCATATATTTTAATATACACTATAATGCCGGTGAGCATAACGTTTGACAACGAGAGAGAGAGAGAGAGAGAGACATACACACCGTGTGAGAGAGAGAGAGAGAGTAACAATTATGATCATATATAGTTTGAATTTCCCCCCACAGAAGAGAAAGAAATGTTGGCAGATCTGCTCTATACACGCACACAATAATTTAAGATTGGTAACCCTGATCATATATTTTAATATATACACTATATAACACATATTTGAATTTCCCCCCCCCCCACCGCAGAAAATGTTGACAACCCTGCTCATATAAAATATCTATACACTATAATAATACTACAGAGGTTGGTACACCTGATCATATAGATTTAATATACATTATAACACACAACAAATTTGAACTCATGCAAAGGTTGGTACACCTGATCATATATTTTAGTATACACTATAATGCTTCGAGTTGGAACCACCCCCCCACCCACTGATATGAAATAAAAAAACCTCCCACCCAACACCACCCACTGATATGCAAATCAGCTTTCTTAAAAAAATAAAAAAGTATATTCACGGATGCTGGTGGTCCATTGAACCTCATCCCACCCCCTTGATATGCAAATCAATTTAATTAAAAAAATAAAAAAACCAAATTAAAAAAAAAAAAATTTATTCGCGGAAATTCGCGGTGCTGTGGTCCATTGGGATGCTGCGGGTCCAGCGGTTCGCGGATCTTGACGCAGATCAACGAAAAAGTCGCGGATGCTGTGGTCCAAGTCGCGGATGCTGTGGTCCAGATATGGCCTGGGGGGAATTCCTTTCTGGGTTTGAATCCTCATTTTCCCTCTACTCATCTTACAAACTTGCCTCCTTTGATATTATAAACTTATACACGAACATACCAGTAGCTGAGACCCTGCGAATACTTTAGATTAACCTTATTAATACTAACAAACTGATAGTATAAACGAATTGATGGACGTTTTGGAACTGATTCTCGATCAAAACTATTTTACCCACAACAATCAATTTTTCAGCCAACAAGAGGGGTTAGCAATGGGTTCTCCACTTTCTGGCCTTCTTGCGGACATATACCTGAATAATTTCGAGAATTCCTTTATTTTTACTAATAACAGACACAGTGATAACAATGTTTTATGGCAGATATGTTGACTACACCTTTTTAATATATAAAGGCACACAACGGCAAATTGATAGGTTACATAATTATTTAAATAATATCAATGATAATATACAGTTCACACTTGAAAATGAAGACAATGGAAAACTGAATTTTCTGGATTTAACAGTTGCTAAAAACAATAGTAAAAAACTACAAGTTAACATTTATAGAAAACCTACAGCAACTGATATTGTGATACACGCTAAGTCCTTTCACCCAATATCCCAGAAAATGGCTGCCTTTCATAGCATGATAAATCGACTTTTATTTCTGACCCTTGGTGATAAAGAATACCATGAGGAATTGAACACCATTAAATACATCGCAGTCACTAATGGTTACGATGTTGGGGTGGTGAATAATATCCTCAGAAAACATATGAAAAGGCGTAAAAACATTAACGGACATGGAACTCGTGAGAGTATAACACGCAAATACATTACAACACCATATACACACTTTATGCCTAAGGTCCTTGGGTCAATTTTCAATAAAAATAGCAATATAAACGTCACATACAAGACCACTAACCACATTATGAATAACCTTCGCGTACGTGGACCTACCAATCTCGAACACAAAACAGGTGTTTACAAATTGTTATGTAACGATTGTGACGCCTTTTATATAGGCCAGACAGGCCGTGGTTTTTTTTAAAGAGGTTCACAGAACATAGACCGCCTACATACTTTCACAGTTTGGACTACATTAGATCAAAATTTGCAAAACACCTCATCACAGAGAATCACAATTATACTAATTTTAAAACAAACTTGATACCTCTTCACATATGCAAGAAAGGGCGACATATGAACGCCCTTGAAGAGTTCGAAATTTACAGAGCTTATAACAATGCTGATACCAAGCCGCGTGTCCTAAACGATCAACTGCTTTTTAAATCGAATATATTGTACGACACTGCTTTGCGTTATTGTCGTGATAAAAGTCGGTCTTGATTCAGTGCGCGGTCAGTCGCCGTACGGTGTACACCGTTTAACCGTCGCGCTCGACTTTGTACATTTAAGTATTGTGGTTTTGTTTAATGTGGATTTTAATGTTTTAATTATTCGACAACTATATCATCGTTTGATGATATACGAACACACTTTTAAGTTCTGAGGATGGGACAAGTGTCCCGAAACATGTAAACTTTAGAGTGAAGACATTGTTGCAGAAAGTCACAGACGGTAAGTTACAATATATATGATTAGTGTATGCAGGGCCGTCCCTAGGGGTCTAGGCGCCCGGGGCAAGCTTACGTTGGGCGCCCCCCTCCCGCCGCGGTTGAAATCGTCCTGACCACAGAGAAGAGAAGTTCTCTTGTCTGTGTCCTGACCATGGCAATCTAGACTGGTTTTTATAAAAATATACTGACTAGTAGTCATGAATGTTAGGTAAATAAGAACAGAAACAATAAAAGATATTTCATAGAACGTGATTGTATTTAATTATTTATAGCTAAAAGTAAAGAAATTGAGTTTTTTATAATTTGTTAATTATTGAGTAGGCCTATATACACAGAAAGGGCTTAAAAGATATAGTATATTGTGTTACGTGTCAAATTGCACTTTAAAACAAAATTACGTTCAAAATGCAGATTAAATCAAAGCATTTTAAATTAGTACGAGAACAATATTACTAGTCTGCCTTTGCTAGTATTGCTATATACTTTAAATTGGAATTCTTCTTGCTTTCATTTTTGCAAAATTGGCAATAATGTCATCCATGTTGAGTTGTTTGGTGACTTCATTCTCGATGGCAAGTATTGCGAGCGAGGATAATCTTTCTTGCATCATTGATGAACGCAAGTAAGTTTTTATTAGTTTTAATTTGCTGAAGCTACACTCACAGGTTGCCACTGAAACTGGAATAGTGAGGAGAATACGGAGGGAAATCCACAGGTTAGTGAATAGGTCTCTTCGATCAGTTTTCTTTATAATTCTTAAGGTTTTCAGAGGAGACATTTGCTTTTCATTTGGGGTTTCATTTGTCAGAGCGTTTACATGTGAAAGTTCATTGTAAAGGTCCTTGCCATTTATGTCAGAAACGTTATTTACAGTAAGGTGATCTTGCAAGCTGATGCAAAGTTCTTTCTTTTCTGGCAAATGCTTCAAATCAAATAAAAATCCCCATTTTGATTTGTGGATAGAAAACTTATCCATTCTATATTTTAAAGACGTCAGCATTGTGTCTACCAGTGGCAAAAAAACATCTCTTTTAAACATATCCTCAGGGGTTGGGTTGTACTCATCTTTACTTTCATAAGAAAACATGTTTTTCTTCATCCTTGGTCGTTTTGTCTGAAATGTAGAATCAATGTCAAGGTCTTTGGCTATTTCTTTTGCTTTTGCTATAGAATCATTCAATCCACTTTCTCGGAACTGCTTTACAAATCCGTGCAAGCCTTTAACTGGTTTGTGGCCAAAGCAATGTCAGCACTTTTGTTCTGGAGTGTTTTGCTCACGATGTTTGACTCACGTGCCATATGACTAAGCACACCAGAAAAGAAAAGTCTTCCATGTGAATCTGCAAAGACTTTCCTTCTGATGATATTGTAGCGTCATTTGAGTCTTCACTTAGCTGTTCTAGTGATTTTATAACACTGCCATACTGGTAAAGAACGGCAGAGACAGAATTAATCCGTGCTTCCCATCTGGTTTCACATACTTGCTTCAGCGTGAAGCCTTGAACATGCTCGCTTACTATACACCAACGCTTTGAGGATCCTGCAAATATTGTGTATATTCGTTGCAAAACACCGAATAGTAGTGTAGATTTTACCGATGTCTTTGCTCCATCAGAGACAACTAAGTTGAGACTATGACAGCCGCAAGGCGTATAGAAGGCTAACGGCTAGTTTGACAATATCCTAGCTTGAACACCTTTTTGTATTCCAGCCATGTTGGCCCCATTATCGTACCCTTGTCCTCGGCAGTTTTTGAGATCAAGTCCACAAGATTCAATTTCTTGATTCAAAAGATCTGAGAGAGCTTCACCTGTCGACTCTTCAGCAACAGTATAACCTATGAAGCTTTCTTGGACGACTATTTCACCATTAGTTTCATTTTCTTCATGAACATAACGAATTGTTAGTGACGTTTGTTCCTTGTGACTGACATCTGGCGTACAATCCATGATCACAGAAAAGTATTTTGCAGAATGTATTTTTTTGATGATGTCTTCTTTGACATGCTGAGCAAGTAGGTTAATAATTTCATTTTGGATTTTAACGCTTAACATTTGGACCCGCTGTTCTTTAGCTTCGATCTGTCGTAAGTGTTCTTTCATTGTCGGGTCAAACTGCCCCAGCAACTGGATGAGGCCAAGAAAATTGCTATTATTCTTTGTGAAAAGCTTTGTTGAAGATCCTCTAAAAGCTATATTATTTTCGGCCAGAAACATTATTACTGATATAACTCGTTTTAAAATACTTTTCCATCTTTCTGTTTCAACATTTATTTGGTCTATTAGCTGTTGATCAATAGCTTTATCTCCCTTCAACCTTTTCTCGGCATCAATCCACTTTTGAGTGTTAAGAAAATGTCCAGGTGATGTCTCGTGCGATTTTGCTCGTTCACAAAATTTTCTCCATTTGTTAAATCCCTCTTTCTTTCCAAAAAAAGATTAACTGGAAGGTTCAAATAAATGACAAGGCAAGCAAAAAGCTGCGTCTGCCGTTCGAGAGTACACAAGCCACCTACGTTTAATTCTTTCACCATTTTCTGCAATTCTGTATTGAAATTCATTGGAAAAATGGCGTTTATCAATCCGTGGGTACTCTTTATCATTTCCCAAAAAAGGTATTGGCTCCATCATTGCAATAATGTCTCTTTCTCTCACTGATAGGTGCTCAGGCCAAGTTGATGGGTCATTGGATAATTGACGTTCAGAACTACTAGTAATAGATTCAGATTCACAATCAGTGAGAACATCGTCTACCTCAAAAGTATGGGTAGTTTCATGTTTAGCTGTCAGTGGATTATCTTGAGCGTCTTGTTTGTTTGTACTGAAATTTTTGGAATGGTGAGATTCTACATTATTAGTTGAATTACAATGCAGTTCGTCATTTGGCAGAGCTACAGATGAAGACGAGGTGAGCAAAAAAACTTGTTAATTTAGGAACTTTACTAAGCAGTACTTCATGAGCTGCTTCAGCTTCCCTTCCCATTTTCCGCCTTTGAGCCCCTGATTGCTTTGAGGACACTTTTCTTAATTGAAATCTTGGGATATATTGTTCAACCAAAATTCAGTCAAAAGTGTAAGATCTTCATTTTATTTTAATAACTGGAAAAGAAAAAAATGTCACAATCCTCACTGAATAGGTTAAGGACTTTCATAGTTGGCAGTTACAAAAAATAATTAGGCCTAACATAATAATTTTCAGTTAAAAAACAGAGTTAATTCTTATTTATAGTTAAACAATGATACAATTTCCAAAATGAGCTCTCAACCCAAAAGAGCGCTTTATTACGCAAAAAAGATTTAACCTTCTATTTAATACTTTTGAAAAGTATTAAATCTACGTTTAATTCTTTTTAAATTTAAATCGAAACGCACTTTTTAAACGTGAAGAATTAATTTCACGTTTAATTCTTTTTTACAATTATTTTATCGATGCGCACTTTTTTAATCATTACTTTATCAGAGCGGACTTTAAAAATGATTAATTGCATGTTTAGATCAATAATTTTTAAAATACTCGATTAAAAAGAGAATATTGAGCATTCACTATTATTTCACCTGCATCTCGCACATTAAAATTATTATATAAATACACATTACATTATATGTGTAATATATTATATTATATTATGTACTGTATGTACACGCACGAACACAAAAACAATATACACTACACGCTCGTTTTTATAACATACACTATATACGCGAAATTTTACTAAAATCCATAGTGTAGAGTGATGATCATCTAATATAAGACGACGGTAAAGAAAGCATTTCTTAAAAATATATAATAATATAAAAATAAAAAATGTAGGCTAATGTAATAACTGGAAACTCATTGGTTTCCTTCTGTTTATTTACTAGGACATATTTTTATTCTAGAAATGCTTAGGAATATACAATAGTCAATATGCATAATTATAATAATGAGAAAAATATTTAGTAGGCCTAAATGTATCACGTAGGCCTAACTTACCTTTCTAGGTTATGTATACACACTATAAACATCCACATTATACACACTATAAACTTTAATATTCACTATAATACACTAACAAAATACAAAGTAATAAACAATATTTATACAAACTGGATAGAATAAATAAATTTTATACACTTCAAAACACGAAAGATTTACTGAAAATTTGACGTAAACAACATCGAGTACTGTCAGCTGTCAACCTACCAAAATTTCATAAAGAAAACTGTAAAATCGGCCGCGGGGCGTGAATAGACGAAGAGTCGTGCAAACGTAGTGGGGACCGCGACGGGCAGCAGAGATTAACATTCGATTCTAGTAATTGGAAGCTTTTGGAAGCGTTTGGTACTGGTACTATTACAAGTCAGTATATTATACGGCATAACGACGATATATGCGAAATACAAATTTCTCCGACTCGTGGCGCCCCCCCCTGACGCGGCGCCCGGGGCAGCTTGCCCCCACCTGCCCCCCCTAGGGACGGCCCTGAGTGTATTTACAGTATCTGATCTACTGTAGATCGGCCATCTCTAAATCCTGCTTGTTCCTGTCGAAGTCTCCTATCTACAATATTTATAATTCTGTTCAGGACAACCCTTGACATCACTTTTCCACAGTATAAGAGCTATGTTATCCCCCGCCAGTTACTACAATCAGTAGGATCACTCTTCTGTGGGATCTTTATGAGAACACCTTTCTTCCATTCTTCAGGGAAGTGTTCTTCATTCCATATTCACTTATTGTATAGCAGGAACTGAATATTACGAGTATACTGGATAGGATTGCCCGATAAAATGGTTGGAACATCTTAACCGAATGGATGACTGCCGCGTCTCCAAACAACTATGGAATTATAAGCCGAAAGGACGGAGAGGTGCGGGGCGCCCGAACAAGCTCTGCTTGAGGCGGGACAAACCGTTTTGGCTTAATCCTTGCCGAAGATGATGATAATGACTGAACTTCAAATACTGGTTGTATTCTATACATATAATAAAAATCAGGTTCTAAAAACTGGACAGACGACTTGAATTTAAAAAATATACTTGTTAGTGCGATGGGTATGGTTCTTGGTGTACTGAACTTAAGTTCCCGGGATTCGATACACCGGCAGCACGAGAAAAATAGAAGCCAGTTTTATAGCCGCGAGGTCGGCTCACGGAAATCAATACTACCCCCTGTTCGCTGAAAGTTGGCAGTATTCAAGTCACGAAGTACTATAACAAAAAAAAATGTATGTATGAAACATATTCTTTACTATGAGTAATGACCATAATTTTCATTCTGTTTTTTTTTTATCGGTTATCTAAGGACCACTTGCCAATTTCAATTATTTATTTTTTGTTCTTTTCTTTTTCTCCAATATTCTTTCATATTTTCACTGTGTCTCTTCTTCCTGTATTCCGTCCACTTTGAACCTGGGTTTTTCTCTCTCCTACCCTGGACTCCTTCCATTTTTAACACTTTTGCCAGAAAAACTTCTCTTTCAATTGCTTCTTCTGCGTGTATATTATTTGTTTCTAAATCCTTTTCGACTTCTTTAATCCAACTTGATGTTGACTTCTTCCCCCACAGATAGACCTATTTGAATTTGTTAACCTATTGTCGTCCATTCTATATAAATGTCCAAAAAATACTAGTCTTCTTTTTCTCATTGTTTCTGTTATATTTTCTATACTTTGATATATTTCATCATTACGTCTCAATTTCCAACCTTCTGAAGTTTTTCGTGGGCCTAATATTTTCCTAATAATTCGTCTTTCCAATATTTCTAGTTTGTCTAAACTATAAACTTTTTTTTTTTTTTTTTTTTTTAAGTTATAAATTAATTCCTATGTTAGGAGGGTTTACGTTTTCTACATGGACGATTTCTCTCTAGCAGTGGTGGAACGCGAGTTGTAGCATGGCCAGGCTGCATAATGCTCGAGGAGGAGGAGGAGGAGGAGGCGCAGAAGAAGAAGAAGAAGAAGAAGATTGAATTAAAAAAACGTCAATACTTTGGATTGGGTTGTTTTGACACGCTAAATGACAATATATATTACTTCGGCACCAGCCAAAATGTTACCGATCCTTGATCTACAGTGTTTCACAACCTTACAGTTCCGTTACCTTTCAAATAAACCAAAACGCCCTGTTGCACGATATCTTTCCGTTTGAAGCAAAGCACTTCAGACAGAGTATACGGACGTTCTGAGTACGATTTACGTGGACTTCCGTTAGCCGGTAATTGAGGACTGACTCTGTAATCAAGTGTTTTTTTTTCAAGAATTGTATTTCTCGTAACAATAAGATGATTTACGCGTTAATTGGTTTGGGGTTCGTTTGATACGAAGGCGGGGTCGTGTACGTGAATTCCTTACCGGAAGCAGTAAACTAAAATTATCCGCTGCACGTCTGTCTCGTTTACCGGTGGGACTTATTCAGTATTTAATGCGTTATTATATGCAAATTACTGCATAACGTTGTGTTCAGACATCTTTTACCGTGAATTCGTGAACTTACGTCGTACTGGTGATAATAATTGACTGATTACTTCTTCTTCTTCTTCTTCTTCTTCTCCTCCTACTCCTCCTCCTCAATGATTAGGTTACATAAACCTGTTCCGCCACCCATCTCATCCTCGGACGACCCACGTATCTTCTACCGATGGCTTTATAGTTGCTAGGGTCCTACTGCCACAGTTTCCAGACCTTACTCCGAGGCTGCTTCGGATACTACAATTATTTCAAAGTTTTACATGAACAGGTTACTGGTCTGTTGCACAATCCCATACCAGGAGGACCAGGAAGACCGTTCTGTCAGGGTTACCATACCTCAGCCTAAAGGCCCCTGTTTGGGGGTGCAGGAGATCCGCCCTAAACCTTCTCTTTCTGAGATAAGATTTGGTAGCTTTGTATCGGTTATTCTGATACTGAAAGTTTCTTAGTATTTCCAGTCCTCACCTATCGACATCGGTGAGGATTCTAAGATCCTAAGCCACCCAAAATCAAGAAATTAGAATTGAAAAAGGAAGACACCCTAGCCCTCGATTACTCTAATAGCGTCGGGGTCAGAAAAGAACAAGAGGCAGTCAAGAGAGACTAGACAGAAAAGACTAAACGAAGGGATCATCATCATCATCCTCAAGGTTTAAACCAAGAATGGTTTGTTCCGGTCTCAAAATAGGCAAATACGGTATTACAGCTGGTCACTCCAGCGCTTCCTCGGACGTTCCACACCTCTCCGTCCCCTCGGCTTATAGTTCCATGCGGCAGTCATCCATTCGGCAAAGATGTTCCCACCAATTCAGCCGATACTGAGCGATCCTGTCGAGTATATCCATAATATTCAGTTCCTGCCATATATCTGTGTTTCTTCTATGATCATGGAGAGTATACCCTGCCACGTACCTGAGAAATCTCATTTCAACCGCTTGGATGCGACTGACCTGGTCTTTCGTTAAAGTCCAATTCTCAGACCCATAAAGAAGTGTAGGAAGAGCCATCGCCTTGTAGAATTTTCGGTGTGTTCCTTTACTTGCTGACATATTCACTACTAAACGAAGGGATCTCACCCAATACAAGTTGAAGCAAAGTGAGATCCAGCTAGGGCACATCGGGATTGTCAAACGCGTATCCACAAGATGTGGACCCCTGATGTAAAACAAAAACAAAAACTCGCGAAGACACCACAAAAATGGGCCGTGGCTTGGTATTTCTGCTGAAAACGGGTGGCAAAGCTGCAGTCCTGACCTACTTCCGTGCTCCCTGCATACTCTACTAGACGCCCGAAATTTCCCGGGCGATGGACAACAGAGTCAGGTTTACTCTTAAGCTACGTATGTAAATTACTCGTAGTATCGACTCACTGAATGCGGCAGCGGTCAAAGGTCTCTTTTTAACTGTGTTCTTCATATTTTCTTCCAAATTATAGCGGATTTTCGGGCTTTCATTTCTCGATTCAACGTCAGTGGAAAATCCGTTTGTTGAGGACTTCATGTGAAGTAACCCTGAAGTCACTCGATTTTGTGATTATCTCAACGATTTTTTATCGGATATCGATCCATCCATATGCGAGTATTGCCGCCTTTCGCATGCCGCTCGCCAGAGGTTTCTGTTTTCCTACTCCCCGTGTTGTAAACATCTTTATCCATATCCATATCCAAATTTTGTCAAGCTTTTAATTTTTAGGCTGTTTTATTTTTTTTCAGCTGTGTACACTAATATAGTAGTAGCTCTTTTTAAAATATACAAACAGGTTTATTACACAGCTTTAGGGTATACGTTTGAAATATGAAATATAGGAAAATGAATTCAGTCATTTTTACTTCCATATTCCTTAAGGAATGGAAGTATGGTGATGGCAAAAAAAATCGTGTTCGAGATTATTGCAGATTCTGATTCTACTACACTCAAAACATGAAAAAAAGTCGTTTTCCGAAAAGTGTCTGTGTGTGTGTCTGTCTGTCTGTCTGTGTGTCTATCTGTAGATTTTTTTTCTATGGCAAACGATAACTGCCGCAAATTCAAACAGAATCAAATAATTTTTTGCATACAGCCCTGATTTGCAGAGTACTCGCGACCTATTGTCTTTGGTGAAGATCGGTTGAGGGAAAGGGGTAGTTTACCTGCAACGGTTTTTTTTTAGCAAGGGTAATTTTGTTTGTTTGGCAAACGATAACAGCCGCAAATTCAAACAGAATCAAATAATGTTTCGCATCCAGCCCTGAATTGTAGAGTTCTCAAGATCTGTTGATTTTGGTGAAGATCGGTTAAGGGAAAGGGGTAGTTTACCTGTAACGTTTTATGTTTTAACAAGGGTATTTCCTATGGCAAACGATAACAGCCGCAAATTCAAACAGAATCAAAAGAGTATTTGCATAAAGCCCTAAATTGTAGAGTTCTCAAGACCTATTGTTTTTGGTGAAGATCGGTTGAGGGAAAGGGGTAGTTTACCTGCAACGTTTTTTTTGACAAGGGTATTTTCTATGGCAAACGATAACAGCCGCAAATTCAAACAGAATCAAATAATGTTTTGCATACGTCCCTGAATTGTAGAGGTCTCAATGACTTTCGATTTTGGTGAAGATCGGTTAAGGGGAAGGGGTAGTTTACCTGCAACCTTTTACGTTTTAACAAGAGTAAAGTACTTGAAAATTTATTTAAACTTTTAGAAACAATGGTAATTGTTAAAAATAAAATAATTTTGTTGCCAGGCAATAAAATTATAATTTTTTCATTTTAATGTAATATAATATTTTTCATTTAATACAGCAATAAAAAGGCAGGTAAGACACAGCCTGGCTGTTTGGCTGAAAATGATTTTAAATATAAATCTTAGAATATGGAAGTCATGTATGGTTCTCCATACCGATATTTTATTGTGTTATTACTGTTTATTTTAATGGGACTGATTTCAGGACGTAATCACGCGTTTTTCAGCCATTTTAAAGATAGTAATGTTGACTGGCCTTAAATTGTTTTTTATTTTGTATGAACCCGACCCGACCCCGGACCCAACCCCAAGGCCAAATTCTAGATACTCCATAGGAGCTATACGAGCGGAAGAAAATAAGAGAAGAACTGAAAAGAAGAAGAAGATAAATACTGCCGTTTCTAGACACCCACAATCAGCTTGTTTGTGGGTCTGTTTGCGTAAATCCGCTCTAGTATCTATGAATACGTTATGAATACGTTCAATACATTAGACGTTAAGAGGTTGTACAAATAAATGAATTTACTGAACCAAAAACTAATCGATTTTGTAATTCCATAAATTTAAAATTTTTAGATTATCCGCGGTGCAAATTTGCAGCCTACCGTGCACGCTTGTTCCCACGACCTCTTCTACAGATTTTTTTGCTTTGTAACGCGTGATAAACGAATTTATTACGAATTATCTACAGCAGCAACTCGATTAGATTAGATTATAATGAAGCCGCCGCCAGACAGAAGAAACAGATAAGAAAACGGTAAATCACAGGGCGACGTAACCTTGAGATCTGGCCAAAGTAGGATACTTGTACGAGTATATATAGGTGACCTAGTTCTGTGGAAATAGGGTCACAACAGCTGTTCCGAAACGGAGTACAGTAAATTATATTACTGAGACGCTCGTTCCACAAGCGCTGTACTTTAAAAGCCGTTTTAAACGTCAGCTGAAACAGGACAACCGTACCATAGTGTACTTGGGTATTTTTTTTTAACACGTACGTCATTTTCAGTTCCATATTACGACAACGAGATCAGGTCAGCAATAAATCTGAGTAGTTGTCGTTAGGGGGATGGCAGTACGTGACCCCCCCCCCAATCGTATAGCGTGCATAACGATTTTGAATTTCGTGATCAGTTTGGACACAATAATTCGGGTGCTCAGACGTCCGATGATAGGCTGGCCAGATGCAAAATTTCAAACGCAGGGTATTTTATTTTTACCTCTAAAATAAAATGAAGCAAAACAAATACAGAATTAGCTTACAAAAATATCGTGAACAAGACAATTCGTAATTGTTACAGATGCATAAACGTATAGAATTTTTAAATTAAATTATGAGTACACAAATACGTATAGAATTTTTAAATTAAATTATGAGTACACAAATACATATTAGAAAGTGTAATTTATATAAATTTAAAAGAATACCAATCGATGTAGGTATAATAATAGTTATAATAATATAAATTATAATATAGTTATATAAATAGAAATATAATTATAGTTGAAAATGATTATAGTAAAATGATATTGTTTAAAATAATTATGGTTGTTACGTTCTCCTGAGGATCCAGTTTTCCTCAAAATACTTTTACCTTTTAAAGTACAGGTGTAGAATTTATCAAATGATTTCTTTAATACTATCAAATTGATTAAAAACCGGGCTGTTAGGCCGTGGCAGGTGCTATATAACAGCGACGTTTCGAATCCCATCTTCTTCGGGCCACAAATACTGTGAAACAGTTACGGCAACGGTACCCCGACAACTTTATGCTCTTAGCTGAACAAGTTGTCGGATCCGTTCGGCCAAGGTCCCCCGTAACTGTTTTATTGTACTCTGTCGCTTTTTGGGGCCTGAAGATGATCCCCCAGGGTGATATTCGAAACGTTGCCGACGATGCCGCTGTTATATAGCAGCAACCGACCTCGGCATAACAGCCCGGTTTTTAATCGATTTGATAGTATTGAGACCGGCCGTGCGAGCTTATGATTTCTTTATGACAGTTATTATCGGAGTCCAAACACAATCGATTTATCAGTTACTACCAATATGTATGTGTGTCATACGTGATGATACGTACCGATACTTCGGCCCCTTAGCTAGTGATTACAGTCGTGTCCAAGTGGTACTGTAAATCAATTGTTACATTTAGTGGCCAGCACGACAGACATGCATGTAGCGTAAACGGTCTTGCGATTTTCCGTATGTGCAAGTTTATATATGTTCTACAGTGCAGGTGTTTAATTTCGTTATGTTTAGTCATTATCTGTACCGTAGCAAATTTTACTTCCATGTTCCGTAAGGAAATGGAAGTATGGTGATCGCGAAAAAATCATATTCGAGATAAGGGCAGATTCTGATTGTACTGCCCTCAAAACATGAAGAAACGTAGTTTTCCGAAAAATTGAGTGTGTGTGTTTGTGTGTAGACTTTTTTCTATGGCAAACGATAACTCCCGCAAAATCAAACAAAATCAAATATTTTTTTGCATATGTGCCCGAATTGTGGAGTACTCAAGACCTATTGATTTTGGTGAAGATCGGTAAAGCGGAAGGTGTAGTTTACCTGCAACGTTTTACTTTTTAACAAAAGTAAAGTACTTAATTTTGATAAATAAAGTATCCTGAAAAGAAAGTCATAATAATCCATAGTAGAAAGGTAGATGAAATATGTATAAATGAAAAGGGTAGTTAAGGGTGAGGGGGTAATTTTTGTATTCGTGTTATAAATTTATTCGACCGAAAACTTAAAACTTCTGTCTATGAATCGTTCCTTTGTAAACACGTGCAGTTACACTGCCCAGCGATCCACAGGAAGCAAATCGCTATCCACGCTGGACACTTTTTCGGCTTGCACGCGTTACGTTGGTGTGGGTTTCGGCACTTTCCATTTAAAAAGCGTGCAAATGTAAGAAAATAAACATGAGTGAGGCCAGAAATAACGCGAATTTTGTGTGTGTGTGCCTTCCCAGCCTTTTTATTGCAGTAATCATAATAATAAAATGGAAACGTAAACATTACATAATTGAGATATGCTTGCCTGCCACGAACGATATATTTTCTCTCATACATGATTTACATTAAAATGAAAAAATTATAATTTTATTTTCTGGCAACAAAATTATTTTATTTTTAACAATTACCATTGTTTGAAAAAGTTTAAATGAATTTTCAAGTACTTTACTGTTGTTAAAACGTAAAAGGTTGCAGGTAAACTACCCCTTTCCCTTAACCGATCTTCACCAAAAACAATAGGTCTTGAGAACTCTACAATTTAGGACTGTATGCAAATAATCATTTGATTCTGTTTGAATTTGCGGCTATCGTTTGCCATAGAAAAAAAATCTACAGACACAGACACACACACACAGACACTTTTCGAAAAACGACTTTTTTATGTTTTGAGTGTAGTACAATCAGAATCTGCAGTAATCTCGAACACGATTTTTTTGCCATCACCATACTTCCATTTCCTTAAGGAACATGGAAGTAAAACACTCAACCAGTTTTAAATTTTTTGCACCAAATGTTTTCGGATTTGGGGGGGGGATATATCCCTCCTAGGTTCGCCTCTGGCTCATAAGAACTTTGTTTCTTTCCTTGTACACAACTAATGCCTCTCTTCAAGATTCACTACCGTGTAGTATAAGACTGTGACTGCTCTAATCATGAAATGCTTTACTTCCGTTTCGAGGCAAGGAGCCAATAAGAACAAAAATAATTAATAATGATTGATGATCGAATTCTAGAACAGGTGAGCCATTTTAATTATTTGGGAAATGGTATTGGCTATGATAGGAATTATAATATTGATGTTAAATTAGGTAAATTCCAGACGATCTGTAAGACAATCAACCGTATTTTTAGAAACAAGGTACGTCGAGATACAAAATTAAAGTTCTACAAAGTTATGGCAGTCCTAGTACTGTCCTATGGGTGTCAATTATGAACAACAACCAGGAAACAAGACAGTGAAATACAGGCTCGGAAATAGCGTTGTTAAGAGGATTACAAGGTCTTCTAAACTCGACTGTATAAAGAATAAGGCCATAAGAGAAGAGTTGCAAGTTTTTAACTTTAATGAAAAATTAAAAGATTACAAATAACGGGGGGAAAGAACACTTAGAAAGAATGTCAGATTGCAGACTAGCCAAACAATTATGGAAATACAAACCTGTGAGACACAGATCTGGGGGACACCCAGAGATGAGCTGGCTGGAGGATGTGTGAAGGTGAAACAGGCAGCACCTTGCCTATGTCGTGTTGTGAACGTGATGACGATTACTTTATTTCCGTTTATTGTTTTCCTCTGACAATGTTGGTTACTTTTATACTTATTGTAAAATTTAAGTTTAAATGACGTAAGAATGGTTATCAATCAGGATACGATTAAAAAGCATGTTACTCGTATACTTTCATTTTTCTGTTCACTAGTACACTCATGCTTTATTATTATATTAAGCAACATACGCGCCCCGGGGGAGCTGGAGACTGTCTGCGTTCCCCTCCCCCTCCCTCACCGCTTATCAGTGTCTCGTGTAAACAGAGTGACCTCGCCTCAGGTTGCCGGGGTAGACACCCTCGTACTCCCGCTTCCCACCCTCCGTAAGCGTGGGCTGGGCGTATTGTCTGGCAGATGGTGACGTTTCACATTTCATGCAACATCGGCGGCACTGTCCAACAAAAATAGTAACCGAAATCATCTTACAAAATGTAAACGAAATCATTCTGCCGAGAAACTGACTCGCTGATGTAGCGATCTATAAACTTACCTAAGGGACATTTAGTGTTAAGAAATTCTAAGTGAAACTTGTTTCAGATCAGACAGTTCGTTTTTAAATAATTTCTAAATAATATATTTTATTATTATTCCGGTTGTACAATGTTTACACATTTTCCGGAACCAAAGATTACAGAAGTGATTGAATTCTCATCTTCCACTGCTGCTTGTCCGTCCAAAGATCTTCAATTTCTCTTTCTCTCAACACAGTCTGAATGTCTTCTGTCCGGGTGATAGGTGGTCTTCCTCTTTTCCTTCTTCCTGGTGGGATCCATTCCATAACTCTCCTTGGCAACCTTTCCTGTGCCATTCTTTTTGTTGTCCACACCATTGTAATTTTTTTGTTTGAATAAAATCAACAATTGATTTTTTCACATTCATTCTGTCCTTAGTAACTTAATTTCTAATTAAATCAAAATAATATATGTATGAGCCGTAATTTTTTCATATCAGTTTTAAATAAAAAATGTATACACTTGCATAGACAAGGAAACGACCCAGACACTTCCCACTGGAAAAAAAACTACGATAAATGTTTAACAGGCGTAGCGGGCCCACATCCTGTCGATCAGTTCACTTGTTAATTGTAAACTAAATTATTTAATGGAAGAGCCTAGTCAAAAAATTAAGGAAGACGTTCATAAAAAAAAAAAACACAACTGTCGCAATTATTGCAGTGTACTGTAACTATTTTTTACCTCTAACACATACTTTGCGAATGCTATACAATTCCGTTTATCGACTGGCTAACTAGATGGCATCTCCTTGGATGCAACAATTAGTAATCTGTAATATGCGAGTTCTTTATTGAATGCACTTTCATTATAATCACCAACATTTAATGTTACGCTCTAGTGCATGTATTGATAAGGAAAAGGTATCGTTTTGATTAACTGTTTTCAGGTAAGCGATTTCTTTAATTATTTCAAACGTCATGATTACGGAAATGTCGGAAAGTTGTTGAAAAACAAGCGGTGAGTGGACCCAAGTTAATGGGAAAAACGGTTATGGATAGTTTTGTACAGATTTAATTAATCTTGACCCACCGGACTAACTCTTGGAATGCACAAAATTTATGCTTCTTCCTGGTGAAAATCGTGTATTTTCAGCACTTTCGGCAAAACGAACGCCGAAAAGAAGTGACGCATCGCCAAAATTTCATTTTACTTCCATGTTCCATAAGGAAATGGAAGTATGGTGATGGCAAAAAATAGTGTTCGAGATAAGGGCTGATTCTGATTGTACTACCTTCAAAACATGAAGAAAAGTCATTTTTCGAAAAGTGTCTGCGCGAGTGTGCCTGTGTGTAGAATTGTTTCTATGACAAACGCCAACAGCCGCAAATTCAAACAGAATCAAATAATTTGTTGCACACGTGCCTGAGTTGTAGAGGATTCAAGGCCTATTGATTTTGGTGAAGATCGGTTACGGAAAAAGGGTAGTTTACCTGCAACGTTTTATGTTTTAACAACAGTAAAGTACTTAATTTTGATAAATAAAGTATCCTGAAAAGAAGATAATAATTCACGGTAGAAACGTAGATGAAATATCTATAAATGAAGAGGCTAGTTGAAGGGAGTGGGGGTAATTTTCTATAAATGAAAATGATAGTTTTTGTTGTTAAAATTCCTTCCCGGGTTGTTTGGCGTGGTCCAATGTTTTCTACAAAACCAGACGTTTCGGCAGTGCTATCGACCGCCATCATCAGTAAAATCGAGTGCGCTAACGTGAGGTGGTATACGTTATAGTGACCACAGTACTGTGGTTTAAGGCTGAAGAAAGTAGTTTCTATGGAAATATTTCATTTCGAAAATGATTTTAAATATAAATCTTAGAACATGGAAGTCATGTATGGTTCTCCATACCGATATTTTAGTTTTGTACCTGAAACGACTTCTAAATGGGTAGATCAGATCTATCATGTGTTAATAAAAGGGCGTTACGTTTATAAGTATACGAGAAGTATTTTAAAACTTCCGTTTCATGTTAAAAGGCCAGATATCCAGACACGGTTGTCGGGTTATGTTAGTTCCTAGTCGATCTAGACCAGACATATTCAAATTGTAGAAGGAAACGTTCGTGCTAGTTGACGAACATAGCGAGCCGCTCGACTACATGTTTTCACCACCATTCAGCTCACGTACATGTAGATTTACGCTAAATATCAGAATTATTAACCAGGATTTGGTCTAATTCCTTCTTCTTGAACACTACAGCCCAACGTGAGCTCTGGCTTCCAACACCAATCTTCTCCAAAGTCTCCTGTCCATTGCCATTTCAGTGTAACCCCTCACATCCAGTCTTCTGAGATCTAGCACATCATCCAACCATCTTATCTTAGGTCGGGCCCTGTTTCTGCTTTTATAGATTTGCGTCCTCAAGATTTTCGTTGCCATACGCTGACCATCATCATCTAGGTGACCTAGTCATTGTATTCGTTGAACCTTTATGAATCTTACAATGTCCTTACGATTCAATAGCTCTTCTATCTTATGGTTATTTCTTATTCTCCATTCGTCATCTTCTTTAACCAGGCCATAAACACGTCTTACGATATTTCTTTCAACATTTTTTACCAGGTCTGATTTATGTATATGCTAAAATTTTCTTCCCCGTCTACCTGTATGTTTTGTTTTCTCTTCCAATGGGCCAAATTGGAAAGTTCCGTACACATGAACACAATCAGTTTTTAAGCAGTAGATGTTGGTGTCATACCTGAAAATGATTACACAGAACTATTGATACGTCGTTTTCATTCACTATCGGTACATTACAGCTGGTCGTTTTATCCAAACTTTGCGCTGTGCTATGAACTCCTTCGCGGGAAGTGAGTAGTTTAGGGTATACGCCTGATTTCTTGGTCAACTTCTTCGACGAGTAAGAGAAACCCGCGGTGAGTCTACTCCGTTCATCAAAGCTGTCAGTTCCCTACGAACGATTTTCACAGGTTTCCATGCATCCGTACGTTGCTTTCCTCTAGCTTGCATCGTTCACTTGTTCATAGTTGTGAGTGAAACACGCTCTGTTCATGTAACAAAAGTTCAGCGTTTATCCCTCAACGTACAGTTTCGTTTCTGAGACCATATAGCGTCAAGTTGAGCCGTTGCTTAAGGATATGCGATTGTATTCCTGTGGCAACCAGTTTGTGTAGGCCTATACAAGCTAATCCAAGGTTAATGTAGGACTAGTGCTGGGAACAAAAACGCACAACTGTTTGAGAAAAGTTTTCTGAAAAAAAAAAACGAACGAACTGTTCTTTTGCGCGGAGACAAACTGTTCACCGTTTTAAAAACGAGCATGGCGTTGACAACAGTACTGACAACGCAACTGTTCTAGTACAGTTCTCTGTTTGGAATAAACAGTTCGTTTTCAAAGCTGTTTTCGTTGAACTGTTTGGAGTAAACTGTTCGTTTTTACTGCAACGTACGTTGACTTGCGTTCGATTATTGTATTGTCCTCGTTCTGTTTAGCGCAGAATTAGGCTATATACAGTTTTATTTTAGTTTCTATAAAAATATTATTCAGATATTCCCCACGAGTTTTAATGAATCAATTTAAACCAAAAATATGCCTTTTAAGATACTGGTAAATAAGAGAAATATTGACTTAATGCCGTTGTTTAAGTTACATAACCATCCATTTAAGAAAAATACTAAAATGAACAATTATTGAAATGCTCAAAACAAAACGTTTTAACAATATAATGGTAAAATCAGTAAATGTAAATAGCAACAGTTCATTAATTCAACCTGTTTTTAAAAACAGTTGTTTTTTTTAATGAACAATTCGTTTTCGTTTTGCAAAAACAACAAAAACGCCCACCACTAGTCACAAGAACAGCCCTCATACAATTTTACAATCACGAAACAATAAAGATGGCATCTTACTTTACAAAATAAACAAAAAACCGTTTTAGATTCATGCTTTTTGGTATCCAGGCCACTTATACGTATGTATATGAATAGTAAAATAATTACCTCTTTTTTGTCCGTCTGGTGGCCTTTTCCTTTTTATATATTACAACGCGTTTCGGGACATATGTCCCATCATCAGGTACAATCCCTTTGGTGAAGTTCGTTAAATGATTAAAATATTCAAACAATTTACATACAATTTTACACGTGTCATAATTAAATATAAAATAAAATATCTAAACGCGGGAACACACGCGATGTCGATGGTGCGCACCACGGAATACTACGTACCTGCGCACCAAGGCGCTGAAACAAATTTTCTCCAATCTTCTGCAGACGCCAGTGGAGTAGTCTGTTAACGGCGACCCCAACACACGTTTCGTCCGTCTATCTACGTATAAAATAACGGACACGGTACAAGATTTTAATTTTAATTCGTTTTCCGAATCGCAATAAAGAGGTCAATTAAAAAATATGAAAAAATTATTAAATAGGCTTATGGATGGGTTGTACTGGTTGTCCCATTGTCTCGAATGGCAAGCAAATAACTGTTAATATAGAAATGTTTCACGTCACTGTGGAATAAATACTGCAATATAAAGATCGTAAGCCGAACTGGATGCACTCAGTGTCGGATTTAGGCCTACCACTAGGATGACTAGGCCGCAAGCTAGATATTTTTTATTAACAGAAGTATTTTTATAAAAGTAGGAGGCACTTTGATTTATTTAAGTATGATTTTTTTCAAATTAAGTGATCAATATTTGTTAATAATACAAATGGAAGACAGTTCTTATTTAAATACTGCGCGCTTATTTTTAAGACGTTGGCATCCTTGAAAACTAATCTGCGCATGCGAATTTTGAACCCCTTATATTACCCCCGAATTTACACGACCGTGGTAACACCCTTGTTTGTTATCATTGTTTATCTACGTTGTGACTGAACGGTTTGCGATTTGAGGTTATGTTTCTATTTTGTTTTGATTGTAAAGGTTTTTAGCTTTTTGTGGTGGCCAGCGTGTTGTTTCGTTGATATTTATTAGTGTGAAAACTTATGAACATAGAACTGAACCGTACAATAAACGGTTCATGAACATGAACATAAACATTCACACAGCTGGTGGAGCCTACAAACGTAAGCTAAAAAAAATAAAGAGGAAGCTCATTTGGGAACAATTAAAAAAAACTCAAAAACTAGATAAATTTTTTAAACTACGGTAGTTTCTAATGATAGCCCTGCAGTTAAATGTGAATCAGAAACTGACTTCAATGTTCTAAGTACAGTACTTCTGCAGCTGACGATCAGACCATTAATAAGCCCGTGGATAATTTAAACACTGAAGAGAATCAAAAAAATTTAAAAAGTATCCCTTGCATTCCTGGGTTTAATTTATTAGATCAAAATAGATAGGGTACTTAACGTCAGATTTGACTGATTATATTATAAGAAACCTACCCAAACATTTTTCAAACGTCAACGACTGCGATTTTTCTAAATCTAAACGTGAATACGCAGACAAAGTAAGAGTAATGAAAGAACATAATGTTATTTACTCGTTTGCCAAACGGGGAGTTGAAAAAACGAGGGGGGCCGCTCAGAAAACTTGGCCTAGGGCCTCAAAAATCTTAAATCCGGCACTGTATGCACTGCGGGTTGAATATGCGAAGACTTCGCTAATAGCTACGAAGAGATAACCTAAAAAAAATCAGATAAAAATTTGAATCATTCCTCAACCTACGGAGAACTGATGTGCTCGTAAGACGATTATAGCGTACTGCATATGAAAATATTCTAACTTACGTAACTAATTAACCTAATTATTGAATTCGACTTGCACGACTCCGTTTTTACCGGCACTTATTGAAGTTATAGGGGAGGAGTGTCTGAGACGGCATAGCAGCGATATTTTCGAAACTATACGTTAGATGGCGCCACCGACCCCATTATCGTGTTCGCTCGAGCTCGGGGAGCCGTGCTAGGTATGTGTCAGTGCGCTTGCCGCCATTTTGGGTTCGATACACGTGATTGTTTCGGAGACGCTATTTTGAATAAATATTTCGTAACTATGAAAGATATCCGGGCTGTTTGGCCGTGGTCCCTGGTTAAAATCAAAACCAAACGTTTCGGCAGCTCCACTGGCTGCCATCATCAGTGGAATTAAATTTCTGCACTTTGGGTGTCTACGTGCAGGCCCACAGTACTGTGGTATAGACTAAAGCTGTCCTGCCATCCTACCTGTCTTTACCTATACCTGCTTTAGTCTATACCACAGTACTGTGGGCCTGCACGTAGACACCCAAAGCGCAGAAATTTAATTCCACTGATGATGGCAGCCAGTGGAGCTGCCGAAACGTTTGGTTTTGATTTTAACCAGGGACCACGGCCAAACAGCCCGGATATCTTTCATAATTCAAATGACACCGGCCGTGAAAGCCTAAGGAATAATTTAATATTTCGTAACGTTTGAAATTGTCGTGATACTGAAGCAGTGCACGATATGAGGTAAGTCTTAATGCATTTAGTACTTATAGAAAGTGGTGATTCTGATAGACTCTGCTGTTAGGTGTTATTTGAAGCATGGAATTTTAAAAATAATTTTCGGATAGGTCGGTATATTTAAGGTGAGACGGCATACTACTATGCCGTCTCACCCATTACAGTATGCCATCTCACCCATAAGAAGAATATATTTTTTATATTCTGTTCCAAGGGCGAAATGTAACCCTTTTTGCGTAAATCACTTTCTGTCCTGACTGATATTCTGTCATAGGTCATACTAACTACCTCGTAGTTTACATGGTGACGTTTTTATTAATTTGTCTTTAATTTTTGTTTCAGGTATGGCTCCATACATTCGTAAATCTACAAGGCAGTCTTGGAGCGAGAACCAGATGCAAGAAGCCATCGAGGCTGTTCGGACCAAAAGAATGGGCTGGTTACTGGCTTCAAAAACGTTTGATGTTCCGTTCACTACGTTGAGACGTCACGCAAAATCTGGAGGAAGAATCACCAAGGGTTATTTGGGTGGACACAAGGTGACATTTAATGCCAAACTCGAAAAAGAAATTGTCGAACATTTAAAGACCTTGGAAACTCGTTTTTTTTGGAATGATTACGATTGATGTTCGAAAGCTGGCTTATCAAGTCGCTGTTGCGAAAAAAAAATCCCCACAGATTTTCTGAGATAACAAAAATGGCCGGTGTAGATTGGCTGAGGAGCTTTAGAAAGCGCAATCCTTCGATATCGCTTCGCATTCCAGAAGCAACATCTGCTGCCAGGGCCAGCGCATTCAACAAGCCTCAAGTACAAAAATATTTTCGTTGCTTGACTGCAACCATTGACGAATTCAAATTTGAACCTCAGCAAATCTGGAATGTCGACGAGTCTGGATTTACAACAGTTCCATCTCAACACCCGAAGATATTTGCAACAAAAGGACGGAAACAAGTCGGCATTTTGACCAGTGCAGAGAGAGGCCACCACTACACCGCGGTATGCTGTGCAAATGCTTTAGGAAGTTACATTCCGCCAGCATTCATCTTTCCGAGAAAAAACATGAAGATAGACTTGATGGACAACGCTCCGACCGGTGCTGTTGGATTCGCACAGGAAAAATGATGGATGTTAGGAGAAGTTTTCCTTAAATGGATGGCACATTTCGTTAAGTTTGCC
Organism: Magicicada septendecula; assembly: GCA_034769895.1. Classification (NCBI taxonomy): domain Eukaryota; kingdom Metazoa; phylum Arthropoda; class Insecta; order Hemiptera; family Cicadidae; genus Magicicada; species Magicicada septendecula. The sequence continues at coordinate 364,296,814 of CM068374.1, read as the reverse complement.
AAACCGACCACGGAAAATAAAACTTTGTTGCTTCTTGACGGCCATAGCAGTCACAAGAACTTTGACGTTCTTACGTACGCAAAAGAAAATGGTATCATTGTGATGCGTTTCCCGCCACATTGCACGCACCGGCTCCAACCTTTAGACGTCAGCTTCTACGGACCGCTCAACATTTTTTACAATCAAGAGCTAAATACCTGGCTCAAAAGTCGTCCCGGTCGTACTGTTACCAGCAAGTTGCAGGGATATTTAAAGAAGCGTATCTTCGTGCAGCCACAGTAAAAAATATTTAAAGTGGTTTTAAGTCATCTGGCATATTCCCACTAAACGAAAATATTTTCCCGGATCACATGTTTGCTCCGGCAGCTGTAACTGATATCAAAATGCAAAAGCCTGTCATCGCTGCAGCTGCACCCGAAACGGAAGAGACTATCGCCGCTCCAGCTGCACCTGTAACTGGTGTCGTAATTCAAGAGCCTATCGTCACTGCACCTGCACCCGAGACTGAAGTGGAAGAGATTATCACCGCCCCAGCTGTGACTGAGTCTGAAGCTGAAGAGCCTATCGCCCCTGCAGCAATCGATAAGACTTTGACCTCCAGAGAAATTCACGACCGTCCTGAGGCATTCAATGAGCCAGCAGAACGTTCAAGCATCCCGAAGGCTTCAACGTCCAATAATACGGAGCAAGACCAGACTATAGCTGACATTTCGCCATTACCGGTTGCTACGATAACAAAACGATCTAACCGAAAAAAGGGAAAATTCGGAATTTTGAATTCTACGCCAGATATGGAGGAATTGAAGTCAGTTGTAGCCATGAAGCGCGCCGAAGAGCATAGAAAGTCTGCTCGACGTACTAAGAAACGGGTCTTTTATTCATCTTCCCATAGCGACCAAGATGTTTCCAAAGAAGAGGATGAAGATCCATTTTGTATCTACTGTACGGAGCCATATAGCCGATTGCGAGCCCGTGAATGGTGGATTCGTTGCCAGATCTGCAAAAGATGGTGCCATGCACAATGTATCGGCCTTGCAAAGTCATCCAAAGTTGTCATCTGTGACGTTTGCAAGTAGTGTACCGGGTATGCCATCTCATCAACCGGGTGCGGGTGAGATGGCATATTTGAAGGGTCTGGCATTTTTGAAATATTTAATACTTTAATTATTTTCTCTCTTTGTGTATTGATATTGATTGCTGAATAAACACTGTACAACGTACTAGTGTTCTTCTCTTTTATTTCACAGTACTTTATTTTCTAAAAATCTATTTTCAAAATGTATGCCATCTCGGACACTCCTCCCCTACTTCTTTAGCGCGTTGAGGGTGAAATTTTAGTACGTAACGAAATGCGCGCACACCATGCAACGGAAACAGGATGAAGTTAGCTGTGGACGAGTCTGATGCCAAAAATTCAAAAGATTTCGGTCGCGGCCCGATGGACCTGCTGCTGCTGATCGTGAATGGCAGGGACGTAGCCGGGGGAGGGGGGTTCCGGACCCCCCCGAATAATTGAAAATGTCTAACCATAAATACTAAAAACTCAAGCTAGACTAAGTATCAATGGTCCAGTTACACTCAAGTTCTTAATACACTGTTGGTGGCGTGACTTACGCTAATTCTCGCGCGCATGAAACTAAGTCGTGATGTAACGAGATCTTCGTCCACCGAATCCCAAAAAAATTTTAATTCTAACGCGAGAAAATAATCATTTGCAATATTACATCTCTGATGATGTAAGGCTTGAGTTAAGAGAGGATTTTATTACCTTTATCCAGATAAAAGAATTAGCTGCTGAATATATTTTTAATGTGATTCTAAAAACATGCAAAATTTTGGGACTTAATATGGCCAATGGTATGATGGTGTTTCAACCTTTAGTGGTCACATCACTGGTGTTCATAAGAGAATACAGGAGCTTTATCCAAAAGCTATATACGTACATTGTGCTTCTCATAGGTTGAATTTGGTACTTGGTGATTCCCTTTCAGTGCCTTCCATCGGGAATTGCCTTGGTGTCGTTAATGAAATTTCTACTTTGTTTAGAAATAATTCTCAAGCAAGTGAATTATTAAAAACGAACATTATGAAACTAGTACCTGATACCAAAAAAACTCGGTTAGTAGGGCTCTGTGAGACAAGATTCGTTGAACGTCAAGAAACTGTTAATACATTTATCGAATTATTTCCTGCCATAGTAAATAGTCTCCAGGAGTTGTCCTGTGTTAGTAGAGCGATTTCAATAAGTGCGTCATCTCTTCTTGCATCCATTGAAAAAGGAAGTTTCTTAGTGGCTTTTGATGGTTTGCGAATATGTCTTTAGCTTGACGCTACCACTTTCTAAATACCTGCAAAAACCTGAGCATAACCTGTCAGCTTCCTTAAAGTATGCTGATGATATCATCAAGGCACTTTGCAAGTTGCGTGAGTCAGGAACTAGTAATTTTGATGTGGAACAGTTCTCGAATATTTTTGAAAAAGCACAATTATTGATGGCGCAGAAGATTTTGTTTACTACTATTGATATTCCGCCACAACAAGCAAAAATGCAACAATATAGAGAAAACCATCCGCATAATTCTGCAGAGGAATATTTTTGAAGGACTATTTTTATTCCATGCATAGATGGTCTTATAAGTGCATTAGTTGCCCGTTTTGATAATAACAGAGACATTTTGTCTGCTTTTCAAGTGTTGTTACCTAGGAATGCTAATCCCCAAAGTGTGGATGCTATATTAAAATTAAAAATGTATTATGAGCATAAAACATCAGAATCGTAGTCAAAGCAGAATACTGTACTTGCTGTGGTGTGAAAAATGGAAGAGCGAAGAGGAAAAACCAGTTAAACTACTGACAATTCTAGATGAATGTGATAAAAATTTTTATCCAAATATCCGAATGCTATTATGTGTTAGCGACCCTGCCTGTATCAACAGCTGAAGTAGAAAGATCATTCTCGTCACTTAAGAGGATTAAGTGAAAAATGGAAATAGGATTCTACGAAGTAAAATGGAAAATGAACTACTTACAGGACTGGCTCTGATGACCATTCACTACCCTGGACCTTTTACTGCTGAAGACGTTTTAAATTTTATGGCAGTTAATGGAAAGAGAAGGCTGCTATTGTAAAAAAATGGCTATTTCATTCATAATTTGTTTAAACAACTACTAGTGTATATTGTGCATTATTCCAGTAATCTGGTAGTATAGGCTATTATGAGTTTTATTTTGTTTGTATACTATTACGTTCCATATGAGTATAATTTTCATTTTATTTGTTATTTTATTCAAAACTACGTATAAACTGTATGCGTATCTATTTAATTTAGAAATTATAATATAATAATTTAAATCTTGGAATCGTACAAAACTGGGTTAATCAGTTTTATACTTAAAAATATTGGATTTAGAAATATCACACTTAAGATTATGTACCGTATATTTTTTGTTATTTTACCAATATCTTCTGCCATTAGACAAATATATGTTGTAGGTTTTATAAGAATTTTTGTATTGTCTAGCAATATTTATTATAAATTCCAGGTACTGAATTTGTTAAGATTAAATTTTAACCACTTAATGCTTGATAATATGTGTATAAACATTATATTTTTAAATAATTTACATTAATATATGGTATATTTAAGGTATGTATAACACACACACACACACACACACACACACACACACACACACACACACACACACACACACACATCTCTGGACCCCCCCAAGCAAAATCCTGGCTACATCCCTGGTGAATGGATATATAATTAAATAACTTTATATATATTGTGCTGTGAAATATTTTTCGGTGACAAAAATTGTGTAACCAAATTTTAAATATTTGAGGTTAATTTTTATTATGATGTGTGAAAATAATCATGGAACTGTTGGGTCGTGAGTGTCTATTTTTATTCAAACCTGAGAAGTTGCTATATGAAAAAAACAAATCATTATACCATTTAAAACAAGTTTCTATACACTTTGTAAAACGCTATAAACGTCAAATATTTAATGGATCAAAAGTACAGCCGTTTTTTGTACAATTATGGAAATTTTTGTTAAAACGTAGGTTTCTTCTAGTACCAAGTAATAATTTATTTTTCATAAGTATTAATTTAATATAAAAAAGACTTGAAATTAATACTTATGAAAAATAAATTATTTTTCATAATTTCATAGAAGAAACGTAGGTTTCTTCTAGTACCAAGTAATAATTTATTTTTCATAAGTATTAATTTCAAGTCTTTTTTATATTAAATTAATAAAAGTTTCGATAAGTATTCTATCATTATGTTTGCTTTAATCCAATAATCTAATATATATTTCTATATTTTAAATTATAGATCACACTTAATTATTCAGAAGTCTATCGAAAAGTAAATCCATTGCTGTAATACACTATTCATAAGTATTTTGTGATATTTGATAAAAAATTAATTTTTCTCTACTAAAAAATTATAATATTGAATTTACATTAATTCAATTGAATTAAATTTTTATCTTTTAGTGTATAATAGTCATATTAATTTTATTTTATGCATATATATTATAACTGTGGTAATTGTTTATTTATTGAACCACTTAAACACTATACAATAAGATATATATTATATACAAAAAGAAGTATAACTTCTAACGCGCGTACATAAGTACATGCACCCTAATTTTTTTTTTTTTACATTTCCTTTTTCTGTAACCTATCTCTCAGAGGGGGAGCCCCAAAACCCCCTCACAGAGCACATGGTATTAGGCCATATTTGGTTAGTTTCTATTTTGGTGACTTTTCGTTTGGCCTATAGAACCAGCAGCTGTTTTGTTAAATGAGGCAATGTGGAGTGAATAAGATCAGTTGAAACAATGAAACATATGAAATAATTTTCCCCCGTCTCCCCACTAGTGAAAAAATTGCCTATATTCCAATCCCCCTCACTTAATTTGCACATAATTACATATTACAACACACAAATTAGCTTACGGTTTTTTTTTTCAAATGAATGTCAGGAGCATCTTCCGTTTCCTAAAAGTACACGTTAGACAGATCTGTTCGTATTATTTGTATTTTCACTTATGATGTCAATCTGGTGGTCATTGAACAGACTTTGGCAGCGGTCTATCAGGTGTGTGTGTGTGTATGTTTTGTTGGCTTGATGAACATCTCATCTCATTGCTCACCGTCTGGTATTCATTCTTCCAGTAATAACCGTGGATTTACCTCTCTCTCTCACACACACACCGCTCACGCTTGCTTCGGCGAAACCTATTGTTTATGGGTCAATACACTTTCTCTGTCCTGTCTAGGTTTTGACTCCCAGACACTGCACCACACAATAAAACATTGTTGTGAACCACACAAGGATCGTTAACAACTGCTATTGTGCGCTGTAATAACTCCTGAGTTTGTGAAAAATCTGAGCTATAATGATTTGGATATAACGAACGAACACAATTTTTGGCGATTTCGTATGAGTTCTTAATCTCAATTACCATTAAACTATTAATTAAAAAAAATACCTAAATTTAAATTAAAGACGAAATTAAAAGCAGGCTAATCATTCGCTCAACTTCTAGGGTCACACAGACCTAAATTATTCAACAAGTAATTAAATAATTAGCAGACTAAAGAGGGTCGAAGTAAAGCCCCTTAGAAGAAATTAGATATTTTCCCTGTACCTGCACATTTTCCATTCTCGATGGTTTGAGTACGTGATAGTTTCGATACACCATGTAGTGAAGAAGTGTACCAATTGTAAATTATTTTATTGCTGCATGTAATGCAAAAGTAGGTAATGTGCCAACGCGTGAGCTTAGGCAAAAATATTCGTTTTTTTTAGTTCATCGTTTAAAGTAAATAAAAACTCATTGTTGGCAAAATATAATATTCAATAAGAAAATACAATGATTGTAACAGATTGACACCCATAAAAAACAACTAAAACCAAATTGAACTAAGGACTGTTGTGACATTCCAGCGTTCTCTACTTCATTCATAAACATGCTGATTCTATTAAATAAAATATTGTTCATAATGGATGTATTTTTTTATACTGTAGAATTGTATTTAAGCGTAAGCTAGCGAACGAAAACATTGTTTTTTTTTTTGCAAACGTGTTGCGATTAAAACAGAATACATAACTGTCCAGATTGTATTACCACGATATAAATAAACATTCTAAAAATATTGTAAATGTAGTGTAGGACCAAAGAAAAGCGACAACCACAAACAGATTTCAGTGACAATAAAATACTTATGTAAAATTTACTGTTCAAAGCGAACTCAGAGTTCTGTCACAAAATGGGAGACATGTATAGTAACCTGCCTTATTTCGAGTTTTGTGTGTGTGTATTACACAAAAAAGCGAACACTATTTTAAATGTGTACTGGTTTTTACGCGTCTTTCCAACTTTTCAACTTTAGGTGCAGGTTTAACCTATAACATTGATTGCTAGAAATGTTTCACGTAAAAATATGACAATGGAAAATGATTAGAACCGAAAAAAAACAAAAAATTTATAACCTAAACCATTAAATTAACAAACTTTCTAGTACCTTAATAAGATTATATACGATAATCACTAATTATCGATACTGATTATCGCATAATCGAAACATCGAAAATTACTGAAGATACTGTTATTGCGAAAGTCCCTCTACCCCAACTTTTTAACAGCTTATCGAAAAGGTTTTTTTAGCAGAAGGGCTTCGTAACTTTGTGGAATTCCTTTTGGATTTACACACTGGTTCCCACGATGTGGTATACAGATGACAGTTGAGGGTACGGGAGAAAAAATTAGTACTGGCGAGTAAATAACATAAGCCTGTGTCGACGACATGGTAAAAGACAAATTCTGTTCCCCCGAACTTATTGGGCTATTATAAATTGCCGTTTTTAATATAAAATAAACGAAAAAAAACTTTCCAGAAGTGCGAAAGTCCGCCATTATAGCATTGTGATCAAGCCAGTGATCATGTATGGAATGGGAACAATGTGATTTCAAAATTTGAAACCTCTTCTTAAAATTGAACGAAGAATTCTTCAAACAGGCATAGACCCAAAGAAGACCTGTACAAGGATCTGGAAACGGCTTTCCGAAGGAAAAGACTGAGATCCCTTGGACATATGGTTCGGTCCAGATTAAATAAACAAATTTTCAAATATATCTGGCAACTTTCTAGTCTGAACGGATACGCCAACAACTCAAGGAGGAAATGATGAAACTGGGTATCTCTTTGAACGACTGTGTAAATACATACAGGAACAAAAATCAAAATCTTGGGTTCTCTGCGGCAAGAAGATGAGAAAGGGGTAGACAGTGGAAAGGAAGGTGGCGCATAGTGTGTGAATGAGGTCCTTCTGGCAGGAGAAGAAAAGGAAATGATATATGCGTGGTCCAAGGCTGCCCTGTTCGTGTCAAAAAAAAAAATTGGGTACAGTATTTAGTACATTATACCGCCAACCACTGTTATTGACATTGCTTATCAATACCGATGGACTGCGGTAAGTTGCGACCACCCAATCGTATAAAACCTGGTTGGAACCGAGGTAGTAATTTGTACCCCGCCAAGTGTGATCAATCGCATTTTCATGTTGATATTATAATAATACAGAAATTACCGTTATAATTCTATTAATTTTTACCCTAACCTAACCTGACCTGACCTAACCTAACAAAATATTGGAAGAAAGATATTACTCACACAAATGAAAAGTTGTAGAACTGAAATTTCATCGAAATTCAGAATAGAAACGTTTCTAAATGACTGATTCGGCCAGTACGTGAAAGAAAGCTATTGACCATGTAAGAATAGATAAAAATGTTTCGTCACAACTGACCGATACCGATACAGATATGTTGAACGTTTTTCAAGCAAGATGTTAGGAAAGCTAGTTTCCTCCCATGTGTACCACCGAAGCAGCTTAGGAGTCAAACAAGGTATGCTGCCTTATGCGAGCCGTACGGCATACAAGGGAGGCTGTGTGGCCAGCACTACGCTTCAGCCACCCATTATTATCCCCAGGATGTTATCCCAGGTACTCATTTTCAACAGGCTGAGTTGACCTGGGGGCTGAAAAACGCACCTTGATTTTATGGTGCAGGCCCGGGAATCGAACCCGGGACCTCTAGGTTAGTAGCCAGGTGCCATACTCACTGGTCTACTGAGCCGCCTTTGAAAATGTTAAAATATATTAATTTAATGTTAAAAATGTGTATATACACAAAATATGGTTCTACTCAATGAATCAAATGTCAAATTAAGTAGCCACAATGTTTGTCCCTGATGCTGTGATGTACAACGGTAATTTAATGTACACTCAACCAAAGTACTGGCGCTTTTGTGTCCAAATTGTCACTGATTTACAAAAACCAAACGATTCATGAAAACCAATGATTTTTTGAAAACTGAAGAAAACTAGCTTTCCTAACATCTTGCTTGAAAACATTCAACATATCGGTATTGATAAGCAATATAGTAATGGTGGGTGGCGGTATAATGTACAAGTACGGTGCCCATTTTGTTTATTTTACATTAAAAACTGCAATTGATAATATGCCCATTTATAATATGCATATAAGCTGGATGGCCTGAGTAGTTGACTGAGATAACAGTGGCGGCTCCTGGCTGTGAATACCCCAACTAGCGGCTGGCGGCACGTTGTACTAGCCATGCAACCGTCACACTAAACACAAAATCCGCGCAGTATGCCTTGGTCCTTTAAGGACTGTCGAGCAGAGGTTTTTATTTTTTTATTAGTTGGGTGGACAGAATTTTTGTTTTCCCCATTACGACATAGGCTTATGTTAGTTACACACCAGTACTAACATGCACACCATATGGTTGCATATACATGCAACCGACATGTCCAATAATAAAAATCCTACAGCCAATAGAAAAACTGTTTATTTTTTGAACCTGGAACCGAAAAACTGTTTAATTTATTACCCATCCAACATTTATAACACTACATCTTTACAGTTTGGCTACAACAAAATAAAACAGAAATATCGGTATGGAGAACCATACATGACTTCCATGTTCTACGATTTATATTTAAAATCATTTTTGAAATGAAATTTTCCATAGAAACTACTTCTTTCTATTGCTTCAGCCTTAACCACAGTACTGTGGTCACTAACGTATACCACCTCACGCTTTCGCACTCGATTTTCACTGATGATGGCAGTCGATGGCACTGCCAAAACGTCTGGTTTTGCAGAAAACATTGGACTACGGCTAAACAGCCAAGAAGGAATTTTAACAAAGAACTACTTCTTTGTTGCCGATAACGTTGTACATATATAAAAAATTCTCCCCTCCCCCTTCAACTATAATTTTCATTTATAGAAAATTACCCCCACCCCGTTCAACTAGCCTCTTCATTTATAGATATTTCATCTACGTTTCTACAGTGGATTATTAAGATCTTCTTATCAGGATACTTTATTTATCACAATTAAGTACTTTACTCTTGTTACAACAAAAAATGTTTCAGGTAAACTACCCTTTCCCCGTTACCAATCTTCACCAAAATCAATAGGCCTTGAGTCTTCTACAACTCAGGCACATATGTAAAAAATTATTTCATTCTGTTTGAATTTACAGCAGTTACCGTTCGTCATGAAAAAATTTCTCTTGTTACAACATAAAATGTTGCTGGTAAACTACCCCTTTCCCTTAACCGATCTTCACCAAAATCAATAGGTCTTCAGTCCTTTACAGTTCAGGAATCTACGCATAAACGTATTTGATTCTGTTTGAATTTGCGGCTGTTATCGTTTGCCATAGAAAATACCCTTGTTAAAACATAAAACGTTGCTGGTAAACTACCCTTTCCCTTAACCGATCTTCACCAAAATCAATAGGTCTTGAGAACTCTACAATTTAGGGCTGTATGCAAATAATTATTTGATTCTGTTTGAATTTGCGGCTGTTATCGTTTGCCATAGAAAATACCCTTGTTAAAACATAAAGCGTTGCAGGTAAACTACCCCTTTCCCTTAACCGATCTTCACCAAAAACAACAGGTCTTGAGAACTCTACAATTCAGGGCTGTATGCAAAATATTATTTGACTGTGTTTGAATTTGCGACTGTTATTGTTTGCCATATAAACAAATTACCCTCGATTAAAAAAAAAGGTTGCAGGTAACCTACCCCTTTCCCTTAACCGATCTTCACCAAAAACAATAGGTCTTGAGTACTCTACAAATCAGGGCTGTATGCAAAAAAGTATTTGATTCTGTTTGAATTTGCGGCTGTTATCGTTTGCCATAAAAAAAATTTACAGACGCGCGCGCGTGCGCACACACACACACACACACACTTCAAAAAATGACTTTTTTTCATGTTTTGAGTGTAGTACAATCAGAATCTGCAATAATCTCGAACACGATTTTTTTTGCCATCACCATACTTCCATTTCCTTAAGGAACATGGAAGTAAAAAAGCCATCTACTGTAAAAGAACGGAGCTATTACATGGTCATGCTGATCATCAAGAGCCCAGGCTGTTTGGAGAATTGAAGGATTCAGTGCTAATCTCACAAGACATGGTTTGTTGCTTTTAATATGTAACTGAAGCTAACAAAGTGGAATGTACCAAAAGTTTTGGTAGAAAATAATGACACTGGTGGTGAGTAATAAAGGAACGTAAGCTTTCACAGCAGTGTCACTGTGTGCTGTTATTTAAGAGCTTGGGAAATTTTAGCAACACTTGGTAAATTTAAGTATCTGTTTTTAGATCGATCTTGATTATCAAGTACAAAAATCAACTCATACACTCTGTCGGAACCTCCTGGCTGTGTTCTAGGTGCACGTTGGCTCAATCACATTAGAGCAGTGAACACAGCAGTACGTTGAGTCTTAAACTTTACATAACTTAACATAAACATATTTTAGCAACATAAATAGCCAGGAGTATAATTTATGTCCCCCAGGACCGACAATTACTGTAAATGTATGATGCAAGAAAACCCTACTTCCTTCTAACCTTTTCTCCTTACGGGCCTGCTTGCCCTATAACTTCTCTTCAAGCATGGAGCTGTATGAAAACGAGGCGAATTGCTTTTGTGTAATACTTAATAGTTTCCACTCGCTCGAGACTAACCAGAGAATAATATAATACAAACTGTAAGTATAACATTTTGTAGGGTTAGAACATGTTAACTAAAATGTATTTTATATTGTAACCTACAAAAACCCACAGTTATTTAAGACACGCTGACGGTTAATGATTTTAATAGATAAGGCAGTAACTATACAGAGAATGTTATACAAATTACAAAACAGAATAGCAGAATAATGATTGAAAATAATGTACAAAAAAATGAAAATGGAGAACAAATAATGAAGTACGCAATGAGACCAGATATATCAAGGAGGAGAATACAGCAGTTAGATAGTTACAGATACAGTATAACCTCACTAATTCGTCACCTACAGGACCGAAGGGGTGACGAATTAGTAAGGGAGTGAGAAACAAACCCAGTACAGACATATATCTGTGTTTTATTACAACACTAGCAATGTACAATACCCTGCTAATGTTAAGCTCGAACATAGCAGCTGGAAATTTTCAAACTCAAACAAGTTAAACACTGTAATTGAAAAAAAAAAAATCTTCGTATTATTTGAATTAGCAGCCATCCTTACTATTTCTTTTATAAAATTGCAACACTGCTACAATTTTTTGTTCAGACAAAGCTTTTCGTCATCTCTGACATCATCAGGTCTTAACAACCTTGAACATCTTGGTTGTTCAAGACCTGATGATGTCAGAGATGACAAAAAGCTTTGTCTGAACAAAAAATTGTAGCAGTTTAGCAATTTTATAAAAGAAAAAAAAAAATGAAAAAAAATGTTTAATGATTGTGAAAAAAAAATCTGTAATTTTCTTCTGTTTTTCCATCGACTGTACTTTTCAAGAGCCAAATTATGTATCTGGTGCAGTGAAATTATTTTAGGCAGTTCTGCTTCATCTTGGCCTTCGTACCACTTGATTGCTGTAGTTCAGTGACTGAATGGCCTCCTTATGAGATTGCAGGTTTTATTGGGTGGTCATCTTCTTCATCATTAGCTTCTGTGGGTGTAACAATTTCATCATCACTTAGCCTACATCTACATCCTCGGTAAGTGTATTTCATACCAATTTTTGATGTCGTCTACATTCAAATTCTTAAATGCTGGTAGGAATTAGCAGATATCTAACAATTCTGATGCGACGTCAAGACCTTTTGGTTATGTAGACAATGAGTGTAATTCACATGGCCGTAACTTATTCCAGTCAAATTTTGGAGTGTTTTCCAGTATACTTTGCCAGGCATCAGCAATCCGACTGAATTTTCGGAAATGTATTATGCTGTAACAACACAACACAACATTTATTGTGCCGTGTACACAAGACGATATACCCATTCTCGGAACCAATACCTTCCGCAATCCGTTCTCCTAACTATTATTAGAACTCTGGCCACAATCAGCACATTTCTGGCTTACTCCCGGCTATAATTAGAGCATATATGTTCCTCCCTTGTTAATAAAGAAAAAGAAAAAAAGCATGAGTGGGTGACGAATTATAGAGGGAGACGAATTAGTGAGGTTCCACTGTATATATTGAACATGTAGACTGAGGGGATGCGGATCAATGAATAATGGGTGTGGAGTACTTTAGCCACAGTTAATCGGAAAACACAATTTCTGCAATATAATGGACATGAACTGAGAAGCAGGTGAACTGGTGAAGAGTTTTGTTTTATGAGTGAGAGATATGGACAATAAGGAAGAGGAATACAGATACAGCTGAGACATTGGAAATGTTGGCTTGGGGGGGGAGTGGTGATGGTAAAATTAAGGTGAGTGGATAAAACAATGGTGTCAGAGAACTGGTATGGAGATGGCTTGATAGGTGACCACACAATCAGCAACCTGAGATATCTGATGGCACCAGTATCCTAGCATCCAGATTCACAGATCTCCTATATCACCTATATTTATCATACTCAGTATAAAAACAGTGGGTACTGAGTATACTCAGTACTCAGTTTTTGAGGGAACAGTGAAAGAGAGATGAACAGAGGGAGGAAAGACTTAAGCTTTTGGATGACATACAATGTGGAGTGTGTGGGATCTGTCACATTACAGAATTAAAGTCTCCCATGTTGGAATACAAATTGGAGCGAGAATTACCAAACCATTTCAGTAAGTTACTGAAATCCTATATTTCAGGCATATATTTCCGAGTAAATCATGAAGACTGTTATTATGAATTAAAAGAAAGAAATCACAGCTGGTGTTCCACAAGCAGTGTATTACGACCAGTTCTATACTTGCTGTATATAAGATTGATACATCAACCTGTGAAGAGGTCGTAATTGCTACCTTTGGTGATGATACTGCCATTATTGCAGGAGGTAATAGCATTGAAGTAGCAACTGCAAAGCTACAATCTGCCGTTGACAAAGACCATTCTTGGATTAAAAGATGGCAGAAGGCATTTTAGTTTTAGCTGGATTAAAACTAAATGAAGGCAAGTTGTGCACATCGATTTTACCAATACTAAAATTAATTACCTGTCTCTGGTTATCAACCAACACGTGACACCACACGAAAACAGTGAAAAGTATTTAGGAATGACATTAGATGCCCAATTACACTGGAAAGTGTATGTAAAAAAAAGAACTGAACTTGAGCAGAAATTCAAAAAATGTACTGGCTTCTCGTGTGACATTCTGAGTTGTCTGTACATAATAAACTATTGCTGTATAAGCAAGTCCTTAAACTTGACTGGACAACTCTGTGGAAGCACAAAAGTAACCAAACAATTACCCAGACATTTCAAAACGAAGTACTGAGGTGTACTGTTAATACTACGTGGTACATATGACATGAGAAATCCACAGGAATTTGAAGACTGCTTCAGTCGAAGATGAAGTTCAGCAATTTGCCAAGAAGATGAGAAACGTTTGCATAAACACCAGCATGTTGAGATGATGCAACTTCTCGACAATACTGAACTTGTGCGAAGGCTAAACAGAATGAAGCCATTTAACTTGGTGTAATGTGTCAAGTGACAGGCATCACAAGAACAAAGTGATTAGTTTTTAGAGTAGTCCACCACAGGATGCTCATCCTACACCTTTGTAATGGGACAGATTGGGAGGTTTTATTTTTTATTAAATTTCTTTAATTTTCAATTATAATTCCCACGTAAAATACGGCAGCAGTCGAACAATGAACAGTGACATAGCTTTGCAGGCGGATGTGGCAATAGAACGCAATATCATTCCGAGAAACCAAGTGTTGTGTTACGCACTAGTACGCGCGAACACCAGCATGCGCACAGATGCGACGCTTACAGCCTCAAGCCACGGCACGCCAAGTAAAATGGCTAGTGTATAAAATTTGGTTTGCCACGTGTTTGATGCTGACGGAAGTACCGTGATGACTCCGCCTATCTGAGTTTACGGCCTTGTCAAAATGGAATATCATCAATGCCTAACACCCATGGACAACACCGTACTTGGTGTAAGTTGATGAACAATTTGTAGCAAGCAGGCTGTGCAATTTCAGTTTTGAGTCTCAGTGGAGTGGCGCACGTTGGTAACGTTCTGCGCAGTCACCTAACAACTTTTCGCCTGGCCAGGCAAACCAACGACTCGTGGACCACTAGTAAAAACTTTTAACTATTAATAGAAAATGATAAAAAATTAATCAAACGGTATACCAAAACGAAGTGAGTGTAGTGCACCAGCAAAAAATCAACGATGTGGTAAATAACAAAAACTTTCGGACATACAACCTAGTGCAACACGTGGCGATGAAAGGAATGCCGATGTTAAGTAAACAACAACCAATTTAACTATATCAATGATTGCATTTTAAAAAGGGCCTAAATTAAATAAATAGGGGGGTTTTGTATGAATGAGAGTATGGCAAGCTGGGTTGTTTTCCTATATTAAAATACATTAGTGTGTAAGTTTGTTAGTCCGATAAGTAATTAAAGTTTTTCTATTTCATGCATCTGTGTAATACCAATTGATAGTTAACAATGTTTCCTGATAAAAAGGAGAATGAAGAATCAGTAACGTAGAACAACATATTTAAAGAAATGTTAAATAAATTTTGAATTCGTTAATTGCAGATGCGAGTAGTTATTATTGTAACTAACCCTAAATCACTTATTTATAGCGAGTTCACGTGAAGACTCTGGACCCGTGCAAGGTAAGATATTATGTTGAATAAATGTTTCTCTGTGGTGATTAACTTGTAAGTACACAATGGCGCCCGAACAGGGACAGTCGGCGCAAATTCATAATTTGCGTAGACCACGTATACTCATAAATAAGTGATTTAGTGATACGTAAAAATTACAAAAAAAAAATTAGGTTATATGTAAGTCAATCTGTATCAGTAAAGTTATAAATTAGTAAATAATGGCAGGTAGTAATAACGAAAACGATATAAATGAAATTACCAATCTTGATGAATCAGCTATTAGGAATAGTCTGATCCAAATGTGGGTCAGGACAATAAAATAGAACTAAACGTTACAGATGAAATAAATATTACAGACGATTCGGGGATTCAAATAACCCCAAAATCAAATAGGGAAAATAACAAATGTAATGATGATGAAGTCAGCTTCACTGACAATAATACAGAAAGTCAGTTGACGCCGGTCCAAAATAAAAAACCGGACGATAGTTATGAAATGTTTAAAATGATACAAGCAATGCTAGAAAAACAGAATGTAAAGTTGGATGAACAAAAGAGTGATTCTGACGCTAAATTCAATGAGATTAATAGTAATTTTAATAAAAAATTTGATGTACAGAATAACAAATTTGATGAATTGAAAAGCGAAATACATGAACAGAAAGTCAAATGTGAAAGCAATTTCAATGAATTAAAAAAGCAGAATAACGAATTAAAAAACGATATTAATGAAATTAATAAGCATTTAGAAAATACCAATGAAATATTTGAAAATAACTTTAACAAATTAGAACAGAATATTGAGAGAATGGGAGTGTGGGGAATAAATACAGATAAGAACAACACAAACGAATGTGACGGAAATATATGTATTAATGGTAGTGGTAGTAGTTTAGATACCAAACAGGTGACGGTAGATAAGGTGAGTAATAACGATAATTATAATAATGGGTTGTAACGTGTCCAAAATTGGGTCAGTTTATTTCTTACAGTATGGGGCATTTGTAATTTTATTTCTTCCATTTTTGCGGGATTTTATAAAAATATTGTGAGTTTTATTTTCCGACAACGCTATTTCCATTATAACATACCACGTGGCAAGTAAAACAGTGTTGAAACAAAGCAGTAAGACGCAATTTCTGTTGTGTAACTCGGCAAGGAATTTGCACCACCTTGAATTTCTCAGAACTTTGCATAAATGTGACCGCGCACCCACGAGCAGTACACGTCCGCGCTCGGGGGACGCCGTCGTTCCAAAAAACCAAGATGTCTGGAGAACCAATTTATTCACCGTCTCCGTGGCCGATCTGCAGGAAATGCCGCTAAGAGCCGCCCATCTCGTGACGTCGGCCAGTGCCTCACTGAGATCGTGTACTGTCGTCACTCCAACAACTACATGCATAGCATGGGACGAAACTCCTGCGACGAAGCCCAAGGCAGTGATTTCCTTAAAAGTATGAGATCACGTTAGCAACACCTGCTACGTTTTCCCTCGCAGTTTGTTAACTGATCGCTCCGGCGCCGGAACGAGCCAAGTTAGGCTCGTCACAAAAATTCATAGTTTAACAGTAAAAAGTGGAATAAGAGGAAAATTTATGTGACCGCGGTCGAGTGTAAAAAATAGAGAATGTAACTTTATAATTTTCAGACAGTAAAAACCAAGAAATTCACAAGAAGATGAGTGCGCGCACAAACCACGTTGCCGGCAGTTTTTTTTTTCATTCGAATAAAAATGTAAGGGCTGGGGCTTTATTATAAAAAATTATGGGGTATAAAAAAGGTTTTGGGGTTTTTTAAAAAATAAATTTCATGTATGTGTGAGTGTGAAAAAAAAATTGCAGGCTGGGCTCTGTCTGTATTATGAAGTGTGATCAATAAGGTAAGCATTAGTATAAGTTAGATTAAGAACGCTGATTATGTAACCACACAATAGGTTCTCACAAAATTATTTCAGATGCAGTAAAGTGTATAAAGAAATTTTAAATGATTCAAAATTAAAGTAAAAGGTAATTCTCTTCATAAAAATGTGTTGTGTAAATTATTCACGCAACCTTGAAAATTACGCTTGTATCCCAACGTACGTATGAGAAACTGGACCCGAGAGCACACCTGGACGGTAAGTGGAAGTTTTTTTTATTTTTGCTATTTGTATGGCATTTTAAATAATGGTAGTAAATTCGTAGCTTAACATTTGGCGCCGCGGAACAGGCACGAATTTAATAAAATGAAATTCCATACCTACAAATAAGATACAAGCGAAATTGAGAGGTTAAGTGAAAACATGTAAAGTTACGTAAAATAAAAAAAAAAAAAAATATTTGCTCAGAGAATAAATAAATTACATATTTAAAAATATAATAATGGAAAATACAGAGAACGGAGTCGATTTGTCCGACTCGACTGTGATAAGCGAAACAGCTGAATTTGATGAATCAGCTGTTATGAATAGTCTTGAAGTACATTCAACACCGAATGTAGGTCAAGACGACAAAACTATGAATGTAAGTAACACAAATGAAACAGGTAATACCGGTAATACAGGTAATTCAGGGATTCAAGCAACCCCGACCTCAACAAAATACAATAAGGTGGATGATGATATAATGAGTATTATACTTAATCAAGTAGAAAAAATGAATAATAAATTATTAGAAAAAATGAATAATAAATTTGATAGTCGTTTTGACAGTAATGACAGAAAATTAGACAGACAAAGTAGGGATTTTAATGAGCTAAAAAACCAAATTAACGAAATGAATGAATGTTGTAAAAATACCCATGAAACAATAATGCCTAGTCTGAATAAATTAGAACATAGTGTGGAGAGAATGGGAGTAGTTGTAGTAAATCTAGATAAGGATAAGACGAATTAAAATTATAATGATAAAGAGGTAACAAATGATAACAATAATGTTGAAAATAATGAGAATAATAATATTGAGTATAGTAATGTATTTGAAGAATTAGTATCGGAGGTCGAAATGGTGAAAATAAATAATGAAAGTACTGATGAGTTGGTGGAATGTAATGATAATGAAATGTTAATGTGTGTGTACGAGTTAGAGAGAGAGAGAAAAGATAGTACAGTGGTAGAGTGGGGACAGGGGTAAATTTTCCCTTTATTATTTACGATGTTTATGATGATTTAATGGGTTCACAAGTGTTGTTGTTGAAGGGCAAGAGTCCCGTATTGATAGAAGAATTGAGGTGTTTATTTTTGCTGTGTAATTTTGTACCCTCTGTCTATAATAATTTTGAGAGTGTGATGTGGTGTGGTGATGAGAGAAGAGTTAAACAGAGAATTGTATGTGGAGAAAGTAACAGAATTGTATAATATGAAGAGAAAGTATGACGAATGGAAAAAAAGTTTAGAAGTATATTTGAATAATAATGACTATAATGATTTGACAAAAGTAATTAACCCGATAACGAATGAATTTACTGACGGAGACGTAACAAAAATACCTAACGGGGACTGGTTTAATGAGCATTTTGGTAAAATGAGTGAATTTGGTTGTTCTAGTTATGACACACAAAATAATCATTTGTTTGTCAATAAAAATGAACAGTGTGGTATAAAACCAAGATTTATCCATGACGATGGAGGCTAAATGATAAAACAATAAAAGACAGTGATAAACATTTTGTTTTATGGTTCTGACATGGCAGATTTGGACAATGAAGTGCGAAAAAACTGAACAGTTAAGAAGAAAAGTTTGTAAATAAAAATGTAGTAAATGTATTTGTGTGCATTGTAGAATGTTAAGTAAATAATGTGTGTATGTAAGATGATTGTTATAATAATAATATCAAAATACTTGGCAATTTAACAAAAATCAGAATTAATTTTGAAAACAGTAATTGGTTAATTGTAATTGTTTTGGTAGAAATGAAACTTGTATTTTAATAATGAATTTAATTAAAACAATTTGAAATGTTTAAAATATTTTGATTGATTATTTGAATGTTATATAATTAAATTTTCTGAGAAATTTAAATTATTTTCTTTTACGAGATGAATTTGGTAATTAAATAATAGATTGGTTGATTTAAACTAATATTTGTGTTAAATGTTTCAGAGGTGAGGTGAAAGTAATGTGGTATGGTGAATATGTTATGTGTATACCATGTAAAATGGATTGTAAGTATAGAACTTTTACAGTATGAATCGTGTATAATAAAAATGTTTACAGGTGTAACTCAGATTTTAATTCAATAGTGAGATTATTTGAAATAATTGTGTTCAATAAAAATGATAATTAAAAAATTTTAATAATAACTGAAAAATGATATATACTAATTATTAATAATAAATGTTGAAAATTTTAAGAAAGTCAAATGGTAGAAAATTATGAGCGAGTTAAATGATTATTGATGAAAATATTATATTAGAATGTATATAAAAATTTAATTAGTTAGTTATTAAGTTGCTATTGCGGGGGTGGCCTGTGCCCTCGTAGATAGTGAAATGGGTTGGGGGTAACAGAGAGTGTTACCTCCATCGGAGGCCTAAATGGCGACACATTTTTTCGTGTAAACTCAATTTACACACTGATAGACTCTCGTGTCGCACATAATAAAACGATGTAGAACAGGCACTGAAATGAAGTTAGATTTCCCTGACTTTTCGGGCGATTACTGCCTTACCAGCACTAATCGTGGATTTGGCTAGCGGTTAGTTATGGTCATACCAAGTCCCTTGACCATAGCTGACTTGAAATTGGTATATAGTAGAAATTAAATGGGGGGTGACATTAGGGGAAATCCAGGTACTATGGAACAGCGGCTACCACTCTGTTCGAGTAGGAACAGCATAGCCAGGTGGTAGACCCGTTTAAGGGCGTTTAATTATAGCCAAGAATATGTTGATATTCAGACGTTCAAATGTAACAGCCGAAGCAAAGACACGGAGAGGTCAAAATACTCCAAAATATGCCGTCTTTGTGAAAGCGAGGGGGCACCACAGCCTTACATAACTTGCAATAGTGTGTGTGGATGGGAGGTGGCTCAGATGAGTCACGAATTAAATTTTATAACATAAAAAATTGCTCATTCAATTTTTGATCCAATAAAATGCTTGTGCTCTGTTCAAATAACTAGCTGCTCAGACATTCAATAGAAGGTGTTCATTCCATAATTTTAAATGTATTATTTTATTGTTGTACGTTAGATATAGGTATTGATAAAAATATGTGTTTTCCTTATGTGTGTATTTTGAACCTAAGTAAATAATTAAACCGAATGGCAGGCGGTTAACACAAAGTATCAGAATCAGAGAGATGGGAAACAAGGAGTTGAGAAGTAAGGAGAAATAAATATATATATATTTCATGTAATTTGTTCAATTATGAGATGTGTTTTCATTGTGTTAGGAGATCAGCTGATCAGCAATAACATGTCACTGGTAAAATGGTTTATAAATGTTCCAAGTAATTAATGTTCAATGTAATGTTTTAATGTACTACCGATGCTATGTTAAAGTAATGAGAAAAGTAATCTGATAAAGTGAGAAGTAAAGTAACAATTTATGCAAGTTAATAAAAGATAGTTTTGGGGTGATGAATATTTTATGGGACATATAGATCTGTCCAAGTTGAAGTCAAAGTTAAAGTTGAAATAGTAGAGATGAAAATAATGTAATGGTGTGTTGAGTTAATATATGTTATAGAATTTTGAGAAGTACTGATGTTGACACAGTAGTTGTGGGGAATCTATGTAGAGTTTTGAGTGATATATTGATGTTGTTATTTTGTTGTATTTGAAGTAAGGTAATGAGATTGAGATTTTGGGGATGGCAATTTTGTAGTAAGGGGTAGTGTGATGTAGGAGTCCGCAACATAATGATAAGTTGGGACGGGATGGGATCGATTTAGTGGGGACGGGGCCGCCTTAGGTAGAATCCAGGGGCCAGATAAGGGAAATGAGTTTTGGGGGGGGGGGGAACACGTATCCCAAATACAAAGGGTTAGAGAGTATTTTTTTTAATATATCGAGAGAAGGTGGCGAATTGAGTTTAATGATAAGTTGGGGTTAGAGATTAATGGGTAGAGATTTTGATAGATATGGGTGTCATGTTAGTTAACGTTGATGAGTATTAGAGTCAGAGGAAGAAAGATTATATATGTATACAGAGCAAGTAGTAAATTAAATGAGATAAATGTTTGAATCACCCACAGTAATGGAGAATAAGATTGTCGAATACAGAAAGAGATTTATAAGAATATAAAATTTTTAATTTACAACCAGTGACAAAATTTTGATAGAATGTGGAAATCATGTAAAATTAAGAATTGTTTATTTTGAATAACTTAATGTCAATTTGATTATTATTTATAATCATATTTTGTTAGTTTAAATATTTTATTTTATTATGTTTTGTGTTTCAAGCTAGAATGTGACAGATGTTAAATGTATTTTCAGACATAACTGTACCTAACGTATGTGGGTCAAGGGTTTTGAACTTGACCTAGTTTCGATCAGCTGACAGTGAGGTCATATAATTTCATAGTAAGGAAGTTAATTCAACTTTTGTTTTTTGATCAACTTAAACAAATTTTAAATAACTTTTATATGTAAAGGAAACATTATAATAAATTTAAAATTTTTTTTTGAATTTAAAAATTTTTGGAAAATATTTTTTGAAAAAAAAAAAAAAAAAAATCTTGATTTTGCGCCTGCCAGCTAATGAATATTTTAAATATTGATTATTTTATTATTTGTGTGCTAACCATGTTTATTTGATTGATTTATTTTGTATTGAATTGTATTGTTAGACTATAAGTGATTACATGTTAGGTTAAGGATGTTATTAATTATAAGAAATGTTTAAATTAATTCATTTTAAATAAAAACGGAAACCAAGGAAGAGAATAATTTAGAATTTATACAAAATTTATGAATCAATTTTACTTTAAAGAACTTTTTAAAAAATTTTTTCAATTTTATGATATATAAGGTCAGTATGTATTGTGAGTGTGTGGGAGCCCAGTATCTGCTAAAGGCAGCGCAGCTTGCATAAAAGGGGAAACATATCGGTGGAGGATCTGGCATAATCTAAGCCAGGGATTGAGGATTTTGGGGGGTAGCATGTTAGAAGGTGAGGTGTGCTGTGGTACTTGTCTGTTCGATTTCTCGGTGTTGGGATCTCTTACGGAGAAGTCCAGTGATCTCGTTCAGATGCGCCCATAGTCGCCCAGCCAGGGGGGTCGTGTACCCATGAAGAGTAAGAACCAGGGGGTTGTTGGCACCAGTTCCTCACCGGTCCTCTTAGGGGTTTTATCAATGAGATTTCTTCTGTTCTGGACAGCAGAATTCTCATTGAGGGGGTATTGTAACGTGTCCAAAATTGGGTCAGTTTATTTCTTACAGTATGGGGCATTTGTAATTTTATTTCTTCCATTTTTGCGGGATTTTATAAAAATATTGTGAGAGTTTTATTTTCCGACAACGCTATTTCCATTATAACAGACCACGTGGCAAGTAAAACAGTGTTGAAACAAAGCAGTAAGACGCAATTTCTGTTGTGTAACTCGGCAAGGAATTTGCACCACCTTGAATTTCTCAGAACTTTGCATAAATGTGACCGCGCACCCACGAGCAGTACAAGTCCGCGCTCGGGGGACGCCGTCGTTCCAAAAAACCAAGATGTCTGGAGAACCAATTTATTCACCGTCTCCGTGGCCGATCTGCAGGAAATGCCGCTAAGAGCCGCCCATCTCATGACGTCGGCCAGTGCCTCACTGAGATCGTGTACTGTCGTCACTCCAACAACTACATGCATAGCATGGGACAAAACTCCTGCGACGAAGCCCAAGGCAGTGATTTCCTTAAAAGTATGAGATCACGTTAGCAACACCTGCTACGTTTTCCCTCGCAGTTTGTTAACTGATCGCTCCGGCGCCGGAACGAGCCAAGTTAGGCTCGTCACAAAAATTCATAGTTTAACAGTAAAAAGTGGAATAAGAGGAAAATTTATGTGACCGCGGTCGAGTGTAAAAAATAGAGAATGTAACTTTATAATTTTCGGACAGTAAAAACCAAGAAATTCACAAGAAGATGAGTGCGCGCACGAACCACGTTGCCGGCGGTTTTTTTTTTCATTCCAATAAAAATGTAAGGGCTGGGGCTTTATTATAAAAAATTATGGGGTATAAAAAAGGTTTTGGGGTTTTTTAAAAAATAAATTTCATGTATGTGTGAGTGTGAAAAAAAAATTGCAGGCTGGGCTCTGTCTGTATGTCTGTATTATGAAGTGTGATCAATAAGGTAAGCATTAGTATAAGTTAGATTAAGAACGCTGATTATGTAACCAAACAATAGGTTCTCACAAAACTATTTCAGATGCAGTAAAGTGTATAAAGAAATTTTAAATGATTCAAAATTAAAGTAAAAGGTAATTCTCTTCATAAAAATGTGTTGTGTAAATTATTCACGCAACCTTGAAAATTACGCATGTATCCCAACGTACGTATGAGACCCTGGACCCGAGAGCACACCTGGACGGTAAGTGGAAGTTTTTTTTATTTTTGCTATTTGTATGGCATTTTAAATAATGGTAGTAAATTCGTAGCTTAACAGGGTTAACGAGTGATAGCAGAGAGGGTAAACGTGGGGTTAGAGAGTAAGGTTGTGAGCAGAGAAAGTGTTGATGAGGTTGAGAGAGAGTGTGATGAAAGTTTAGATGGGCAAAGGGCAGATTTTTCCCAAGTTTATGGTGAAACAAAGGTTTCACAGGTGTTTTATGAGGACAGAGTTTCCTCCGGTGGTGGTGTGGAAGACGAGGTGTCTTTGTATGGTCCCTTAGTTTTTTGTGATTTATCTGGTAAAGCCAGTAGAGGTAATAAGTATTTTGTGGTGCCCTTTGCATGGAATGAGATAGTTGAGGGGGGTTGTGAGAAGTATTTTGAGAGAGAGAATAATAGAGTTGTTTACGCTGAGAAGGGGTTACGAAGAGTTGAAAGAGCGGTTAGAATTGAAGGAGATAAATGATTATTTTGATGATACCTTTATAAATGATAAAAACTTACCTGATGCTGTGATGAATGTAGTGGAGGAATATGATGATAAAATAACTTACCTTATGTTGAACAAAAATACTGATGGAGACAGAACGGAAATTACCAATGTAGACAGGTTTTATGAATTAATGGTAGACAAAAATGTAGTTAATTATTGTGTTAATATAATTAACGAAAGTAATCATTACAATAATAATAGTGTAACGAGTGTGAGTAAGGACGATAATTATTACACAAAAGTAAGGCTCATATATGATGACGGTGGTTAAATTAAAAAATCAGTGAATGGACATTTTAAATATTTTAGTTTATGGTTATGACCTGGCTAGATGATGAAATGAAGTGTGGTAAACAGAAAAATAATGACAAGAATTTGTAAATAAATTATAATGAAATTAATTGTGTCTATGTTGTAAAATGTATGTAATGTAAACAATGTGTGTAGGTAGTAGAAATCAATAAAAAAAAAAAAAAAAATAATATTTTGGCAGCCTAAATAAATACAGTAGACTCTTGGCTATCCGACTCCCGACTATTCGACCTCCGGCCTATCCGACCCGACCCGCTACTCAAAAAAAAAAAAAAGTACGTATGCAGTATTTCCAATCCGATTACTAGCGCCTTCAAACGTCATGTGAGCAATCCCGCCACGCGGGTGAAGGCGCTTACGCGTGAATCACCAGTTTTTATGTGAACCGTGTGCGTTATCGGTTGTGCAGTTAGTCACGTCCGGTGTTGATTCAAATAACTGGCCGTTCGCATGACCCCGGCGAGTCTGATATTGCAATAAATAAAAGACAGGAAAAGGAATGAATGTTTCTTTTAATACAAACGAGTCAGCAAGATCTGAAAAGATGACAGTCTGCTAACGATTGCTGCCTTATCAGTGGTGGTGAAGTCATTCGTGTACAGATTAAATTTTTTTTTGTTTTACATCAAAAAACTATCAGACTCGAAGTTAATGGTACGCCAATTGATTCATGTTGTGACCAGAGGCGGCTCACTCATAAGGGCACATGGTCACGTGCCCCACCAAAAAAACACGAAATAAATAAATAAATATTGTAGAAACGTCCTCGTTTTAAAAATGATAGCAATATTTTGTAACAGTGTGAAGTCTGGAGAAATGTGGCAACGCGAAAACAAATGTGGCAACATAGCGACGGTCACAGAGACGTTGTGACCCAATATTACTACTCCCTTCCTCTTCACTACTCTCTTGTGGTGGGAGAGCATAATGCTAAAATCCAATAGCGTTCGGTCACGCTAGACCATGTGACCATTGACCAAACATTTACAGTCTTCAAGTAGTAAACTCTGAATCCTGTAGGTGCGCCACATTACTGCAACTAACGGATATGAATCGGAGCTATTTAGTAGACTATTACATTTTACCGCCATCTGAGCTGTTCTATAATACTAATAATTACTGTTACTTTCTTAGTGTATATTGTTACGAAATAATGTTATTATAATGTTTCTATCGTGAATATGATTATAATAATTTTTGCGATTTTATATAATTTTAAATTATATTCTCATTGAAGGAAATATTAAAATAGAACGTGTACCTAGAGCGGTTATGTTATGTGCTACACGATAGTTGTGGTGGCAGTGCTTATAGTAATTGTATAAATTGTAGTGTTACAAGTTTACAAGTGGTTTTCAGTAATCAGTGTTACGCACGCGTGTAAATAACGGTGTTGAAAATATTCAAGTGTCGGTATTTTGTGTGCTTGTGTAAATCTCTGAGACAAAATGAATGATGTCAAGTATTTACAGAGTAAAACTTTGTGCTATGAAGATAGGTTAATAGCAAAACAATTGGGTCCACCAAGACCGCAGTTGTCTATCAACCAAGTGTTTAAGGACAAAAACAGAACCTATAATAGAACTTTCAATACCACAGTGTACGAAAAATGGGAATGGATGTGCGGATGCCCCACAATCAATGCTTTATTTTGCTTTGCTTGTCTTCTGTTTGGCGGTGAAGACACGTGGACTAAGTCGGGCGTTAAAGATCTGAAACATTTACCAGAAAAGAGTAAGAAGCATTCGCTGTCTAAATGTCATTTAGACAATGAAATGAGTTTAGCCGTGCTAGGTATTGTAAATATTAGATTGCAACTCGATGATGGTTACAGAATTTCTGTTCGTAAACATAACGAACTTGTAGACAAGAACAGATACATCTTGTCTCGAATAATTGATGCGATTAAATTTTGTGAGGAATTTGAATTAGCTTTACATGGCCACGATGAAACGGAAGAAGCAGATAACAACCCAGGGATTTTTAAAGGACTAATCAATTATACTGCAGCACTTGACAGTGTTTTGAAAGATCATTTAGAAAATTCAACAGTGTTTAAAGGAACCTCGAAAACAATTCAGAACGAACTTTTAGATGCCATTTTGTCAGTGTGTCGAAAAAATATTGTGACTGAAATTTCTACGATAGACTTCATATCACTTCAGGCTGATGAAACAACTGACAGTTCGTGCAAAACACAGATGGCACTGATTTTGAGATATCTCATTGAAGGGAGAATAATTGAAAGGTTTTGGGGGTTTTTTGAAGTCCCTTTTGATAAAAGTGCTTGAAGTTTAGCCTCGACAATTTTAGGACAGTTGGAAGAAATAGGAATATACAAGTCCCCGGAAAAACTAATTTGTCAGACTTACGATGGTGCATCTGTTATGAGTGGTCAGAAAGGAGGGGTCCAGTGTTTGGTTAAAGAGAAGTATCCAAATGCAAATTTTATTCATTGTTATGCCCATCAAGGGAATCTGATTCTTCAAAACTCAACATCGTCTGCCTCCCAGAGTAGAATATTTTTTCAAGACCTGCAAGGAATAGGACCATATTTTTCAAGATCTCCAAAGAGGATGGATTATTTAGTAGAAATTGTAAAAAAAAAAATTGGGTCTGTGCCTCCTACAAGATGGTATTTTCAACACAGGGCTGTTAACACTGTGTTTGAACATAAAGATAATCTAATAAAATGTTTTGAACACATTAGGGACATAGAGATTTCTGACAAAAGTGCTTCTAGCCAGGCTGCAGGATTTGTACGAACTTTGAGGGATCCTCAGTTCATTTTCTGGTTGACTTTTTTCCACAAAATTATGCCTCATGTGGCGATTTTCTTTGATTGCATTCAACAAAGAAACATTGATGCAATAAAAATGAGAACATTTGTTAAACATTTTGTGAGTGCAGTGGTTAATATTCGTAAGACCTATGAAGACAGTGAAGTGTCTGTAAGTGAGCCTGTGACTAAGAGACAGTGTGTTGAACAATTAAGTAATAGGAGCAACCGTGTGGCCGCTTTGGAAGTACGTGATATGACTGTGAACAATATTAATGAAAGATTTCAATTTTCAGATCATTTATGTATTTCCAAATTGTTTTTAGTTGAAAAGTTCCCACAGTACTGTGTTGAGTTTCCGGAAAATGATTTTCAGACTACAATTAAATTTTATTCAACAATAAATGGTCTGAAACTGAGAACCGAACTAGAAGTGTTATACAGTCGTGAAGATTTACGTATTGCTTCTGGTGGAACACCCTTATTACAGTTTTTCCTTGATAATAACATGTTTCGTACCTTCTCAGAGTGTGTGACTATTTTAAAGATAATTGTTACCATACCGATGACAACTGTTGAAAGTGAAAGGTGCTTTTCTACATTGAAAAGAATAAAAACATTTTTAAGAAATTTCATGGGCACTGATAGACTGAATGCATTGACTATTCTATCCACAGAAAAAAAAATGATTCATGGAATTCAAGATTTCAACAAACAAGTGATAGAGGAATTCGCTACATCTAAAAACAGGAGAATGGAATTGTTATACAAAAAGTGAAATACCAGGTAAGACATTCTATATTTTTTTACCTAAGTACTAATTACCGCGAATGGTGGCCCACCTTAGATCCTCCCCACTGTGTGCCCCTCCCATTTCATTACTCACGAGCCGCCACTGGTTGTGACAGGAAAGTTTCGTGTTCCTACTTGAGTGTGTAACAGGTGCATCAGTCAGTCTGTATTCAGAAGTCAGTCCGTGCGGTTCAGTCGTTCGTGGATTGTTAATTTGTTATAAAGTGTGTATACAGTATCGTTGATGGCTTTTATTTTTAAGTGAAATATGGGTGACAAACGAAAGAAAGTGGTAGTAACTTTGGAAGAAAAACTGCAAGCAATAAAAAGAATGGATTCTGGTGTTGGTAAACAAAATTGCACTGGAGTTAGGAGTTGGAAAAACTACTGTGGGTGATTGGTGAAGAAATCGCGCAGAGATTGAAAAATGGTGTTCTAAGCAAGCAAGTGGCAGTGGCGTGAAAGTTAGAAAAACTATGCAAAAAGGAAAACATGTGGAAGTTGAAGAGGCTTTATATCTGTGGTATGAAAATGTGAGGGGGAAAGGATTGACGGTTTCAGGCCCCTTGCTCCAAGAAAAAGCGATTCAGTTTAAAAAACAGATCGAAGGAGACGATGGTGAGTTTACTGCCAGTGGCGGGTGGCTTGATCGCTGGAAGAAACGTTTTGGTGTTCGTCAGATGACGATTAGTGGTGAAGCATTGTCTGCTAATAAGGACGCTGTCCCTGACTTTAAAAAACACTTTTTTGACCTGCTTGATAAGGAAGGTATTTCCGGAGAACAAGTGTACAACTGTGATGAGACGGGTTTGAATTACCGTATGTTGCCGTCTAAAACACTAGCATCTAAACAGGAAAAGGCAACACCAGGGTTCAAGAAGAGCAAGGACCGCGTTACAGTTTTAGCTTGTAGTAACGCAACCGGAAACCACAAGTTGAGACTGACCTTGATTGGAAAATCTCGCAAGCCTAGGGCTTTTAAAAATCTTAAAGATTTAAGTTCTTTGCCCCTGCATTATACCCATCAAAAAAAGGCGTGGATGAATGGAGACATTTTCAAAAATTGGTTTGAACAGGAATTTGTGCCACAAGTTGAAAAACATTTAGCTGAAAACAATTTAACAAGGAAAGCAATCCTAGTTTTGGATAACGCTCCTTCACATCCAGCAAATGACCAATTAAAAGATGGAGACACAAAAGCTTTGTTCTTGCCTGCAAATGTTACATCTATATGTCAGCCAATGGATCAGGGAGTGCTCCAAGCTTTGAAAAAGAAATATCGACGTAGGCTACTAAGCTATATCATCGCGACAATTGATAATACAGAAGTTGCGACGGCACTACAGTCAGTAGACATGCTTGACATCATCAGATGGGTGTCCGAGGCATGGGATGAAATTCCATCTTTAACACTTGTGCGATCGTGGAAAATTTTGCTGGATCACAGAGCCAGTGATAAGTGGGAAGAGGTAGAACAGCAATGTGATGTGGAAAATGCAACTGATAACACTGCACTTGTATCGCTGTTAGAAAAAGTTCCCGGATGTGAGGAAGCTTCATTGGAAGACATCACAGAATGGTTGGCAAAGGACGGAATCGAAGAAATTGCAGACGAAGATATTGTAGCGATGGTATTAAATGAACAGCCGATTGAAGAGGAACAAGGTGATGAACCCTCCGATCGTATAACCCACTCCGAAGGCCTGAAGGCGATCGAGACGGCAGTGGAATACATTGGCCAGCAAGAAGAAGCAACACCAGCAGACACCATATGTTTACGTAAGTGGAAGGATATAGCGGCGAGGAAATTAATGCGAGGAAAGAAGCAGGTCTCAATTACAGACTTTTTCAAACCTTAGACAATGTAAGTTTCACTTGTTCTTTCATTATACAGTACGTAGTTTTAGGTTATTATAATTTGATTTATATTAACAACTAATTTGGTTGAAAGCTTTCGTGTAAATTAAAACTCATAGTAAAACTCATTTGAAACTTAATTATAACTACACATTTTGTGTTGTCCTTCAAATAAAGGTTTTGTGAAAGATACTGTAGTTGCGAATTCTTATTTCATTTCTTTCTAATTCATTTATTACTGTACGTCATTTATAAGGACAAACTGATATGACGTATGCATCCAAATAGCAACAAGTACAGTACATTCAACGCAATAGGGTGGCGGTAATTGACCTTACAGAGGCTGGTATGCCTACGGCTCCGGTGTATCCGACTTTTTTGCTATCCGACCCGGCCGACCGCCACATTAGGTCGGATAGTTAAGAGTCTACTGTAACAAGAATAATTATGAATGTAATAAATGAATTGTAATTGTTTTGGAGTAAAGTAATTAAAATATGTTGTGTTTTAATAATTGATGGAATTATAATAATTTGAGATGAAGTAATTGATTAATTTAAAATGTTGTATAAAGAGATTTTGATAATGAATTTAAATGATTTCATGAGATTGGAACTTGATAATAAATAGTGAATGAATAAATGTAAAATGTGTTTAGTTTGTGGAGTAACATGGTTGTTAAAATGTTTCAGAAGATACATGGAGTTGTGTACATGATTTGGTGGTGACAAATGTTTGTCTATGACAGTATATGAGTGATGTACTGTAAGCATGAAGATTATAATACAATTAAATAAAGTAAAATGTTTACATGTGTTTAAAAGGTTTTAAATTAAATAACGAAATTAATTGGAGGTAGTTAGGAGTTTTCTAATGGAATTTTCAATGGGTAACAAAGGTTAGAATTTGGGTGGCAAGTATTTAAATAGGACATTTAAGCTGATCAGAGTTAAGTTTAAATGGGTGTTAAACAGAAATAAGATTTTGGGAATATAAGTAAGATAGAAAACTGAGTATTAGTAGTGACATAGTAGCGAGAGTGATTATAGGTAGAGTAATTAGAGTGGTATATTTAGGTAATAAACAGATGGTGGAATTTTGTAAGGTGGGTGGTGTGATAAGGAGTCCTCAACGACAGGCGTTGTGGCGGGTAGTAGAGGATTTTAGTAGAGTGCTTGCCGATATTTGGTGGAGAGGCAAACGGTTATGAATGGAATTGCGGAGGGAGGGAACACACATCCTAAGTACAAAGGGGGTAGAGAGTATTTTGTTGTAAGGGTAGAATGATGTGAGTGGAATTAGAGAATTATTGGTAAATATTTTGAGAGAGTGGTGTCAGACTATGTAAATCTGTTTGTAAGTGATTGTTGGAGTCAGAAGGGGGGTAAGATTGTATATAAATGCCAAGTTAGTAAATCGTATTGTTATGAATAACTAAGAGTCACCCAACTAATTGATAATGAAGATGTTAAAGAGAAAAAATCTTAATTAAAAGGTAATAATAAATGAAACTAGTAAAAGATCGAGTAGAATTTGAAAACAAATTGAAGCTGTAAAATGTGTAAATTTTGATCAAAAGTAAATGTAAATTGTTTATTGCAAAGTAATAACAACAATGTTAATGATAAGTGTTCTATGTTTATTATGTTTGAATGTAAAATTACAAACATGTTTCATGTTTTTTATGGTGTAGCTTTGTGTAGTGTATATATGTCAAGGTCATTCACTTGACCCAGAGAGATCAGCTGATGATTGATGTTAGAGACAGAAATAATTTTATTTTTCTTGATATTGACAAAAGAAATATTTGGGGAATTAAAATTCTTTGAAAAGAAAAAAAAAAAATTATTTTATTATGCCTGCCGTATAGATGGTGTTTTGATGTTTAGGGTATATTGTTGATTGTATGCTAATGTGTTAACTGGTTTATATTCTTCATACTGTATGTGTTATAAACAAATATTAAGATAAGTGAATTTATGATTTAAGAAAATGTTCAATTTATTTTGGTTTTTATGATCATTAGTAGCTAATGAAGAAGAATTGTAGATTAATGTAAAAGATTTTGGGATTTTAATGAAATTAATAGTAATGCAAAAGTTTGATTTTGAACTTAGATTGATTTTGAACCGAATTTAAATGATGTGAATTTAATTAGCTGCTCTGTTTTGATTTGAAAACGTAACGTTAATTTGCGAAAAGAAACTGAAATTTGAAAGATAAAAGATTTTATGAGTTAAAAGTATGGAGATTATTTAGAATGTAATAATGAATATGTGTACGCACCCAGTACTTGCTAAAACCAACCCAGTATGCATACAAGGGGGAACATATCGGTTGAGGATCTGGTATGGTATAAGGCCAGGGATTTGATTTTGGGCGGAATGATGAAAGGTTAGGTGTACTATGGTGAGTATTTGTCCGATATTACGGTGTTGGGATCTCGAACAGAGAAGTCCAGTAATCTCGTTCAGGTGCAGCCATAGTCGCCGAGCTAGGGGGGTAGTTTACCCATGATGCGTTAAGAATTAACGGGGGGTTGTTGGCACCATATCCCCACCGATCCTCTTAGGGGTTTAGCAATGAGAGTTCTTCTGTTTCAGCAGAAGACCTCTCATTGGGGGGGGGGGGGTCTTGTAATGGGACAGATTGGGAGGTTTTATTTTTTATTAAATTTCTTTAATTTTAAATTATAATTCCCATGTAAAATACGGCAGCAGTCAAACAATGAACAGTGACATAGCTTTGCAGGCGGGTGTGGCAATAGAACGCAATATCATTCCGAGAAACCAAGTGTTGTGTTACGCACTAGTACGCGCGAACACCAGCATGCGCACAGATGCGACGCTTACAGCCTCGAGCCATGCCAAGTAAAATGGCTAAAGTATAAAATCTGGTTCGCCATGTGTTTGATGCTGACGGAAGTACCGTGATGACTCCGCCCATCTGAGTTTACGGCCTTGTCAAAATGGAATATCGTCAATGCCTAACACCCATGGACAACACCGTACTTGGTGTAAGTTGATGAACAATTTGTAGCAAGCAGGCTGTGCAATTTCCGTTTTGAGTCTCAGTGGAGTGGCGCACGTTGGTAACGTTCTGCGCAGTCACCTAACACTTTTCGCCTGGCCAGGCAAACCAACGACTTGTGGACCACTAGTAAAAACTTTTAACTATTAATAGAAAACGATAAAAAATTAATCAAACAGTATACCAAAACGAAGTGAGTGTAGTGCACCAGCAAAAAATCAACGATGTGGTAAATAACAAAAACTTTCGGACATACAACCTAGTGCAACACGTGGCGATGAAAGGAATGCCGATGTTAAGTAAACAACAACCAATTTAATTATATCAATGATTGCATTTTAAAAAGGGCCTAAATTAAATAAATAGGGGGGTTTTGTATGAATGAGAGTATGGCAAGCTGGGTTGTTTTCCTATATTAAAATACATTAGTGTGTAAGTTTGTTAGTTCGATAAGTAATTAAAGTTTTTCTATTTCATGCGTCTGTGTAATAGCAATTGATAGTTAACAATGTTTCCTGATAAAAAGGAGAATGACGAATCAGTAACGTAGAACAACATATTTAAAGAAATGTTAAATAAATTTTGAATTCGTGAATTGCAGATGCGAGTAGTTATTATTGTAACTAACCCTAAATCACTTATTTATAGCCAGTTCACGTGAAGACTCTGGACCCGTGCAAGGTAAGATATTATGTTGAATAAATGTTTTTCTGTGGTGATTAACTTGTAAGTACACACCTTGTGATTATTATTTATGAAATGTACATTGAAAAATGGGCTTGGCCTAGACCGAATAAAATAAATACAAGAAAAAATACATCAGAATACAATACAATATATGAACTTGTCCAGACAAGTCACCATTCTCATTTGAGTAGTCAACAAAGACTCCAAAGAGGACTACCACAGAGGTTGTCAGCTCAGCTGACTACAGAAATAACATTAAACAACAGACCACAGCTGTCCATCCAAAGAATTTGCAAACAATAGTGAAAATAAAACTGGCTACGCAAACCCAACATTCATCACTGGAAGAAACACACCATCAAAAACTGTAGCTGTCTTCAGCTAACTTACAAAGTGTGTTAACTCTAGCATTAAACATACACTAAGAATGTATGGAACATTTGTTAAATAATACAAAAATTATGTGAGTTTTACTTGTACGAGAGTGAGAACTAAATCCACAGTTTTCCTCTCTCTACCAACCAATGCTGGATTTACTGCACAACTCAAACCCATACGACATGTCTTGTCTCTTGCCTCGTACAGTAAGGCCTTGATAATCCGGAATCCTCGATAGTCTGGTACTTTTTATCAACAGCAACCAATCTGAAAATATCACAATGTTTGACTAAATTGCTGACGTTAATACAGGTGGCGTTTGTGGTCTCTCAGATGTTTCAGTAGAATGACGTAATTTGGCATACTCGGCCACACTGGAATGCATTTTTAACGTCTCTGCTGCTATTGGCATGATCGTGTTTGTTCATATTCATATTCAGCCTATGGATCAAGGAGTAATTCAGAACTTTAAGTGCAAATACAGGGTTTCATTTATTGAAGGACTCGTAAACTCAGACTGTAGTGTAAAAGACTTTCAATCAACTTTTAACGTGAAAGATGCTATTTTTGCACCTGCTGTTGCTTGGCAAGAAGTAAAAAATGATACGTTAATAAAAGCATGGGGAAAGTTATGGCCAGCTGTGCTATGATGCACAATCCCCTTAGTGAACATAATGAACTAGATGATCCGGACGATCCTGAAAGTTGCTGGAGATTGTTAAAAATGCTGCAGAAGGCTGTTCATCATTGT
Source organism: Magicicada septendecula (assembly GCA_034769895.1). Classification (NCBI taxonomy): domain Eukaryota; kingdom Metazoa; phylum Arthropoda; class Insecta; order Hemiptera; family Cicadidae; genus Magicicada; species Magicicada septendecula. The sequence continues at coordinate 364,261,998 of CM068374.1, read as the reverse complement.
CAAAAATGTCTGATGATGAAGTGCTTGACCAGCTAGATGTTGACAAGGACGAACCTACTGTAGAGGAGATACATGGTGAAATGGTCATTCAAAGTGTGTTAAATCCTCAAACAGTTCAAGAAGTGGAAAGTGATGAGGAAGAAGAGGGTAGGGCATCAAATAACATTACTTGGCGCGAGGTAACCGACACGATAAACACTTTTGTAAAATTTGTGGAGACAAACATTACAACATGGCTGAAGTTATGAATCTTCATATAATTCGCAATGACTTTTTAAACTAAAGATCTAACAGCAAAAGACACGTTGATATAAGATTATTTTTTAAACAAACCTCAAGTACGTCAACCAACGTGGCATCGACCTCCTCACTAACAATCACCCTAACATGGACGAATTATTGATTTTGTTTTAAATGTTTAATTTTTAAGAAAATGTTTACTGTTGTAATTTAAATAATAAATCTACCCATGTAACTGCACAATAACAGGTGTACTGTACCGTTATCCCTTGTTTTATCATATTTAATTTGAACGCCTTGATAGTCTGGAAAATTTGATAATCTGGCACGCTCTCGGTTCCGACCGTACCAGATTATCACGGTCCTACTGTACTTACCTTTATTATACCCCTTTACACGCCAATTCAGTGACACATTAGTGACTCCAGCTTTCGTTGTTTCATGGATCCTTCAGGTTCCATACACTCCATTTTCTTACACAGCCTTTTAGTTACCATCATTCTGGAACTGTCACTCTTCCTCTTACCATCGAATTCTATCCCTGTAATTCTCATCAATTTATGTCCATCCTCTCAGTACCATCTCAAATATCTTTTTCTAACATCATGCAAATATTTTCTGATCTCATTTTACCTTTCACTTCTTCAGCTTTTTAATTTACATCATACCAACATGCCAAACATACCTACCAACTTACATTACAACATGCCAGAAAACCCCACCTCATCCAACCACAACCAACATAGGTACTTTCTTCATTCATATTATCTATACACACACTAGGCTGGACGATCTATTCACACATTCTATCTTCTTAAGCACTATTTTATATTCTTTATAATGACTAATGCACTGATTTATACAAATTGACAGAATTAAATCAGGACGATCATTTGGAACTATTGATGCTGCACAGTTGTGTATGACAATTATGCAAGTCAGATTCATCTCACTACAATCAGGGTTCACCCCGCCACCATGTATAATATCTAAGTTGCATACTGTCAGCTGTTATACTGACAAAGCAAAAGTTATAATATGCATGTGCTCTTTATTCTTGAGATACAATCCGACAATGTACAGAAAGGAATCCCCCTGCTTCCATCTGGCTCACTTATGCTGATATACAGGAAATGTATCAAGTTCACACACAAGTGGTTTACTATTTATTTAATTAGTTTATTTCCATCTAACTAACTTAGCGACACTTCAGCAGGATGTAATACCAGACAGTAAAATGTTGATGTTTGCTAGCAGGTTGCCCAGTTCCTTTCTGCACATTTCATACCGTATATGCTTTTGCAAAAACAATTAGTTCTGGAAAAGGTCCATAAAAAATAAACTTAGTAACTGGTAATAAACAAACACGTATTACACTTTATATTTAACAAGCCACATTGTCTCAACAAACCACGATTACTGAAATTAAATTTTTTATTTACACTCTCAACTTCCGTGTTCATATTGTGCTCTGCTTACTTTTAAGAAAACAAAAATAAATAATCCATTAACAAAACACATTTTTTTTAAATGTACAAGCATATTACTATTTTTTTACATCACAGTTGTCCAAATGATATTTACATTTAATCGTAGTTATGATGAATGAAGATACACAGAAAAAGCGAAACATCAGAAGTCATTAAAAACGCATGTCTGTCAACATGGGCTTTGATAAAACTAATTCTGTCTACTCAGATTAGTTCTAGTCTGCACAACTAAGAACCAGTAATAGTAGTTCAAGTTTATCTCCTTTTTTGTTTTGTTTTTGTTTCACAAGCTCAGACATCCAAACAGTCCTTACAGTAAATGTAATATAATTATTATTAAAACAAATACTGATTGAACAACAGCCTCTTGAATCGACACAGTCAGTATAAATTGTGAGTATAATGTATTTTTCAAAACCTATTTTCTTCAAGTGTCATGTACAATAGAATCTATCTGAATACGCATAGATGTGAGTTTCTTCCCATGTGTGTACGGATTTGTTAATAAACGTATATACATACGCCGCATACAGCTACGCAGTCTTGTTTATACATATACAAATCTACTAATTCAACACATGCGCACACGCACACACAATTTTTCTTCACAGGCTTGACCAGTAATTTATTTTTAACCTATGGAGATATTTCATTTTGTTTCACATGGTTACTCTTTTATTCTGGCCAGTATTAGCTATGAGATACAGCCGAGTACTGTATACCTAGAACGCTGAACTCATCCATGTGTCAACCATTTGATATGGAAGTGCTGAAAAAGTATGTAATAGTAGGTCCCACAAGTAAACTCATTTTCAGAAAATGGCTTCTTTACTAGTGGTGTGGACAGTTTCGTCTTGTGTGACCTGAAAGAATAAAAAATACCTGTAAATATCAATCAGTATTAATATACTAAATTTCCTTAAAAGGAGAAAAATGCAGTAGTAGAAAAGAAGTTAAAACAACTTTTACTGTTTATACCTCTGTGTAAACCAGACAGGAACTCGGAAGTTCCGATCTTTTGTTATAGCAAGAATTTTAAATCTAAACTTTGTTCAATCTTAGACTGGAACCTGATGTAAACAAAACCATGTGTTTGTACTTGAAATGGACTGGTTAGATGAGTGATCGCATAACTAAGTCCCACTAGAAACAAAGTAGCTCACAGCTGATAGTGTTAATTGATTAGCCTTACCTAAGAAGGCTTACCTACTGTGTGCCATAGTTTTTATATGTTTGTTTTGTCTCATATCTCAGAAAATGAAGCTCAACAATACTGAGCAAATCAAATTTTGTGTCAATGTCAATACAGTGCAACAAAAACATTCAACAAAGCAACCTTACAAAGACGAAGGATCCTGGACCCAGCTGTTAAATCCCATAACACTTCTAAATGTCATGAAAGTGTCACACAAAAAACTTACCTCAACAAAAAAAAAAAAAGACAGATCATATCCAAGAGATCAAGTTGCTTGTTCTTTTTTTAGACATTTGAGGTATTCTGTACAAGGAATTTGTGCCTCAGAGACAAAAATGTAATCAAATTTACTAACACCACGCTCCTGAAAAACTCAGAAAAAGTCGTTTGTGCCTGCACAGAGAATGCTGACTCTTAAATACCCTGTGTCTCGCTGAATTTTCTGTGAACGAGTTATCAGCCAAAAAATGGTATTTCTGTGATACCCCTTGATCTCGTGAACTTAGTCTATGTGTTTACTTCATGTTTCCAAAAATAAAAACCAACTCCAAGGTCGCCATTTTGAAAGTGTGGATAATATTGTGTCCAAAAGATACTGATGGACCACCTAAAGGTATTGATTGACATACGAAGATTTACAACATTGTTTCAGTAAACGGGAAAATGTTTGTTTTTATTGGTGTGTATCATCACACAATAACTACTTTGAAGGCAATAAAACTGTTTTGTTGTTAATATGTCAATAAATAATTTTATACAAATAGTCTCATTACCTTTTAGACGATCTTCATAATTTTTTTGTACGAGGGTCATTCAATAAGTAAACAGACAAACAGCTGTAGAAAAGAAATTAATTGTAGCAGCTGACTGAAACTTTCAGGAGTGTTTTACCTGGCAACGTCGTTGTGAGTTTTGATCAGCTGTTCAATAATATATTCCATAAACATAACCAATACAGTTTTATTTATGATGGCGTGTCCTCTTGAGGACAGTACTTCAAAGAACAGTATTCTGTTATAACATTTTTGAAAATTTGAAAAGAATTTTAACGTGTGATGAAACTTGGATTCATTACTTTGAACTTGAATCAAAGCGACAAAGTATGGAGTGGAAGCATCCCAGTTCACCCGCCAAAAAGAAATTCAACACCCAGCCATCGGCTGGTAACGTGATGTTAACTATCTTTTGGAGCTCCCAAGGCCCAATTTTCTGTGATTACCTACAAGACCAGTGTACCATCAATAGTCAGTACTATTCTGTCATGACTGTGAACAAAGTTAGGCCTGCATTGAAGAAGAAATGTCCGGGATGGCAGAGGAAAGGTGTGATTCTTCTACACGATAGTGCCCGCCCACACACGGCAAAACTGACGCTCGAAACAATAAAAAAAGTAGGTTGGGAGATCCTGTCTCATCCCCCTTATAGCCCTGACCTTACCCCATCTGACTTTTTCTTGTTTGGCCCACTCAAGGAGACTTTGCGTGGTGTCAAGTTCAACAGCAATGAAGAAGTGACGGAAAAAGTCCAAAACTGCCTTCGACATCAAGGTAAAGAATTCTTTGCTGAGGGAATAAAAAAGCTTGTAAAGAGATGGGACAAGTGCATAGACGTTGCTGGAGATTACGTTGAAAAGTAAAAAAAATTGTATTGATTGAATAAAAAGTTTTTGCTCCACAGCTGTTTGTCTGTTTACTTATTGAATGACCCTCGTACATATACATTTGATTTATAAATTAATATTGGATTTATAAAATACAGTTTTATTAAAAATATGTTTTTAATCTTGTTTCAAAGATATAAAACTTTGTACTAACCAGTTTGTCCACAAAGCCCACACCTTCTTGGAGCTGTAGTCTGATTTGATCCTCTCCTTCTTTTTGTCCCTGTTCAACAAATGACAATGATAGTTTTAATTATAATAAACTTACCAGTTATCTACAAATGTGATTTATATACGTGAAAAATAAATAGTGCAAAATAAATTATAACTTTTTGGGAAATCTGTACAATAATTAATCTTAAAACTAAGGTACCTTCGTTACTGGATAATTAATTATTGATATAATACAATTTTTAAATGTGAATCCTTTAACCACTGAGTTATTAGATTTCTAAATGCTCCTACAAAACATTACCATGGGGAATATCCACAATATGCTGTTATTTCTGCACAGCTCTGAGCACACTCAAGAACTCGCAATGTTTTGAAATATTTCAGATTTACTTGGAACCTGAAATAACGAGTACTTTGAACCAAGAGCAAATTTAAACAGCTCATAGTTAGGAATGATCTGTAATTTATATTAAAAGTGTTCAATTCCTCTCCATCAGGGGTTCACATCTTGTGGATACGGGTTTGGCAATCCCGATGTGTCCTAGCTGGATTCTCACTTTGCTTCAACTTGTCTTGGGTGAGATCCCTTCCTTTAGTCTTTTCTGTCCAGTCTCTCTTGATTGCCTCTTGTTCTTTTCTGACACCGACGCTATTAGAGTAATCGAGGGCTAGGGTGTCTTCCTTTTTCAATTCTAATTTCTTAATTTTGGGTGGCTTAGGATCTTAGAATGTTCACTGGTGCCGACAGGTGAGCACTCTAAATACAAATGAAACGTTCAGTATCAGAATAACTGATACAAAGCCACCAAATCCTATCTCAGAAACAGAAGGATGAGGGCAAATCTCCTGTGCCCCAAAACAGGGCCCTTTCGGCTAAGGTATGGTAACCCTGACAGAAGAGTCTCTGGTCCTCCTGGTAAGGGGTTGTGCAACAGGCCAGTAACCTGTTCACGTAAAACTTTATAATACTTGTAGTACCCAAAGCAGCCTCTGTGTAAGTCTGGAAACTGTGGCAGTAGGACCCTGACAAAGAGACGTGGGTCGGCTGAGGATGAGATGGGTGCCGGAACAGGTTTATATAACCTAACCCTTGAAGAGAAGAAGTGTTCAATTCCTCACAGACTTCTATTTCTCAATAAAAGCATCATGTCTGAAGCACTGTAGTAAAAAAAATTGCCTTCAAAAAAAATCCACAACTTGTCGATTGTTCTATATGTCTTAATTTGAAAAGGAGAATTCAACCATAATTTGTTCTGGAAAAATATTTGAATGTGAACAGTAAAACTTGGCACAATACTGCAGCGGTATGTAGTATGTGTACATGATTTTTTACAACCTGACAACACATTGTCAGATGTTGTTCAGCAGCCACTGTGTATGTTAGTATAACAAGTACTTGTACCAGTTTTGTTTTGTGTGTAATGATGCAATGTGTTGAACAAATGTTACTGCACCAAGTTCCAGCAAAAGCTTAGTGGTACCCAAAGTGAAACAATTTGAAAGATTAACAATGAGAATAACGCTGTGGGGGTTAAACAAACGTATCACAGAATGCTATAACTGTCTTCAAAATGGCTGAACTTCAATTCATAGTGCCCGCAATATGATAGGTTGTCGACAAATCAAACTTGGATGATGTGTGAATGTTTGGCCTCATGGGATGAAAACTTTAGGCATGTTTTGGACAACCTAAATAGTATAAACAAAACATCTGGTTCACCATGGTGATGTAGGTAGATTGGTGACTTTCATTCTTAGATGTCAGCACAAGAAACTCAGATGCTCAGATGGAACATTGGAGCACGCTGTTTACAGAAGGCGGACTCACACTCACGCAAATCGTTACCTAAATGGCGAGTCACATTACCGTCTGGGAAAAAAAAAGGTCATAAACATGTCAATAAACAGAACAATTTATATATTGGACAAGGAAAACAATACTAAAGAATAAAGTATGTCAAGGAAAGTGCTTTGCAGTAATGGGTTCGATATCCAAATCAGGCAAACCTTCGCAAAATCGTAATAAATTTCCTGTAAAAACCGAAGTTGATCCTGCATACACGAAAGCTGCAGTAGAACGTCAGCACGCTTACTTGCCATGTGTATGTGGCAAAATTGGCCAGATATGTATGGACTACTGACAAAATTGGCCAGTTTTTAAATAAACGTAACATACAGCCTATTTCAAGCCATTTCAGAAGGTATGCTAAATGTTATCCACTGGGAAAAGACAAGGTACATCTTTGAAACTCCTGGCGTCTACACGATCCCCATGCAGTTGTGGTGATGTGTACATGGTTGAAAAGTGGAGACAGGTGGTAATGAGAGTGCACGAACACATGAGGCACATTAAAAAAGTGGACAGAAAGAAATCAGCAATAGCAAGGCACAGCTGTGAAAATAAACTTCACATTCTATTTGGAGAAATGATGATCATATGGAAGATTCATAACTATTTTCTGTGAGTGATAAGAGAGGCGATTGAAATTTTCAAAAATAAGAACAGTTATAGCAGATACAATAGCTGTATGTTGCCAGGAATTTGGAAACCTGATTTAAATAATGTGATAAGCTTGTTATAATAAAATAAAATATTTGTAAAGTAAAATGGTAAAATGATGTTGTGCTTAAATATTTCGTTTGTGTCTTATGTTTCAAGTTCTAAAATAATGCACTGTCATTTTTGGCGGTTGTAGTTATAAGCTTGTCTGTAACACTGTGGGCTGGGCTTACTGTGTAAATAAGGGTGGGTCATGACTTTGTGATCTGTTCAGTTGAGCCACTGAGCATGCCTTATTGTAGTATGTATCATGGGAAAACGTTTGGTTTCAAGAGAAATAACAACATGTGTGTTAAACTGAAAAACAGTGTTGTTGTAAATCAAATGTTGTTAACAACATGCAAAGTTTGATAATGGAAAGTCATCAGTTGACCATCGAAGAAATTGCAAATGATATTGGAATTAGTGAGGTTTCTGCACACATGGTTTTAATGGACGATTTATGCATGTGCAGAGTGATTGAAAAATCTGTGCCAAAGTTGCACAGGACACACTGCAGTGCACCAATTTTATTTCCAACTTCCATAAAAGGTGTCGACTGGTAATGAATCTAGGTGTACGGGCACAACACTGAAACCAAGACACATGTAAGGACCAAGTGAAAGTGATGCTGAGTGTTTTTCAACTACTGCTGTACAACACTGTGACATCTTTGTGATGTAGCTGGTACAAGAGGCCAATGGCAGTTGCATCACGATAATTCCCCTGCTATTCATTGTATCTAATCCAGGAATCCTTGATCAAGTACTGAACTGCTTATATTTGCTGAGCTTCTTTCAAAATGATATTTATAACGTCTAATATTAGATTACAAATTGGGAAGTAATTTCAGAAGTTACATGTTTTGAGTAGCATACTATAGATGAGAAATCACATCTTCCATCATACGGCAACCAACAAAATATTGGAAGAGTGCAAGGACTCTGTATTGAATGTTATGCTACCAAGCTACATAGGACTTCACAGATCTAGAGGTAGGATCCTCCCTTAACTATGGTGAAAATTCCAGAATAATGAAACTGTCCAGTAACCGTAATTGAAAACCAAACATATGCTCTAGTACACTTGATGTCATAAACCAGGGGTCTCCAAACTACGGCCCGCGAAGGGTCACTGTCCGGCCAGCGGCAACCCGGCCGATGCTGCATGCAGTTTTTAAATAGATCGTCAAAATACTTCAAATATAACATTTTACTAACTAAACAGATACTGTTTTATTTTAAAACAATAAACTTCTTTTAGTTTGCTTTCATTGCAAATCACTGAGTGATGATTTCAAGGAAATAAAAAACTTTGCAAGAGCAATGCTTTCAATGTTTGGATCGATTTACGAACAAACGTTTTCAAAAATGAACTTTGTAAAATCAAAGTACAGGGCTAACTTGTCAGACAAACTCTTGAATCCATCATAGTGATAGGAGCATCAAAAATTGACCCAAAATGGACAGACATTATATGTCAGAAGCAACTCCACACATCCCATACGTACATAAGAAAGCCAAAAAATAACACATAAGAAATATCTTTGAATGTTATTCTTTCCTTACTTTCATTTACATTATTTTGAATAAATGAATTTGTTTTCTTTGGATAAGTCTGCTTACTTTTAATTTAAATACCTATTTTATTGACTTGATTATTTCGTAAATTTAAAAAACAAATAAGTTTACAATACACACACATGCATACATATATACAGTATTATAAAGACCTTTTGTCTATCTATCTATTTTCTGTATATAATGATAGAACAAATCTTACTTACCCGTGACTTTTTACTTTACCTGGGCGCCAGAACAAATCCCAGATACAAATGACATGGATTCAGCTTAGCTCAGAGCACAGAGACACGCTATCTCAGGATTCGTTCAGTGAGTGGAATATTTAAGGGGAATCGGTACAAATAACTCTTAAATAATGTTGAAATTTGTTTAATTAATGACTTTGTTATTGAATTAATTTCTTTAAAAGTTAATTTAATGACTTATTGCTAACATAAATCTTATTGGTTAATGAGTGTGCCTGAAAAGTGAAGATTAAAACGTCCAAACGACCAATTGCTCTTATCTGGTTGATTTAGGGATTTATATATCACCCAAACCAGTGCTAAAGAACGGGTCTGCAATAATTTGCACGTTCAATACTACACCTCACTCTCCACTCAACACTCCTATATTACTTTATATCTAATCTTAATAATTAAATACAAAATTTGAATTTATATAGTGTCTTTTAAAAATGTTTATTGATTTAATTATTTATTTTGTTATTTATGTTCATTGATCAATGAATATATTTCTCATCTGATTGATGCGTCGACCGTAGATAGTAATCAGTAGAGATACTCCTTTTGATGGTCCGGCTCAGAAGAAATGATGTTGACCAATAACGTTGACTGATGATCCTGGACAATTACAGATGCTGTAGCTATTCTGGTGCCCAGGTCACTTCACTGTTATTTATTTATTAATTATTTAATTAATTAATTAGTTATTACGCAGTGAGATTATTTATTGAACTTTACTAGTTCCTCTACTACTGCGGACCACTTCGCGAACTGTTTATTTAAATAAATACTTTGCGTTGTTTGTGCAATTGAGATCGTATTTAACACATGTCTTGCTTATTTAATGCCCGAACGAAGAGTGCCCAATTCCCTCATTCTGAGTTAGCGTCTACTCTTAATACAGGGTTGTGATTGGTTGTTCCAAATAAATCATGTGTTTTCCATTTGAAACAATATCGAACAAGTCGGTCAAACTCTCTTTAACAAGTTTGAGATGGTAGAGAATTTCTGGCTAATTTCATACTTCCGCTGTTTGTAAATCGTTTGATTACAGGTATTTGCAAACATGTTTTCTAAGATCTGACCACAGAATATTATTGTTTTGGTCTTTCTCTGTATGTGTGTGAAAACACCTAATTCGTACCTAGCCTAATTCTCTAGTTACATCTCTTGGCGTTCTTCTTCTGTATAACTTCTTTAAATGTTAATTATATTAGTTGATATTTTGGCTACTTATAGAGCTTTAATTGCTGAACACTATGCAGGTTTCAGAATTGCCATATATTTGTTAGTTTTGAAGATATTGCAGTTTTAGTAATATAATTAATTGAATAAAATTTCATGTCCGTGCACGCGTCAGTAGTAGCAGTGGCGAGGTTAGACAGAGATGGCTGTGATTATTCCCTCTCTCTCTTGCTTACGCCGCTAGACTAGCACAGTTTGACACTTTCATATAACGATCTGATAGGTCGACTATATGAATCGTTATAATATATATATATATATATATATATATGTTGTTGGCCCTCCTGACTTCCAAGATTTTTCAATTCGAATCACAAGTGAAAAAGTTTGGAGACCCCTGTCCTAAACTACAGAAAGTAACATCAGTAGAAAAAAATTAAAAAAAGACTGGAATCTTCCATCAGGGAGAATAGTCAGAGAACTTCTCATAGGAATCAACGTATTAGCAACTTTGGTTTTACACATGCAGAAATCTTGGACCCATAACATCTACTTTCCTAATAACCAATCAACAAAACTAAAAGACAACTGGAGGGAAAGGTCAAAATGTGAGGGAAAGAATTAATAAATTAGTTACACAGGACTTTAGAGGAGAGTTCCTAGAAAGAGTTCAAGGCAAAAAGAAGTGTAGGCTAAGTTACGAATACGATCAACATGGACCACTATAACAACAAAGTTTAAGATAAAAATATTGTAATGGTACATGTAACATGACCAACACCAACGTACCACAAATGAGTTAAAAGCCACTACAAATAAGAATACCTACAAGGTCGAACATACAATCCTGGATAAAGGAAGTATCGTAAGCCAAAACAAGTGAATAGAATGAAGAAAGAATTACCAGTAAATGTGCAAATAAAGAAGATAAAGCAAGACTAACGAAGAGACGACATACTAATTACCCAATAGATCAAACAGTGAGAAGGAAACAAGGAAAACAACATTAAGGAGAAACAAGAAGTGAGAAGGAAACAAGGAAAACAACATTAAGAAGAAACAAGAAGGAGAAGGAAACCAGTGAAAACAACATTAAGAAGAAACAAGAAGGAGAAGGAAACCACTGAAAACAACATCATGAAGAAACTTATTAAGAGTGAGGAAGGAATCAGTGCAGAGAAGAAGAAATATATCCAGGTCAAACACAAAAAGGGAAATAATATGAATTATAATAAACTAACATATGAAAATAAAAGAATTCCTGTAAAAGAAGAAAGTATAAGTGGAATAAACAACATGATTACCCCTAAGCTACAAAATTCCCCCCTAAAATCCCAAAAATTATCCCTAAGCTTAAAAAATTACTTGTTTTGTGGGTTATTAAAATAAACTTTGTCCCTGTTTACGGGCGTCATTTAAAACATTACGAGTTAAAAAATTATTAATATTGAAATATTGATTTTTGTTGTATTACCTACCTTTCGTAAAACTTCCAAGGTCTCGTCTTGTGTACTCATTAGCAGAGAGAAATAGGTAAACGCAATAACCAATACATCTTGATATGTGAAATTAACCCTGTTTTATTATATCTACTTCAACATCTAAATAGTATCAAACAACTTATTTTACGTATCACTGCAATACTCATTGTATATGGTTGACTTTACCTACGTTATACAGGAAACCAAATTTGTTACACCATTTAACACTAATGCTCATACCCTAACCAAACTAACAAAAGTTACTAAACTAATACGGCCGCCCACCCTGCTCACACGCAACATTCATTTCATTTTAAAATCCCATTTTGTTTTAATTAATTGAATTGAACACTTTTAAAAGATGAAATTATTTGGATTGAGGTGGATTACCCAACCGGCGTCACTCCTCTCATTGTAATGTGCCGCGTGTTTTTTAATGTCCGAAAGTTTTCTTTAGTTCACATTTTTTCTTTATCCCATTTACGTCACTGACTCTATTTCGATATATTAGTTCATTTTTAACTTCTGGTTAATACTTTTTTACAATAGAAATTCAAAATTGTTGGGCTCACGTTTTTAACTTCGTTCCCGGCCGGGGTAACGATTCAATTCAACTGGAGAGAGCGCTACCAACATTTCTCCCACCACCTGGGTTGTTGAATAGGAAAACCAATGCCTCCTGCTGTTAAACTGTTAGTCATTGTATCTGAGGTACGGGTTATTCATAGGTTTTCAATGTCGACGAAACTGTGAGGCCTTTGGTTACGTCACTCAGTCGGGCGGAGTTTCGCTTTCACTTCCGACTGCTCCGAGCACATGGCTAAAGAAAAGCTGGGTTTAGCCATCTTTTGTTGAAGCGTCCCTTCGGACCAACGTGCGTCTTTACGCGCACCTGTTTGCAACGCGCGTCTGAGAGTGTCACTCAGCACTGAAGTTCTTAGAATTGTACTGATTCCAATCGCACCTTACATTCCAACACTACGACACACCAATGTTCCTTTGTTTGACAACTTTTACTTAACATGTGACTGGGCACACAGATGAAGAACAAAATTTTAATTTTTAATAAAATAAAAACCCTCTCCCTTTAGCCCAATTACAATACCCCCCCCCCAATGAGAGATCTTCTGCCGAAACAGAAGAAATCTCATTGCTAAACCCCTAAGAGGATCAGTGAGGATATGGTGCATAAAACACTCCATTAGTTCTTACACATCATGGGTAAACTACCCCCCTAGCTCGGCGACTATGGCTGCACCTGAACGAGATTACTGGACTTCTCTATTCGAGATCCCAACACCATAAAATCGAACAGACACCCACCATAGCGCACCTAACCTTCTAACATGCTACCCCCCAAAATCCAAACCCTTGGCCTGATACCATGCCAGATCCTCAACCGATATATTCCCCCTTACATGCACACTGGGCTGCCTTTAGCAAGTACTGGGCGCGTCTCACACTCATAATTACTTTCTAAATAAACTCATCATTTACATATTTTAAGATCCTTTTTCAAATTAAAATATAGCAAATACATTAAATTCCAATATTTAAATTTGGTTAAAATTTCATTGAAGTGCAAAATTATCATTATTTTCATCAAGACAAAAAACTCTTATATAGATCTATCAAATCTGTTAATTCTCTATAATACCACTAACAATCCTAAAGAAAAAACAAATTGAACACCTTATTAAAACATGAATTCACTTACTCTAACATTTGTTTACACAGATATACTAAACAATATAATTCTATAAAACACTAGTAATACACACAAACAATAATATACTTGAAATTCAAAATATCCTATATGGCAGGCATTTTTTTTTTTTTTATTAAAATTTAATAACCTTTTATTAAATGGTTATTCTGGTAAATAAAGAAAATTATCAAAAATACAACTAGCATTTATCTAGATTACAAGAAAAAAACAGAGGTATGGGCCATATGGACCAAGATACAACCCATCAGCTGATCTCTCTGGGTCAGGTAAATGACCTCGACCTACTTGCCCTACACAAAATTATACAATACAAAATACATAATATATGCTCATAATTCTTATACGCTAACATAATAACAATAATGACACAATCAAACAATATAAAACACCATATACACCTTATCTACTGGAATCATCTTTTCAAAATCAGTAACGTCATATATAAAACATAACACAGAGTATAATACGTGTAAGTAAATTCGTAACAGTCGTCTACAGTAACCACTTCTCAAGTCAAAAACCAAATTGACTGGTCAGCGTCATGAGTTACAAAACAAATTTTTTAAATTCGTTACTCCCCTGAGTAACCTCCCGACCACACACACTATTGTACCCCCCACAGAACTGTGGCGTTCAGCTGCTTCCACAAGGACGGCATTGGTGGAGGAATTTTGGCATCTCCGTGTCCTTGCTTCGGCCTTACATTTTTTTTTTTAATTAATTAGATATCATAATATCTATTGTTTCATATTTACGCCCTTAAAACGGGTCTACCACCTGGTTAACTGTTCCCACGCGAACAGAGTGGCAGCCGGTGTTCCATAGTTCCGGGGATTTCCCCTAAAGTCACCCCCCTTTAATTTCAAATTTATACCAATTTCAAGCACAGCTATGGTCAGTTTTACAATTTCTGCCCATAGCTGGCCGTCATCCAAAACCACGATTAGTGCTGGTAAGGCAGTAATCGCCCGAAAAGGCGGGGAAATCAACTTTAAATTCAGGCATGCTTAACTTCATTTTATAATACACTGCACGGCAACAAATCAACATACAGTATAATATAAAATTATATAAAAGTTGTGCAGTGTATTTTACGCCAGTTTGGCCTCCGATGGAGATAACACTCTCTGTCACTCCCCAACACTTACTGCTATCTACAGTGGCACATGCCACCACTGCGACAGCATACTTATAGCTAAACTTAATGTCCTACAGTTGCAGTCTCTACATTCCATAATTATATCACTTCTATTAACACCACATGACTCCCCAAAATTACCCATTATCCTTGTATGGTAACATAATAAACAAATAGACTTTAACCTTGAACATTAGCATTGCTACATTCACATTAAACAAACAATTCACTTTTAAATAATTTATATAGAAAATTATAAACATTATAACTTGAATTTTTTTTTATTAACTCTTTTATATATCATCATTTAATTATTTATCACTTACTACAATTAGATTCCTCAAAATCTCAAATTTATTATTAACATTTATTTTATCTCATATTTCAGTTATGTTTACACTTTAATTATGGTTTCTATTTAGTACAACTATCTCAAATTAGTTTCATCATTGAATTTAAAATCTTTTCAACAACTGTAAACATTTTACTCTATTTAACTTGTATTATAAAATTTATACTCACAGTACATCATTCAAAACATATGATTCCAAAACAATACATCTCCATTACCTTCTGAAACAATAACGATAATATGATTCCACAACTAAATACATCTTACATTTATTCATTTATTAATTGTTATCAAATTTAAATCTCATAAAATAATTTAAATTCATTATCAAAATTCAATTATATAACATTGTAAATCAATCAAAAATATTTAAACATCTCAACTTATTTTAATTAAATCAATTATTCAAGAACACAACATATTTCAATTATTATCAAAACAATTACAATTCATTAATTACTTTCATAATTATTATTGTTATTTATTCAGTCTGCTCAAAATATTATTATTATTATTAAATTGATTTCTAATACCTACACACATTGTTTACATTACATACTTGTTACAATACAAACACAATTAATTTCACTAACATTTATTTACAAATCTTCATCATTAATTGTTCAATTTTACCACACTTCATTTCCAAATTCAGCAAGGTCATAACCATACATTAAAATATTTAATATATTTAAAATGTCCATTTATTGATTTCTTATCTAACCGCCATCGTTGTATAATAGTCTTACCTTTTTATAACACTTCTCATTCTTACTCACACTCAATTTATTATTATTATTATAAATATTATAACAACTCTTATTAACATAATATTTGACATCATTATAACCTATTGATTCATAAAACCGGTCTACATTTGTGATTTCCATTCCGTCTCCGTAAGTATTTTTGTTCAACATACAGCAATTTATTTTCTCATCATATTCATTTACTATACTCATTAAAACATCAGGTAAGTTATTATTATTTATACAGGTATCATCAGAATAATTATCAATCTCTATTTTACAAGGTAAGTATTTTATATCATTTACCTTCACCACTTCTAACCTCTTTATTAATTCGTTATAACCTCTACTAATCTTAAATAACTTTACCTTCTTGTCAACATATCTTTCATCATAACACCAATGCATACTTTTGCTATCATTCCGTACAGAGGGTATTCAATCATAAAAACGCCTACTAAAAATTAAAAAATTACTTAGAAACACATCGCTTTCCTGTAAGGGACTCTTGCCCTTCAAAAACATTTGTAACCAGCTTGGTTTACCATAAAACTGGGGAAAATTTACCCTCTGCCCTATATTCACAAAATCATTCTCTTCATACTCTCTCTCTAACTTACGAATACTGACCTCTCCTCTCTCGCTCTCTCTCACTGTTTCTATATTATTATGATCGCTAACTATTTTCACGGTATTATTTTTATATATCTCGTTTTCAACTATCTTACTACTATCGGTTGTTAATTCATTTTCGTAATTATTTGTTATTTTATTATTACCCTGGTCGTCTGTCATTTCGTTACAATCACCCGTAAATGTGTCATTTTCTACCTCCTCTTCCAGCATTCTACTTTCGTTTATTTCGTCTTGAATTTTATTTATATTTATAATTATCTCACCTCTCATGCCTGCAATAGTTTTATTCATACTTTCTAACTTATTGTCTATCTCTCTTAATTTTTTGTCTTGTTTGGTTATTTCCGTTTTCAGTTCTATGTTACTAGCATTTATTTCCGACTTAATTTCAATTTTAAATTCATTTAAACTCGCGTTTAGATTATTATTTTCTGATTTGACTTCCGTTATAAATTCGTTCAAATTCGTGTTTTGTTGATCAAATTTACAATTCATCATTTCCATAAATAATGCTAATTGACTAAGTACGTCTACATTCTCGAGTCTGCTGCTCTTAGCGTGTACCGTCTCAATTGTTATTTCGTCTGTCGTATTGTCTGTGTCGTCTACGTGCTCGTCAATATTTGTCGATATCAAACTGTCTTGTGTCACATTTAAATTTAATTTCACTTCTCCCTCTTCATACAAAGTTGCATTCTTATTTCCCTCTGCCATTTTCGACCAGTTTGTAAACAAATTTAATTTATTAATTTACTAAGTCACTGTTAAATGGGCGCATTTAAAACATTACTTGTTTTGTGGGTTATTAAAATGAACTTTGTCCCTGTTTACGGGCGTCATTTAAAACATTACGAGGTAAAAAATTATTAATATTGAAATATTGATTTTTGTTGTATTACCTACCTTTCGTAAAACTTCCAAGGTCTGGTCTCGTGTACTCATTAGCAGAGAGAAATAGGTAAACGCAGTAACCAATACATCTTGATATGTGAAATTAACCCTGTTTTATTATACCTACATCAACATCTAAATAGTATCAAACAATTTATTTTACGTATCACTGTAATACTCATTGTATATGGTTGACTTTACCTACGTTATACAGGAAACCAAATTTGTTACACCATTTAACACTAATGCTCATACCCTAACCAAATTAACAAAAGTTACTAAACTAATACGGCCGCCCAGCCTGCTCACACGCAACATTCATTCCATTTTAATCAATCCCATTTTGTTTTAATTAATTGAATTGAACACTTTTAAAAGATGAAATTATTTGGATTGACGTGGATTACCCAACCGGCGTCACTCCTCTCGTTGCAATGTGCCGCGTGTTTTTTGATGTCCGAAAGTTTTCTTTAGTTCACATTTTTTCTTTGTCCCGTTTACGTCACTGACTCTATTTCGCTATATTAGTTCATTTTTAACTTCTGGTTAATACTTTTTTACAATAGAAATTCAAAATTGTTGTGCACACATTTTTAACTTCGTTCCTGGCCGGGGTAACGATTCAATTCAACTGGGGAGAGCGCTACCAACATTTCTCCCACCACCTGGGTTGCTGAATAGGAAAACCAATGCCTCCTGCTGTTAAACTGTTAGTCATTGTATCTGAGGTACGGGTTATTCATAGGTTTTCTATGTCGACGAAATTGTGAGGCCTTTGGTTACGTCACTCAGTCGGGCGGAGTTTCGCGGGTCACTTTCGACTGCTCCGAGCACATGGCTAAAGAAAAGCTGGGTTTAGCCATCTTTTGTTGAAGCGTCCCTTCGGACCAACGTGCGTCTTTACGCGCACCTGTTTGCGTCGCGCGTCTGAGAGTGTCACTCAGCACTGAAGTTCTTAGAATTGTACTGATTCCAATCGCACCTTACATTCCAACGCTACGACACACCAATGTTCCTTTGTTTGACAACTTTTACTTAACATGTGACTGGCCACACAGATGAAGAACAAAATTTTAATTTTTAATAAAATAAAAACCCTCTCCCTTTAGCCCCATTACAATACCCCCCCCCCCAATGAGAGATATTCTGCCAAAACAGAAGAAATCTTATTGCTAAACCCCTAAGAGGATCGGTGAGGATATGGTGCCAACAACCCCCCATTAGTTCTTACACATCATGGGTAAACGACCCCCCTAGCTCGGCGACTATGGCTGCACCTGAACGAGATTACTGGACTTCTCTATTCGAGATCCCAACACCTTAAAATCGAACAGACACGCACCATAGCGCACCTAACCTTCTAACATGCTACCCCCCAAAATCCAAACCCTTGGCCTGATACCATGCCAGATCCTCAACCGATATATTCCCCCTTACATGCACACTGGGCTGCCTTTAGCAAGTACTGGGCGCGTCTCACACTCATAATTACTTTCTAAATAAACTCATCATTTACATATTTTAAGATCCTTTTTCAAATTAAAATATAGCAAATACATTAAATTCCAATATTTAAATTTGGTTAAAATTTCATTGAAGTGCAAAATTATCATTATTTTCATCAAGACAAAAAACTCTTATATAGATCTATCAAATCTGTTAATTCTCTATAATACCACTAACAATCCTAAAGAAAAAACAAATTCAACACCTTATTAAAACATGAATTCACTTACTCTAACATTTGTTTACACAGATATACTAAACAATATAATTCTATAAAACACTAGTAAATACACACAAACAATAGTATACTTGAAATTCAAAATATCGTATATGGTAGGCATTTTTTTTTTTTTATTAAAATTTAATAACCTTTTATTAAATGGTTATTCTGATAAATAAAGAAAATTATCAAAAATACAACTAGCATTTATCTGGATTACAAGAAAAAAACATAGGTATGGGCCATATGGACCAAGATACAACCCATCAGCTGATCTCTCTGGGTCAGGTAAATGACCTCGACCTACTTGCCCTACACAAAATTATACAATACAAAATACATAATATATGCTCATAATTCTTATACGCTAACATAATAACAATAATGACACAATCAAACAATATAAAACACCATATACACCTTATCTACTGGAATCATCTTTTCAAAATCAGTAACGTTGTAGCGGGGCATTTTTGGGCATACCTGGGGTAATAACAGAATTTGTATTTTTTCATAAATAATAATTAACTTGTCGAGTGATAGGGACAGAAATTACAGACTTGGGTAAATTTGTTATGTGGAAGCGATCCCAACAACGGCAACACTGCTTGAGGCGTTGAAAACAAAGTTATTAGACAATATTCATATAAACAGTTTTAATAACCGGCAAACTGTACCAAAGTCAGTTCAAGGACAATGACGAACACGAAAAACGTAAACACGTTATGTAACAAGATCTGTAAACCAATTATGCAACCAGACATCAGGCGATGCGTTGCGTCAGCAACTTATATAACGATGTGTGTCACCAGTTTTTTCAACAAGCCAAAAACAGTCCACTGGCGAACGAATACAAACTGTAAACCAATAAGAATTGAACGAACAACAGCCGCTTCACAAATTAGCGCAAGTAGTTCGCTCCCAGTCAAAATTCCATGCTCGCGCGAGCAACACCGATACAAAGTTTCGAAACGTAAGTGCGGGCCCGCATACAATAAAAAAAATGTGAATCTTGATATGTACATTTAAAATACAAACAGTTTTCCGGCCAATATTCATCAAAAATTAACAGTTCGGCAGTAAAATGTGATAGTGCGAACTATAAAACAGTAAAACAGTGCACGCCATGAGGAGACACCCCAGGAGTCGAACTTCTACTCGTAAACAGGAAAGTAGACATTCAAAATAATAATTAAAAATGCTGGTTTTTTCTTTTTTAAAAAATTAAATAAAATGGGGAAATAAATGTTGAAGAAAGTATAAAATATTTAAAAATGAGATCTCTAAAGTAGCTTTGTGTGTGTTGTGTGTGTATGTGAGAATATGGTATTATTATAGTTTATCGTAATAAGAAGGCTGGTTTGCGTTCCCGTTATAATTCTTAAAAATGTATTTCAAGAATCTGTTATTGTAATGCGAGTAAGTAAATTAAAAGAGTTTCAAGGTAATCAACAACTATTATTCACGCTTTGTCAATTATTAATTCAAATTTTGTCTGTATGATTTTATTAACATGAAATATGAATAATAATAAAGTAATAATAACGTTTAATTATTGATGAACATAAATGATTGTTATTATTTCAGCAACCACATTCTGTTCTCCTAGTTCGCTGAAACGAACCTTGGTAATTTTCTTATTACAGTTGGTAACAAGATGGCGCTCGAAGGAGCTATTTAGTAAATAATTGAATTAAATAACCAAATCCCTTAGGTTTATCAAATATCAGTTTGTTTAATACTGTATCAGTGGCTTCCGAACGTAGGGACGATTTATATAATATAATTATATAAATTTAAGCCTACGGGGAGAACAGAATGGTTGTTTGGAATTCGTCTTTACGTATGTACGTAAAATAGACGTAAGAGGTTATGTATAATATGGGTGAGTAGAATGTTTTCAATAAGTATGTGTTACATATAATGAGATTTTATAAAGATATATATATTAAAAATTTTAAGAAAAATGGCAGATAATAGTGCTGTCAGCTTATCTGACAGTCAGTTTAGTAGCGATTCGGGAGTTCAAACGAATGATAATGTAGAGAGTCAGTTGACCGAATCAAAAATAATGAAAGATGTCGAATATCAATCGACACCTATCCAAAATAAAAAAAATGACGATACGTATGAAATGTTGAAAGCAATACAAGCAATGATAGAAAACCAGAGTGTAAAGTTAGACGAACACAAAAACGAAATGCAAGATTTCAAAAGTAGTATAAATAAGAAATTAGATATTCAGAACAGTAAATTCGATATTCAAAAGAATAGTTTTGAGGAGTTATTAAAAAATCAGAATAAAGAGTTGAAACATGAAATACAAGAAATGAATAAACATTTAGAAAGCACTAACGAAATAATAAGAAACAGTTTAAATAAGTTAGAACAGAAGTTCGAGAAATTAGGTGACAATGTTTTAAGTAAGACAAAATGTAAAAATGACGAAATAGTAGGCAATACTGAGAGTATAGTGGGGGGGAAGAATAATGTAGAAGCAAATGATGAAAATATAATAACAAATCGTACTGATGAAGTTTTAGAATGCGATAATAAAATGTTAATGAGTGTTTATGAAATAGAGAGAGAGTGGAAGAATAATGTAGTAATTAAATGGGGACAGAGGGCAAATTTTCCCCTTATTGTTTATAATGATGATGATGATTTAATGTTGTTTTTTCAGGGCAAGAGACCCTTATTGTTAAATGAAGTAATGTTGTATAATGTTGTACCCTCTGTCCGTAATAATTGTGAGAGTGTGATGTGGTGCTATGAAGAAAGAGAGTTAAATGTTGATAATGAAATAGAAATATATAAGTTAGAAAGAAAGTATGATGAATTGAGAAAATTACTAGAAGGGGTGATGATGAATCATGTGAAATACGTACCTGTTGAAAGAGAGACAGAGAATAGTTCTGATAATATCTTACCTGACTATAATGACTTACCTGACGTAGTAGTTGAGGAATACAAAGATGAGAAAATTTACCTGACATTAACAAATAACACTGATATAGACGGGACAATCCTAACCTATGGTAACAAGATTTCTAGTGGTATAATGGATGAAATAGAATGGATGGATTATTATGATAGTAATGATAACAAATTGTATGTTGATAAAAATGATGAATGTTACAAATACACTAGATATATATATGACGATGGTGGCTGAACTAGAATATCAGTGTATAGACCTTGTTAGATACTGTAAATTCTGGTAATGACCTTGCTGATTTGGACATGAAGTGAGATACACTTGAACAGTTGTTGACGAATATTTTGTAAATTTGAAATTTGTAAATAATAATGTAGTAACTTTGATTGTGTATATGTGGAATGTTGAATAAATAAATGTGTGTAATTGTGGTAATAAGAATAATAATATTTTGCCAGTTAAATAAGTAATAACATTAATATTGAGAAACAGTAATTGAATAATAATAGTTTATGGTAATGAATTTTGTATTGTTAATAATGAATTTAATTAAACAATTTAATACATGTTAAATATTTTGTTTGACTATTTCAATATTGTATAATTAACTTTTTAAGGAATTTAAATCATTTTGATAATAGATGGCTGAATTATTTGAGGTGAACTAATATGTTGTGAAATGTTTCAGTGGTGAGGTGAGAGTATTGTGGTATGTTGTATATGTTTTGAGAAATGGGCTGTAAGTATTGAAATTTTACAATATGAATAATGTATAACAAAAAGGTTGACAGGAGTGATTGATATGTTAATTCAGTAATGAAATATTTTGAAATAATTGCGCTAAATAAAAATAATGATTAAAAATATATGTTAATAATAAATTTTAAGCAATTTTGAAAAGCTGATTGCAACACAGGATAAGTCAATAATGATGATAAATAAAAACAGTTAATGAAAAATTTTAAATAATAATGTTTAGAAAATTTTATACAAATTATTTAGAAGAGAATTGTTTGTTTGATGTATGCTAATAATCCAGGTTTATTGCTATTTGTGTATTGTGTTATGTGATGTATTATAACAGTGTAGTGTGGAACTGCTATGGGGGGAGGTTGTAGATTTTGTATTTAATATTTTATGTTAATAATGGTTAAGCTTCCATATAAAGTGGGTTAAAACCCCATCTAAATTAATATTGTCATTTAAATATAAATTCGTAAATTTAATATTACGAAAGATATTTTACTTGTGATTCCCCAAATTTTCGGGCGGTCACGGCCTCACCGAACCCTGACCGTGGAATTGGTTTAGCTTTAACAGCTATGGTTGGGGCACATTACGATTACGCACTGACCATAACTGGCCATAGCTGTTATCGTTGTAAAGGTGTATTTTGAAATTGATGGGGGGTAATAAAAGGGGAATCACCAAACTATGGAACAGCGGCTGCCACTCTGTTCGAGAAGGAACAGCAGAGCCAGGTGGTAGATCCGTTTAAGGGTGCATGATTATTAACGAGAACATGTTGATGTTCAACAATTTTAACTTAACAGCGGAAGCAGAGACACGGAGAGGTAAAACCCTGCTCCAAAATTATACAGTCTCTGTGGAAGCGAAAAGGCGCCACAGTCTTACATAATTGGAAATAGTGTGTGTGGCTGGGAGGTTATCCAAGGGGATAACGTATTAAAAATTTGATATATTTTAATTAATAATGATGATTTGCTACTCAATAATTTTGTTTGAATTTAAAAAATAGATGCACTAAATACTTCTTATATTGTGTTATTATGTCTTATTGTGTTGATTGCATTAGTATGTTAGGAATAAGTATTATAAAAATATAATAATATGTTTTCAATGTGTTTATAGATTTTAAAATAAAATGAAAAATAGTTGTAATAAGTAAAATTTTCAATAGGTTGTAAAAGATAGAAGTGGGTGATAGTAATTGTTTGAATAAAATGTTTGAATCAGTTCAAGTTGAATTTTGTGGGACATAGATTTGTCCAAATCGAAGTAAGAGTTAAAGTAATAGTGGAAATGAAAATAATGCAATGTTGTTTTGAGTTAATGTATGTTATAGAATTTTGAGAAGTATAAGTGGAGACACAGTAGAAATGGAGAATTTATGTAGAGTCTTGAGTGATATATTGTTGTTTATTTGTTGATGTTAATTTGTTGTAATTGTAGTGAAGTTATGAGAGTGAGATTTTTTGGGGATGGCAATTTTGTAGTAGTGGTAGTGTAATGTGGGAGTCCGCAACATAAGGGTTGGGACGGGATTTGGTATAGTTTTAGTGGGAAGGGGCCGCCTTAGGTAAAAATCCAGGGGCCAGAGAACGGGAATTGAGCTTTTTTGGGGGGGGGGGAAACACGTATCCTATGTACAAAGGGTTAGAGAGTATTTTTTTTATATAAGAGTAGAAGGTGGCGATTGGAGTTAAAGTAGTAAGTAGTTAGAGGTAGAGAAGGGTTAGTAAAATTTTGATAGTGGGGTGTCATACTAGTTAGAGATTTTGTAAGGGAACGTTAGAGTAATAAAAGGGGTAAGATTATGAGTAAATGCCAAGTGGATAAAGTAAATTATAATGAGTAATGTAGAATCACCCAGATTAATGAAAGAAAATGATAAATGAAAATGATGGGTAAAACGAAGATTGAAAAAAAAAAAAAAATAAATAAATAAATAAATAAATAAATTTTTGTAATTTTGAGAAACGCATTAATAAGAGTAAATCAAGTTTAAAAGTAATTTTCTGATTTTATATGCCAACTTAATGTGTGTAACATTTTAAATACCAATTGTTTATTTTAATGTGAATTAGAAGTGTACTATGTTTTCTTATGTTATGTTGTGTTTGTTAGTATTTAAGAGAATTTTATGAATTTCAATATTTTAAATGCATTTTTAAATTGGGGATGAGAGAAATTTAATATGGTAATGGGAAATGTTTGTGAGTCAGTCGTCTGTTTGCTTAAATTCTGATGGGAATCAGGGCAATGATTTTGAATTTTGGGGTAAAGTTGATAAGGGTAAGTAGATGGAATTTTAAGAGGGGTATATATATATTGTTGGTAAATATGTTATGATATATACATGTTAGCGATAAATGAAAAACAAAACCAGTGCTTCTTAGCGGAAACCAGCACCGCTAGGGGGAAACAGATCAGTTGGGGATATGGTGTTGTATAAGGCCACTATTGAATATTTTGATTTGTTGTTTCAGCGTTTGGTGATGCTGTGGCGGCGGACCTGAGCTGGCCTGCGCGTCAGAGCAGGGGCGTTGAGTATCTGTCTGACTCTACGGTGTTGGGATCTCGAGAGAGAAGTCCAGTATTGTCATGCAGATGCGGTCACAGTCACCGGACCAAGGGTGAGTTGATTATTCTTTTGTGTAAACCATACAGGGGGTTGTGGCGACATATCCTGGCTGATCCCTTTAGCAAGTATGAATGTGTCAATGAGATTTTTTATGCTTCGGCATAAAATATCTCATTGAGGGGGTATTGTAGCGGGGCATTTTTGGGCATACCTGGGGTAATAACAGAATTTGTATTTTTTCATAAATAATAATTAACTTGTCGAGTGATAGGGACAGAAATTACAGACTTGGGTAAATTTGTTATGTGGAAGCGATCCCAACAACGGCAACACTGCTTGAGGCGTTGAAAACAAAGTTATTAGACAATATTCATATAAACAGTTTTAATAACCGGCAAACTGTACCAAAGTCAGTTCAAGGACAATGACGAACACGAAAAACGTAAACACGTTATGTAACAAGATCTGTAAACCAATTATGCAACCAGACATCAGGCGATGCGTTGCGTCAGCAACTTATATAACGATGTGTGTCACCAGTTTTTTCAACAAGCCAAAAACAGTCCACTGGCGAACGAATACAAACTGTAAACCAATAAGAATTGAACGAACAACAGCCGCTTCACAAATTAGCGCAAGTAGTTCGCTCCCAGTCAAAATTCCATGCTCGCGCGAGCAACACCGATACAAAGTTTCGAAACGTAAGTGCGGGCCCGCATACAATAAAAAAAATGTGAATCTTGATATGTACATTTAAAATACAAACAGTTTTCCGGCCAATATTCATCAAAAATTAACAGTTCGGCAGTAAAATGTGATAGTGCGAACTATAAAACAGTAAAACAGTGCACGCCATGAGGAGACACCCCAGGAGTCGAACTTCTACTCGTAAACAGGAAAGTAGACATTCAAAATAATAATTAAAAATGCTGGTTTTTTCTTTTTTAAAAAATTAAATAAAATGGGGAAATAAATGTTGAAGAAAGTATAAAATATTTAAAAATGAGATCTCTAAAGTAGCTTTGTGTGTGTTGTGTGTGTATGTGAGAATATGGTATTATTATAGTTTATCGTAATAAGAAGGCTGGTTTGCGTTCCCGTTATAATTCTTAAAAATGTATTTCAAGAATCTGTTATTGTAATGCGAGTAAGTAAATTAAAAGAGTTTCAAGGTAATCAACAACTATTATTCACGCTTTGTCAATTATTAATTCAAATTTTGTCTGTATGATTTTATTAACATGAAATATGAATAATAATAAAGTAATAATAACGTTTAATTATTGATGAACATAAATGATTGTTATTATTTCAGCAACCACATTCTGTTCTCCTAGTTCGCTGAAACGAACCTTGGTAATTTTCTTATTACAGTTGGTAACAAGATGGCGCTCGAAGGAGCTATTTAGTAAATAATTGAATTAAATAACCAAATCCCTTAGGTTTATCAAATATCAGTTTGTTTAATACTGTATCAACGTCATATATAAAACATAACACAGAGTATAATACGTGTAAGTAAATTCGTATCAGTCGTCTACAGTAACCACTTCTCAAGTCAAAAACCAAATTGACTGGTCAGCGTCATGAGTTACAAAACAAATTTTTTACATTCGTTACTCCCCTGAGTAACCTCCCAACCACACACACTATTGTACCCCCCACTGAACTGTGGTGTTCAGCTGCTTCCACAAGGACGGCATTGGTGGAGGAATTTTGGCATCTCCGTGTCCTTGCTTCGGCCTTACATTTTTTTTTTTAATTAATTAGATATCATAATATCTATTGTTTCATATTTACGCCCTTAAAACGGGTCTACCACCTGGTTAACTGTTCCCACGCGAACAGAGTGGCAGCCGCTGTTCCATAGTTCCGGAGATTTCCCCTAAAGTCACCCCCCTTTAATTTCAAATTTATACCAATTTCCAGCACAGCTATGGTCAGTTTTACAATTTCTGCCCATAGCTGGCCGTCGTCCAAAACCACGATTAGTGCTGGTAAGGCAGTAATCGCCCGAAAAGGCGGGGAAATCAACTTTAAATTCAGGCATGCTTAACTTCATTTTATAATACGCTGCACGGCAACAAATCAACATACAGTATAATATAAAATTACATAAAAGTTGTGCAGTGTATTTTACGCCAGTTTGGCCTCCGATGGAGGTAACACTCTCTGTCACTCCCCAACACTTACTGCTATCTACAGTGGCACATGCCACCACTGCGACAGCCTACTTATAGCTAAACTTAATGTCCTTCTACAGTTGCAGTCTCTACATTCCATAATTATATCACTTCTATTAACACCACACGACCCCCCAAAATTACCCATTATCCTTGTATGGTAACATAATAAACAAATAGACTTTAACCTTGAACATTAGCATTGCTACATTCACATTAAACAAACAATTCACTTTTAGATAATTTATATAGAAAATTATAAACATTATAACTTGAATTTTTTTTTTATTAACTCTTTTATATATCATCATTTAATTATTTATCACTTACTACAATTAGATTCCTCAAAATCTCAAATTTATTAATTAACATTTATTTTATCTCATATTTCAGTTATGATTACAATTTAATTATGGTTTCTATTTAGTACAACTATCTCAAATTAGTTTCATCATTAAGTTTAAAATCTTTTCAACACCTGTAAACATTTTACTCTATTTAACTTGTATTATAAAATTTATACTCACAGTACATCATTCAAAACATATGATTCCAAAACAATACATCTCCATTACCTTCTGAAACAATAACGATAATATGATTCCACAACTAAATACATCTTACATTTATTCATTTATTAATTGTTATCAAATTTAAATCTCATAAAATAATTTAAATTCATTATCAAAATTCAATTATATAACATTGTAAATCAATCAAAAATATTTAAACATCTCAACTTATTTTAATTAAATCAATTATTCAAGAACACAACATATTTGAATTATTATCAAAACAATTACAATTCATTAATTACTTTCATAATTATTCTTGTTATTTATTCAGTCTGCTCAAAATATTATTATTATTATTATTAAATTGATTTCTAATACCTACACACATTGTTTACATTACATACTTGTTACAATACAAACACAATTAATTTCACTAACATTTATTTACAAATCTTCATCATTAATTGTTCAATTTTACCACACTTCATTTCCAAATTCAGCAAGGTCATAACCATACATTAAAATATTTAATATATTTAAAATGTCCATTTATTGATTTCTTATCTAACCGCCATCGTTGTATAATAGTCTTACCTTTTTATAACACTTCTCATTCTTACTCACACTCAATTTATTATTATTATTATAAATATTATAACAACCCTTATTAACTTAATATTTGACATCATTATAACCTATTGATTCATAAAACCGGTCTACATTTGTGATTTCCATTCCGTCTCCGTAAGTATTTTTGTTCAACATACAGCAATTTATTTTCTCATCATATTCATTTACTATACTCATTAAAACATCAGGTAAGTTATTATTATTTATACAGGTATCATCAGAATAATTATCAATCTCTATTTTACAAGGTAAGTATTTTATATCATTTATCTTCACCACTTCTAACCTCTTTATTAATTCGTTATAACCTCTACTAATCTTAAATAACTTTACCTTCTTGTCAACATATCTTTCATCATAACACCAATGCATACTTTTGCTATCATTCCGTACAGAGGGTATTCAATCATAAAAACGCCTACTAAAAATTAAAAAATTACATAGAAACACATCGCTTTCCTGTAAGGGACTCTTGCCCTTCAAAAACATTTGTAACCAGCTTGGTTTACCATAAAACTGGGGAAAATTTACCCTCTGCCCTATATTCACAAAATCATTCTCTTCATACTCTCTCTCTAACTTACGAATACTGACCTCTCCTCTCTCGCTCTCTCTCACTGTTTCTATATTATTATGATCGCTAACTATTTTCACGGTATTATTTTTATATATCTCGTTTTCAACTATCTTACTACTATCGGTTGTTAATTCATTTTCGTAATTATTTGTTATTTTATTATTACCCTGGTCGTCTGTCATTTCGTTACAATCACCCGTAAATGTGTCATTTTCTACCTCCTCTTCCAGCATTCTACTTTCGTTTATTTCGTCTTGAATTTTATTTATATTTATAATTATCTCACCTCTCATGCCCGCAATAGTTTTATTCATGCTTTCTAACTTATTGTCTATCTCTCTTAATTTTTTGTCTTGTTTGGTTATTTCCGTTTTCAGTTCTATGTTACTAGCATTTATTTCCGACTTAATTTCAATTTTAAATTCATTTAAACTCGCGTTTAGATTATTATTTTCTGATTTGACTTCCGTTATAAATTCGTTCAAATTCGTGTTTTGTTGATCAAATTTACTATTCATCATTTCCATAAATAATGCTAATTGACTAAGTACGTCTACATTCTCGAGTCTGCTGCTCTTAGCGTGTACCGTCTCAATTGTTATTTCGTCTGTCGTATTGTCTGTGTCGTCTACGTGCTCGTCAATATTTGTCGATATCAAACTGTCTTGTGTCACATTTAAATTTAATTTCACTTCTCCCTCTTCACACAAAGTTGCATTCTTATTTCCCTCTGCCATTTTCGACCAGTTTGTAAACTAATTTAATTAACTAATTTACTAAGTCACTGTTAAACGGGCGCATTTAAAACATTACTTGTTTTGTGGGTTATTAAAATGAACTTTGTCCCTGTTTACGGGCGTCATTTAAAACATTACGAGTTAAAAAATTATTAATATTGAAATATTGATTTTTGTTGTATTACCTACCTTTCGTAAAACTTCCGAGGTCTCGTCTCGTGTACTCATTAGCAGAGAGAAATAGGTAAACGCAATAACCAATACATCTTGATATGTGAAATTAACCCTGTTTTATTATATCTACTTCAACATCTAAATAGTATCAAACAATTTATTTTACGTATCACTGTAATACTCATTGTATATGGTTGACTTTACCTACGTTATACAGGAAACCAAATTTGTTACACCATTTAACACTAATGCTCATACCCTAACCAAATTAACAAAAGTTACTAAACTAATACGGCCGCCCAGCCTGCTCACACGCAACATTCATTCCATTTTAAAATCCCATTTTGTTTTAATTAATTGAATTGAACATTTTTAAAAGATGAAATTATTTGGATTGAGGTGGATTACCCAACCGGCGTCACGCCTCTCGTTGCAATGTGCCGCGTGTTTTTTGATGTCCGAAAGTTTTCTTTAGTTCATATTTTTTCTTTGTCCCGTTTACGTCACTGACTCTATTTCGCTATATTAGTTCATTTTTAACTTCTGGTTAATACTTTTTTACAATAGAAATTCAAAATTGTTGTCAACACATTTTTAACTTCGTTCCCGGCCGGGGTAACGATTCAATTCAAATGGGGAGAGCGCTACCAACATTTCTCCCACCACCTGGGTTGCTGAATAGGAAAACCAATGCCTCCTGCTGTTAAACTGTTAGTCATTGTATCTGAGGTACGGGTTATTCATAGGTTTTCTATGTCGACGAAATTGTGAGGCCTTTGGTTACGTCACTCAGTCGGGCGGAGTTTCGCTTTCACTTCCGACTGCTCCGAGCACATGGCTAAAGAAAAGCTGGGTTTAGCCATCTTTTGTTGAAGCGTCCCTTCGGACCAACGTGCGTCTTTACGCGCACCTGTTTGCGTCGTGCGTCTGAGAGTGTCACTCAGCACTGAAGTTCTTAGAATTGTACTGATTCCAATCGCACCTTACATTCCAACGCTACGACACACCAATGTTCCTTTGTTTGACAACTTTTACTTAACATGTGACTGGCCACACAGACGAAGAACAAAATTTTAATTTTTAATAAAATAAAAACCCTCTCCCTTTAGCCCCATTACAATACCCCCCCCAATGAGAGATCTTCTGCCAAAACAGAAGAAATCTTATTGCTAAACCCCTAAGAGGATCGGTGAGGATATGGTGCCAACAACCCCCCATTAGTTCTTACACATCATGGGTAAACGACCCCCCTAGCTCGGCGACTATGGCTGCACCTGAACGAGATTACTGGACTTCTCTATTCGAGATCCCAACACCTTAAAATCGAACAGACACGCACCATAGCGCACCTAACCTTCTAACATGCTACCCCCCAAAATCCAAACCCTTGGCCTGATACCATGCCAGATCCTCAACCGATATATTCCCCCTTACATGCACACTGGGCTGCCTTTAGCAAGTACTGGGCGCGTCTCACACTCATAATTACTTTCTAAATAAACTCATCATTTACATATTTTAAGATCCTTTTTCAAATTAAAATATAGCAAATACATTAAATTCCAATATTTAAATTTGGTTAAAATTTCATTGAAGTGCAAAATTATCATTATTTTCATCAAGACAAAAAACTTTTATATAGATCTATCAAATCTGTTAATTCTCTATAATACCACTAACAATCCTAAAGAAAAAACAAATTGAACACCTTATTAAAACATGAATTCACTTACTCTAACATTTGTTTACACAGATATACTAAACAATATAATTCTATAAAACACTAGTAAATACACACAAACAATAGTATACTTGAAATTCAAAATATCGTATATGGTAGGCATTTTTTTTTTTTATTAAAATTTAATAACCTTTTATTAAATGGTTATTCTGATAAATAAAGAAAATTATCAAAAATACAACTAGCATTTATCTGGATTACAAGAAAAAAACATAGGTATGGGCCATATGGACCAAGATACAACCCATCAGCTGATCTCTCTGGGTCAGGTAAATGACCTCGACCTACTTGCCCTACACAAAATTATACAATACAAAATACATAATATATGCTCATAATTCTTATACGCTAACATAATAACAATAATGACACAATCAAACAATATAAAACACCATATACACCTTATCTACTGGAATCATCTTTTCAAAATCAGTAACGTCATATATAAAACATAACACAGAGTATAATACGTGTAAGTAAATTCGTATCATGCGTCTACAGTAACCACTTCTCAAGTCAAAAACCAAATTGACTGGTCAGCGTCATGAGTTACAAAACAAATTTTTTACATTCGTTACTCCCCTGAGTAACCTCCCAACCACACACACTATTGTAGCCGCCACTGAACTGTGGCGTTCAGCTGCTTCCACAAGGACGGCATTGGTGGAGGAATTTTGGCATCTCCGTGTCCTTGCTTCGGCCTTACATTTTTTTTTTTTAATTAATTAGATATCATAATATCTATTGTTTCATATTTACGCCCTTAAAACGGGTCTACCACCTGGTTAACTGTTCCCACGCGAACAGAGTGGCAGCCGCTGTTCCATAGTTCCGGAGATTTCCCCTAAAGTCAGCCCCCTTTAATTTCAAATTTATACCAATTTCCAGCACAGCTATGGTCAGTTTTACAATTTCTGCCCATAGCTGGCCGTCGTCCAAAACCACGATTAGTGCTGGTAAGGCAGTAATCGCCCGAAAAGGCGGGGAAATCAACTTTAAATTCAGGCATGCTTAACTTCATTTTATAATACGCTGCACGGCAACAAATCAACATACAGTATAATATAAAATTACATAAAAGTTGTGCAGTGTATTTTACGCCAGTTTGGCCTCCGATGGAGGTAACACTCTCTGTCACTCCCCAACACTTACTGCTATCTACAGTGGCACATGCCACCACTGCGACAGCCTACTTATAGCTAAACTTAATGTCCTTCTACAGTTGCAGTCTCTACATTCCATAATTATATCACTTCTATTAACACCACACGACCCCCCAAAATTACCCATTATCCTTGTATGGTAACATAATAAACAAATAGACTTTAACCTTGAACATTAGCATTGCTACATTCACATTAAACAAACAATTCACTTTTAGATAATTTATATAGAAAATTATAAACATTATAACTTGAATTTTTTTTTTATTAACTCTTTTATATATCATCATTTAATTATTTATCACTTACTACAATTAGATTCCTCAAAATCTCAAATTTATTAATTAACATTTATTTTATCTCATATTTCAGTTATGATTACAATTTAATTATGGTTTCTATTTAGTACAACTATCTCAAATTAGTTTCATCATTGAGTTTAAAATCTTTTCAACACCTGTAAACATTTTACTCTATTTAACTTGTATTATAAAATTTATACTCACAGTACATCATTCAAAACATATGATTCCAAAACAATACATCTCCATTACCTTCTGAAACAATAACGATAATATGATTCCACAACTAAATACATCTTACATTTATTCATTTATTAATTGTTATCAAATTTAAATCTCATAAAATAATTTAAATTCATTATCAAAATTCAATTATATAACATTGTAAATCAATCAAAAATATTTAAACATCTCAACTTATTTTAATTAAATCAATTATTCAAGAACACAACATATTTGAATTATTATCAAAACAATTACAATTCATTAATTACTTTCATAATTATTCTTGTTATTTATTCAGTCTGCTCAAAATATTATTATTATTATTATTATTAAATTGATTTCTAATACCTACACACATTGTTTACATTACATACTTGTTACAATACAAACACAATTAATTTCACTAACATTTATTTACAAATCTTCATCATTAATTGTTCAATTTTACCACACTTCATTTCCAAATTCAGCAAGGTCATAACCATACATTAAAATATTTAATATATTTAAAATGTCCATTTATTGATTTCTTATCTAACCGCCATCGTTGTATAATAGTCTTACCTTTTTATAACACTTCTCATTCTTACTCACACTCAATTTATTATTATTATTATAAATATTATAACAACCCTTATTAACTTAATATTTGACATCATTATAACCTATTGATTCATAAAACCGGTCTACATTTGTGATTTCCATTCCGTCTCCGTAAGTATTTTTGTTCAACATACAGCAATTTATTTTCTCATCATATTCATTTACTATACTCATTAAAACATCAGGTAAGTTATTATTATTTATACAGGTATCATCAGAATAATTATCAATCTCTATTTTACAAGGTAAGTATTTTATATCATTTATCTTCACCACTTCTAACCTCTTTATTAATTCGTTATAACCTCTACTAATCTTAAATAACTTTACCTTCTTGTCAACATATCTTTCATCATAACACCAATGCATACTTTTGCTATCATTCCGTACAGAGGGTATTCAATCATAAAAACGCCTACTAAAAATTAAAAAATTACATAGAAACACATCGCTTTCCTGTAAGGGACTCTTGCCCTTCAAAAACATTTGTAACCAGCTTGGTTTACCATAAAACTGGGGAAAATTTACCCTCTGCCCTATATTCACAAAATCATTCTCTTCATACTCTCTCTCTAACTTACGAATACTGACCTCTCCTCTCTCGCTCTCTCTCACTGTTTCTATATTATTATGATCGCTAACTATTTTCACGGTATTATTTTTATATATCTCGTTTTCAACTATCTTACTACTATCGGTTGTTAATTCATTTTCGTAATTATTTGTTATTTTATTATTACCCTGGTCGTCTGTCATTTCGTTACAATCACCCGTAAATGTGTCATTTTCTACCTCCTCTTCCAGCATTCTACTTTCGTTTATTTCGTCTTGAATTTTATTTATATTTATAATTATCTCACCTCTCATGCCCGCAATAGTTTTATTCATACTTTCTAACTTATTGTCTATCTCTCTTAATTTTTTGTCTTGTTTGGTTATTTCCGTTTTCAGTTCTATGTTACTAGCATTTATTTCCGACTTAATTTCAATTTTAAATTCATTTAAACTCGCGTTTAGATTATTATTTTCTGATTTGACTTCCGTTATAAATTCGTTCAAATTCGTGTTTTGTTGATCAAATTTACTATTCATCATTTCCATAAATAATGCTAATTGACTAAGTACGTCTACATTCTCGAGTCTGCTGCTCTTAGCGTGTACCGTCTCAATTGTTATTTCGTCTGTCGTATTGTCTGTGTCGTCTACGTGCTCGTCAATATTTGTCGATATCAAACTGTCTTGTGTCACATTTAAATTTAATTTCACTTCTCCCTCTTCACACAAAGTTGCATTCTTATTTCCCTCTGCCATTTTCGACCAGTTTGTAAACTAATTTAATTAACTAATTTACTAAGTCACTGTTAAACGGGCGCATTTAAAACATTACTTGTTTTGTGGGTTATTAAAATGAACTTTGTCCCTGTTTACGGGCGTCATTTAAAACATTACGAGTTAAAAAATTATTAATATTGAAATATTGATTTTTGTTGTATTACCTACCTTTCGTAAAACTTCCGAGGTCTCGTCTCGTGTACTCATTAGCAGAGAGAAATAGGTAAACGCAATAACCAATACATCTTGATATGTGAAATTAACCCTGTTTTATTATATCTACTTCAACATCTAAATAGTATCAAACAATTTATTTTACGTATCACTGTAATACTCATTGTATATGGTTGACTTTACCTACGTTATACAGGAAACCAAATTTGTTACACCATTTAACACTAATGCTCATACCCTAACCAAATTAACAAAAGTTACTAAACTAATACGGCCGCCCAGCCTGCTCACACGCAACATTCATTCCATTTTAAAATCCCATTTTGTTTTAATTAATTGAATTGAACATTTTTAAAAGATGAAATTATTTGGATTGAGGTGGATTACCCAACCGGCGTCACGCCTCTCGTTGCAATGTGCCGCGTGTTTTTTGATGTCCGAAAGTTTTCTTTAGTTCATATTTTTTCTTTGTCCCGTTTACGTCACTGACTCTATTTCGCTATATTAGTTCATTTTTAACTTCTGGTTAATACTTTTTTACAATAGAAATTCAAAATTGTTGTCAACACATTTTTAACTTCGTTCCCGGCCGGGGTAACGATTCAATTCAAATGGGGAGAGCGCTACCAACATTTCTCCCACCACCTGGGTTGCTGAATAGGAAAACCAATGCCTCCTGCTGTTAAACTGTTAGTCATTGTATCTGAGGTACGGGTTATTCATAGGTTTTCTATGTCGACGAAATTGTGAGGCCTTTGGTTACGTCACTCAGTCGGGCGGAGTTTCGCTTTCACTTCCGACTGCTCCGAGCACATGGCTAAAGAAAAGCTGGGTTTAGCCATCTTTTGTTGAAGCGTCCCTTCGGACCAACGTGCGTCTTTACGCGCACCTGTTTGCGTCGTGCGTCTGAGAGTGTCACTCAGCACTGAAGTTCTTAGAATTGTACTGATTCCAATCGCACCTTACATTCCAACGCTACGACACACCAATGTTCCTTTGTTTGACAACTTTTACTTAACATGTGACTGGCCACACAGACGAAGAACAAAATTTTAATTTTTAATAAAATAAAAACCCTCTCCCTTTAGCCCCATTACAATACCCCCCCCAATGAGAGATCTTCTGCCAAAACAGAAGAAATCTTATTGCTAAACCCCTAAGAGGATCGGTGAGGATATGGTGCCAACAACCCCCCATTAGTTCTTACACATCATGGGTAAACGACCCCCCTAGCTCGGCGACTATGGCTGCACCTGAACGAGATTACTGGACTTCTCTATTCGAGATCCCAACACCTTAAAATCGAACAGACACGCACCATAGCGCACCTAACCTTCTAACATGCTACCCCCCAAAATCCAAACCCTTGGCCTGATACCATGCCAGATCCTCAACCGATATATTCCCCCTTACATGCACACTGGGCTGCCTTTAGCAAGTACTGGGCGCGTCTCACACTCATAATTACTTTCTAAATAAACTCATCATTTACATATTTTAAGATCCTTTTTCAAATTAAAATATAGCAAATACATTAAATTCCAATATTTAAATTTGGTTAAAATTTCATTGAAGTGCAAAATTATCATTATTTTCATCAAGACAAAAAACTTTTATATAGATCTATCAAATCTGTTAATTCTCTATAATACCACTAACAATCCTAAAGAAAAAACAAATTGAACACCTTATTAAAACATGAATTCACTTACTCTAACATTTGTTTACACAGATATACTAAACAATATAATTCTATAAAACACTAGTAAATACACACAAACAATAGTATACTTGAAATTCAAAATATCGTATATGGTAGGCATTTTATTTTTTTTTTAAAATTTAATAACCTTTTATTAAATGGTTATTCTGATAAATAAAGAAAATTATCAAAAATACAACTAGCATTTATCTGGATTACAAGAAAAAAACATAGGTATGGGCCATATGGACCAAGATACAACCCATCAGCTGATCTCTCTGGGTCAGGTAAATGACCTCGACCTACTTGCCCTACACAAAATTATACAATACAAAATACATAATATATGCTCATAATTCTTATACGCTAACATAATAACAATAATGACACAATCAAACAATATAAAACACCATATACACCTTATCTACTGGAATCATCTTTTCAAAATCAGTAACGTCATATATAAAACATAACACAGAGTATAATACGTGTAAGTAAATTCGTATCATGCGTCTACAGTAACCACTTCTCAAGTCAAAAACCAAATTGACTGGTCAGCGTCATGAGTTACAAAACAAATTTTTTACATTCGTTACTCCCCTGAGTAACCTCCCAACCACACACACTATTGTAGCCGCCACTGAACTGTGGCGTTCAGCTGCTTCCACAAGGACGGCATTGGTGGAGGAATTTTGGCATCTCCGTGTCCTTGCTTCGGCCTTACATTTTTTTTTTTTAATTAATTAGATATCATAATATCTATTGTTTCATATTTACGCCCTTAAAACGGGTCTACCACCTGGTTAACTGTTCCCACGCGAACAGAGTGGCAGCCGCTGTTCCATAGTTCCGGAGATTTCCCCTAAAGTCAGCCCCCTTTAATTTCAAATTTATACCAATTTCCAGCACAGCTATGGTCAGTTTTACAATTTCTGCCCATAGCTGGCCGTCGTCCAAAACCACGATTAGTGCTGGTAAGGCAGTAATCGCCCGAAAAGGCGGGGAAATCAACTTTAAATTCAGGCATGCTTAACTTCATTTTATAATACGCTGCACGGCAACAAATCAACATACAGTATAATATAAAATTACATAAAAGTTGTGCAGTGTATTTTACGCCAGTTTGGCCTCCGATGGAGGTAACACTCTCTGTCACTCCCCAACACTTACTGCTATCTACAGTGGCACATGCCACCACTGCGACAGCCTACTTATAGCTAAACTTAATGTCCTTCTACAGTTGCAGTCTCTACATTCCATAATTATATCACTTCTATTAACACCACACGACCCCCCAAAATTACCCATTATCCTTGTATGGTAACATAATAAACAAATAGACTTTAACCTTGAACATTAGCATTGCTACATTCACATTAAACAAACAATTCACTTTTAGATAATTTATATAGAAAATTATAAACATTATAACTTGAATTTTTTTTTTATTAACTCTTTTATATATCATCATTTAATTATTTATCACTTACTACAATTAGATTCCTCAAAATCTCAAATTTATTAATTAACATTTATTTTATCTCATATTTCAGTTATGATTACAATTTAATTATGGTTTCTATTTAGTACAACTATCTCAAATTAGTTTCATCATTGAGTTTAAAATCTTTTCAACACCTGTAAACATTTTACTCTATTTAACTTGTATTATAAAATTTATACTCACAGTACATCATTCAAAACATATGATTCCAAAACAATACATCTCCATTACCTTCTGAAACAATAACGATAATATGATTCCACAACTAAATACATCTTACATTTATTCATTTATTAATTGTTATCAAATTTAAATCTCATAAAATAATTTAAATTCATTATCAAAATTCAATTATATAACATTGTAAATCAATCAAAAATATTTAAACATCTCAACTTATTTTAATTAAATCAATTATTCAAGAACACAACATATTTGAATTATTATCAAAACAATTACAATTCATTAATTACTTTCATAATTATTCTTGTTATTTATTCAGTCTGCTCAAAATATTATTATTATTATTATTATTAAATTGATTTCTAATACCTACACACATTGTTTACATTACATACTTGTTACAATACAAACACAATTAATTTCACTAACATTTATTTACAAATCTTCATCATTAATTGTTCAATTTTACCACACTTCATTTCCAAATTCAGCAAGGTCATAACCATACATTAAAATATTTAATATATTTAAAATGTCCATTTATTGATTTCTTATCTAACCGCCATCGTTGTATAATAGTCTTACCTTTTTATAACACTTCTCATTCTTACTCACACTCAATTTATTATTATTATTATAAATATTATAACAACCCTTATTAACTTAATATTTGACATCATTATAACCTATTGATTCATAAAACCGGTCTACATTTGTGATTTCCATTCCGTCTCCGTAAGTATTTTTGTTCAACATACAGCAATTTATTTTCTCATCATATTCATTTACTATACTCATTAAAACATCAGGTAAGTTATTATTATTTATACAGGTATCATCAGAATAATTATCAATCTCTATTTTACAAGGTAAGTATTTTATATCATTTATCTTCACCACTTCTAACCTCTTTATTAATTCGTTATAACCTCTACTAATCTTAAATAACTTTACCTTCTTGTCAACATATCTTTCATCATAACACCAATGCATACTTTTGCTATCATTCCGTACAGAGGGTATTCAATCATAAAAACGCCTACTAAAAATTAAAAAATTACATAGAAACACATCGCTTTCCTGTAAGGGACTCTTGCCCTTCAAAAACATTTGTAACCAGCTTGGTTTACCATAAAACTGGGGAAAATTTACCCTCTGCCCTATATTCACAAAATCATTCTCTTCATACTCTCTCTCTAACTTACGAATACTGACCTCTCCTCTCTCGCTCTCTCTCACTGTTTCTATATTATTATGATCGCTAACTATTTTCACGGTATTATTTTTATATATCTCGTTTTCAACTATCTTACTACTATCGGTTGTTAATTCATTTTCGTAATTATTTGTTATTTTATTATTACCCTGGTCGTCTGTCATTTCGTTACAATCACCCGTAAATGTGTCATTTTCTACCTCCTCTTCCAGCATTCTACTTTCGTTTATTTCGTCTTGAATTTTATTTATATTTATAATTATCTCACCTCTCATGCCCGCAATAGTTTTATTCATACTTTCTAACTTATTGTCTATCTCTCTTAATTTTTTGTCTTGTTTGGTTATTTCCGTTTTCAGTTCTATGTTACTAGCATTTATTTCCGACTTAATTTCAATTTTAAATTCATTTAAACTCGCGTTTAGATTATTATTTTCTGATTTGACTTCCGTTATAAATTCGTTCAAATTCGTGTTTTGTTGATCAAATTTACTATTCATCATTTCCATAAATAATGCTAATTGACTAAGTACGTCTACATTCTCGAGTCTGCTGCTCTTAGCGTGTACCGTCTCAATTGTTATTTCGTCTGTCGTATTGTCTGTGTCGTCTACGTGCTCGTCAATATTTGTCGATATCAAACTGTCTTGTGTCACATTTAAATTTAATTTCACTTCTCCCTCTTCACACAAAGTTGCATTCTTATTTCCCTCTGCCATTTTCGACCAGTTTGTAAACTAATTTAATTTACTAATTTACTAAGTCACTGTTAAACGGGCGCATTTAAAACATTACTTGTTTTGTGGGTTATTAAAATGAACTTTGTCCCTGTTTACGGGCGTCATTTAAAACATTACGAGTTAAAAAATTATTAATATTGAAATATTGATTTTTGTTGTATTACCTACCTTTCGTAAAACTTCCGAGGTCTCGTCTCGTGTACTCATTAGCAGAGAGAAATAGGTAAACGCAATAACCAATACATCTTGATATGTGAAATTAACCCTGTTTTATTATATCTACTTCAACATCTAAATAGTATCAAACAATTTATTTTACGTATCACTGTAATACTCATTGTATATGGTTGACTTTACCTACGTTATACAGGAAACCAAATTTGTTACACCATTTAACACTAATGCTCATACCCTAACCAAATTAACAAAAGTTACTAAACTAATACGGCCGCCCAGCCTGCTCACACGCAACATTCATTCCATTTTAAAATCCCATTTTGTTTTAATTAATTGAATTGAACATTTTTAAAAGATGAAATTATTTGGATTGAGGTGGATTACCCAACCGGCGTCACGCCTCTCGTTGCAATGTGCCGCGTGTTTTTTGATGTCCGAAAGTTTTCTTTAGTTCATATTTTTTCTTTGTACCGTTTACGTCACTAACTCTCTATATTAGTTCATTTTTAACTTCTGGTTAATACTTTTTTACAATAGAAATTCAAAATTGTTGTCAACACATTTTTAACTTCGTTCCCGGCCGGGGTAACGATTCAATTCAAATGGGGAGAGCGCTACCAACATTTCTCCCACCACCTGGGTTGCTGAATAGGAAAACCAATGCCTCCTGCTGTTAAACTGTTAGTCATTGTATCTGAGGTACGGGTTATTCATAGGTTTTCTATGTCGACGAAATTGTGAGGCCTTTGGTTACGTCACTCAGTCGGGTGGAGTTTCGCTTTCACTTCCGACTGCTCCGAGCACATGGCTAAAGAAAAGCTGGGTTTAGCCATCTTTTGTTGAAGCGTCCCTTCGGACCAACGTGCGTCTTTACGCGCACCTGTTTGCGTCGTGCGTCTGAGAGTGTCACTCAGCACTGAAGTTCTTAGAATTGTACTGATTCCAATCGCACCTTACATTCCAACGCTACGACACACCAATGTTCCTTTGTTTGACAACTTTTACTTAACATGTGACTGGCCACACAGACGAAGAACAAAATTTTAATTTTTAATAAAATAAAAACCCTCTCCCTTTAGCCCCATTACAATACCCCCCCCCCAATGAGAGATCTTCTGCCAAAACAGAAGAAATCTTATTGCTAAACCCCTAAGAGGATCGGTGAGGATATGGTGCCAACAACCCCCCATTAGTTCTTACACATCATGGGTAAACGACCCCCCTAGCTCGGCGACTATGGCTGCACCTGAACGAGATTACTGGACTTCTCTATTCGAGATCCCAACACCTTAAAATCGAACAGACACGCACCATAGCGCACCTAACCTTCTAACATGCTACCCCCCAAAATCCAAACCCTTGGCCTGATACCATGCCAGATCCTCAACCGATATATTCCCCCTTACATGCACACTGGGCTGCCTTTAGCAAGTACTGGGCGCGTCTCACACTCATAATTACTTTCTAAATAAACTCATCATTTACATATTTTAAGATCCTTTTTCAAATTAAAATATAGCAAATACATTAAATTCCAATATTTAAATTTGGTTAAAATTTCATTGAAGTGCAAAATTATCATTATTTTCATCAAGACAAAAAACTCTTATATAGATCTATCAAATCTGTTAATTCTCTATAATACCACTAACAATCCTAAAGAAAAAACAAATTCAACACCTTATTAAAACATGAATTCACTTACTCTAACATTTGTTTACACAGATATACTAAACAATATAATTCTATAAAACACTAGTAAATACACACAAACAATAGTATACTTGAAATTCAAAATATCGTATATAGTAGGCATTTTTTTTTTTATTAAAATTTAATAACCTTTTATTAAATGGTTATTCTGATAAATAAAGAAAATTATCAAAAATACAACTAGCATTTATCTGAATTACAAGAAAAAAACATAGGTATGGGCCATATGGACCAAGATACAACCCATCAGCTGATCTCTCTGGGTCAGGTAAATGACCTCGACCTACTTGCCCTACACAAAATTATACAATACAAAATACATAATATATGCTCATAATTCTTATACGCTAACATAATAACAATAATGACACAATCAAACAATATAAAACACCATATACACCTTATCTACCGGAATCATCTTTTCAAAATCAGTAACGTCATATATAAAACATAACACAGAGTATAATACGTGTAAGTAAATTCGTATCAGTCGTCTACAGTAACCACTTCTCAAGTCAAAAACCAAATTGACTGGTCAGCGTCATGAGTTACAAAACAAATTTTTTACATTCGTTACTCCCCTGAGTAACCTCCCAACCACACACACTATTGTACCCACCACTGAACTGTGGCGTTCAGCTGCTTCCACAAGGACGGCATTGGTGGAGGAATTTTGGCATCTCCGTGTCCTTGCTTCGGCCTTACATTTTTTTTTTTAAATTAATTAGATATCATAATATCTATTGTTTCATA
This sequence comes from Magicicada septendecula, assembly GCA_034769895.1. Lineage (NCBI taxonomy): Eukaryota > Metazoa > Arthropoda > Insecta > Hemiptera > Cicadidae > Magicicada > Magicicada septendecula. The sequence continues at coordinate 364,218,399 of CM068374.1, read as the reverse complement.
TTTACGCCCTTAAAACGGGTCTACCACCTGGTTAACTGTTCCCACGCGAACAGAGTGGCAGCCGCTGTTCCATAGTTCCGGAGATTTCCCCTAAAGTCACCCCCCTTTAATTTCAAATTTATACCAATTTCCAGCACAGCTATGGTCAGTTTTACAATTTCTGCCCATAGCTGGCCGTCGTCCAAAACCACGATTAGTGCTGGTAAGGCAGTAATCGCCCGAAAAGGCGGGGAAATCAACTTTAAATTCAGGCATGCTTAACTTCATTTTATAATACGCTGCACGGCAACAAATCAACATACAGTATAATATAAAATTACATAAAAGTTGTGCAGTGTATTTTACGCCAGTTTGGCCTCCGATGGAGGTAACACTCTCTGTCACTCCCCAACACTTACTGCTATCTACAGTGGCACATGCCACCACTGCGACAGCCTACTTATAGCTAAACTTAATGTCCTTCTACAGTTGCAGTCTCTACATTCCATAATTATATCACTTCTATTAACACCACACGACCCCCCAAAATTACCCATTATCCTTGTATGGTAACATAATAAACAAATAGACTTTAACCTTGAACATTAGCATTGCTACATTCACATTAAACAAACAATTCACTTTTAGATAATTTATATAGAAAATTATAAACATTATAACTTGAATTTTTTTTTTATTAACTCTTTTATATATCATCATTTAATTATTTATCACTTACTACAATTAGATTCCTCAAAATCTCAAATTTATTAATTAACATTTATTTTATCTCATATTTCAGTTATGATTACAATTTAATTATGGTTTCTATTTAGTACAACTATCTCAAATTAGTTTCATCATTGAGTTTAAAATCTTTTCAACACCTGTAAACATTTTACTCTATTTAACTTGTATTATAAAATTTATACTCACAGTACATCATTCAAAACATATGATTCCAAAACAATACATCTCCATTACCTTCTGAAACAATAACGATAATATGATTCCACAACTAAATACATCTTACATTTATTCATTTATTAATTGTTATCAAATTTAAATCTCATAAAATAATTTAAATTCATTATCAAAATTCAATTATATAACATTGTAAATCAATCAAAAATATTTAAACATCTCAACTTATTTTAATTAAATCAATTATTCAAGAACACAACATATTTGAATTATTATCAAAACAATTACAATTCATTAATTACTTTCATAATTATTCTTGTTATTTATTCAGTCTGCTCAAAATATTATTATTATTATTATTATTAAATTGATTTCTAATACCTACACACATTGTTTACATTACATACTTGTTACAATACAAACACAATTAATTTCACTAACATTTATTTACAAATCTTCATCATTAATTGTTCAATTTTACCACACTTCATTTCCAAATTCAGCAAGGTCATAACCATACATTAAAATATTTAATATATTTAAAATGTCCATTTATTGATTTCTTATCTAACCGCCATCGTTGTATAATAGTCTTACCTTTTTATAACACTTCTCATTCTTACTCACACTCAATTTATTATTATTATTATAAATATTATAACAACCCTTATTAACTTAATATTTGACATCATTATAACCTATTGATTCATAAAACCGGTCTACATTTGTGATTTCCATTCCGTCTCCGTAAGTATTTTTGTTCAACATACAGCAATTTATTTTCTCATCATATTCATTTACTATACTCATTAAAACATCAGGTAAGTTATTATTATTTATACAGGTATCATCAGAATAATTATCAATCTCTATTTTACAAGGTAAGTATTTTATATCATTTATCTTCACCACTTCTAACCTCTTTATTAATTCGTTATAACCTCTACTAATCTTAAATAACTTTACCTTCTTGTCAACATATCTTTCATCATAACACCAATGCATACTTTTGCTATCATTCCGTACAGAGGGTATTCAATCATAAAAACGCCTACTAAAAATTAAAAAATTACATAGAAACACATCGCTTTCCTGTAAGGGACTCTTGCCCTTCAAAAACATTTGTAACCAGCTTGGTTTACCATAAAACTGGGGAAAATTTACCCTCTGCCCTATATTCACAAAATCATTCTCTTCATACTCTCTCTCTAACTTACGAATACTGACCTCTCCTCTCTCGCTCTCTCTCACTGTTTCTATATTATTATGATCGCTAACTATTTTCACGGTATTATTTTTATATATCTCGTTTTCAACTATCTTACTACTATCGGTTGTTAATTCATTTTCGTAATTATTTGTTATTTTATTATTACCCTGGTCGTCTGTCATTTCGTTACAATCACCCGTAAATGTGTCATTTTCTACCTCCTCTTCCAGCATTCTACTTTCGTTTATTTCGTCTTGAATTTTATTTATATTTATAATTATCTCACCTCTCATGCCCGCAATAGTTTTATTCATACTTTCTAACTTATTGTCTATCTCTCTTAATTTTTTGTCTTGTTTGGTTATTTCCGTTTTCAGTTCTATGTTACTAGCATTTATTTCCGACTTAATTTCAATTTTAAATTCATTTAAACTCGCGTTTAGATTATTATTTTCTGATTTGACTTCCGTTATAAATTCGTTCAAATTCGTGTTTTGTTGATCAAATTTACTATTCATCATTTCCATAAATAATGCTAATTGACTAAGTACGTCTACATTCTCGAGTCTGCTGCTCTTAGCGTGTACCGTCTCAATTGTTATTTCGTCTGTCGTATTGTCTGTGTCGTCTACGTGCTCGTCAATATTTGTCGATATCAAACTGTCTTGTGTCACATTTAAATTTAATTTCACTTCTCCCTCTTCACACAAAGTTGCATTCTTATTTCCCTCTGCCATTTTCGACCAGTTTGTAAACTAATTTAATTTACTAATTTACTAAGTCACTGTTAAACGGGCGCATTTAAAACATTACTTGTTTTGTGGGTTATTAAAATGAACTTTGTCCCTGTTTACGGGCGTCATTTAAAACATTACGAGTTAAAAAATTATTAATATTGAAATATTGATTTTTGTTGTATTACCTACCTTTCGTAAAACTTCTGAGGTCTCGTCTCGTGTACTCATTAGCAGAGAGAAATAGGTAAACGCAATAACCAATACATCTTGATATGTGAAATTAACCCTGTTTTATTATATCTACTTCAACATCTAAATAGTATCAAACAATTTATTTTACGTATCACTGTAATACTCATTGTATATGGTTGACTTTACCTACGTTATACAGGAAACCAAATTTGTTACACCATTTAACACTAATGCTCATACCCTAACCAAATTAACAAAAGTTACTAAACTAATACGGCCGCCCAGCCTGCTCACACGCAACATTCATTCCATTTTAAAATCCCATTTTGTTTTAATTAATTGAATTGAACATTTTTAAAAGATGAAATTATTTGGATTGAGGTGGATTACCCAACCGGCGTCACGCCTCTCGTTGCAATGTGCCGCGTGTTTTTTGATGTCCGAAAGTTTTCTTTAGTTCATATTTTTTCTTTGTACCGTTTACGTCACTGACTCTATTTCGCTATATTAGTTCATTTTTAACTTCTGGTTAATACTTTTTTACAATAGAAATTCAAAATTGTTGTCAACACATTTTTAACTTCGTTCCCGGCCGGGGTAACGATTCAATTCAAATGGGGAGAGCGCTACCAACATTTCTCCCACCACCTGGGTTGCTGAATAGGAAAACCAATGCCTCCTGCTGTTAAACTGTTAGTCATTGTATCTGAGGTACGGGTTATTCATAGGTTTTCTATGTCGACGAAATTGTGAGGCCTTTGGTTACGTCACTCAGTCGGGCGGAGTTTCGCTTTCACTTCCGACTGCTCCGAGCACATGGCTAAAGAAAAGCTGGGTTTAGCCATCTTTTGTTGAAGCGTCCCTTCGGACCAACGTGCGTCTTTACGCGCACCTGTTTGCGTCGTGCGTCTGAGAGTGTCACTCAGCACTGAAGTTCTTAGAATTGTACTGATTCCAATCGCACCTTACATTCCAACGCTACGACACACCAATGTTCCTTTGTTTGACAACTTTTACTTAACATGTGACTGGCCACACAGACGAAGAACAAAATTTTAATTTTTAATAAAATAAAAACCCTCTCCCTTTAGCCCCATTACAATACCCCCCCCAATGAGAGATCTTCTGCCAAAACAGAAGAAATCTTATTGCTAAACCCCTAAGAGGATCGGTGAGGATATGGTGCCAACAACCCCCCATTAGTTCTTACACATCATGGGTAAACGACCCCCCTAGCTCGGCGACTATGGCTGCACCTGAACGAGATTACTGGACTTCTCTATTCGAGATCCCAACACCTTAAAATCGAACAGACACGCACCATAGCGCACCTAACCTTCTAACATGCTACCCCCCAAAATCCAAACCCTTGGCCTGATACCATGCCAGATCCTCAACCGATATATTCCCCCTTACATGCACACTGGGCTGCCTTTAGCAAGTACTGGGCGCGTCTCACACTCATAATTACTTTCTAAATAAACTCATCATTTACATATTTTAAGATCCTTTTTCAAATTAAAATATAGCAAATACATTAAATTCCAATATTTAAATTTGGTTAAAATTTCATTGAAGTGCAAAATTATCATTATTTTCATCAAGACAAAAAACTCTTATATAGATCTATCAAATCTGTTAATTCTCTATAATACCACTAACAATCCTAAAGAAAAAACAAATTCAACACCTTATTAAAACATGAATTCACTTACTCTAACATTTGTTTACACAGATATACTAAACAATATAATTCTATAAAACACTAGTAAATACACACAAACAATAGTATACTTGAAATTCAAAATATCGTATATGGTAGGCATTTTTTTTTTTTATTAAAATTTAATAACCTTTTATTAAATGGTTATTCTGATAAATAAAGAAAATTATCAAAAATACAACTAGCATTTATCTGAATTACAAGAAAAAAACATAGGTATTGGCCATATGGACCAAGATACAACCCATCAGCTGATCTCTCTGGGTCAGGTAAATGACCTCGACCTACTTGCCCTACACAAAATTATACAATACAAAATACATAATATATGCTCATAATTCTTATACGCTAACATAATAACAATAATGACACAATCAAACAATATAAAACACCATATACACCTTATCTACCGGAATCATCTTTTCAAAATCAGTAACGTCATATATAAAACATAACACAGAGTATAATACGTGTAAGTAAATTCGTATCAGTCGTCTACAGTAACCACTTCTCAAGTCAAAAACCAAATTGACTGGTCAGCGTCATGAGTTACAAAACAAATTTTTTACATTCGTTACTCCCCTGAGTAACCTCCCAACCACACACACTATTGTACCCACCACTGAACTGTGGCGTTCAGCTGCTTCCACAAGGACGGCATTGGTGGAGGAATTTTGGCATCTCCGTGTCCTTGCTTCGGCCTTACATTTTTTTTTTTAAATTAATTAGATATCATAATATCTATTGTTTCATATTTACGCCCTTAAAACGGGTCTACCACCTGGTTAACTGTTCCCACGCGAACAGAGTGGCAGCCGCTGTTCCATAGTTCCGGAGATTTCCCCTAAAGTCACCCCCCTTTAATTTCAAATTTATACCAATTTCCAGCACAGCTATGGTCAGTTTTACAATTTCTGCCCATAGCTGGCCGTCGTCCAAAACCACGATTAGTGCTGGTAAGGCAGTAATCGCCCGAAAAGGCGGGGAAATCAACTTTAAATTCAGGCATGCTTAACTTCATTTTATAATACGCTGCACGGCAACAAATCAACATACAGTATAATATAAAATTACATAAAAGTTGTGCAGTGTATTTTACGCCAGTTTGGCCTCCGATGGAGGTAACACTCTCTGTCACTCCCCAACACTTACTGCTATCTACAGTGGCACATGCCACCACTGCGACAGCCTACTTATAGCTAAACTTAATGTCCTTCTACAGTTGCAGTCTCTACATTCCATAATTATATCACTTCTATTAACACCACACGACCCCCCAAAATTACCCATTATCCTTGTATGGTAACATAATAAACAAATAGACTTTAACCTTGAACATTAGCATTGCTACATTCACATTAAACAAACAATTCACTTTTAGATAATTTATATAGAAAATTATAAACATTATAACTTGAATTTTTTTTTTATTAACTCTTTTATATATCATCATTTAATTATTTATCACTTACTACAATTAGATTCCTCAAAATCTCAAATTTATTAATTAACATTTATTTTATCTCATATTTCAGTTATGATTACAATTTAATTATGGTTTCTATTTAGTACAACTATCTCAAATTAGTTTCATCATTGAGTTTAAAATCTTTTCAACACCTGTAAACATTTTACTCTATTTAACTTGTATTATAAAATTTATACTCACAGTACATCATTCAAAACATATGATTCCAAAACAATACATCTCCATTACCTTCTGAAACAATAACGATAATATGATTCCACAACTAAATACATCTTACATTTATTCATTTATTAATTGTTATCAAATTTAAATCTCATAAAATAATTTAAATTCATTATCAAAATTCAATTATATAACATTGTAAATCAATCAAAAATATTTAAACATCTCAACTTATTTTAATTAAATCAATTATTCAAGAACACAACATATTTGAATTATTATCAAAACAATTACAATTCATTAATTACTTTCATAATTATTCTTGTTATTTATTCAGTCTGCTCAAAATATTATTATTATTATTATTAAATTGATTTCTAATACCTACACACATTGTTTACATTACATACTTGTTACAATACAAACACAATTAATTTCACTAACATTTATTTACAAATCTTCATCATTAATTGTTCAATTTTACCACACTTCATTTCCAAATTCAGCAAGGTCATAACCATACATTAAAATATTTAATATATTTAAAATGTCCATTTATTGATTTCTTATCTAACCGCCATCGTTGTATAATAGTCTTACCTTTTTATAACACTTCTCATTCTTACTCACACTCAATTTATTATTATTATTATAAATATTATAACAACCCTTATTAACTTAATATTTGACATCATTATAACCTATTGATTCATAAAACCGGTCTACATTTGTGATTTCCATTCCGTCTCCGTAAGTATTTTTGTTCAACATACAGCAATTTATTTTCTCATCATATTCATTTACTATACTCATTAAAACATCAGGTAAGTTATTATTATTTATACAGGTATCATCAGAATAATTATCAATCTCTATTTTACAAGGTAAGTATTTTATATCATTTATCTTCACCACTTCTAACCTCTTTATTAATTCGTTATAACCTCTACTAATCTTAAATAACTTTACCTTCTTGTCAACATATCTTTCATCATAACACCAATGCATACTTTTGCTATCATTCCGTACAGAGGGTATTCAATCATAAAAACGCCTACTAAAAATTAAAAAATTACATAGAAACACATCGCTTTCCTGCAAGGGACTCTTGCCCTTCAAAGACATTTGTAACCAGCTTGGTTTACCATAAAACTGGGGAAAATTTACCCTCTGCCCTATATTCACAAAATCATTCTCTTCATACTCTCTCTCTAACTTACGAATACTGACCTCTCCTCTCTCGCTCTCTCTCACTGTTTCTATATTATTATGATCGCTAACTATTTTCACGGTATTATTTTTATATATCTCGTTTTCAACTATCTTACTACTATCGGTTGTTAATTCATTTTCGTAATTATTTGTTATTTTATTATTACCCTGGTCGTCTGTCATTTCGTTACAATCACCCGTAAATGTGTCATTTTCTACCTCCTCTTCCAGCATTCTACTTTCGTTTATTTCGTCTTGAATTTTATTTATATTTATAATTATCTCACCTCTCATGCCCGCAATAGTTTTATTCATACTTTCTAACTTATTGTCTATCTCTCTTAATTTTTTGTCTTGTTTGGTTATTTCCGTTTTCAGTTCTATGTTACTAGCATTTATTTCCGACTTAATTTCAATTTTAAATTCATTTAAACTCGCGTTTAGATTATTATTTTCTGATTTGACTTCCGTTATAAATTCGTTCAAATTCGTGTTTTGTTGATCAAATTTACTATTCATCATTTCCATAAATAATGCTAATTGACTAAGTACGTCTACATTCTCGAGTCTGCTGCTCTTAGCGTGTACCGTCTCAATTGTTATTTCGTCTGTCGTATTGTCTGTGTCGTCTACGTGCTCGTCAATATTTGTCGATATCAAACTGTCTTGTGTCACATTTAAATTTAATTTCACTTCTCCCTCTTCACACAAAGTTGCATTCTTATTTCCCTCTGCCATTTTCGACCAGTTTGTAAACTAATTTAATTTACTAATTTACTAAGTCACTGTTAAACGGGCGCATTTAAAACATTACTTGTTTTGTGGGTTATTAAAATGAACTTTGTCCCTGTTTACGGGCGTCATTTAAAACATTACGAGTTAAAAAATTATTAATATTGAAATATTGATTTTTGTTGTATTACCTACCTTTCGTAAAACTTCCGAGGTCTCGTCTCGTGTACTCATTAGCAGAGAGAAATAGGTAAACGCAATAACCAATACATCTTGATATGTGAAATTAACCCTGTTTTATTATATCTACTTCTCAACATCTAAATAGTATCAAACAATTTATTTTACGTATCACTGTAATACTCATTGTATATGGTTGACTTTACCTACGTTATACAGGAAACCAAATTTGTTACACCATTTAACACTAATGCTCATACCCTAACCAAATTAACAAAAGTTACTAAACTAATACGGCCGCCCAGCCTGCTCACACGCAACATTCATTCCATTTTAAAATCCCATTTTGTTTTAATTAATTGAATTGAACATTTTTAAAAGATGAAATTATTTGGATTGAGGTGGATTACCCAACCGGCGTCACGCCTCTCGTTGCAATGTGCCGCGTGTTTTTTGATGTCCGAAAGTTTTCTTTAGTTCATATTTTTTCTTTGTACCGTTTACGTCACTGACTCTATTTCGCTATATTAGTTCATTTTTAACTTCTGGTTAATACTTTTTTACAATAGAAATTCAAAATTGTTGTCAACACATTTTTAACTTCGTTCCCGGCCGGGGTAACGATTCAATTCAAATGGGGAGAGCGCTACCAACATTTCTCCCACCACCTGGGTTGCTGAATAGGAAAACCAATGCCTCCTGCTGTTAAACTGTTAGTCATTGTATCTGAGGTACGGGTTATTCATAGGTTTTCTATGTCGACGAAATTGTGAGGCCTTTGGTTACGTCACTCAGTCGGGCGGAGTTTCGCTTTCACTTCCGACTGCTCCGAGCACATGGCTAAAGAAAAGCTGGGTTTAGCCATCTTTTGTTGAAGCGTCCCTTCGGACCAACGTGCGTCTTTACGCGCACCTGTTTGCGTCGTGCGTCTGAGAGTGTCACTCAGCACTGAAGTTCTTAGAATTGTACTGATTCCAATCGCACCTTACATTCCAACGCTACGACACACCAATGTTCCTTTGTTTGACAACTTTTACTTAACATGTGACTGGCCACACAGACGAAGAACAAAATTTTAATTTTTAATAAAATAAAAACCCTCTCCCTTTAGCCCCATTACAATACCCCCCCCAATGAGAGATCTTCTGCCAAAACAGAAGAAATCTTATTGCTAAACCCCTAAGAGGATCGGTGAGGATATGGTGCCAACAACCCCCCATTAGTTCTTACACATCATGGGTAAACGACCCCCCTAGCTCGGCGACTATGGCTGCACCTGAACGAGATTACTGGACTTCTCTATTCGAGATCCCAACACCTTAAAATCGAACAGACACGCACCATAGCGCACCTAACCTTCTAACATGCTACCCCCCAAAATCCAAACCCTTGGCCTGATACCATGCCAGATCCTCAACCGATATATTCCCCCTTACATGCACACTGGGCTGCCTTTAGCAAGTACTGGGCGCGTCTCACACTCATAATTACTTTCTAAATAAACTCATCATTTACATATTTTAAGATCCTTTTTCAAATTAAAATATAGCAAATACATTAAATTCCAATATTTAAATTTGGTTAAAATTTCATTGAAGTGCAAAATTATCATTATTTTCATCAAGACAAAAAACTCTTATATAGATCTATCAAATCTGTTAATTCTCTATAATACCACTAACAATCCTAAAGAAAAAACAAATTCAACACCTTATTAAAACATGAATTCACTTACTCTAACATTTGTTTACACAGATATACTAAACAATATAATTCTATAAAACACTAGTAAATACACACAAACAATAGTATACTTGAAATTCAAAATATCGTATATGGTAGGCATTTTTTTTTTTTATTAAAATTTAATAACCTTTTATTAAATGGTTATTCTGATAAATAAAGAAAATTATCAAAAATACAACTAGCATTTATCTGAATTACAAGAAAAAAACATAGGTATGGGCCATATGGACCAAGATACAACCCATCAGCTGATCTCTCTGGGTCAGGTAAATGACCTCGACCTACTTGCCCTACACAAAATTATACAATACAAAATACATAATATATGCTCATAATTCTTATACGCTAACATAATAACAATAATGACACAATCAAACAATATAAAACACCATATACACCTTATCTACCGGAATCATCTTTTCAAAATCAGTAACGTCATATATAAAACATAACACAGAGTATAATACGTGTAAGTAAATTCGTATCAGTCGTCTACAGTAACCACTTCTCAAGTCAAAAACCAAATTGACTGGTCAGCGTCATGAGTTACAAAACAAATTTTTTACATTCGTTACTCCCCTGAGTAACCTCCCAACCACACACACTATTGTACCCACCACTGAACTGTGGCGTTCAGCTGCTTCCACAAGGACGGCATTGGTGGAGGAATTTTGGCATCTCCGTGTCCTTGCTTCGGCCTTACATTTTTTTTTTTAAATTAATTAGATATCATAATATCTATTGTTTCATATTTACGCCCTTAAAACGGGTCTACCACCTGGTTAACTGTTCCCACGCGAACAGAGTGGCAGCCGCTGTTCCATAGTTCCGGAGATTTCCCCTAAAGTCACCCCCCTTTAATTTCAAATTTATACCAATTTCCAGCACAGCTATGGTCAGTTTTACAATTTCTGCCCATAGCTGGCCGTCGTCCAAAACCACGATTAGTGCTGGTAAGGCAGTAATCGCCCGAAAAGGCGGGGAAATCAACTTTAAATTCAGGCATGCTTAACTTCATTTTATAATACGCTGCACGGCAACAAATCAACATACAGTATAATATAAAATTATATAAAAGTTGTGCAGTGTATTTTACGCCAGTTTGGCCTCCGATGGAGGTAACACTCTCTGTCACTCCCCAACACTTACTGCTATCTACAGTGGCACATGCCACCACTGCGACAGCCTACTTATAGCTAAACTTAATGTCCTTCTACAGTTGCAGTCTCTACATTCCATAATTATATCACTTCTATTAACACCACACGACCCCCCAAAATTACCCATTATCCTTGTATGGTAACATAATAAACAAATAGACTTTAACCTTGAACATTAGCATTGCTACATTCACATTAAACAAACAATTCACTTTTAGATAATTTAAATAGAAAATTATAAACATTATAACTTGAATTTTTTTTTATTAACTCTTTTATATATCATCATTTAATTATTTATCACTTACTACAATTAGATTCCTCAAAATCTCAAATTTATTAATTAACATTTATTTTATCTCATATTTCAGTTATGATTACAATTTAATTATGGTTTCTATTTAGTACAACTATCTCAAATTAGTTTCATCATTGAGTTTAAAATCTTTTCAACACCTGTAAACATTTTACTCTATTTAACTTGTATTATAAAATTTATACTCACAGTACATCATTCAAAACATATGATTCCAAAACAATGCATCTCCATTACCTTCTGAAACAATAACGATAATATGATTCCACAACTAAATACATCTTACATTTATTCATTTATTAATTGTTATCAAATTTAAATCTCATAAAACAATTTAAATTCATTATCAAAATTCAATTATATAACATTGTAAATCAATCAAAAATATTTAAACAATTCAACTTATTTTAATTAAATCAATTATTCAAGAACACAACATATTTCAATTATTATCAAAACAATTACAATTCATTAATTACTTTCATAATTATTCTTGTTATTTATTCAGTCTGCTCAAAATATTATTATTAAATTGATTTCTAATACCTACACACATTGTTTACATTACATACTTGTTACAATACAAACACAATTAATTTCACTAACATTTATTTACAAATCTTCATCATTAATTGTTCAATTTTACCACACTTCATTTCCAAATTCAGCAAGGTCATAACCATACATTAAAATATTTAATATATTTAAAATGTCCATTTATTGATTTCTTATCTAACCGCCATCGTTGTATAATAGTCTTACCTTTTTATAACACTTCTCATTCTTACTCACACTCAATTTATTATTATTATTATAAATATTATAACAACCCTTATTAACTTAATATTTGACATCATTATAACCTAATGATTCATAAAACCGGTCTACATTTGTGATTTCCATTCCGTCTCCGTAAGTATTTTTGTTCAACATACAGCAATTTATTTTCTCATCATATTCATTTACTATACTCATTAAAACATCAGGTAAGTTATTATTTTTATACAGGTATCATCAGAATAATTATCAATCTCTATTTTACAAGGTAAGTATTTTATATCATTTATCTTCACCACTTCTAACCTCTTTATTAATTCGTTATAACCTCTACTAATCTTAAATAACTTTACCTTCTTGTCAACATATCTTTCATCATAACACCAATGCATACTTTTGCTATCATTCCGTACAGAGGGTATTCAATCATAAAAACGCCTACTAAAAATTAAAAAATTACTTAGAAACACATCGCTTTCCTGTAAGGGACTCTTGCCCTTCAAAGACATTTGTAACCAGCTTGGTTTACCATAAAACTGGGGAAAATTTACCCTCTGCCCTATATTCACAAAATCATTCTCTTCATACTCTCTCTCTAACTTACGAATACTGACCTCTCCTCTCTCGCTCTCTCTCACTGTTTCTATATTATTATGATCGCTAACTATTTTCACGGTATTATTTTTATATATCTCGTTTTCAACTATCTTACTACTATCGGTTGTTAATTCATTTTCGTAATTATTTGTTATTTTATTATTACCCTGGTCGTCTGTCATTTCGTTACAATCACCCGTAAATGTGTCATTTTCTACCTCCTCTTCCAGCATTCTACTTTCGTTTATTTCGTCTTGAATTTTATTTATATTTATAATTATCTCACCTCTCATGCCCGCAATAGTTTTATTCATACTTTCTAACTTATTGTCTATCTCTCTTAATTTTTTGTCTTGTTTGGTTATTTCCGTTTTCAGTTCTATGTTACTAGCATTTATTTCCGACTTAATTTCAATTTTAAATTCATTTAAACTCGCGTTTAGATTATTATTTTCTGATTTGACTTCCGTTATAAATTCGTTCAAATTCGTGTTTTGTTGATCAAATTTACTATTCATCATTTCCATAAATAATGCTAATTGACTAAGTACGTCTACATTCTCGAGTCTGCTGCTCTTAGCGTGTACCGTCTCAATTGTTATTTCGTCTGTCGTATTGTCTGTGTCGTCTACGTGCTCGTCAATATTTGTCGATATCAAACTGTCTTGTGTCACATTTAAATTTAATTTCACTTCTCCCTCTTCACACAAAGTTGCATTCTTATTTCCCTCTGCCATTTTCGACCAGTTTGTAAACTAATTTAATTTATTAATTTACTAAGTCACTGTTAAACGGGCGCATTTAAAACATTACTTGTTTAGTGGGTTATTAAAATGAACTTTGTCCCTGTTTACGGGCGTCATTTAAAACATTACGAGTTAAAAAATTATTAATATTGAAATATTGATTTTTGTTGTATTACCTACCTTTCGTAAAACTTCCGAGGTCTCGTCTCGTGTACTCATTAGCAGAGAGAAATAGGTAAACGCAATAACCAATACATCTTGATATGTGAAATTAACCCTGTTTTATTATATCTACTTCAACATCTAAATAGTATCAAACAATTTATTTTACGTATCACTGTAATACTCATTGTATATGGTTGACTTTACCTACGTTATACAGGAAACCAAATTTGTTACACCATTTAACACTAATGCTCATACCCTAACCAAATTAACAAAAGTTACTAAACTAATACGGCCGCCCAGCCTGCTCACACGCAACATTCATTCCATTTTAAAATCCCATTTTGTTTTAATTAATTGAATTGAACATTTTTAAAAGATGAAATTATTTGGATTGAGGTGGATTACCCAACCGGCGTCACGCCTCTCGTTGCAATGTGCCGCGTGTTTTTTGATGTCCGAAAGTTTTCTTTAGTTCATATTTTTTCTTTGTCCCGTTTACGTCACTAACTCTATTTCGCTATATTAGTTCATTTTTAACTTCTGGTTAATACTTTTTTACAATAGAAATTCAAAATTGTTGTCCACACATTTTTAACTTCGTTCCCGGCCGGGGTAACGATTCAATTCAAATGGGGAGAGCGCTACCAACATTTCTCCCACCACCTGGGTTGCTGAATAGGAAAACCAATGCCTCCTGCTGTTAAACTGTTAGTCATTGTATCTGAGGTACGGGTTATTCATAGGTTTTCTATGTCGACGAAATTGTGAGGCCTTTGGTTACGTCACTCAGTCGGGCGGAGTTTCGCTTTCACTTCCGACTGCTCCGAGCACATGGCTAAAGAAAAGCTGGGTTTAGCCATCTTTTGTTGAAGCGTCCCTTCGGACCAACGTGCGTCTTTACGCGCACCTGTTTGCGTCGTGCGTCTGAGAGTGTCACTCAGCACTGAAGTTCTTAGAATTGTACTGATTCCAATCGCACCTTACATTCCAACGCTACGACACACCAATGTTTCCTTTGTTTGACAACTTTTACTTAACATGTGACTGGCCACACAGATGAAGAACAAAATTTTAATTTTTAATAAAATAAAAACCCTCTCCCTTTAGCCCCATTACAATACCCCCCCCCCAATGAGAGATCTTCTGCCGAAACAGAAGAAATCTTATTGCTAAACCCCTAAGAGGATCGGTGAGGATATGGTGCCAACAACCCCCCATTAGTTCTTACACATCATGGGTAAACTACCCCCCTAGCTCGGCGACTATGGCTGCACCTGAACGAGATTACTGGACTTCTCTATTCGAGATCCCAACACCATAAAATCGAACAGACACCCACCATAGCGCACCTAACCTTCTAACATGCTACCCCCCAAAATCCAAACCCTTGGCCTGATACCATGCCAGATCCTCAACCGATATATTCCCCCTTACATGCACACTGGGCTGCCTTTAGCAAGTACTGGATGCGTCTCACACTCATAATTACTTTCTAAATAAACTCATCATTTACATATTTTAAGATCCTTTTTCAAATTAAAATATAGCAAATACATTAAATTCCAATATTTAAATTTGGTTAAAATTTCATTGAAGTGCAAAATTATCATTATTTTCATCAAGACAAAAAACTCTTATATAGATCTATCAAATCTGTTAATTCTCTATAATACCACTAACAATCCTAAAGAAAAAAACAAATTCAACACCTTATTAAAACATGAATTCACTTACTCTAACATTTGTTTACACAGATATACTAAACAATATAATTCTATAAAACACTAGTAAATACACACAAACAATAGTATACTTGAAATTCAAAATATCCTATATGGCAGGCATTTTTTTTTTTTATTAAAATTTAATAACTTTTTATTAAATGGTTATTCTGATAAATAAAGAAAATTATCAAAAATACAACTAGCATTTATCTGGATTACAAGAAAAAAACATAGGTATGGGCCATATGGACCAAGATACAACCCACCAGCTGATCTCTCTGGGTCAGGTAAATGACCTCGACCTACTTGCCCTACACAAAATTATACAATACAAAATACATAATATATGCTCATAATTCTTATACGCTAACATAATAACAATAATGACACAATCAAACAATATAAAACACCATATACACCTTATATACTGGAATCATCTTTTCAAAATCAGTAACGTCATATATAAAACATAACACAGAGTATAATACGTGTAAGTAAATTCGTAACAGTCGTCTACAGTAACCACTTCTCAAGTCAAAAACCAAATTGACTGGTCAGCGTCATGAGTTACAAAACAAATTTTTTACATTCGTTACTCCCCTGAGTAACCTCCCGACCACACACACTATTGTACCCCCCACTGAACTGTGGCATTCAGCTGCTGCCACAAGGACGGCATTGGTGGAGGAATTTTGGCATCTCCGTGTCCTTGCTTCGGCCTTACATTTTTTTTTTTAAATTAATTAGATATCATAATATCTATTGTTTCATATTTACGCCCTTAAAACGGGTCTACCACCTGGTTAACTGTTCCCACGTGAACAGAGTGGCAGCCGCTGTTCCATAGTTCCGGGGATTTCCCCTAAAGTCACCCCCCTTTAATTTCAAAGTTATACCAATTTCAAGCACAGCTATGGTCAGTTTTACAATTTCTGCCCATAGCTGGCCGTCGTCCAAAACCACGATTAGTGCTGGTAAGGCAGTAATCGCCCGAAAAGGCGGGGAAATCAACTTTAAATTCAGGCATGCTTAACTTCATTTTATAATACGCTGCACGGCAACAAATCAACATACAGTATAATATAAAATTATATAAAAGTTGTGCAGTGTATTTTACGCCAGTTTGGCCTCCGATGGAGGTAACACTCTCTGTCACTCCCCAACACTTACTGCTATCTACAGTGGCACATGCCACCACTGCGACAGCCTACTTATAGCTAAACTTAATGTCCTTCTACAGTTGCAGTCTCTACATTCCATAATTATATCACTTCTATTAACACCACACGACCCCCCAAAATTACCCATTATCCTTGTATGGTAACATAATAAACAAATAGACTTTAACCTTGAACATTAGCATTGCTACATTCACATTAAACAAACAATTCACTTTTAGATAATTTATATAGAAAATTATAAACATTATAACTTGAATTTTTTTTTATTAACTCTTTTATATATCATCATTTAATTATTTATCACTTACTACAATTAGATTCCTCAAAATCTCAAATTTATTAATTAACATTTATTTTATCTCATATTTCAGTTATGATTACAATTTAATTATGGTTTCTAATTAGTACAACTATCTCAAATTAGTTTCATCATTGAGTTTAAAATCTTTTCAACACCTGTAAACATTTTACTCTATTTAACTTGTATTATAAAATTTATACTCACAGTACATCATTCAAAACATGATTCCAAAACAATACATCTCCATTACCTTCTGAAACAATAACGATAATATGATTCCACAACTAAATACATCTTACATTTATTCATTTATTAATTGTTATCAAATTTAAATCTCATAAAATAATTTAAATTCATTATCAAAATTCAATTATATAACATTGTAAATCAATCAAAAATATTTAAACATCTCAACTTATTTTAATTAAATCAATTATTCAAGAACACAACATATTTCAATTATTATCAAAACAATTACAATTCATTAATTACTTTCATAATTATTCTTGTTATTTATTCAGTCTGCTCAAAATATTATTATTATTATTATTAAATTGATTTCTAATACCTACACACATTGTTTACATTACATACTTGTTACAATACAAACACAATTAATTTCACTAACATTTATTTACAAATCTTCATCATTAATTGTTCAATTTTACCACACTTCATTTCCAAATTCAGCAAGGTCATAACCATACATTAAAATATTTAATATATTTAAAATGTCCATTTATTGATTTCTTATCTAACCGCCATCGTTGTATAATAGTCTTACCTTTTTAGAACACTTCTCATTCTTACTCACACTCAATTTATTATTATTATTATAAATATTATAACAACCCTTATTAACTTAATATTTGACATCATTATAACCTATTGATTCATAAAACTGGTCTACATTTGTGATTTCCATTCCGTCTCCGTAAGTATTTTTGTTCAACATACAGCAATTTATTTTCTCATCATATTCATTTACTATACTCATTAAAACATCAGGTAAGTTATTATTATTTATACAGGTATCATCAGAATAATTATCAATCTCTATTTTACAAGGTA
The DNA here is from genome assembly GCA_034769895.1 of Magicicada septendecula. Taxonomy (NCBI): domain Eukaryota; kingdom Metazoa; phylum Arthropoda; class Insecta; order Hemiptera; family Cicadidae; genus Magicicada; species Magicicada septendecula. Next base: position 364,200,072 of record CM068374.1, on the reverse strand, counting down.
AGTATTTTATATCATTTATCTTCACCACTTCTAACCTCTTTATTAATTCGTTATAACCTCTACTAATCTTAAATAACTTTACCTTCTTGTCAACATATCTTTCATCATAACACCAATGCATACTTTTGCTATCATTCCGTACAGAGGGTATTCAATCATAAAAACGCCTACTAAAAATTAAAAAATTACTTAGAAACACATCGCTTTCCTGCAAGGGACTCTTGCCCTTCAAAGACATTTGTAACCAGCTTGGTTTACCATAAAACTGGGGAAAATTTACCCTCTGCCCTATATTCACAAAATCATTCTCTTCATACTCTCTCTCTAACTTACGAATACTGACCTCTCCTCTCTCGCTCTCTCTCACTGTTTCTATATTATTATGATCGCTAACTATTTTCACGGTATTATTTTTATATATCTCGTTTTCAACTATCTTACTACTATCGGTTGTTAATTCATTTTCGTAATTATTTGTTATTTTATTATTACCCTGGTCGTCTGTCATTTCGTTACAATCACCCGTAAATGTGTCATTTTCTACCTCCTCTTCCAGCATTCTACTTTCGTTTATTTCGTCTTGAATTTTATTTATATTTATAATTATCTCACCTCTCATGCCCGCAATAGTTTTATTCATACTTTCTAACTTATTGTCTATCTCTCTTAATTTTTTGTCTTGTTTGGTTATTTCCGTTTTCAGTTCTATGTTACTAGCATTTATTTCCGACTTAATTTCAATTTTAAATTCATTTAAACTCGCGTTTAGATTATTATTTTCTGATTTGACTTCCGTTATAAATTCGTTCAAATTCGTGTTTTGTTGATCAAATTTACTATTCATCATTTCCATAAATAATGCTAATTGACTAAGTACGTCTACATTCTCGAGTCTGCTGCTCTTAGCGTGTACCGTCTCAATTGTTATTTCGTCTGTCGTATTGTCTGTGTCGTCTACGTGCTCGTCAATATTTGTCGATATCAAACTGTCTTGTGTCACATTTAAATTTAATTTCACTTCTCCCTCTTCACACAAAGTTGCATTCTTATTTCCCTCTGCCATTTTCGACCAGTTTGTAAACTAATTTAATTTATTAATTTACTAAGTCACTGTTAAACGGGCGCATTTAAAACATTACTTGTTTTGTGGGTTATTAAAATGAACTTTGTCCCTGTTTACGGGCGTCATTTAAAACATTACGAGTTAAAAAATTATTAATATTGAAATATTGATTTTTGTTGTATTACCTACCTTTCGTAAAACTTCCGAGGTCTCGTCTCGTGTACTCATTAGCAGAGAGAAATAGGTAAACGCAATAACCAATACATCTTGATATGTGAAATTAACCCTGTTTTATTATATCTACTTCAACATCTAAATAGTATCAAACAATTTATTTTACGTATCACTGTAATACTCATTGTATATGGTTGACTTTACCTACGTTATACAGGAAACCAAATTTGTTACACCATTTAACACTAATGCTCATACCCTAACCAAATTAACAAAAGTTACTAAACTAATACGGCCGCCCAGCCTGCTCACACGCAACATTCATTCCATTTTAAAATCCCATTTTGTTTTAATTAATTGAATTGAACATTTTTAAAAGATGAAATTATTTGGATTGAGGTGGATTACCCAACCGGCGTCACGCCTCTCGTTGCAATGTGCCGCGTGTTTTTTGATGTCCGAAAGTTTTCTTTAGTTCATATTTTTTCTTTGTCCCGTTTACGTCACTGACTCTATTTCGCTATATTAGTTCATTTTTAACTTCTGGTTAATACTTTTTTACAATAGAAATTCAAAATTGTTGTCCACACATTTTTAACTTCGTTCCCGGCCGGGGTAACGATTCAATTCAAATGGGGAGAGCGCTACCAACATTTCTCCCACCACCTGGGTTGCTGAATAGGAAAACCAATGCCTCCTGCTGTTAAACTGTTAGTCATTGTATCTGAGGTACGGGTTATTCATAGGTTTTCTATGTCGACGAAATTGTGAGGCCTTTGGTTACGTCACTCAGTCGGGCGGAGTTTCGCTTTCACTTCCGACTGCTCCGAGCACATGGCTAAAGAAAAGCTGGGTTTAGCCATCTTTTGTTGAAGCGTCCCTTCGGACCAACGTGCGTCTTTATGCGCACCTGTTTGCGTCGTGCGTCTGAGAGTGTCACTCAGCACTGAAGTTCTTAGAATTGTACTGATTCCAATCGCACCTTACATTCCAACGCTACGACACACCAATGTTCCTTTGTTTGACAACTTTTACTTAACATGTGACTGGCCACACAGATGAAGAACAAAATTTTAATTTTTAATAAAATAAAAACCCTCTCCCTTTAGCCCCATTACAATACCCCCCCCCAATGAGAGATCTTCTGCCGAAACAGAAGAAATTATATTGCTAAACCCCTAAGAGGATCGGTGAGGATATGGTGCCAACAACCCCCCATTAGTTCTTACACATCATGGGTAAACTACCCCCCTAGCTCGGCGACTATGGCTGCACCTGAACGAGATTACTGGACTTCTCTATTCGAGATCCCAACACCATAAAATCGAACAGACACCCACCATAGCGCACCTAACCTTCTAACATGCTACCCCCCAAAATCCAAACCCTTGGCCTGATACCATGCCAGATCCTCAACCGATATATTCCCCCTTACATGCACACTGGGCTGCCTTTAGCAAGTACTGGGTGCGTCTCACACTCATAATTACTTTCTAAATAAACTCATCATTTACATATTTTAAGATCCTTTTTCAAATTAAAATATAGCAAATACATTAAATTCCAATATTTAAATTTGGTTAAAATTTCATTGAAGTGCAAAATTATCATTATTTTCATCAAGACAAAAAACTCTTATATAGAGCTATCAAATCTGTTAATTCTCTAGGCATACCACTAACAATCCTAAAGAAAAAAACAAATTCAACACCTTATTAAAACATGAATTCACTTACTCTAACATTTGTTTACACAGATATACTAAACAATATAATTCTATAAAACACTAGTAAATACACACAAACAATAGTATACTTGAAATTCAAAATATCCTATATGGCAGGCATTTTTTTTTTTTTATTAAAATTTAATAACTTTTTATTAAATGGTTATTCTGATAAATAAAGAAAATTATCAAAAATACAACTAGCATTTATCTGGATTACAAGAAAAAAACATAGGTATGGGCCATATGGACCAAGATACAACCCACCAGCTGATCTCTCTGGGTCAGGTAAATGACCTCAACCTACTTGCCCTACACAAAATTATACAATACAAAATACATAATATATGCTCATAATTCTTATACGCTAACATAATAACAATAATGACACAATCAAACAATATAAAACACCATATACACCTTATATACTGGAATCATCTTTTCAAAATCAGTAACGTCATATATAAAACATAACACAGAGTATAATACGTGTAAGTAAATTCGTAACAGTCGTCTACAGTAACCACTTCTCAAGTCAAAAACCAAATTGACTGGTCAGCGTCATGAGTTACAAAACAAATTTTTTACATTCGTTACTCCCCTGAGTAACCTCCCGACCACACACACTATTGTACCCCCCACTGAACTGTGGCATTCAGCTGCTTCCACAAGGACGGCATTGGTGGAGGAATTTTGGCATCTCCGTGTCCTTGCTTCGGCCTTACATTTTTTTTTTTAAATTAATTAGATATCATAATATCTATTGTTTCATATTTACGCCCTTAAAACGGATCTACCACCTGGTTAACTGTTCCCACGTGAACAGAGTGGCAGCCGCTGTTCCATAGTTCCGGGGATTTCCCCTAAAGTCACCCCCCTTTAATTTCAAATTTATACCAATTTCAAGCACAGCTATGGTCAGTTTTACAATTTCTGCCCATAGCTGGCCGTCGTCCAAAACCACGATTAGTGCTGGTAAGGCAGTAATCGCCCGAAAAGGCGGGGAAATCAACTTTAAATTCAGGCATGCTTAACTTCATTTTATAATACGCTGCACGGCAACAAATCAACATACAGTATAATATAAAATTATATAAAAGTTGTGCAGTGTATTTTACGCCAGTTTGGCCTCCGATGGAGGTAACACTCTCTGTCACTCCCCAACACTTACTGCTATCTACAGTGGCACATGCCACCACTGCGACAGCCTACTTATAGCTAAACTTAATGTCCTTCTACAGTTGCAGTCTCTACATTCCATAATTATATCACTTCTATTAACACCACACGACCCCCCAAAATTACCCATTATCCTTGTATGGTAACATAATAAACAAATAGACTTTAACCTTGAACATTAGCATTGCTACATTCACATTAAACAAACAATTCACTTTTAAATAATTTATATAGAAAATTATAAACATTATAACTTGAATTTTTTTTATTTTATTAACTCTTTTATATATCATCATTTAATTATTTATCACTTACTACAATTAGATTCCTCAAAATCTCAAATTTATTATTAACATTTATTTTATCTCATATTTCAGTTATGATTACACTTTAATTATGGTTTCTATTTAGTACAACTATCTCAAATTAGTTTCATCATTGAGTTTAAAATCTTTTCAACACCTGTAAACATTTTACTCTATTTAACTTGTATTATAAAATTTATACTCACAGTACATCATTCAAAACATATGATTCCAAAACAATGCATCTCCATTACCTTCTGAAACAATAACGATAATATGATTCCACAACTAAATACATCTTACATTTATTCATTTATTAATTGTTATCAAATTTAAATCTCATAAAACAATTTAAATTCATTATCAAAATTCAATTATATAACATTGTAAATCAATCAAAAATATTTAAACATCTCAACTTATTTTAATTAAATCAATTATTCAAGAACACAACATATTTCAATTATTATCAAAACAATTACAATTCATTAATTACTTTCATAATTATTCTTGTTATTTATTCAGTCTGCTCAAAATATTATTATTATTATTATTATTATTAAATTGATTTCTAATACCTACACACATTGTTTACATTACATACTTGTTACAATACAAAACCATACATTAAAATATTTAATATATTTAAAATGTCCATTTATTGATTTCTTATCTAACCGCCATCGTTGTATAATAGTCTTACCTTTTTATAACACTTCTCATTCTTACTCACACTCAATTTATTATTATTATTATAAATATTATAATAACCCTTATTAACATAATATTTTACATCATTATAACCTATTGATTCATAAAACCGGTCTACATTTGTGATTTCCATTCCGTCTCCGTAAGTATTTTTGTTCAATATACAGCAATTTATTTTCTCATCATATTCATTTACTATACTCATTAAAACATCAGGTAAGTTATTATTATTTATACAGGTATCATCAGAATAATTATCAATCTCTATTTTACAAGGTAAGTATTTTATATCATTTATCTTCACCACTTCTAACCTCTTTATTAATTCGTTATAACCTCTACTAATCTTAAATAACTTTACCTTCTTGTCAACATATCTTTCATCATAACACCAATGCATACTTTTGCTATCATTCCGTACAGAGGGTATTCAATCATAAAAACGCCTACTAAAAATTAAAAAATTACTTAGAAACACATCGCTTTCCTGTAAGGGACTCTTGCCCTTCAAAAACATTTGTAACCAGCTTGGTTTACCATAAAACTGGGGAAAATTTACTCTCTGCCCAATATTCACAAAATCATTCTCTTCACACTCTCTCTCTAACTTACGAATACTGACCTCTCCTCTCTCGCTCTCTCTCACTGTTTCTATATTATTATGATCGCTAACTATTTTCACGGTATTATTTTTATATATCTCGTTTTCAACTATCTTACTACTATCGGTTGTTAATTCATTTTCGTAATTATTTGTTATTTTATTATTACCCTGGTCGTCTGTCATTTCGTTACAATCACCCGTAAATGTGTCATTTTCTACCTCCTCTTTCAGCATTCTACTTTCGTTTATTTCGTCTTGAATTTTATTTATATTTATAATTATCTCACCTCTCATGCCCGCAAAAGTTTTATTCATACTTTCTAACTTATTGTCTATCTCTCTTAATTTTTTGTCTTGTTTGGTTATTTCCGTTTTCAGTTCTATGTTACTAGCATTTATTTCCGACTTAATTTCAATTTTAAATTCATTTAAACTCGCGTTTAGATTATTATTTTCTGATTTGACTTCCGTTATAAATTCGTTCAAATTCGTGTTTTGTTGATCAAATTTACTATTCATCATTTCCATAAATAATGCTAATTGACTAAGTACGTCTACATTCTCGAGTCTGCTGCTCTTAGCGTGTACCGTCTCAATTGTTATTTTGTCTGTCGTATTGTCTGTGTCGTCTACGTGCTCGTCAATATTTGTCGATATCAAACTGTCTTGTGTCACATTTAAATTTAATTTCACTTCTCCCTCTTCACACAAAGTTGCATTCTTATTTCCCTCTGCCATTTTCGACCAGTTTGTAAACTAATTAAATTTATTAATTTACTAAGTCACTGTTAAACGGGCGCATTTAAAAAATTACTTGTTTTGTGGGTTATTAAAATAAACTTTGTCCCTGTTTACAGGCGTCATTTAAAACATTACGAGTTAAAAAATTATTAATATTGAAATATTGATTTTTGTTGTATTACCTACCTTTCGTAAAACTTCCAAGGTCTCGTCTCGTGTACTCATTAGCAGAGAGAAATAGGTAAACGCAATAACCAATACATCTTGATATGTGAAATTAACCCTGTTTTATTATATCTACTTCAACATCTAAATAGTATCAAACAATTTATTTTACGTATCACTGTAATACTCATTGTACAGTAAACCCTCGATTTAACGGACCTCGGTTTAACGGACTTCGGATTTAACGGACTTCAGGAAAAAAGTATTGGGGCTTTTGAAACGTATAATGTGCATAAGCTGCAGACTCTCCTGTTCTGGCGATATTGCTTGGCTATCGCAGCATTCTTTATTCGTTTCTTTTCTTCTTGTTTTGAAACACGCAAATTTTCTCATCTTCAATTGTATTTGATGAGAACGGAGTATTCCTGTCTTTGCGTTGTTGTTGACGCAGGCGTCGCACAGTGGAAGACATCATGACAACTAACACTGAACAATATACACTGATATGCATCTTATTTCACTGTGAAATATTCGTCAATCGGCTAATACAGCAAGCATTACAGTGGCACGTAATTTTTCATTTCCCGTAATCTTTACTGTTACAGATTTGGTTCCCTTTTGGTCCACCGTAAATATACGTAAATAAAAAATACGGGCGTTTCATCGGCATTTCCCATGTGTTCAAGTGAATAATTATGCTTCTTGCGTAAATGAATGACAAACCACTGATACTGTAGGAGTTTTCTTCGTAGTCACTCGGTAGTTTTAGCGCAAGTGATGTACGTCATTTAAGCGCAAATCCATTTCGCCGCATCATTCGTCTTATACACCCGAAGCTGGCTTTAAAACCGGAGACTTTTAATTCTTCTGCAATATCTAAAGCTTTTAATTTTAAAACATGTCTAGTGACAGGGAGTCCTTGGCTTCTTAAAAGCTGTACGTATTCACAGACGCTGGACTCTACTGCTACAAAACGCCCAACTTGAGGTCCCGCGCGCGAATGCTCGTTGCGTAGTATTTCCATTTAAAAGTCATTCCTTCTGTTTTCTCCATCGTCGAATACAGGATTCATCAATATCGAATTTCCTTGCGGCTTCGCGATTGCATGTTTTTTCTACATTTTGTATCACAATTAAGTTATAATTCGCATCGTACGGGTTACGTTTAATTTGATTTGACTGCGTGCCTTTAGTCTCCACAATATCACTCATACCGCAAACGCACTACAAAAACGCCGAATGAAAACAAAGTATAGATAAGCGATGTTGTCGCTGTTACAATAGAAAACCACACTGGCAGTTTACCTGTTATTTAGAAACATGTTACATACCCTCTACTCATCCTTTGTCTTGCTGCCTACAGAAGGGTGCGAGCACGCGCGCGTGTGCACACACTTACACTTTATCTTCCTATTCTTTCTTCAGTTTGCTGTTAAAACATTCGGTTGTAGTCGTAAATCATAACGCCAGAGTTAACTACAGCCAGGCAAACTGCTGTTGCTCAGGCAGTAAACAACTCATAGATACGAAAAGCGTTCGTCCCGCCAGAAGTCAGGTATAACTTAGAATTTCGTTAGCGTGCGAATTAAGGCTGCAGGCCAAATTAGCGAAAATGTTTTTAGGAGAAAAAGTGTGGCTTGTATTCGGAACAATACGGTATTTGCATGATATTAATAGTATTAAAATTTCAAGTGTTATAGGCCTATTTGATTTAAATATATCCTCAAAAAACAAAATTTGCGATTTAACGGACTTTCGATTTTACGGACACCCCTCAGCCCCAATTAGTCCGTTAAATCGAGGGTTTACTGTATATGGTTGACTTTACCTATGTTATACAGGAAACCAATTTTGTTACACCATTTAACACTAATGCTCATACCCTAACCAAACTAACAAAAGTTACTAAACTAATACGGCCACCCAGCCTGCTCACACGCAACATTCATTCCATTTTAAAATCCCATTTTGTTTTAATTAATTGAATTGAACACTTTTAAAAGATGAAATTATTTGGATTAAGGTGGATTACCCAACCGGCGTCACTCCTCTCGTTGCAATGTGCCGCGTGTTTTTTGATGTCCGAAAGTTTTCTTTAGTTCACATTTTTTCTTTGTCCCGTTTACGTCACTGACTCTATTTCGCTATATTAGTTCATTTTTAACTTCTGGTTAATACTTTTTTACAACAGAAATTCAAAATTGTTGTGCACACATTTTTAACTTCGTTCCCGGCCGGGGTAATGATTCAATTCAACTGGGGAGAGCGCTACCAACATTTCTCCCACCACCTGGGTTGCTGAATAGGAAAACCAATGCCTCCTGCTGTTAAACTGTTAGTCATTGTATCTGAGGTACGGGTTATTCATAGGTTTTCTATGTCGACGAAATTGTGAGGCCTTTGGTTACGTCACTCAGTCGGGCGGAGTTTCGCTTTCACTTCCGACTGCTCCGAGCATATGGCTAAAGAAAAGCTGGGTTTAGCCATCTTTTGTTGAAGCGTCCCTTCGGACCAACGTGCGTCTTTACGCGCACCTGTTTGCGTCGTGCATCTGAGAGTGTCACTCAGCACTGAAGTTCTTAGAATTGTACTGATTCCAATCTCACCTTACATTCCAACGCTACAACGACACACCAATGTTCCTTTGTTTGACAACTTTTACTTAACATGTGACTGGCCACACAGATGAAGAACAAAATTTTAATTTTTAATAAAATAAAAACCCTCTCCCTTTAGCCCCATTATAAGCTGTAAAATTGACAATGACCTAAACTTATTAAGTGAATACCTTCCTTGACAATGTAATACAAACAGTACTCAATAAGAGTTAATTATTGAACATAGAAAGTAATAAAGAGAATGAATAACAGTATGAGTTAGTCATAGTTAAATGATGTGTATACATGAAAAAAGAAATTATGTCCAAAACACTAATAACCAATAACTAATAACCACTAGTTACCAACAATAAAGACTGTAAATGATAAACAAAATGTAATCTAATAATAAACAATGAATATACCAGTGGTATATAAAGGCAAATAAATCAGATGTAATGTAGAAATACAAAACTGACAGTAATCCATTGTTGCATATTTAGAATATAACATAACCTAATCTGGTCAACTAGTTTTCACTAAAACTATAGAAAAATAAGGCTAAAGCAATGTTAAACTAAAATGTATTATAGTGTGACATAAATAGATAATATAAGGAACATTCATTGTGCAATAGATAATGTAATAAGGCAATATAAAAGTTGAATTGATGTAATTTAATATAACTATATGCCTGATATAGAATGGGTGCATGATGCAACAAAATTATCTTGTAAACTTATCATAAAGAATAGGAACTCAACTAATAACATTGAATGAGGCAGAATAACGTTCAAATAAGTAAATCCAAGGATTATAGCCACCTAAATACCAATAATAACAATAATAATAATTAAACCATATTGACAACTAGATCCAAGTAATCTTGGTAAATTTAAACTAAAGCAATTATCAGTGTAAATGCAGAATGAACTACTGCACAACAACAACAGTGTTATCTAAACACTGATAAGAGATATTGAAACAATAATGAGAATAATTTGAAAGGATTACAACTCATGTAAAAATGTAACTTTCAAGAGTATAGTAAACTCACCTAACAAACTATAGTTAAGGTGATAAAACCAAATGATAAAGAAAAAGGACACTATCAGAAGTGATAATGACCAATGCATTATGCGTAGGCCATAATAAAATGTTATTAACAATTACTATTATTATAATATTATTGATAAACAAAATATGTAACAATAAGCACAGGATCTGAACCTATGAAAATAGATATTTTATAATTATTTGTACATGACTAGAAGTGAAAAGTGAATAATACTGTAAGAATATGTTATCACCATGAAAACATGGGATAAAAACAATGTATTTAGAGTATTAAATAACGTAAAAAGTATTATGAATTTATACCAAGTACAGTTTTATCAACCCCAAATCTGAACTATATGATGAGGGTATGCAAATTACTCGTAATAAAAAAATAGAAATGATGGGAATGATAAAAATATTGTCAGTGTAATTATAGATAAGATATTTGACTTATAAGAAATAATTAAAAAGTGACAAGCCCTTGCACTTGGGTATGGGACCAAAAAATCATAATCTTGAACCCAGCTACTGACGCTATGTTAAGCATCTGTTTTGACGAACCTCACCGAGAGTACACGATATAAAGACAATTAGCCAATCAGAGCTTATTAAAGAATACGAAGTGTAGAATACCGCCCAGGTAACCATAGCCAGTCTATCACCAACAACGAGATACTCCACATTATCGGAACGTCCAGCAAAACGTGGGTTTGACAGCCGACAGCTGTTAATACACAATCTAACCTCGAAACTTTGAGTTGAGGTTAGGTCAACCCGAGAAGACAGTACAGTCTATTTTTAAGTGTTCTATTACGGAGTTCATGCGTATAGGCAGTGTGTGAAGTGCATTTATGAAAATTAATTAAAATATTAATTAATTATAAAAAGTGTTAATTCTTCGAATCAACAGATTACGCAAGTATCAGTGTAAATGACCATTATATTATATATAGCAAATCATTCATTAATTAAAGAACACTAACAGCGGACCTAATTTGTCTGAATTAATTGATAAATAACCTAAATTCCATAAGGAAGGGGACTTAGAAAAAATCAAATAAACACTAATCAAATTGAACGATTTTAATAATGACAGTTTTAATTCTTTGATTGAATCAATTATATAAGTTTAAGAAAAGACAATGAGGGGAAAATAAGTTTAAGACATGATCAATGAGGGGAAAATAAACCCTGACAATTAATAATTTAAAAATGTTATTGTATTTAATTGTAGTACTTGAACTCAGAGTCACACATGAGTATAACCTAGTCGTAGCAAATTAATTTGAATTACCTGTTTTATTTATATCCAATCTTGGAGATTATTCAGGAACTTAACACTGAATGTAATACATTATAATGATATACTAAATAAGTAATGCCTCAAAGAAGCATCAATTAATCAGTTTTAAATAAGCAAGGTTACATGAACCGCTGCTAACCTCAATGGTAAACAATGAATAATCATTCATATTTTATGTTATGTTAAACCAACAATTAATATTTTTATTCTCCGCCTACTCATTATCACAGTAGTGCATTTTATTATAGAAGTGTATCTTGCAGACTCAAAGAACCTACTAATGTTATAAAGCATCATAACCTAATTATTTACAAACAGAAAATAATTGACTTGCCAAATGCAGTCATACCACCCTGAGCATTTAATTATTTTAAGAGTCCATGTTCAATTTTAATTATTTTAAAAAAGGAAGATAAATAATAACATTGTAACAATAACTATTTTACTTGAGTTAAATAAACAACTATTGTTTTATGAACAAATTAAAGTGTTGACCTTTATTGGAAAAAATAGAATTACAGCTTAGGTAAGCAACAAGAGACGGTTGGTACCAGGAGTCAGAGCGAACATTCAAATTGAATGATTATCACTAACCACATTATCTAATATCTTCAACATATTACGACTGATAGTAAGTATCATGTACATGTTGTGTTTATGTTAATGTCTATACAGAAAAGTACCGATCGACTCACCGCAGCTAAAGGCAGAAAAGTCAACGCAACTTCTTCAGTTACGAACTCAAGATACTGAACAAAAAACATGATAAACAATCTCAACAAAATTAATAAACGACGTCAAAGAGTAAGTGAACCAATTTATTCATATCGGATTCAATAATAGATTGAATTGGGTAGAATAAATCAATAAAACAAAAATTAATAATAAAAAACAAAGCATTAATAATAATAATAAAACAGACAACAAGATTCTACAATAGGACCTCTCGCGTCTAGTTACAAAGTGGCAAACAACGTTTGAGACGATTAATTAGGTTCAATCTCAACATCATTAACAGATACAAATAGGACCATAATATACGTCTCGTTACAACATGGCACTCCATCGCGGGGCTTGAACGGACACGTATACCCATCTAGTTACATACGACAATATAAGTCTTATTACAATATTTAACTTAAAAGGAGTTACTTAATAATTTAACACACAGATTTAAAGGTGGTTACTCTCTTATAAAATTATATAGTAAATTACATACAAGTAAAAAAAATGTTAAGTATAATAAAAGGAATAAAAGAAATTAGGTTTAAGAAGTTTAAAATAATTTTAAAATTTCACTTACTTTGTTATTAATCATATTATTCTACTTCTCTCTCTATTAGAAAGGATAATTATTATTTTCTGTTAATTTTAGATCAGTTTAATAATTTAAATTCTCTTGAAAGCCAAGAAAATTCTTTTTTAAATCCCAAATCACCATCCTCTAACACAATCAATCTTTTAATCTCCAAACAGACAAAAGGAAAAATGAAACGTTTCATGACTGGTGAAGACAAAACAAAAGTTGCTCAGTAAACTCAAGATTATACCTAAAAGGACATTCAAGAATTGTGTATACGACTGAACAAAAAAATGTTGGCATGATTATGTATCTGATGGTGATTACTTTGATGGGAGCAACATAAAAATGTAGATTCACAAAGCCACTACTTTCCAAATAAATAAAAATGTTACAAACAAGAGAACATTAAATAAAAATGATCAAACAAGAGAACTTAGAGAAGAACTCTGTTTTTACTGTCGCGCGCGCGCGCGCACACACACACACACACACAGAGGTATGTATGTACCTTATTATCATCACTGGGGGTAAAGAATTGACAACTGTGAATTATATGAAACATTTCAATAACAATGATAAGAAATAGTGAAAGTGCATATTTCTGATGATAAATATTTCAGAAAAGTTGACCTCATATTCCTGATAAGATACAAACTAACCTCCTACCCCTCCACTTCTGTTAGCTGGTGGACTAGTGTCAAAAGGTCTTCCCCGGAACTGTGATGTATCGTTTCTTCTTTCTTCAGTTCCATCTTCAACCCACTGAAAAAAGTTACATCTTTGCTGTGTCATATGCTTTGAACATGAATAAAACATCCTTCCCTTGTTTACTGACTCCTTTAAAACAGTATACCTGTAAGTACAAAGGTCTAATGAGTAATACAATGTATGCTCTCTCTCGCTCTCTCCTCCCTCTCCCCCTCACATCACCCCCTCTCTCTCTCTCTCTCTCTCACACACCCACACGCGTACACAGACCATTAGCACAGATATTTCCTTTTATGAGACTTCTAAACTCAGTTTTATTTTTGTATGTTTCCAGCCAAACCCAATTTCAGGATAAACTAGTTATTCCTAGGCCAAACTAGTTTATCCAAAACGCGATAGAATCAACCAGTTCAGCCTAGTCTGAACTAGTTTAACCTAAAATTAAGAAGGAACTCCCAGGATAAACTGATATTTCCTAGTCTGAACCAGTTTTGCCTATACTCGCCCTTTACTGAATATGCCAAACTGGTTGCCCCTAGTCAAAAGTGATTACGATAAAATTGTTTCACAGAAGCTATACTACTGCTGGTAAGTAAGCCCAGTGACTTTTAAGTTTTGACTAATATGTGTCTATAGTGCTGGAACTAAACTATGTGAATTCTTGAGGTATCAAAAACTAAAAACGGTGTTTAAAAATTTTAAGAATATTAAATCCAGACTTGGGAAAGTTAACAAAATTTCTTAACTGATTAAAGTTAAAGTTAAGTGTTCCTCAAAACTAACTAAGTTAAAGTTAAAGTCGAAATAAAATTAACTCATTAAAAGTTAAAATGGTTTTGTTGTTTGTCTTTATTTAGCAAACTACTTTGGTTGCTGGATAATTAAAATCAGATGAAAATAAAACCACAAATGTGTTTGTAAACAGCTCGTAAACCATCGAAATCTGCAGCCAATAACAGAGTTTGATATCTGCGGTCAAAAATTTCAAAAACACGAGGAGGAAGTTAATCAGGATTGTGAACTGCAGGCATCAAACACTCCGCTGGAATGGGACACAGTGTCCACCACGTGCAGCTGTACCAAAAACTGTTAAATGAAGAGATGTCTGTGCAGAAAGAAATCTTCTATACTTTGTAATTCAAATTGTCATCAGAGTTCACCGTATAACAACAAATAAACACATATGAAAGGCCATGTAACAAAAAAATAAATAAATGTAAGAGGCATAACCTAAGTTGCAATTTATTTAATTTTTCTTGCATTTAAACATTTGGCCTAGGAAACATCAGTATATCCTTTCGTTATCACTTTCAACCAGGCTCAAATAATTTGTCCTATCAGTAAAGCTCGACTGTAGGCTAAACCAGTTGATCTTGTCACATTTCAGATAAACTAGTTTGGCCTAGGAATAACTAGTTTGTCCGGAAGTCGGGTTTCACCGGTAACATATCTATAGACTCCCTTCACATACACAAAGCAAAAGAGTACAGAGATACTTGATGTAAATACACATGATGCTCTTGACATGTCGCATATTTTCTTATTACATTTCTTTTTGTTTTAACAATAACTATTCAATACAAAAATGTTGCAACGTATGCATAAAATTTTGGTGCCATCAGTACCAACATAGCAGAAAGCATCAACGTTAAAGTAAGCATTGTTTTGACGATATACAGAGTTTGGTTCCTGTTGGAATTAAACACGATAGAACTGGTAAAACGACACAATTTACATAGTTAGAATATTAAAAGAACAGCACGCTTACAGGCAATACTGTTGGAAATGTGATCCATTCTATTCCACTTTCACCTGTCTGGGTGACTGGGAAGGACAAATTCAGGTCATATACGCTGTTTGAAAATGGCTATGGAAGCACAGAAAGAATTTGTTTCTGAGCATGACAATGCCAGTGTCAGTGAGTTCATCATATATGTTGTGGTACAACAATTTTTGTAACACAAAACAGACAGCAGTATGAGGACTATTAAAGACAGAACTCCTGGAATTTTTTAACTTTGTAACCACTAGTTAAAGGAGGACTGCTGATAGGAATTGAAAAGGAAATGGGAACGGGAATGCAAATTCTATGTGAGGAGTGCGAATTCTACATCCACTTAATAAGTACAAAAAATGAGAGAACTAATAATAATATGTATTAATTAAAAATAAGTCTTTCTATTTTGTAGAGATGGCAAAGTCCAGCTCACCACTCACTTAGACTAGAGCTGCAGTAGCCAATATTAGGTTGGTACAAAAATTTTCCTTGGACAAGACACCTGACAAGTAGGTGTGCAGTTGTCAATTCTACACACTCTCCACATATCACATCTGACCAGAATTCTTTATATAAAGGACAAAGTTTAAACTTGATTTGTACTAAGTGAGTACAAATTGACCCTTTGATATAGTCACATTTACGTAGCAACATATTATTATTTCATGTTGGTACTGACAGCTGACAGCTGAATGTGTGTTGGGTCACTGGACGCTGGGTTGACAATTTGGGTCCTATACCACTGCAGATGAAATCAAAATGTTTGGTATGTTTGAGTTACATATACCTGTTGTGCATCGTGACAGAATAAAAGTAGTATTTTATTACGATTACTTACTTTCTTGCTGGAAGTCCACAGTTGCAACATACATCAGAAGAAACTAGACAACAAAGTATAATATTACTTTTAATAGTTATGTGCGTGCACGTACACACACCCACACACACACTGTTACATTTATACACAATAGACATAAGCATTGACAGACTTAAAAAAGACATATACACAATATGAAAGAAATGAAAAATAGCCTGCAGCTAATACTGAAATAAAACTATATTTTAATTCAACAACAAAATTTACCAAAAGCAAAGTTTTGGTCATGATTTTTCGTTGTAAAACACAACACAAATGCCTTCATTTAATATAACAAAAATATTTTTATGAAACATAGAAACCAAAATTCATGATCGCACGTAACTTTTTGACACGATGGTAAGTAGATTACACACAGGGGTACAAACATTCTATATGTTTATAAACAACAAAAAGAAATAACAAAATATTAAAACAACTGAATGGCAGACACACAAACATAAAGTTCACAGAGAGTGAAAAACGACAAAATCAATGATTTATGCTCAAATATATCCCAATCTCATAACTAAATACAATACACAAAGTACCAAAACCCCACCACATTCAACTCAGCCTAGTCTCAATAATTCAAATCTCTACTATAATAGAAAATGGCAACTTTCTACAAGCTATTCAACAGACTAAACAAAACTCAAAATAAAAAACTATACTATATATCAAAGTTCAAATGAAATTGTAAAAGAACAACATATAATAATTATAGAACTTAAACTATTTTAGATACAAAGTTAGGACTAAATACTGTAATGAAATGTGGTACCTTGTCCTAAATGACATTTACGATTCTCACTGATTCCCTATGAGGATACAACCATTTTTACTTGATTTTCTAAAAATGTTTCCTCTGCTTTGATTTAAATGTCAGAGTTGAAACTCATACTGAAGTTTTCTATCATAGAGCCCTTTTATGTATGCAGTTAGATTTTTCTCTGGTCATCCAATGGAGATATTTGAAGGCTTAAAATTTGAAAAAATGAAAAATTTCAATTTTTTAGAGACTGTAATGTTGAAAGAATTAGTTACTCACCATTGATAATTTATATAAATTATTTATACACATAGAAATAAAGTTATAAAAAAATTAAGACTTAAATTCTTTTCCTTCCTTGAGAAATTGCACTATGAAAATTGAATTTTATTCATTCTTATTCAACAACTTCAGATAGAAATATTACCTGTACAGAAACATACTAGATCAGTAAACAGGGCTCAGAACTGTAGGTTAGAATGGACTGAAAACAATGAAGTTTATTTGAAAGGCTTAGGACAATGCAGTTCTGAGAAATTTAGAATACCATAAATGTCTGCAAATGGGGGAAATGGTGTGCACCATAGAACAAAAATGGCCACCATCTATAAACCAGATAAAATAAAAATAAAAGAAAATATGTTTTGAACTACAAAACATAAGGAAACGAATAGACAAAAAATTAATTTTTTTCTGAATTGGTCAGGCAATCAAATTAAGTTTTTCTGGACCACTTGGAGTGGATTGACCCTACTGTCTTAGAAACAATCTATGTTTACGAAAATCATTTAATAATAAATATAAAATTCCTTGAGTTCATCAGAACCTCGAGTGTCATAAAATTATTAATTATTTTAGACTGCCAAATGCAGTACATTCCTGAGATAATGATCTCACTTATTTGTGTATCCCATATAATATATTATGTTTTTTGTTCGGACCTCGTATGCTTCGTATGAGGAAAGTCTATAAAATACTGTTACGACATTACAGAACAATCTACATGTTTATCGAATGTTCCAGATGAATCCAGCTGAAATTGTGTGGTGTACGTGATTCTCTACGCATTAGCTAGACTGTGCCAAAAGCCGCGCGAACTGTGTCAAGGCCGCAATTAATTACATCATAGTGAAGAGATAACGTGTAGTTGTGGAATGTTCTGGTCTGTGACCGTTGTATAAATACTAGGTGGCAGCAGCCTTAGTTCAATTATGATCGGGTGATATTATTCTGCGTCATTCAAGTATGTGATTATAGTGAGTTCCAGGAACACTTGAGATAAGCATTAAGCCGCCGGTGTTCAGTTAAGGAGGGAAAGCTGTAAAGGACCTCAGCGCGGCGTATATGAAGCCATAGCAGCCGGGTTGTCAGTTCAGTTACGTCAGCGATTTTTGCTAGTGTGGATTGAGTGTTGTCGAAGTGAAGTAGTATAGTGTTAATAATTGTGTGAGACTCTATTAATAGACGTTGTTATTGCGTGTGGACAAATCTAACTGGGAATATTGTATGGGTTAATTACAAACTGTGTAACTGTGAAAATTAAAGCTGGTGATTAGTGATGTAATTGGTGTCTTGTATTTTGTTTTCCACTATACCTACGACAATCAAGTAGACCGTCGTAACACTGGGTCAGAAGTGGGATAGAACTGTTAATAGTGGAAACAGTGGACACTTTGTACAAAACAAGTATAATTCGTAATTAATTGGAAACAATGGATGCCAGCCAGATGATGGCATCTTTCCAAACGCTGCTGCAGCACACACAGCAAGAAGCAGAAAGACGACACAAAGAAGAACGAAGACAAGAAAGAGAAGAAGCAGAAAAACGATGTAAGCAGGAAGCAGAGGAATGTAAACGTGAAGCAGGTGACATCAAAGCATTAAATCATGAGCAAAAGCAGATGCAAGAACATACTACCACAGAATTGGGTCTCCTACATGGTGACATAGGTGAATTACGAGGTGAGCTTAACAATCAGATTACCAGAATATCTGACGTAGAAGAATTCATGTCAAATAAAATACCTGAAGTAGCAAAATCTGTCTTGACTGTGGAAGAAGCTATGTCAACAAAAATATCTGCAGTAAAAAACTCAATGGCAAGCATAAGAGAACAAATTAAAAGTGAAATTGAGCACTTCATAAAGATACAACCAAAACAAATTTCTGAACAAGTTTCAGGAGGGGGACAATGTTATGGCATTACAGAACAATTTACGTGTTTATCGAATGTTCCAGATGAATCCAGCTGAAATTGTGTGGTGTACGTGATTCTCGACGCATTAGCTAGACTGTGTCAGAAGCCACGCGAATTGTGTTAAGGCCGCAATTAATTATGTCATAGTGAAGAAATAACGTGTAGTTGTGGAATGTTCTGGTCTGTGAGCGTTGTATAAATACTAGGCGGCAGCGGCCTTAGTTCAGTTATGATCAGGTGATATTACTCTGCGTCATTCAAGTAGGTGATTCTAGTGAGTTCCAGGAACACTTGAGATAAGCATTAAGCCGCCGGTGTTCAGTTAAGGAGGGAAAGCTGTACTGGACCTCAGCGCGGTGTATATAAAGCCATAGCAGCTGGGTTGTCAGTTCAGTTACATGAGCAATTTTCGCTAGTGCGGATTGAGTGTTGTCGAAGTGAAGTAGTATTGTGTTAATAATTATGTGAGACTCTATTAATAGACGTTGTTATTGGATGTGGACAAATCTAACTGGGAATATTGTACGGGTTTATTACACAAACTGTGTAACTGTGAAAATTAAAGCTGGTGATTAGTGGCATAATTGGTGTCTTGTATTTTGCTTTTCACTGTACCATACGACAACCAAGTAGACGTCGTAACAATACCCTAGTTTAAAGCAGTAAAATCCTGCATGATATGCTTTTATCATTAACATTTCATTCGACGATAGCTGAAGGACACTGGACTACAATGGCAATCTTCTGATCTCACTAAGTCATCACCAACCTTCTGTGCACTGAACTTTAAGCTTATGCCACACGAATCATATATTTTCTACAAGAGAAAATGGCAGAGAATTAAGTGATGTAGATACTCCAGTGTTGTTGTAATTCTGATAATCCTAAAAAAAACTGCTTCTTGTCATGGTAGAAATAAATCAGCTGCAACATAATGTTTTAAACATGTAAAAACATGTATGAGCCAACCATAACCGTATGTGAATTACTAGCAATTTGCTTATCACATGATTACAGATTTAAGACATTAAAATAATGAAAACAAGACACAATACTGTTTTGTCCAGAGACAACTCCCTGCCCAATTTAAGAAACTAATTTTAAAATGTGGAGCTCCAACCTATGAACCAATGGATAATAAAAGTGTTCATGCATCAGTATTGCAAATAATTTGTTTCAAAAGTTGTAAATAAATAGGGAGTAACAAGGGAATAAGTAGTACTACTGAATAATATATACAATAGGGAGTAACAAGGGAATAAGTAGTACTACTGAATAATATATACAATTGTTGCTTACAAGAGGGTGTTTAAATATGTCAGTAATACAATACAATGTCAGTATACTGAACACTGTGAATGTATGCTAACGCTTTGTTTTGTGTATCTGTAACTATGTGGCCATCTCTTGTCTAATATGCTGTACCACTTAACACGACGTTTCACACAGTCCCTTTAACAGCATTTTAATGAGGTTTTAATGTATGATCTAAATCAATGCTTGCCAAATTTTGAAAACAAATTTGTAAGACGTTCCAAATTAATTGGGAAGATCCATCACATGCAACCTTACATGACCAAACTTAATCAAAATATGGGAATATTGTAACTCTCAAGTAAAACAACATAGTAACATAATGAATTAGCTTATAAATGTTGTAAAACACCTGCTACCTTAAAATTGTCATTTCCCTCCACAAAATATGTATTAAACACAATTTTATATATAAGTTTCACAAAGGAAATTAAAAATGTCAAAAAAAAATCAAAATACAATACTAGAGTAAACGAAAAAAACAATCTCCTACACTGAGAATGTCTTTAGAATCACTAAAAGCACCTTATAAAGACTAACACAATTCTGATAAAAGAACAGGGAAAATTCAGAATAATTTGTAAGTTTTCCAGAAAAATCTGAAGAGTTGGCAGGTACGTTAATGTAATTTTATAATAAGGTGTTACTGGTAAATCTACACAACTCCATTTATGTGAATTTATGGAAAACTGAAATTAAAGGTTTTCAAGCGCAATGGTAAATCATAAAACTGATTTTCAAAGTTAATTTTTATTTGAGTTTTTTATTGATTACACAGCTGTAAAAAAATAATAAGAAAAAGAGAAATCCATAAAAGTGTCGGTTTTGAAACATTTTGAAGCATCATTAAAACTGTCACTTGAGTAGTTTTACCACTAACGCCTCAATAATATACCTGTGGAAATTATAAACTGACTGTAATGAAATCAATCCTTGCTGTACAAGGCATAATATTTTCCTCATTTACATCTGTTGACTAAACACCACAATACATTTACGAATATGCTAATGTGCAATTAAATAAGCTGCTAAATTTTTTAACTTTTTCTCATTTTTACAAAGAATCTCACAACGATAGATAAATTGTATAGTTAATTAGCTTGTCTGAAAAATCAACTGAATTTCTGATACATAATTCACTATGTCAGAAATTTCCCTATATTTCCTTAAAAATCAACTTTCTTGAAAGTATATATTGTTTTTTATATTGAAAAAATATAATGTTTCTTGCAGAAATTTTAAAGCGTCTCTTATAAAAATATTCATCGAACCCTGCGTATTTTATACACAATTCTTTCTGTAAATTTAGTAATGTACAATTTAAATACGCCTTATAATTTGATTTGAGGGCAATTGAAGTTTGACTGTGTGCCCAAGAAAAAAAAAACAGAAATACAGATAATATAGGAGATCCTACGGAAATAACAACAAAACTTATAACAAACAAAATTTAACTTACACTCAATGCTTCTTGAAGGACTCCTTCTGCGGAATCGTACAGGAGGATCGGGGGTAGTTGTGCGTCTAGGACCTACAGAAACACATTAACAATTTATTTAAATTACACATCACTGTTTGCATACGATATAATTATATTATGTAACAATTATGTTACACAATTGACTGACTTTATATAACATCAATTATGATACATAACTAAATACAATGTTATTGCCCTTGTTTTTTTCTTTTTTTAAGATATAAAAATCATGTTTTCCCAAATCAATAATGAATCTTAAATGATATACATAAGATATCTTACTATTTTTTTACTTACAAATATATTAGTAACATACAAAACGTTTTTACCGCTTGCCTGAGAATGCAAGTAGCGTCAATTTTTTGCCAACTTTGATGCATTATAATTCTGAAACCAGTTGAGTCTCAGTCATCAAATTTATACGGTGTGTCCTTATTTGAAAGAAGTATATTCTATAAAATTTTCACAATTTTTCACTCAGTCCCTTTTGAGATATTAAACGTTGAAAGCTGCTAATAATGAGCTTTTGGCCATCTTTGAAATTCCATAAAAAAAAGGAGAAAGTTCTCACGATTGAAACTCCTACAGCAAGTAGTACTAGGACAAATCTATGCAAAAAAAAGATTAAAGGTGAGTCTCTTTTCCTTCATCAAATTTTACAGCCCTAAAAATCATGTTTTTTTACGTTTATTTTTATTCTATAGTTGTGAATATTTTGGCATTTTCCTCAATACTTAGGATGAAATATGGTAGGAACATAAAATTTAGAACATATTGTGCTGAAGATTTTGGTTTTTGATTTATCTCGATATCTGTAACAATGACAGAGCTAGATGATTTTCCGCAAAACTCGTTTTGACCCAAAAACCGACTAAGTGGCTGATTAAGAATGGCTGCCGAAAAAAAAGTAATGGCCATAACATAAAACTTTTTTTTTAACCATGGTTTGGAACTCACATTGTTATAAATCTCCACCACCAACAGATGTAGGCTGGAAGCTTTCCAGTCCCGAACCCTCCGATCCTTGACGGAGTCCCCTTGGTTTGTAAGGAACGACGTGATTCGAAGGGGTCTCCGTGTTCCTACCTTGACTGCCTTTGTCCGGTCGCTGGCTCTAACTCTCTTTGCTAAAGCCTCGACCTCCACCTTCCCATACCTATGAACCATCAGTGCATCAGAACCGCCATCGCCCATTCGGGTCAAGCGCCCTTGGGCGCTTCTTGATGACCCGCCATAACGCCATCCTCTTTAAATTAAACTAAAAAAATGTAATCATCAGTCCTAGACCAGAGTTTTTCACTTAAACTGTCCTTCTATTCTCTCTGCCTACCTCCTAGCACGCTGAGTCGGCTGCTTGTCGCTGTCATCATTCATTGGCACGGAGGCTCTCCGACTCGCAGGGAGTGATGACGCCCGCGTCTGCTGACTGGACTTGAAACGGGCAACATCTGTTGCTCGAATCGGTACCAGAGGCAGTGCACAAATCAAAATAAAGTTTATACTCCCCCGCCTTCACAGTTGGCGGTTTCCTTTTCCAGTTTTAGGTCACCAGTCGAATATGTACCAGCACTATGTTCACTTCTGGCAGCCATTGGACACGCTCCAGATGCTGCAGCAAATAAGCCACGGGTGCAAAGACACCCCGCATCCATAATGCAATGCAATGCAACATTGTTATAAGGAACGACTGGTAAAAAAAATTACAAAAATCAAAAATGCTGACCACACTGCCTGGGTGATTTGAAATGGATTGACCCGTTACAATTGACGTCTTTTGTAACAATTAAGAATACTGAAATTATATGAAAATGTATTAAAATAAGTAAATCTTAATATTGCTTTTAACTGAGTGAACCAACAACTTCACAGTGAAATTATCAATATTTACTTTACAATTTTTGGACAACAGGAAGTAAATATTGGTATGGAGAACCATACATGACTTCCATGTTCTAAGATTTATATTTAAAATCATTCTCGAAATTAAATATTTCTATAGAAACTACTTCTTTCTACTTACTGCTTCAGCCTTCACCACAGTACTATGGTCACTAACGTATACCACCTCACGTTATCGTGCCGCACTCAATTTTCATTGGTGATGGAAATCGATGGCACTGCCGAAACGTCTGGTTTTGCAGAAAACATTGGACTACGGCCAAACAGCCCAGGAAGGAATTTTAACAACAAACTACAGTAGAGTCTCGATTAACCTTCGATTAACCGAGGTTCCGTATTATCCGAGCCTAAACCAGAAAAAATTAAAATAAAGAATTTGCCGACCTACTTTAATTGGCACCTGACTGTACGCGAGTTCCTTGACTGCGTAAGTCTTTGCCGACCTACTTTAATTGGCACCTGACTGTACGCGAGTTCCTTGACCGCGTGAGTCACACCCCCTCCCTTCAGTTCCCCACTTCTACCCGCTTTTGTTTGATCCCTTTCAGTTGTCTGTCAAGTGTCAACCAAAGTGTGTGAAGGGTTCATCTGTCCAGTGACTGTTAAAAGTACAGTAATGAGTGCGAAAAGGAAACATGTTGTTCTTTCTCTGGAAGATAAGCTTAATGCTATTAAACGTTGGGATCGGGGTGAAACCTTAAAAAAAGTGGCAAGTGATTTGGGTGTTGGTGAAGTGACTGTACGTGACTGGAGGAGGAAAAGGGGACAGATTGAAGAGTGGGTGACTCAGCGCGCTCAATCAATGGGAGATAAAAACATCGTAAAAAATAGGAAAACAATGAAAAATAGTGATTATGAACAAACATCGGAGGCGTTGTTTTTATGGTTCCAGCAGATGAGAGATAAGGGTAGTCCGTTATCTGGTCTGATGTTACAAGCCAAAGCCTTAGAGTTTTTTAAGCGTTTTCAAGATGGAGAAGAAGCATTTACTGCTAGCATAGGTTAGCTAGATCGCTGGAAGATGCGGTATGGCGTAAGGCAGTTAAAAATTTCAGGCAAGATTTTGTCGGCCGATTCAAGTGCAGTTGATTCTTTTGTAAGTAAATTGGATGGAATAGTTAAAAAACCAAATTAAGACAGCAGCAAATTTACAATTGTGATGAAACGGGACTCAATTTCAAAATGTTACCGAGCACGACTCTATCAGCTAAGCAGGAACAATCAGCTCCCGGTTACAAAAGAAGCAAGGAGAGAGTTACAGTTCTAGTGTGTGGTAATCAGTGTGGCGACCACAAACTTAAACTTTTATTGATAGGCAAGGCCAAAAAACCCAGGGCTTTCAAAAATGTGAACATGGATAATCTTCCGGTAAAGTACACAAAGCAAAAAAACCGCTTGGATGGACTCTTCAATCTTTAAAACGTGGCTTTTTGAGCAGTTTGTGCCAAGTGTAAAAAAATTCTGTGATGAAAAAAATCTTCCACATAAAGCTCTTCTCCTTCTGGACAATGCGCCCACTCACCCAGATGAATGCGAATTGGTTAGTGGTGATATAAGAGCTCTTTTCTTGCCCCCCTAACGTTACCTCTTTAATTCAACCCCTTGACCAGGGGGTCTTAGAAAATCTAAAGCGCCATTACCGGCAAAGACTGTTGAAACATTTGCTTGAGGACCTAGGAAATGATCTAACCGTTGTCGAAAGCCTAAAGAAAATTAACCTCAAAAGATGTCATTTACTGGTTGGGCGAGTCGTGGAGTGACATGAAAGAATCTACACTGAAGAAAAGCTGGGAAAACATCACCCCGAAAAATGATACCACTGGGCCAACTGAAAACCAAGACGATTCAGATGACGAATATGATTTGCCCCTAAGCCACCTTTTAAATATGCTTCCAGTTACAGAAACAGTCAGAAAGAAAGATGTAAACGATTGGATGAACGACGACGAGCAATGTGAACTTTCTGATGAAGCTATTGCCAATGTAGTGTCACAAAATAAAAACAGTGACGACACATCAACCGAGGGAGGCTTGGAAAGCAGAATCAGTCACACTGAGGGTTTGAGCGCTATCAAGAAGGCACTACTCTACATAGAACAACAAGATGACACGTCACCAGCTGACATCATTATGTTGCGGCGTCTGCGCAGTATGGCGTCCAAGAAGCGAGGCAGTGCAATGAAACAGAAGACTGTTAAAGACTTTTTTCAAAATGTGTAAATCAATGATTTTCAAGTGTGTTTATGGTATGTACTGTAATGTAAATAATGTTTAGTATGTATAAGTCCTTTCATCGTACAGTACAGTAATACAACTGCTATTTTTGTAATTTGGTCTAATTTTTCTTGTAAAATAAACTGAAGTACTCTGTCAAGAAATAATTGTTTGCAGTACTTTCTTAAATGTCCTGTTAGCCCTAACACGATTAAAACAACAAGGAGTTGTCTCCTTATTGCTACTAAAGTAATTATTTTATGTATCTCAAAGTAGACAACCTGTTTTCTTATTCTATCTGTGTTATCCGAGATTTTGCTTATCCGAGGTTGCCGCGGTCCACATTAACTCGGTTAATCAAGATTATACTGTACTTATTTGTTGCCGATAACATAGTACACATAAAAAATTATCCCCTCCCCCTTCAACTATAATTTTCATTTATAGAAAATTACCCCCACCCCGTTCAACTAGCCTCTTCATTTATAGATATTTCATCTACGTTTCTACAGTGGATTATTATGATCTTCTTATCAGGATACTTTATTTATCAAAATTAAGTACTTTACACTTGTTAAAACATAAAACGTTGCAGGTAAACTACCCTTTCCCCGTAACTGATCTTAACCAAAATCAATAGGCCTTGAGTCCTCTACAACTCAGGCACATGTGTAAAAAATTATTTGATTCTGTTTGAATCTGCGGCAGTTATCGTTCGTCATAGAAAATAAAATTACCCTTGTTAAAACATGAAATATTGCAGGTAAACTACACCTTTCCCTTAACCGATCTTCACCAAAGTCAACAGGTCTTGAGTCCATTACAATTATGCTGCACTAATTGTTTGCGACCAGATCATTTTTCTCCTAATTGTAAGGTCAAGCATTCGTGTAAGGTCTGTTCCAGACGGCACCATACACTACTTCATATAAATAAGGAATTAAATTACCGTCCTGCCAGCAGTAGTAATTACTGCTCATTTAAATTGCAATCAGCGAACAATGTTATCTTATCTACAGCTGTCGTATTTGTTATCGACCGCGCTGGTAACAAGCAACTTGCGCGAATCCTACTAGATGCAGGATCGCACGTTAATTTTTGTACTGCATCATTTGCAAAAAAATTGCAACTTAATTTAACCAAATCTAATATACCAATCTCAGGTATTAATAATGCAACATGTTGCGCTACTAATTTGGTATCAGTTTGTATTGTTTCCCGTTACCAAAATTTTACTTTTAATGCTCAATGTGCAGTGTTATCTACTTTAACCCATAAACTTCCAGCACAATCTTTTGACGTAAAACATTTTAATATCCCAGATAATATTTTCCTTGCTGACCCAAATTTTAATGTATCAGCTGACATAGACATATTGTTGGGAGCGCAGTTTTATTTAGACTTGATTCAAGCTAACAAATATGTTCGTGGTCCTAACTTTCCTGTCATACAAGAAACTAAGTTAGGCTACAGTAGGTGGCCAAATTATTAGGGACAGTACTTATATTGTAACGTTACCAAATTTGGGTAGTTACATAAAGTAAGCAACTATAACGTCAAGTGACGGGAAAGCATGAAAGTATTTCTAGATAAATAAAACTATGTGAACAAAAGTGTGTATCTACGGATATATTAGTGTAAAGTTCCAACGATGAAGGAGAAAGTGTAACATAGCAGCATCGTACTCGAAATGAAGAAAGAAAACGACCATGAGCCAAAATAAAATGTAAGAAACCAGGCCCAATAGATTCCAACAGTGAGGGGAACCAACAAAAAATAATAAATCATGAAAGTGTAAAAGAAGACAACAGGATCCCAACAGTGAGGGGAACAAATGAAGATAGTGACTATAATAAAAGTGTAAAAGAAGACAATGGATTCCAACAGTGAGGGGAACCAACAAAATGACTATGTAAAATAAAGTAAGAAACAAATCAGGAGCAACCACAATGATGGCAGACAAACTAATATATTTACAAATATGAATATTATGAAACAACGAATACTACAATGGAAATATTGAAGAAGACGTTCAAACCTAAAGAAGAAAGGAAGAAGAAGGACAAGGAAACATGACATGAAGAGAGAAGAAGATGGATAGACCATACAAGAAATCATCATTCATCAAGTATACTAGAGACAATACTAGTAACCAAAAGAATAGTGATTGTCAACTATGAAGAAACAGTGTTTAACATTTAAGAAATCACAAACAGTTATAGTGAATACTTAATGTAAGTGTGAGAACCTGTGACCAGTTAACTAATTTTAACCTAATAAACCCCACAAACAATTCCAGTGATAAGGTTTATAGCGGAAGAAAATGTGTTACTTTCATAGTGGAAACATCAAGGATTAAATAGTCAAAAAATACACAGACAGTTAGTGTGACTAGTTTAATGAAGATTGTGATCCAAATAGATAATCATAAGACCACCAAACAATGTAAGATAGAACAGTTATATTATTGTTCATATAGCATGATAATAAAAAACCTTTGTAAATTTCAAAAGAAATGTAACTGAATGCCACGGCAAAACAGAATACAATACAAAGAAAGGCCAGAGAAAATACTAACAAACAAAGTAGTTTGTTAAATATCAAACAAATGTGACAAAAATTAGGTACAAACCATGACAAGAAAGGTCTTATCATTAGTTCAAGAATATTTGTATTATTGTTTAAGAAGAAGTAGTGTAAACAGGTGTATTAATCAACAATTAAAATATTGTAATAGAATACCATACTGAAGTCATGTTAGTAGTAGCAAAATTAGAATATGTTGTACATTGTTACATAACCCCATAGGAAAGGCACCTATGAAACAAAAATCATACATGTTAGTTTAACCAAACAACCATCAACAATTGTGTCAATCAAAGATTCATTATAAGTAATGATACACCCTAGTAAACAGTGTATTATATTGAAGTACACTACAAATAAAGTAGACCAAATGTGATAGCACAAAGCTAGATGAAAGGGAACCTAATATGCCAAATTAGTTAAACAAAATACATTGTTAAAACATGTACAAAGATTGATGAAAGTATTACCAGTAGTTAGATGAACATCTGGTACTACTATGAGAACAGATTATAAGTATAATGATAATAGTTTTATGATCAAAATATTGTAAACTAGCTGACTATGAATGCATAGCCAGAAGTGAGCAGAGGCAATGTAACCAACTAGTTAAGCAAAATACCTTATTAAAACTTAAATAGAGATTAATGAAAGTGTTACCAGTAGTAAGAAGGACACCTAATACTACTATGAGAACAGACCATAACCATAAGAATAGTAATTTTATAGATAAATTATTAAAAACTAAATGACCATGATGGTGGAATCAGAATGTAAACAAACAATATGTAGCAAGTTGTTTATGCAAAATGCAACATACAAACTTGTTCAAAAGTAGATAAAAATGTTATCAATGATCAGAGGGATGTCTGATACTACTTTGAGAATCTATGTCAAATATAATAATAACAATTTAGTTATTGATTTATCAAAAAATAACTGACTACCATGTCATGACCTAATGTAAACAAACCCATTACTAGAAATTGAAGGGTTCTCAGATAGCTAAAAGCTAACAAATATATTAGATGAATTAGGTACTATAGTTGTACACTAGTTGCATTTACAACATAATATACCTTATATAGAAAAACCATAAACAAAGTGACAATTTGAAGAAAAGAGATAGGAAGGTAGGTAAACAATACTACTAGTATATGAAACACAACCTTGTGCATATACTAAAGTACAAATCCATGTAAATAAACATTTATATTATTGTTAGATTACAATACCGATGTTATTAGATAAGGAAAAATAGCATTAAGAACAATTATGAATAATCGAATATGGACGCTAAAGACGCCATGATCAAACATTGTTTGGGTAACAATTATTCCCAAATTTTGTATTAAACAGTTGAGAAATAGACTCAGATCGTTTAATCAAAAGTGTTTTAGTGTAATTAGTTAAGTTTTGGTGTAATAAACTTTTTAAAAATTTGTGAAATCGATATAGTGATTAAATAATGGACGGATTATAATCTTGTTTGGACTTTATTTAAAGCTCAGGATGTCCGCGATTTATTGGCACCAACCATTCACTGATTAGACAAATAATAAGAAAGTTATAAGGTTTCTAAACTTTTTAATTATTCTGTGCACCAGTGCTTACGTCATTCTAATCTCAAACCCAAACGCAAAATTGGTAATAAATTAAAAATTTTGCTAAGTCAAGGTACTTTGGGTCGGAGAGTTCAAAGAATTCAACCAATCAAATGAATGAAACCCGGCAGACAAGCCGCAGACGTTCCAACGGAGCGTAACAGTCATCTATCAATCATCAACGAGACAAGACGTATCACTCTATGGACCAAATTAATGAAGAAGTTTATTTTGAATTGTGCGCGACACGCAAACATCAGTAAAAATACATACACCTAACCTATATACCACAAAGCATTAACGTGTGTACAGTGCGGTGTGAATAAGAATTAAATACAACCAGTGTATAATATCGGTCGTATTTTCGAGTGTTGTGTTGAAAATAAACCAGGGAGTACAATATTTTTCATTAATTAACAATAAAACAGAAATAAAAATTTCTGTAAAAACCGATTGTTTAGATACTACGCTAATCAATAATAGCGAAGTACAATAATGCTGATGAAATTTATCAGAATTGACGAAAGAATTATTTCGCAATTTTTAACTTGATAAATAAATGTTTTAATTATTTTTCATAATTAAAAGAGTCACGATTAATGTACTTATTACAAAATACGAGCGCAGCAAATAGTCGCTCAATTGACTCATGTTGTTTTTGATTTTACTATTGAAGATAAATATTTTAATTTTTATGCGAAAGAATATTCTATTCTACTGATAGTTATGCATCAGAAATATTATAAATAATATATGTATGTTTAGATTAAGAAGAAATCAATGCTTAATATAATTAACTCTAATAACTATTCACGTTATGAGATAACCTAAAAATCATAACCACAATTTGTCACCTTTTTGTCATAAGTCTGTTCTCAAATGATACAAACCAGATGAAAGCTATAACAAGAGTTTTTTTTTATTTATAACTTTTTCTCTTGTGAATAAATAATTCCTATAGTTAACTATTAAAAAATAATAGTACATTTTAGCAGTGCAAATCAACGCACTTGTTTATTGTCAAAGTAACTACGCTATACTGGGTACGAATTCCCGCGTACGATAATACCATAATTATCTATTATATGGTACCAATTTTCAATTTTAATATTTGTTTGTTTGTTTTCTATCAATTGTTTATTAAATATCATTATAAAACGCCACATCTTGTATCTGGCATCATGTCACTTAAAAGAATCACACGAACTTGGTAATTAACTTATGTAAGAGGACATAACCTCTCTAAATAAAAACTATTGTATAACCTACAGAGTTACCAGCCCTGAGGCTAAGAAGAGTTTCATTTTAAATTTGTTCATTGTAATTATTTTCTATAGAATTATTAGTGACTGATTGTTATTTTTTTTAAAGATTTAATAGCATTCCTAACTGTTAATAAACCTCAATATTTTGTTACCAGTGAAAAAAAGTGTTTAATTTCAGACGTAAAATAGTTTATTTTTTCATAGCCAGTTCTATCAAAAGGTGGCGGAAGAATTCAAATATTCCTGATAATTCAAAACATTATTCAGTTGTTATATTGTTATTATTGTGCATGCTAATCACGTTTGATATTCAAACAGAATATCTACTTGTATGTGTAGCGTATATGTTACAGCTGAGCAGTCACCGAACAGAACAGCAATATCCATATATGGTAAGTGGGGAGGTTACCAGCGGAGTGCGAAAAATACTTTTAAATTAAAAGATTTAACCAGCGATACCCACACATTTAATAATCACAATCAGACTGATAATAATAACTATAATTTTGGATATTTTATTATACAACATTATTGTGGATACCGGAGCGTATCTACAAGCAATACATACAATCAAAACACACTTATACACATTATCAACTTCCAATATTAACGTTGTGTTACAACGTGACTAGCCTAACAGTGGGGCTTTAAGGAGAGTATTATCCAACAACGTCGTTGTGTTACAATATTTATGCATTTTCTAGTTCAAATTCTTTTTTGAGCAAACAAATTGGTTTTCATAAGGTTGTTTTATTTGGTATTGCTGCTGGTATCATTATTATTGTTTTTGATAAGTGGCAACACTGGTAGACTGCATCATTTATCAAATAAGTGAGGTTACTTCTCATTTGGTTGTCGTTTGTTAAAAACTGCTGTTGTAGTGACGTCATATAAAATATTTTCGAATCGTTTTTCGCAAGTTTTTCCTGTCCGAAATAATCAAAACGTAAGTAATGTTTCTTCTTGAATTAACTTTACTAAATTTTATAAGTGAATTTCATTTTCGTCAACAGTATGCCGTCATAACCTCAAAATTGTTTCTTTTTAGTATGGGCAAGGCTTCAGACACGTCCCCAAGGAAATGTAGAGAAATACAAACATTATTACTTCACTCCACACATTCCCAGAGAGACATAGCAACTATTGTAGGTGTTTCAAAGTCTGCCGTTAACCGAACTAAAATAAAAATGGATCAAAATCAGACCCTGGAAGCGGGCCGTGTAGGAAAATGGGGCAGGAAAAGGATCACCACTCCTCGTACCGATCGTAAAATTAGAGATATCTGCCTCGAAAATCGTAAAAAGAGTGTGGCCTGTCTAACTACGATGATAAACGATGAGGGAATTGAAGTTTCCAAAAGGACAGTCTGGAGACGGTTGGCCGAAGAGAACCTGATCAGTCGTCGGCCTATCAAAAAACCACGCCTCACCGAGGCCATGAAGAAGAAGCGACTGCAATGGGCCAGACAACACCGGAATATGACTTTTGCAGACTGGAGTCGAGTAAGTACAAATTTTTTTAAATAGTGTAGTTCGTGAATAACGATTTTTTTGTAATTATTGTAATATTTTACAGGTATGCTTCTCCGACGAATCAACATTTCAGATTTTGGCCGACAAAAGTTCATTCGTCCGACGACGCCCTGGAGAGCAGTTCCATCCAGAGATATGTGGAGAGAGTTAAACACCCGGATAGTGTTATGGTGTGGTCTGTGATCTCAGCCAAGGGCATGGGGTGCCTATACATCGTGGAAGGGACCATGAGGCAGGACCAGTACAAGCGAGTACTAGAAACTCGGCTACTGCCACAGCTCGAAGAATGGTTCCCTGGTGATGAAGAGTACATTTTTATGCACGATTCGGCACCGTGCCACAAAGCCAGGAGTGTTACTGCATTCCTGGCCGAAAAAAACATTACCGTTTTGCCCTGGCCGGGGAACTCACCTGACATGAACCCCATAGAGAACATGTGGGAACTGACCAAACGGCGATCGCCAAGGAAGTGATCACCACCAAGCGCCAGTTGGTTGAAACACTCATCAGAGAATGGCATCACAACACCGAACTCCAACAAAATGCAAAAGTGTATAGAGAGCATGCCCCGACGCATAGAAGTTATAATTGGAGCAAAGGGTGGCATCACTAAATACTAAGATTAATTTTATTAGATTTTTATTAATGCACATATTACTTTTACGAAAAAAATAAATAGTTTCGCTTACGTAACTTGTTGTTTTTATGATCTCAATAATAGACTCTTATAAATAAAAAATACCTACAAGACCTAGAACCAATTATTTGTTCAAAAAATTCAGTCAAACTAGAAAATACAAAAAAAAAGAATACTGTCCCTAATAATTTGGCCACCCACTGTATATTCTAGCAGGCAATTTGCCTAAGCATTGTCATTTAAAGGGTCCTGCTGTTTCGTTTTTGGCAAGAAACGACGATGATCAAATTCTAGCGTCTCTTGAGAAGTTTTGGGAGACTGAAACCGTTCTTGATAATGCACCCATTGTTAACGACTCAGTTTGCGAAGAACATTTTGTTAAATCTACTAATCGTACTAATGAACGCAGATTTGTCGTTACACTGCCATTTGTTTCTGATAATGCCCAGCTGGGTGATTCATATGCTACCACTGAAGCGAGATTTTTAAGTTTAGAACGCAGGTTCAAGCGTGATGCTGATCTTGCGCGTGAATATTCAAATTTCATACAGGAATATAAGGATCTTGGCCATATGACGCTGGTTGAAGAATGTTCTGTTGATTCCAAGGTTTCAAATACCTACTATTTACCTCATCATGCCGTTTTTAAATATTCTAGTTCCATGACGAAGCTTTGCGTCGTTTTTTATGGTTCTGCTAAAACTAGCAATGGTCTATCTCTTAATGCTATTTTGTTAGTGGGCCCAAATGTCCAGCAAGATCTTTTCTCCATTCTTTTACGATTTCGTACACACAATTATGTTCTAATCGCTGACATCGAGAAGATGTATTGGCAAATTCTAGTTTCTGATAACGATTGTCATTACCAACGTATTCTATGGCGTGATTCTTCGCTTGAACAATTTAAACATTTCGTGCTGCGAACTGTAACATACGGTCCTGCTAGTGCTTCATTCTTGGCAACTCGCTGCCTCATTCAGATTGGTAAGGATAATGAAGCTTCATTTCCTGACGCTGCTTCAGCTATAATTAATGATTTTTATGTCGATGATTTGTTGACCGGTGCAGACACCATTTCTAATTTGATCAAATTAAAATCTGACTTAAGTACGTTGTTGTCAATATGGCTTTACTCTACATAAATGGGCCTCAAATGAGCCAAATGTAGTCACTGATCATGGTAACTTATCACTTCTGTTAAACAAACAAGGCAATGTGCGCACGTTGGGCATTCTTTGGAACAACTCTGCAGATTCATTCATGTTTGACATCAAGTCATTTCCAGTTGATTCAAGTATTTCTAAGAGAAGAATCCTGTCAATTATAGCGGGTATTTACGACCCATTGGGACTTATTGGTCCAATTGTTTTCCTTTACAAACAGTTCATGCAGCAACTGTGGTTGTGCAGTCTTGGTTGGGATGAGCCAATTTCTGAGCAATTATATTCGTATTGGCGTTCATTATGCTACAAGTTGTATTTAATTGGTGAAATTATTGTTCCACGCTCAATACGCAGCAAGTCTGAGCCCAAGTTAATTGAATTACATGGATTCGCGGATGCCTCTGAAAGGGGTTATGGATGTTGCATTTACATTAAAGTTATTTATCAAGAGTTATTGGCCTCTTGTCACCTTTTGTGTTCTAAATCTCGTGTGGCTCCACTTCGACAGGTTTCATTACCCCACAATGAGCTCTGTGCTTGTTTGTTGTTATCGCGACTTCTATTCAAGGTCACCTCTGCTCTCCGTTCCTTTGTCAATAGCGTACACCTCTACTCCGATTCCATGGTATCTCTTTATTGGATTCATGCTCAGTCTTCTAGGTGGAAGACCTACGTCGCTAATCGTGTTGCTGAGATTCAGCGTCTCACTGAAACCCACACATGGCATCATATTGATTCGCAACATAATCCTGCGGACATTATTTCTAGAGGATGTCACCCTGACGTTTTGCGCGATTGTTTGCTTTGGTGGCATGGTCCTACCTGTCTGTCTCAATCTTCTGAGCCCAATGTTTTTTCACCCTTTTCACCTTCTAATGTGCCGCTTCCTGAATGTTCCATTGAGGAGAAACAAACCTCCAAGCTATCTCTAATTTCTACCTTACCTATTGATCTCTCCAAGGACTTTTCCTCGTTGCACCGACTGACCCGCGTGTACACTTATTGTTTTCGATTTATCAAAAATGCTAGATCCTTAAGGGCAAAGAAAATTTCGGGAGTTCTCACCCCTACTGAAATTCATTCTACACTTAACTTTTTCATAAAGCAATCCCAGTCGATCCATTTCACTACTGAGCTTAATTGCCTTCGAAATGGAGCTTCTGTCTCTATAAGGAGTAAACTGTCTTCTCTTGACCCATTTCTTGATGAGTTCGGCATCATGCGTGTCGGCAGACGTCTACAGCAGTCGCAGCTACCCTATGATAATGAGCATCCTACTGTTTTGCATCCTGCGGCTCACATCACTCGCCTCATAATTGAGAGTGAGCATATTCGACTTCTCCACGCTGGTGCTCAACTTGTCCATCATTCACTTCGTCAACGCTGGTGGATTATTAACGCCAAGATAGTGATTCATTCCATCATTCGTAGCTGCGTCAAATGTCTCAGATTTAATATTAAATATCAAGCTCAAAGGCTTGGTGTCTTGCCATCTCCTAGGGTTACTCCCTCCAGGCCGTTTTTATTTTGTGCAGTGGATTATGGTGGTCCTTTCATGATCCGTCATGGCGGGCAGAGGTCTAGGACTCTGTCCAAATCATATGTGTCTCTATTCATTTGCTTAGTCACTAGGGCCATTCATGTGGAATTGGTTTCCGACCTCACAGCCAATGCTTTTATAGCCGCCTTATGTCGCTTCATGGCCCGTAGGGGCATACCTAGCCAATTGTATTCTGACAATGGCACGAACTTTTGGAAGGTCCGCAACGTCTTGCGTGACCTTTACAATCTTTGGCATAACAAGGATGCCACTTTAACAATTCAATCATTTGCAACTTCTCACGGTATTAAGTGGTCGTTCATTCCTCCTTCGTCACCTCATTTTGGTGGGTTTTGGGAAAGCGGTATAAAGAGCTTGAAATATCATTTGCGCCGCGCTGTCGGCAAGTCTATACTCACATTTGAGGAGTTTACTACGGTTTTATCACAGGTAGAGGCCTGTCTAAATTCACGTCCATTATTTGCCGTTTCATCGGATGTAAACGATCCAGTGCCACTTACCCCTGGCCACTTTTTAATCTGTGCACCATTAACGGCAATACCTGATCCTGATTTGTCACACGTTCCTATCTCTCGTCTCGGCCGTTAGCAATTTCTCAAGAAGTTTGTCCAAGCTATCTGGAAATCATGGTCGCACGACTACCTACACCAATTGCAACAGCGTCACAAATGGAAGTTCG
This sequence comes from Magicicada septendecula, assembly GCA_034769895.1. Classification (NCBI taxonomy): domain Eukaryota; kingdom Metazoa; phylum Arthropoda; class Insecta; order Hemiptera; family Cicadidae; genus Magicicada; species Magicicada septendecula. The sequence continues at coordinate 364,162,899 of CM068374.1, read as the reverse complement.
CTAAATAAAACGTCTCCATTGGTGACCTGGTCCTTCTAATCGAAGATAACTTGCCTCCATTAGCATGGAAATTTGGGGTAATCACAGCCACATTTCCCGGACCAGACAATTTAATTAGGGTAGTTGACGTTCGCACGCCTGCTGACACCTTTCGCAGACCAATTCACAAGTTATGTTTGGTGCCAGCGCGGGACGAACCGTAGACACTATATCAATGTAGCTACTTAACACAATCATTATGTATTATGTATACGCATATTATACATTTTACATCCTTTGGATGTCTATTTTACTGCTATGTATCATTGAATTTGATATCATTATATCAATACTATGCATGTACATTATTATGTTCTTTCTCTATTGTATTTACTATTATGTCTCTATCATTGTATTACTATATTGAGTCAGTTTTTGAGGATGTTTTCTTTATATAAATTAAAGGATGTCACTTATTTTCTGTTAAAAATTAAATGTATGTATTTACCAAACATATGTTAATGTTTTAAAGAAGATTATGTTAGTTATATAAGCACTTTTATTTTTATCATGAGCTTTAGTTTGTATCTTTTCAATACAGATATTGTTTTGTTTTACTTTAAGCAAGGGTCAATTTATTTAATGTGTAAAGCTTTCAATTAGTTTATGTATTTTCTTGTATGCAACATTTGATTCATGTATTTTGTCACTATGCAACACATATTTTGTATCCATATACTTGTATCTATGTAACACATATTATTGTACCCGCATCTGTTGTCTATGGTTGTACACCACGCATATATATTTTTACACATACTGTAGCATGACAGATAATGCCAATAATTCTGAATGGTAGAATGATCAATACAAATAAAATAAAAACATTGTTTAAATCCGAGAAATAAAATAAAAAATTAATAAAGAACCACCGTGAAGTATAATCATAGATTAAAGTAAAAGTTCATTTAAAACCAATGGTACAATGAGTGATGAATCATCAAAGTAAAATGCTAAACTAAGAATATAGAAAAAGGAAATACCCAGGTAGGATAGGAGTAGGTAAGGAAGAAACCCAAAACATGACAACATCCACAAGAAGAAAAGGAAATACTTGTATAAAGAACATGAAGAAGAGGAGGAATCTGAAGAAACAAGAACAAGACAGCATCCACAAGAAGAAGGAGTGCTCTTATAAAAAACCCAAACCCCAAAAGAAAATGATAAACTCAATCACAAATGAAAGTATAACAAAATATTAAATTCAGAAACCATGTAAAATAAATGTAAGCCAAAAGTGTATAAAGTAGAATTTAAAGTGAACCAATGTGAAATAATTATATAATGCCAAAAAACAAACCTTCATTATCTTCTATAAATAGATTTCTGGATTTTAATAAAACTATAAAACTATTTACAAATAAAATCCAAGAATAACAAGGGGATGAGTGCAAGTTTTTGTATTATAATAAATAAACCTTATGTGTAAATATTGCAGTTCACAAACTAAGTAAATTGTGTACTAATACAACTTTGAAGTGTTTATTTGTGTCCATGAATAATATTAAATAAAGTATTATCATGTCAGATAATACTGGTGTTTCTGAATAATAGCTGCCACTCTTAAATATACAACATTCAGTAGAATGATAATACATAAAACAAGAGCAGGCCATATAAAAAGTGAAGTGTTTAAAGTATCATTACCCCAGTATCAAAAACAGATTAAAACTGAAATAGAACCTAGTATAAGAAATAGAGTATGTGATGGAAGGACCAAGATGTTTTGTTTATTTAGAATAAGTTACTGATAATAATTAAGTATAACATGTCAGAGTTCAATAGCATTCTTTAGTTATAAAATATTTATTGTATTACTAATATTAATTAAGTGTAAAATGTCTGAGTTTGAAAGACCATTGTTAATTTCAATTATGTATTATGTATTAAGAGTATAAATTATATACTAATTGTTCTTTTGTTAAGATAAGAAAATGTTAATTAATGTCATGATGGAATAGAAAGTCAGAGAGGGTACAAACAAAATGTATTATTTAAAAACTTTGTATGTAAAAACTGTTAGAAATCTAGGCCAAATGTTAAAACTAAACAGCATTAAAATTGATAAAATAAGTACAGAAAAACAATTAAACTGATGGGATTTATATAAGGTAAATCAATCATAGAGTCATGTAATTGGAAATATAAGTAAGAAAGATTTTGTAAAAAGATAAAAAGAATTATTGTTAAAAATGTAACTGTAAAAACTGAAAATTTAGAGAGGGGAGTCACATATTAATGTATAATATTTTAAAAGATAACCAATTAATCTAATTACAAGAAATTAAGGGAAGATAAACCTTTTATATCAATCTGAGATTTAATACAATCATTAATATAACATGTAAAATGGCAACATTTTTGAAAAAGGACAGGAAGTGAATTTTAAAACTTACAATTTTCAAAATGAGGTAAAAATACCATTTTAGATCAAAAACTTAATAAAACTACATTATTTGGTATCAAATCAAGCAGAATGAACGGAAGAAGAAGATTATGTATTTAACAGTTAATAAATTTGAATAATAGCAAAAATATAATCAGTTATATAATGTAAAATTCTCACATGCACAGGATGCCAATAATTTTGAAACAATGGATAGCTAATATTAATTTGGCTAGGACTTTTGGACAAGACGAAGGAAGTTAGTTAGTTCATTATTAGATATTGTGAAGTACACTTGACACGAGCTCTTAAGCATATCTAACCTAGTAGCTGAGAAATAAATGGCGTATAGCGACAAGCCTAGCCTGAAGTGAAAACCGCGAGTTTTGTAAAAATACATTCTGAAAGTAAATTCAGTGAAACAAACACCAACGAACACTAAACTAACTTCAAACAAGAACAAAACACAGTGAATACACCATTTAAACGATTTAAACATTAATTCTACGCAACGAAACAAACACAGGGTTCACACTGAAATTTTGAGTTTGATTTCCCTGACTTTCCCTGACTCTCCATGACCAAATCCGCAAATTTTCCCTGACCAGTGTATGCATTATTTTTTGCGTACAATACCGATTTTTCAATATATAAATTACCTATTAAACATTATTGTAGCCTATTTACTCAGTTTAAAATATTAGTTTTAGTGAAATTTATTTTTATTTGTAAGCACAAAACATTCATACATTATCTTATTGAAAATTTACTTTAGTATGCTTAACATTATAATCGTCCACCATCAAGGATGAATTTAAATAAATATTTATTGTTTTTAGTAATTGGCCTCCACCTTCCCCATAGCCGTCCAACGCACTCCTTTTTATTTTTTCCAAAAAGTAAACAGTTGTATTTATACAAAAAACAATATCAAAATTAATTAGATTAAATTAAAAAATTACAATAAATATACATTATTAGGTTAAAATATCACAAAAAACTGCATAAAAAATCTAAAGGAAACATACAAAGCAACAAAGAGATTGTATTATTCTTTAAAACTAAAACACTCTTTGATACAGGTAACCTAAAATTCCGTACCTAATTTTAAGATACATGAATACAAATTTAATTATCATAGCCTAGGTAAATAAAGTCGACCGTGATCATAAAAGTTCTAAATGGGGACATTTAGCCTAACATTTTCTTCTCAAGAATCTGAATTTTTGATTTTATACTGTCTTCTTCTTTCAAAGCTTGCAGTTTTAACATCTTTTGTAGCAGGTCAAATTTTTGGGTGTTTTTATTTTTACCGTATGGGGCAAGTACATTTTTATTTCTTTCATTTTTGTGCGGGTTTGTAAAAAAGAAGTTGTGAAAATTATTGGGTAACAAAATTCATTCCGTTATAATAGAACGCATGTGCAACGTATTTGTCCGTGTAACAGACCAGTGTTGAGATACAGCGTTTGGAACAAAGGCGATGCGCAATTTCAGTGGTGTAACACGGCAAAGGAATTTACCACCTTAAAAATTCTAAGAACTTTGTACATGTGTGTCAACGCTCAAGCGCAACTACACCCGCACGCGCTCAAAGGACGCTCTAACAAAAAACTCAAGATGGCCAGAGCGTAAAAAATATTCGTCGTCTTCTCTAAGACCTCCCGGAAGTCGCATTAAACTCCGCCTACTGTTGGTGACATCAGCGGAACCAAGTCCAATATCGGCCTCTGGACACACACACATACCGGCTTTAATCCATATATAAAGTGGTTACTTCCCAACAAATGAGGCCGGGGCGACGAAAGCATAGGGGCAGTGAAACACTGATTCCCGGCAGAAAGTAAAAAGTACCTGTTACATTACAGCCAGTCTTGGGTCGACTCACGCTTGTGCTGGTCGCCCGTCAACCGGACTCAGAAACAAAATTTTTTTTTAAACTGATATAACAGGGAAATAGCCGAAAAAGTTTATGTGACCGCGGTCGGGAAAATGTAATACAACATCAGACACTTTTTGAACACTTTCACACGAAATTAGAAAAGAACACTGGATGTGCGCGAAGACCACGTGGCCGGGGGTTATTTCGTTTATTGAAAGTAAGGGTAGGGGGTTTTAAAAGAGTATGGGGTATTAAAGAAATTAAAATTAATTTAAGTGAGAATGGCAGGCTGGGCTCTCTTGTTTAATGTATGTAAGTAGTAGAAAATAAGAATAGTATATAAGACGTAATGATTACACAACTTGTAAAATCATAATATTTTGAAAGTATGTAAAATCTATATTTGGAGAAAAAGTATCAATTTAAAATCTTTTGAGTAATAAAAGAAAACTAATTTCTCTTCCAAGATGCATTGTATAAGTTCTTCACACAACCTTGAAAATTACGCTTGAATCCCAAAGTACGTATGAGATCCTGGACCCAAGAACACGCAAAACAGTAAGTGTAAGTTTTTTTATGATGGTATAGTTTTTATAAATTAATTAAATGGTGATAAATACGTAATTTCACAGTTGGCGCAGCCGAAAGGGACAGTTTTTATAAGTTAAAAATTTGATGTAAAAACCATACCTACAAATAAGATACAAGCGCAATTGAGAGGTTAAGTGAAAGACGTAAAGTTACGTAAAATAAGTAAAAAATATTTGTTCAGACAGATAAGAAATAAATTACATATTTAAAAAATATAATAATGGAAAATACAACAGAGTACGGAGTCGATTTGTCCGACTCGACTGTGATAAGTGAAACAGCTGAAGTTGACGAATCAGCTGTGATGAGTAGTCCTGAAATACATTCAACACCGAATGTAGGTCAAGACGATAAAAACATGAATGTGCATAACACAAATGAAAAAGATAATACAGAGGATTCAGGGATTCAAGCAACCCCGACCTCAACAAAAGGTAACAAATTAGACGATGATATAATGAGTATATTAAGAACCATATCAATGGACATTCATGTACAGAATAACAAATTTAACGAATTAAATAGTCGTTTTGACAGTAATGATAGACAAAGTAGAGACTTAAATGAGAAATTCGAGGTTCAAAAGAACAGTTTTGATGAGCTAAAAAACCAAATTAACGAAATTAATAGCTATTGTAAAAATACCAGCGAAGAATGTACTAATAAAATTAACCAAGTAGAAACCAAGTTAGACGATTCAATGCAAAAGGTAGATGTTAAATTTAATGAAATAGACAGTCAGATAGATAGAGTTGAGAAGCAGATAAATGAAAACAATGAAATATTAATAAATTCAATGAATGAGTATAACAATGATATAGAATCTAAAATTATTAAATGTAATATTGAAACTGAATGTAAGTTGAGTAGCGTAGTAATGACAGTTGAAAAATTTAGTCAGAATATTGATGAACGCCAAAATAAGATAGACTCTAAAATATATGAAATTGAAAGTAATTATAAGACAGAAATACAAGCAGTAAATGAATCTATCGATGTAATATCAAAAAATAATGTACAGTCTGAATATAGTAATGACAAAAAATTATATTCTCTTGAACAAAATATTAGTAGTATGAGAGATGAATTAAGCTTAGTGAAAAACCAAAATGTAAACAATGTTACTGAGCGCATATTTATGACACGAGATACAAATAATGAAATAGAATTAGAAACTTTCAATTGTGACAATCGTAGAGTACACCCAATGCAATTTTTAAATAGGGTTAGGGAGTTTAATCGGTTTAATAGTAGTAGCTGGGAGGTTAAGTTGCTGAAGATTATCAAATGTTTTAAAGGTAGTGCCGAGATATGGTCGGAAGTACACCATACCGAATGGGATAGTTTTGAGGATTTTGAGATAGCTTTTCGAAACAAATATTGGTCAGAAGAAGACCAAGAAATATTAAGAAGTAAAATAATGGGTAACGGGAATTTCGGTAGGATTAATAACCACCTAACCATATATGTGATGACCATATACAACGAAGCTAAATATCTAGAACCGCCGTTGCCTTTCCGATCATTTGTAAGACATATTAGCAAACACCTGCCCAGAGAAGTGCAAGTTACGCTAATGACTAGAGAGATTACAAATATAAGCGAGTTAGAAAACACGTTAGATGTATTACAGAATATAGGGGAACGCGACATAGGGCGACGTTCAACCACACCAATAGTACCACACTATAATAATAATAATAATAATAATTTCCATCATAACAGGGGTACACAGAATTTTCATAGAGGAGCGCGGGGAGGAAGTTTCGATAATAGGGGCGAGAGTTGGAGGTGTAGAACATGTGAAACCGACAATTATGCTAATAGAACAAATTGTTTCAGATGTCATCGGAACAGGGAGTGCGCCAGGAACGAGCGAGCAAACCTACCACCCAATCAACAGTCGAGAGGAGGAGAATTTCACAGAGGAGCGCCGAGAGGAGGAGGACAATATAACAGAGGGAGAGGGGGAAATCATCCAGCTGTGGCGGGTCCCTCCACGGAAAACTAGGGAGGACAATGGAGAAGCGGGCCGAACCATTGTCTATGGAAAACAGGAGGGTCCAAATAATCAACAGATACCATAATAACGTTATCAAGATGGACATGGCGAAGGAACTGTTAGAAGAAGAGGAGAACAAGGTGATGGAACGCAGAGCAGGATTAACTGAGGTGACGATTAATCTTGAAGGTAAGAATTATAAAACTTTAATTGATACTGGTAGCGAGATCTCAGTAATTTCTGAAAATGTCATGGGTGAATTAAAAGAGTTAAACAAGAATATACCGTCATTACCAGTCGCAGGGGTTACTGTAGTGGGGGTAACTGGGGTGAGAAGTAAAAGAATAACCAGACAAGTACAATTAAATCTTCTCATAAATGAAGTTGAATTTGAAAACACTTTCCTAGTAGTTAAAGGGTTAAGTCTAGATGTAATATTGGGAAATGATTTTTTGGAAAGAAACGGAGCAGTGATAGATTTTAATAAACAAATAGTAAAATTTGAGAAGGGGAATAAACCAGTCAGAATAGAGTTTAAGAAAGTAGTAAATGAAAATAAAGTCACGGGAATAAAAATGTTACATAAGCAGATAAGCGATAGAGAGATAGAGACTAAAATAAATATATGTCTAGAGAGTGATAGCCTAGAAAATGAGGAGAGAGAGATGCATGAGCGTAATGAGAGTGTGTGGGCAAATAGAGCCGGTAAATTTTTCGATGAAAATACAGTTGTAGGAAATACTCAACAACAGGAGTTGTGGGCAGTTGTCGAGCAGTACAGAGAGGTGTTTGATGAATCACCAGGGAAAGCGAAGGACTACATCTGCGAGTTGAAAGTTCGGGACCACGCACCATACATGCAGAGAAGCTACCCAGTGCCGTTTTCGAAGAGGAGGGCTGTACAGGAGGAATTAGACCGTATGATGCGAGGAGGCATAATTGAACGCTCAGTATCACCCTATTCAAACCCTTTGGTGGTAGTGATAAAGAAGGATGGCAAGGTAAGGTTATGTTTAGATGCTAGGAAAATTAATCAAATTATTATACCTGACAGGGAATCTCCAGAACCCATAAATGAGATTTTACAAAAGTTTAGCGGGGTCAAATACATGACGTCTTTAGACCTGACCGCTGGATACTGGCAGGTGCCATTAGCAACAGAGAGCAGGAAATACACAGCTTTTCTTTTTAACGGTAAGAATTACCAGTTTAAACGCTTACCTTTTGGATTAAACACCAGTGTTGCCAGTTTTATCAAATGTTTAGATAATATTTTACAGCCTAAGGATTTAGATTTTTTAACTGTATATGTCGATGATATCTTGATAGCCTCTAGAACGTTCACTGAACATTTAGAACACATAGAATATGTATTAGATAAGCTACAAAGAGGGGGTTTAACAGTGAATTGGGACAAGTCTAAGTTTCTGCAGACAGAAATACACTTTTTAGGATTTATTATTACACAGGAGGGGATATTAGCCAACCCTGACAAAGTCGAAGCCATAATGCGATTCCCTGAACCTAAAAACATTAAGCAACTACAGAGTTTTTTAGGCCTATGCAATTTTTACAGGAAATTTCAGGAGAACTACGCACACACAACATCCAAACTGAGTGCTGTACTGCAGAAGAATAAACAGTGGAGATGGGGCGATGCGGAACGAGCTGCGTTTAATGAAATTAAGAGAAAGTTTAGTCACATGATCATGATGAATCATCCCGATTTTAATAAGACTTTTTATTTACAGACCGACGCCAGCAATGTAGCGCTAGGTGCCGAGTTATACCAGGAGAGCTGCGACAAGGAACACCTAACGATCGCCTTCGCCAGTAGATCGCTGTTATCGGCGGAAAAGAATTACACGACAACTGAGAAGGAACTACTAAGTATTGTGTTCGCCGTGGGTAAATTCCGCACGTACATCCTAGGGAACACCACGATCATCCGGACGGACCACAAGGCACTGTCATTTCTGAATTCATGTAAGCTAACACACAGCCGACTAACCAGGTGGGTATTAGCCTTACAAGAATATAACTTTTCATGGGAGTACATAAAGGGGTCAGATAATAAGATACCAGATACACTTTCTAGAATAGATGTTATAGACAATAAAACTGGTAGGGACCTTAAAGAAATAGAAATTTTTAGACTAACTAGGGAAGATAGAATTTTTGGTGAGGAATTAAGTGACATTAAAAACTTGCAAAGATCTGATAGCAAACTGGGTAAAATAATTGTTAGTTTAGAAACAGATGTAGAGGGATCTGAATATAATGAGCGATTTCAAATATATCAAGATATTTTGTTTAAAAAAGTAGATGGTGGGGAGCGCGATTGGAGGTTAATTATACCTGATGGGTTAATAGATAAAATTGTTTGGGATTGTCATATAAGGTATGGTCATTTTGGTGCGAGAAAGTGTGCAAATGTTTTGAAAGAGTCATGTATATTTAAGAATATGGAGAGGAGAGTGAGAAAAGTGTTGAGAGTGTGTGATTTATGTCAAAAATCGAAAGTAGTGAATTATAGAGTGGAAGGAGAGATGAATTACATAAAAGTAGATAAACCTTTCGATCTAGTTGCGGTTGATTTATATGGACCATTACCCAGAGGTAGAGGAGGTGTGTTATATGTATTTGTAGTTTTAGACACTTTTTCAAAATTTGTAAAGTTATATAGTATTAAGAGAGCAACTAGTAAGGTGCTTAGCGAGAAGATAGTCAAAGATTATATGCTTAATGTGGGAAAGCCGAAAATTATATTATCTGACCATGGTCCACAGTTTATAAGCGGCAAGTGGCGGCAGACGCTTGGATGGGAAGGCATCATACCCAAGCATACGGCAGTGTACCATTCTCAGTCGAATCAAGCAGAACGGGTGATGAGAGAGATTGGCAGGATATTCCGGGCGTACTGTCACGCCAAACACACAGAATGGCCATCCTACGTGAAGAAAGTAGAGGAGTGGCTGAATTGTACCACCCATGAGTCCACGGGGTTTACGCCGCATGAGTTGATCAGGGGAACAAGGCCGCCCAGGATATTAGAACAACTTTTCACATACCCACCTGAAGGTCAAATTTTGGACAGAAACATGAAAATTAGATTGGCGAACGAGAATTTACTTACTAGAGGAGAGCGACGAAAACAGAAACATGATGCTAAGGGGAAATGGACCAAATATGAGGTAGGTCAGTTAGTGTTAGTAAAAAGACATGATTTGTCCAGTGCTCAAGATAGGGAAATAAAGAAGTTTTTCTTGTTATATGAAGGACCTTATGAAATTGTTGAAATAAAAATGCAGAATGCGTATGTGCTGAGGAACCCAGCGACACAGGAAATAGTAGGTACTCAAAATGCGACGAATTTAAAGTTATATAGGTCACTTTAATTGTTATGTTTATAAATAAGTTTTTCAACCATTATTGTATGTTTTCAGAAGGGATCCTCCCCCATTTTCGGGCGGCCACGATCTTACCAGTCCTGGCCGTGGAATTCGGAAATCGGAGGCGGGCCATGGTTGGCAGATCTTCCTTCGGGCGGTGAAAGCAACGATGGTCCGGCTCCACCAAAATTGGTACAAACTAGAAATTTAACCACATATATTTGAACGGGGAGGGGGACCCCTAAGGTATGTGGAGATAAATTTTATACACTCAAGATGCATAAATAAGCACACCACCACATACCAACATTGCCTAAGGGAGAGTATGAAGACAAAAATAAAGTGAGGCAATGTTTCAAGTATTATTTCACCACTGTCATTTGCAAAATAAAAATTTAGCAAATGATAGAAGTTCCAGTATATTAAGAAAATGGATTTTGTGGAGATGGGTTAGGGGCTGGACAGACGGCATGCATGGATGAATGAGAGGGAGAGTAGATTTGTATAAATTGTAATTAAGGTAGTTGAAAAAAAAGGTAATGTGAGTTAATGGTAGATTAGGGGAACGTGAATTCAAGTATGTTGTCTGTCCGTCCCCTACTCCATCTCGGCAAAACCCCCGTTTCAGGCGGGGATACTGACCACTTAGTTATAAATTATAAGTTATAAATTTAAAATGTAAATAAATTTTAGAATTAAGTGACCAAATATAATTGTCGAGTTTTAGTATCAGTGAGTATGGGAACGTTTTGAAACGATGTGTGACAAAATATAAACTTGTTGTCAATACAAGATGTGGGGATAATTTTGGGGGGTAGTTTGGTGCTCGATGAAGTGATAAGAACAATGGAGTGTGGAACTGCAAATGTAGAAAGATTAATTTCATGTATTAAGTAATTAGTTAGTTATTAAGTAGCTATTGTGGGGGTGGCCTGTGCTCTCACAAGTAGTGAAAAGGGTTGGGGGTAGCAGTGAGTGTTACCTCCATCGGAGGCCAAACTGGCGATAAATGTGCGGCACACCTTATCCGTGTAAAGTAAAAAATTTTACACACATTACTAAATAACGTGTCGCACATAATAATATTGATGTGAAACAGGCAGTGAAATAAAAGTTTAGATTTCCTCGACTTTTCGGGCGGTTACTGCCTTACCAGCACTAACCGTGGTTTTGGCTAGCGGCCAGCTATGGTCATATCAAGTCCCTTGACCATAGCTGACTTGAAATTGGTATATAAATTTGAAATTCAATGGGGGGACAATTAGAGGAAATCTCCCGGAAACTATGGAACAGCGGCTGCCACTCTGTTCGAGGAGGAACAGCAGAGCCAGGTGGCAGATCCGTTTTAAGGGTGCATGATTATTAACAAGAACATTATGATGTTCATAACTTTAAAACTTAACAGCGGAAGCAGAGACACGGAGAGGTAAAAAACCTGCTCCAAAATATACAGTCTCTGTGGAAGCGAAAAGGCGAGACAGTCTTACATAATCTGAAATAGTGTGTGTGGCTGGGAGGTGACGCAAAGGAGTCACGAATTTAAAGTTTATGACGTAAAAGTTTTTGCTTATTCAAAGTTTAATTCAAATAAAACTGCTTGTGCTCTGTTCAGGTAATTAGCTGCTCAGATATTTAAAAATAAGGTGTTCCTTATGCGTTTTTAAATGTAGTGTTTACTTGTTGTAGGTTAGATAAGCGTTGATAAGAATATGTAATTTTGCTATGTGTGTATTTTGCTTTTAAGCCAATAAGTAAATCGTCTGGCAGGCTAATATAAATAACCAGAATCAGAGAAATGGGAAACAATGAGGTGAGAAGGGAGAATGAATAAAAATAAATATGTATATTCCATGTAATTTGTTCAATTTTAAGATGTATTTTTATTATGTTAGGATATCAGCTGATCAGCAATAACGTCACTGGTATATTAGTTATAAATGTTTTAAGTAATTGATGCTCAATGTAATGTTTGGTGTATTACAGATGTTTTGGAGTAATGATAACAATAATGACAATAAGAAATAAAGTAATAATTTATGCCAATTAACCAAAGATAGTTTGTGGGTGATAAATATGTTGTGGGACATGTAGACCTGTCCAAACTGAATTAAAAGTTGGATGGGAAATGACAGAGATGAATATGATGCAATGTTGTTTTTGAGTTAATGTGATGTAACAGAATCTTGAGAAATAGTGATGTTGACACGGTAGTTGTGGAAAATAATGGTAGAGTTCTGAATGATATATTTATGTTTATAATTAATGAGGTTATTTTGTGTATTTGTAGTGAGGTAATGAGATTGAGATTTTTGGGGATGGCAATTCTGTATTAGAGGGTAGTGTAATGTAGGAGTCCGCAACAAGGGTTGGGACGGGATAGGAATAGATTTTTGTGGGGAAGGGGCCGCCTTAGGTAGAATCCGGGCCGCCAGATAAGGGAATTGAGTTTTTTGGGGGCGGGGAAACACGTATCCTATACAAAGGGTTAGAGAGTATTTTATATGTAGAGAAGGTGGCGTTTTGTGTTAAATGATAAGTGGGGCTTAGAGTGTCCTGATTAGTAGAGATTTTGATAGAGATGGGTGTCATGGGAGTTGAAGTTGATGAATATTAGAGTCAGAGGGAGAAAGTTTATATATGTATAGAAATCTAATACAGTAAATGAGAATAACTGAGTTACAACCCCCACAGTAATGTAGAATTAAACTGTTAACTAAAGAGAGGAATTTATAATAAAGAATATACAATTGTTTATTTTTTTCAACCAGTGACAGAATTTTGATAAAATTTGAAAATGATGTAAAATCAAGAATTGTTTATTTTAAATATTTTGTGTTGTTACGTTTTGTATTTCAAGGTAGGGTATTACAGATGTTCAATATGTTTTCAGAACTTATATATAACATATGTAGGTCAAGGATCTTGGACTTGACCTAGTTACGATCAGCTGATGAGGTCAGATACCTACTAAACTTGTATAGTAGGAATCAAATTTTAATTTGTTTGTTTGATTAATTCAAACCAATATTTGAATAATTTTAATAAATGTTGTTTAATAAATAAATTTAATAAAATTTTTTTTTATGAATAAATTTAAATTTTTTTGTTTGAATTTTAAAATTTTGAAAATTTTAAATTTTTTTGAAAAAAAAAAAAAAAAAAAACTTGATTTTTCGCCTGCCAGCGACTGAATATTTTAGATAATGATTCTTTTATTATGTGTGTATTAACCATGTTTCTTTTATTGTATTGCATTATATTGGTAGACTATAAGTGGTTCTCATGTTAGAGTAAGGAAATGTGTTTAGATTAGTAGAAATATCTAGGTTAAGTCATGTGAAACAAAAATTTAGAAAAAAGGGGAAGAGAATTTTTTGATAAAAGATTTTTTTTTTTTGAATTTTGAATTTTTAAATTTATAATAAATTTTAAAAGGAAGTTTTATTTTAATGTTATGGTAATATGTAATGTTAGTGTGTGTGAGCCCAGTATCTGCTAAAGGCAGCCCAGCTTGCAAAAAGGGGAAACATATCGGCGGAGGAGCTGGGATAATTTTAGCCAGGGATTGAGGATTTTTGGGGGTAGCATGTTATAAGGCGAGGTGCGCCGTGGTGCGAGTCTGATCGATTTCTCGGTGTTGGGATCTCTTACGGAGAAGTCCAGTGATCTCGTTCAGATGAGTCCATGGTCGCTGAGCCAGGGGGGTCGTGTACCCATGAGATTAAGAACAAGGGGGTTGTTGGCACCAGTTTCTCACCGATCCTCTTTGGGGTTATCGATGAGATTTCTTCTGTCAGAAACAGCAGAATTCTCATCGAGGGGGTATTGTAGCGGGTCAAATTTTTGGGTGTTTTTATTTTTACTGTATGGGGCAAGTACATTTTTATTTCTTTCATTTTTGTGCGGGTTTGTAAAAAAGAAGTTGTGAAAATTATTGGGTAACAAAATTCATTCCGTTATAATAGAACGCATGTGCAACGTATTTGTCCGTGTAACAGACCAGTGTTGAGATACAGCGTTTGGAACAAAGGCGATGCGCAATTTCAGTGGTGTAACACGGCAAAGGAATTTACCACCTTAAAAATTCTAAGAACTTTGTACATGTGTGTCAACGCTCAAGCGCAACTACACCCGCACGCGCTCAAAGGACGCTCTAACAAAAAACTCAAGATGGCCAGAGCGTAAAAAATATTCGTCATCTTCTCTAAGACCTCCCGGAAGTCGCATTAAACTCCGCCTACTGTTGGTGACATCAGCGGAACCAAGTCCAATATCGGCCTCTGGACACACACACATACCGGCTTTAATCCATATATAAAGTGGTTACTTCCCAACAAATGAGGCCGGGGCGACGAAAGCATAGGGGCAGTGAAACACTGATTCCCGGCAGAAAGTAAAAAGTACCTGTTACATTACAGCCAGTCTTGGGTCGACTCACGCTTGTGCTGGTCGCCCGTCAACCGGACTCAGAAACAAAATTTTTTTTTAAACTGATATAACAGGGAAATAGCCGAAAAAGTTTATGTGACCGCGGTCGGGAAAATGTAATACAACATCAGACACTTTTTGAACACTTTCACACGAAATTAGAAAAGAACACTGGATGTGCGCGAAGACCACGTGGCCGGGGGTTATTTCGTTTATTGAAAGTAAGGGTAGGGGGTTTTAAAAGAGTATGGGGTATTAAAGAAATTAAAATTAATTTAAGTGAGAATGGCAGGCTGGGCTCTCTTGTTTAATGTATGTAAGTAGTAGAAAATAAGAATAGTATATAAGACGTAATGATTACACAACTTGTAAAATCATAATATTTTGAAAGTACGTAAAATCTATATTTGGAGAAAAAGTATCAATTTAAAATCTTTTGAGTAATAAAAGAAAACTAATTTCTCTTCCAAGATGCATTGTATAAGTTCTTCACACAACCTTGAAAATTACGCTTGAATCCCAAAGTACGTATGAGATCCTGGACCCAAGAACACGCAAAACAGTAAGTGTAAGTTTTTTTATGATGGTATAGTTTTTATAAATTAATTAAATGGTGATAAATACGTAATTTCACACTTTCTCTGCTCTTCAAGTTTCTTGATCTCTATGGATAATTTTCTTTTTTCAACCTTTTTCTTTTCTTCTTCTTTTTGGTTCTGTTTTGACTCTTTGAGATGTTCGTCATATCTCCTATGGGCAGCTCTTACATTTGTCAACATTGTTTGAGTGATAGGAACTTTAAGAATACTTTCATAATATCTTATATCATTTTCCACTGTTCTTTGAGCAAAAAGACTATGTTCTTGCAAATTCTCCACTAATAATGATTTATTTACAGAAAACCTCCTTCTACTGTTGCATTTCCATGCGAAAATATCAGTCCTAATTTAATAATTTGCCACAATTCTGAATAACATTGATTCCCAAGTAATAAAGAAGAAAAAAAATCAAGTCTCTTGGAAGAACAATTACCATCAAAAAATACTTTGAATTGTAAGTGAAGGGTAGAATGAGCTTCACTGCAAAGTTGAGTGTACTGTGCTTTTGCTTTCTCAGCAACAGAATCTGTGCTTTCTGTGTTTCTCTAGCAATAAACCAAATCTTTGTTTCCCTAGCTCTGGCTGATGAAAAATTATACTAGGATCCAATGATGAGAGCCCTTGGACAGGCTTGTACTTCAGAGGACATCTTTCTAGTATCTTTTCTGTCATTTTGACTACCACAGTCTGGCATTCAAGTTTGAATTTTAGGATATCACTTTCTTTTGAAGTGGCTTCTTTGAGAGGTTTTTTTGTATGAAATCCGAGATCAATACTTTATACATCACGCAAATTTTCTTTGTCATGTAAATCTAATGAAAAAAGCTTAGTTGTTGTAGTAGGCATTTTACTGGATTTAAGAAATCTCTCCATCAAATTTTGTACGAGACTTTGCAAATCTGTGAACAGGAATGGACCAAGTGGGTCTGAGGTTTGGAACTTTCGTAAAAATGGTTCACAATCCAAGGAAAGCATTTTAAAAAAAGCCAGTTTGCATTTCAGAAATATATCTTTGGTTTGAACAAACATTTTTTAATGGTTTTGTATTGAGATATTTTTGGCTGTCAACAAATTTCTTTATATCATCAAAAATACTTAAAACTATGTCAATAGAAGGCGCATTTTCAAGCCATCTGGTTGTTCAGTGTTTTAAAGGAAAAATAGATTTTCCAGTAAGTTCAATGAAGTCAGCACGGCAGGCTGGTGAATCATTAAAGATGTAATAAACATCTCGCAAAAAGCTATCCACTTCCCACTTTGCCATCTGTAACCCAGTTTTTATCACACCATTGACAACAAACACCAATATTAATTAGATGTTTTCCATCTGGATTTTCTTCTTTGATCTTTTCATCCAATTATTTAATAAAACTAAAATTTACATTGGGACCATCCATTGACACTTGGAGAATGTTCTTAGGCTGTAATGGAGTTATTCCTGCAATGAAGTTGTCTAGAAGGTCTTGGGCTGTGGCTCTATCCAAAAAAAAACACTATTAAAATATTCAGTACGCACCCTACTTCTATTGACATCAAAAAACTTTACAAATATGTCCATCTGTCCTTTTTGAATGATCTTATTCAAAGATTCATCGAAAGAAACGATGAAATCATCACACTGACATAATCGGTCTTTCATTTCATTAGAAAAATAGGGAGCAAGTCCATGGTTAATAAGGTATTTACATTTGCTCGGCCCCATTTTAAAACTTGAAGCTACTGCACTATCCAGAAACATTAATTTAAATGTTTCTCCTATATCTGCACATGAGTTTAAAGACATTTATTTAGTTTTTAAGAGTGAACAATTATTTTTAGTCATAGTGAAACTATATTCTTTCAAAATAATTACAGTTTAAAATATAAACTGTAGGTACATACATATTCAGGTCCATTACAGAGCAGCAAAGAATTCATGCAGTTCTTCATGAAACTTGGATCATCTTCATACGTTTTGTGTGACTGGTCATAGTAAAAAAATTTCCCTGACTTTCTGAAAAATATACTTAATTTCCCTGACTTTCGGCATATCTTAAAATGTTTCCCCGACTTTCCCTGACTTATTTTGATTTCGCTGACTTTCCAGGCCAGTATGAACTTTGAAACAGTGCAATTTTCGACCTAACATACGAAAGTGAAACTTAACTTTTACAACACTTTTTATCGAAGTGGAACACTAAAACTTAACCAGGAACACTCCACCAACACAAGAAGGAATAATCGCTACAGCAGTAACGAAAAATCACAGGAGAACCAGACTTTATTGAACGCAGAATTAGCGAGGTGTATTCGTCTTTCTGAACTCGAGGTGGCCATCTTTCTTCTTCCCACAATCCAATGCAACATTGCCAACTCGACAGGACGGTTCGCAAATTTCTATACTCACTTATATATTCAATTTCATATATGTATTTTAATTTTTAAGTTGATATATTTTTGTAATGTTATACTTTCCTTACTTTGCCCTTTTTCTCTGACTATCTATGAAATAACTGTTAAAAGAACCCGAATATAAATAATTGTAAACACTTTTGATATACCCTGAGAATCGATCAATCAATCGATATAAAATCGATTAAATAAACATTTGTGAATAAAATTCATTAACTACTATAAAATTGAACATCATTTATTCTTATTTAATAATTAGTATAATATATAATATTAATTGAGCAGAAACTACTAGAATTTCACCACTTAGAAGGAAGATAACCTCCAAATAAAAAAGTTCACCTATCGATTGTTATTGGAGACAATCTTATTAACTGGTGGAAGGTGTTACAAATACAGAAAAAGACATAATTAAATTAATACAAGTAACCAGAAGTTCGGAACAACATGAAACATAATTAAATAATTAATTTTAAATTAATTACTATAAAAAATATATATATAAACAATAAAACAAAATTTTTTTTTACAAACAAAACAAATTATAACAGAATTTAATTAAGTTTGTTACAAATTGGCGACCAACTGAGGGGCTTTAATTAGTGATTGACAGGCCACTAGAATTCGCCCAATCCCTAATTGGAGCTTGGCAGCAGTTATAAAGTCATAAAAAAGGGAAAATGCAACGACGAGCAACGTCAAAGAAACGGGCGGCGGAGGCCGAAAAGGAAATTGAAATCAATATGGAAGACAAAGAGGCGACTCCAGTGGAAGATGTGGAAAGGTTATTACCCCCAGTGGAACCGAAACAACCCGCACCACCAGAGGGACAGCTCGAGAACACTGCGCCAACCGGGGATGTTAAGTTCCAGGAAACCCTAATGAGAATGATAATGGAAATAAGAGAGGATAACAAATCCACAAAAGAAGAATTATGAAAGAAAATGGATTCTACAAAAGAAGAAAATAGTAAAGAAAGGAAGGAAGACAAACAGTCCTTGAAGGAAGATTCGAGTGAAATAAATAAAAATATAGAATCATCAAAAGAAGAATTGGGAGAATTAAGTAAGAGAATAGAGGAAACCAGCAAGGAAATGAAAGAGGACAACCGATCCTTGAGTCAGAAAATTGATGAAACTAATCAGAAGATGGAAGAAACCAGCAAGAAGATGGAGAGCGACAACCAACAGTTGAAGGAAGAGTTGAAGGAAGATAACAAGAAGATGGAAGAGAAAATGGAGGAGAAGTTGGAAGAATTAAGGGAGGATAATCAACTATTAAGAGAAGAGTTAAGGGAGGTTAACCAAGAAAATCTGGACAAATTAGACGAGAGGATAGAGTTGTTAAGAGAAGAAATGAGCAAGGAACTCAACGATAATAAGGAGTACACCAACAAGAAAATAGAAGAAGAAACCATGGAAATCAAACAACAGATCATGGAAGTTGACGAAAAATGTAACCGGACCGAGAGAGAAGTACAGGGTTTCAAAGAAGAGGTAAACATCAAGTTTACTAATATTGAAGAGCATAGTCGCAGGAAAGTGTGAAGCAGTATGAGTTTAATTAAATATTAAAGTCTATAAATCTGTACCTATTAATAGGCTTTAACTGAAGCTTTTCTTGTTTTTTAAATCAAAATATTTAAATTTGTCCCACTTACCTTTATCACTAATAATCAGGGTGTCGTCTGATGTACTTAGGCAGAGAAAAAACACAGGTGAATGCAAATTAACAAACACATATTTTACAAACACAAATAAAATGGTATTTTATTTATCTAGCATGACATTTTTTCTGTTTACTTTCCAGTTTAAATTTACTAAAATACACCTTGTTAATGAATTGTGAAACTACGTCAAATTATGATTTCTACTGTAGTTATGCTTTTTCTAGGAATAACACTCCGAACAATATTTAATTCACATAGCCATGCTATCAAGGCTTATTCATTACTGAATATGCACTTATAACTATCATATTTTCTAGTCAAAACGACCCAGATTGCTCACTCTCACATTCGTACCATTTAAAAACCCCTTTTACATTAATGACTTTACATCCCCTCTGAAAACATGATTATGATCATTTTGATTTGAGTACCGTATAGTTTACCATGGCATCTACGTCGACCGCATGGCGCATCACTCACACTACTCCCTTCTTGAAGAAAAAACTGTTATTGTTCCGTTGATTTTGTACATTACACTTGTTCACCGATTCATATTCTTTTAATTTGATTACACTTTTATTCAGACATCCTGTTATAGTCGGCCGACCTTTATATTGCCCAGGCACAAAGTTTAGTTGGACCACGCGTGGCCTATGTTACTAGTCGACTGGGTGGAGCGCTACCAACAATTTCTCCCACTCACAGTTAGG
The DNA here is from genome assembly GCA_034769895.1 of Magicicada septendecula. Lineage (NCBI taxonomy): Eukaryota > Metazoa > Arthropoda > Insecta > Hemiptera > Cicadidae > Magicicada > Magicicada septendecula. Next base: position 364,142,810 of record CM068374.1, on the reverse strand, counting down.
CATGACGGAAATTACAATGCCTTAGGCGTCAAAGTGATCGTCACTTTTCAGATAACACATGCAACTGCCATGTGTTGGACGTCGACGAAATTTGGTGTCCACTGGTTTACGTCACTGAAAAGGTGTGTCCTTAAACTCGCATCCGCCGTGTACCGAGCACATGTTTAACCAAATTCGCGAAAAGCCATTTTGCTCGACTTCACTAAGCGTCGGTTATGCGCTCTGCAGATGTTTGTGCATTTGTGCGCATTACACAGTATTAAAGTTCTGAGAATTCAACCGTTGTGGACAACACGACACATTCCATTGTAATTACTTCACCTCACAGCTCCTTTGTTTGATAATGCTTCTATTTAACATGTGTTGGGCCACACAAAGGGGAAACAAAGTTATGATATTTTTTTAAATAAATAAAAACCCTTCCTTTTAGCCCCATTACAATACCCCCCCAATGAGAGATCTTCTGCTGAAACAGAAGAAATCTCATTGCTAACCCCCTAAGAGAATCGGTGAGGATATGGTGCCAACAACCCCCCATTAGTTCTTATATATCATGGGTAAACTACCCCCCTGGTTCGGCAACTATGGCTGCACCTGAATAGTTCGTGTTCTGTTTGTTCATTTTTCAAACTAGATACATTAGTTTTAATTGCATCAATTTGTTCAAAGTTACTTCTGAAATCATCATTTATATTTTCTTGTATTTTATTTGCTTGTTTAATTTGTTCACACTCATTAATTACACATTGAACATTACTGTCAATCTTGTCATTTTGCTTTTTAATTTTATCATTAAATTTATTTGTCAATGTGTCAAATTTTTTATTTGTCTCTAATATTTTCTCTTTTTGTTTTTCGTTAACTATTTTTATATCGTTTTTCATTTCGGTTTGTATTTTATTTATATCTATAGTCAGTTCATTTTTTACTCCCGCAATAGTTTTATTCTGCTCTTCTAATTTATTGTCTATTTCTCTTAATTTTTTGTCTTCTTTGGTTATTTCCGTTTTCAGTTCTATGTTACTAGCATTTATTTCTGACTTAATTTCAATTTTAAATTCATTTAAACTCACGTTTAGATAATTATTTTCTGATTTCAACTCATTTAAGCTCATATTTACGACATTTATTTCTGATTTGATCTCAGTTTTCATTCCTGACATGATCTCCATCATCAATGCTAATTGGTTAAATATATTTACCCCATTGTCTTTACTACCCTCCGCTACTACAGTTTCATTTACATCTATTTCAACATTTTCATCAACAATTTCATTGGTTGTTACCATATGATCTTGTGTAATATTTAAAATAGATTCTTCTACACTACTTTCACATAAACTTGCATTCTTGTTCTTCTCTGCCATTTTCGATCAGGTTGTAAATTAATTTTGGTTTCTATTCAATTAAAAATTAATTTACAACGTCACTGTAAATCGGGCGCCAACTGAAGCAGTACGAGTTTCATTAAATATTAAAGTCTATAAATCTGTACCTATTAATAGGCTTTAACTGAAGCTTTACTTGTTTTTTAAATCAAAATATTTAAATCTGTCCCACTTACCTTTATCACTAATAATCAGGGTGTTGTCTGATGTACTTAGGCAGAGAAAAAACACAGGTGAATGCACATTAACAAACACATATTTTACAAACACAAATAAAATGGTATTTTATTTATCTAGCATGACATTTTTTTTGTTTACTTTCCAGTTTAAATTTACTAAAATACACCTTGTTAATGAATTGTGAAACTACGTCAAATTATGATTTCTACTGTAGTTATGCTTTTTCTAGGAATAACACTCCGAACAATATTTAATTCACATAGCCATGCTATCAAGGCTTATTCATTACTGAATATGAACTTATAACTATCTTATTTTCTACTCAAAACGACCCAGATTGCTCACTCTCACATTCGTACCATTTAAAAACCCCTTTTATATTAATGACTTTACATCCCCCTGAAAACATGATTATGATCATTTTGATTTGAGTACCGTATAGTTTACCATGGCATCTACGTTGACCGCATGGCACATCACTCACATTACTCCCTTCTTGATGAAAAAACTGTTATTGTTCCATTGATTTTGTACAGTATACTTGTTCACCGATTCATATTCTTTTAATTTGATTACGCTTTTATTCAGACATCCTGTTATAGTCGGCCGACCTTTACATTGCCCGGGCAGAAAGTTTAGTTGGACCATGCGTGGCCTATGTTACTAGTCGACTGGGTGGAGCGCTACCAACAATTTCTCCCACTCGCAGTTAGGCATGACGGAAATTACAATGCCTTAGGCGTCAAAGTCATCGTCACTGTTCAGATAACACATGCAACTCCCGTGTGTTGGACGTCGACGAAATTTGGTGTCCACTGGTTTACGTCACTGAAAAGGTGTGTCCTTAAACTCGCATCCGCCGTGTACCGAGCACATGTTTAACCAAATTCGCGAAAAGCCATTTTGCTCGACTTCGCTAAGCGTCGGTTATGTGCTCCGCAGATGTTTGTGCATTTGTGCGCATTACACAGTATTAAAGTTCTGAGAATTCAACCATTGTGGACAACACAACACATTCCATTGTAATTACTTCACCTCACAGCTCCTTTGTTTGATAATGCTTCTATTTAACATGTGTTGGGCCACACAAAGGGGAAACAAAGTTATGATATTTTTTTAAATAAATAAAAACCCTTCCTTTTATCCCCATTACAATACCCCCCCCCCAATGAGAGATCTTCTGCCGAAACAGAAGAAATCTCATTGCTAAACCCCTAAGAGGATCGGTGAGGATATGGTGCCAACAACCCCCCATTAGTTCTTATATATCATGGGTAAACTACCCCCCTGGTTCGGCAACTATGGCTGCACCTGAACGAGATTACTGGACTTCTCTATCCGAGATCCCAACACCATAAAGTCGAACAGACATGCACCACAGCACACCTAACCTTCTAACATGCCACCCCCCAATATCCAAATCCCTGGCCTTATACCATGCCAGATCCTCAACCGATATGTTCCCCCTTACATGCATACTGGGTCGCCTTCAGCAATACTGGGCGCATACATATACTTATTAATACATCCTAACAAAATTTATTCTCAAATCCAAAAATTTCGTTTAAATTAAAATCAAATTGTTATATTACCATTACTTTGAATCCCTCAACTCTATTAATTTTCTCCACTACAACAATCACAAAGAAAAAACAAATTGAACATCTTATTAAAACATGAATAAGGTTTAATACTCTATATTCTAAACAATATGACTCAATAAAGCACTAGTAATACACATAAACAATAATACATTTGAAATTCAAACCTCACTTATAGAGCAGGCATAAAAAATAAATTTCTTTTTTCTTCAAAAAAATTTAAATTTATCAAAATATACTTTTCTCAATATTCCGAAAAATTTAAAATTATTTCAATCAATTAAATGACAAAATTTGCCTCAATCAATTGCTGGGAACTGGTCTTGTCTATAACGTCAGCCATCAGCTGATCAAACTGGGTCAAGTCAACGACCTTGACATACATAGGTTATGCATAGGTTACATCATGGAATACAGGAAACATCTTTAAAATTTTTATCTTCAAATATAATACGATAAGACATTTAAAATTAACATGGTTATTATTACAATTAACAATAAAATTGACATTTAAATTAATAAAAAATTACACATTTTATAGCTTTACTTATTTTCAACTTCTATCAAAATCTGTTACTTGTTCCAATCAATTTTTTAATTATATCCAACTTTCATTATATTCAAATATTTAACTCCATTGGAAAATTTTCAAATCATTTATAAGTGATACACTACAGCTGATCAGTTGATTTTCTTAGCAAGTTGAATGACCTTACCCTAACTACATTTCTAAACATTACATCATGTGAAATACATTACACGTTTACAAACCTTATATTTTAACATAATAAAATAATAACACAATAAGACATACTAAACACAATATAATAAACATCTAATGCACCTATTTCTCAAATCAAGATACAATTATTTAATTACTTCAGGAGCGAGTCACTATCATTAAGTTACAACATTTTAATTCGTTACTACCCTGAGCAACCTCCCTTCCACACACACTATTGTACCCCCCACTGAACTGTGGCGTTCAGCTGCTTCCACAAGGACGGCATTGGTGGAGGAATTTTGTCATCTCCGTGTCCTTGCTTCGGCCTTACATTTTAAAAGAGTTAGATATCATCATATCTATTGTTTCATATTTACAAGCCCTTAATGCGGGTCTACCACCTGGTTTACTGTTCCCACGCGAACAGAGTGGCAGCCGCTGTTCCATAGTTCCGGGGATTTCCCCTAAGTCACCCCCCAATAATTTGGGGGGCTGGCCACCATCCAAAACCACAATTAGTGCTGGTAAACCAGTAATCGCCCGAAAAGGCGGGGAAATCATCTTTACTTCAAGCATGTTTGACTTCGTTTTATAATACACTGCACGGCAACAAATAAACATATAATATAAAATTATACAAAAGTTGTGCAGTGTACTTTGCGCCAGTTTGGCCTCCGATGGAGGTAACACTCTCAGTTACTCCCCAACACTTACTGCTACCTACAGTGGCACATGCCACCACTGTACTAGCCGACCTATAGCTAAACTTAATGTCCTTCTACAGTTGCAGTCTCTACATTCCGTAATTATATCACTTCTATTAACACCACACAACCCCCCAAAATTACCCACATATCTTGTATGATAACAAGTTTTATTTTGTTTAACACATTTTCACATAAACACTTTTGCAAGTACAAGCTTTCGTTTTTTCTCTAACATTTTCTCCATGACAAAAATAGGAACTACAATAATGGATCATCTTACAAATTTACATTAAAACTATAATACATTTTGTTTTCTGAAGGAAAACAATTCCTTGAAAAGTTAAGCATTTAAATTACATAATTTTGGTTGTTTCATTCTGAAATTTTTTAATTGCCAAAAAAAATTTTTTTTTCTAACTTCCTAGTTTCAAATTCTAAAACAAACTACTGTAGTTCGTGGAAAATGCTACAGTTTTTTTTTGTTTTTTTTTTTAAATACCTTACCTTTCCACGAAACTAGGGATCCCCCTCCCCGTTCAATGACAATGTTAAATTTTTAGTTTACACCAATTTGTGGATTAGGACCATCATTGATTTCACCCTTTGCGGGGCTACCGTCAACCATAGCCTGCCTCCAGAATGCCAAAAACCACGATCAGAGGTGGTGAATCTGTGACCGCCCAAAAATGGGGGAGGATCCCTTCTACTTTTAAAATACCAAAACGTGTGTACAAATAATAATAAAATAAAAAAAAAATATAATAATACAATATAAAAATGTCTGTTCATGTATGAAAATGTTAATAATTACAAATATATCTATCATCACTCAGCTAGGTAATACCTTTTTAATTGGGTCACATTATAAGTTCCTTTTATTTCTCGAGTTTGCAAATCTATTAAAACATAAGCATTCTCCATTTTCACTTGGCTAACCTCATATGGACCGTCGTACAATAGGAAGAATTTTTTAATTTCTTTGTCCAACGCTGATGATTGATCGTGATTTTTTATTAACACTAGTTGTCCTACCTCGTACTGTATGGGTGTTAGATTCCGGTCATGTCTCCGTTTCCGCTGTTCAGCCTTACTCAGCAGGCGCTCCCTTGCGATTACCAGTTTCCTATCATGTGGTATATCCGTCCGGGTTGGAAATTTTACCAGTTCTTGTAATACGCGTGACGGCCTTCTCTGCAACATTAACTCACATGGGCTGTAGCTAGTGGATTCATGTAAACTATTGTTAATATACCTTTCTATCTTGCCCACAAAGGTAGCCCACAATGAATGTTTTTTTGGGCAAAAAGTTCTAAACATTCTCCCTAACTCCCGCATAACACGCTCACTAGGATTTGACTGTGGATGATACACTGATGTGTGTTTAACTAAGATGTTTTCCCAACCTAAAGTTTCCCGCCAGGTGTTGCTGGTAAACTGAGAACCATGATCTGATAATACTATTTTGGGTTTACCTACTTCAATAAGGTATTCATTTACTATTTTCCTAGCTAATACTGAGGAGGTAGCTTTTTTAATCGGGTACAATTTTACAAATTTGGTAAAAACATCTAACACAACAAATAAATAATTTACCCCTCCTCGACCTTTGGGTAAGGGGCCATATAAATCAATGGCAACTAATGCTAAAGGACTGTCTGGTATCACATGTTGCATTAGACCCTCCTGTTTACGATTGTTTACTTTGGCTTTCTGACAAATTTCACATGTTTGTAATATTTTACGCACCGTTCTTTCCATATTACTGAATTTACATGACTCCTTTAATATGTCACTACATTTCTTGGGACCTATATGACCATACCTTAGATGGCAATCTCTCACTACTACAGGTATTATAACTTTAGGGATGCACACTTTCCAATCGTCTCCCTGTTCGTTTGCCCGGTGACATAAGTGTTTATTAAACAAACTGAAATGCTTTTCCCATTTATGAGGAATGTTGGGTATTTGCTTTAAAGCTGAAATTATTTTACCAAGTTCGGTGTCTCTTTCTTGTTCTGTCGCTAAGTTATTTATTAATTTTGTCATATTTATTTCCACCACTTCTTTTACTACAAATATTTTATATGTATTTGCTATGTCTACTTCAGTACTATTATCAAAATCGGTTCTGGACAGGACATCAGCTACTATGTTTTCTTTGCCCTTACAGTACTCAATTGTTAAATCATATTCTTGCACTATTAGCATCCATCGCACTAACCTACCATGCGTTAGTTTACAGTTCTTTAAAAACGTTAAAGCTTGATGGTCGGATCTTATGATTACCTTATTTCCTAACAAGTACGTTCTGAACTTCCTACAGGCGAAAACTATTGATAACGCCTCCTTCTCCGTCGTAGTATAGTTCTTTTTACTAGTTAATAGAGATCTACTTGCAAAAGCTACTACTTTATGGTTACCACTCCCATCTAACTGAAACAACTCTACCCCCAAGGCAATGTCCGATGCGTCTGTGTGTATATAAAATGGTTCTAAAAAATTAGGATGAGCTAATATAACTGTGTTTAAGAATTTATTTTTTATCAGCTCGAATATATTTTGCTCTTTTAAATTCCACTGCCATCGCTTGTCTTTATTTAACAAATGTTCCAACTGTACCGTTAAATATGAATATTTGTCTACAAATTACCTATAATAATTGCACAACCCTAAGAAACTTTGAAATTGTTTAACATTTTTTGGTATCGGAAAATTTTGTATTATTTCTACTTTCTTAGGGTCTGTACTGACACCCCCTTGCTGAAATTATATGTCCTAAAAAATTAACTTGTTCTTTCAAAAATTCCGACTTCTTAAATTTAACTGTTATGCCATATTCATGCAGCCTACTTAGCACTCTATCTAACCTTTCGCAGTGTATATCAATGTCTGGTGACGTAATTACTATATCGTCTACATAAACGGTTGTGAATTCTAAAGTCTCTCTCCCTAATACATAATCCAGGCATTTAATAAAAATTGAAACACTTACGTTTAGTCCAAAATGTAACCTACAAAATTGGTAATTCCTACCGTTGTATAAAAAGGCCACATACTGTCGAGACTCCTCTTCCAGCTCTATTTGCCAGTAGCCGGCAGTCAAGTCCAAGGTGGTGATGTATTTGCGCCCACTAAAACGTTGCAGAAGTTCGCTTACTGGTTCCGGTGATTCTCTGTCTGGAACAATTATTCTGTTTATTTGTCTTGCGTCTAAACATAATCTTATCGATAAATCTTTCTTTGTCACCACGACTAAAGGGTTGGAATATGGTGAAGTAGATTTTTCTATTATACCTTCCCTCAACATTTTATTTATTTCCTCCTGTACTAAACCCCTCTTGGAGTATGGTACCGGATAGGTTTTAGGTGCAAAGGGTGTTTTTTCTTTAACGACTAATTTACCCTTAAAATTCTTTACTAAACCTGGTTCGTCTGAAAAACTAATTTATTCTTATTTATTATTCGTACTACTTTTTCCCTGTCTTGGTAGCTAAATTCCCCATCTTGATATAGGATTTTATTGATTTTTTCCTCCCAACTATTTTCATTTTCAAATAATTCAGTATTGTGTACTCTCAAGTTGCAATAATTTATCATTAAAGGCCTACACTCGTTTATATCATTATCAGAAATTAACATTCCCTTATTAATTATTTTTAATGCTTTCATTTCTACAGTTTTCTTTTGTATAAATGGTTTTTCAATTATATTATTTTCATTGTTTAATTTCATAGTCTGTGTGTAATAGTTTAACTCTACTTTGAAATTATTTTAAAAATCATTACCCATTATAGCTCCCATATTTAATCCTGGAATAACTAAGAAGGGTACATTTATTGTGTTCTTATTTACTTTTAACTGTAGCATTATTTGTTTAGTTACCTTTTTACTGCGAACACCCGTTACCCCTATAACACTAATACCCAGCACTGGTAATTGTGGAATTGTCTCTGTAGTTTGATTTTTTATTTTTTCAAACATTCTATCGTCTATAGCAGTCAGTTCACTCCCTGATCTACTAGAAAAGTGTATTTAGAATTAAACACTTCGGCTTCAAATTCTGCCATCCCAAAAATATTATTATTCTCTCCCGCTTCTTCATCGGATAAATCATTATATATATTGGTGATTAGTGACCCTATTGTCATGTGACTCCCAGACGGCTGGGGGCTTTCTTTTTCAACCGCCCTGATTAGTTTAACGGTATTGGAGGTGGTGGTTCACTGTAAACCCCCCTACTGTTTTGATTATGAGCTGGTGCTTCCCCGCCCCTAGTTTCGTTTGGGTTACAAACATATCCCCCTCTCCCTCTATGATTAAAATTTCCTCACACTCCCCGATTACTGGTGAAACCTCTCCCTCTATGATTCCCTCTAAACCCAGTATGTTCAAAACCTCGATTATAATTCTCCAATCTCCCTCGGACCCTGACACCGGTAACATTGATTCCGCGACCCGTTATAATTACTAGCTCCACAACTAGGGTTTGGACATAACCACGCCCCTTCCCCTGATCTATTCACATTACTAATAAAATGGTCTGGTTGTCTTATTTCAGTATCTCTGAATTGATATTTGTTGTCTTCTTCCTCTTTCATACTTTGATACGCTTCTAGTATTTTTTCTAATTCTGCAATATTAGCAAACTCCCGGGTTCTGATTGTGGATCGCATGTCCTTAGGTAAATGCTTACTAATGTACCTTATAAAAGATGAAAAAGGCATTGGTGGTTCTAAATATTTAACCTGACTGTACAGTCTCGTCACATACGATGTAATACTCATGTGCTTAATATTAAAATTGCCCCACCCCATTATGGTACTGCGTAATCCCTCTTGTTTCTCTTCTGACCAGTACTTATTTTTAAATGCTTGTTCAAACTCCTTAAAATCTACCCAGTTATCATTATGAGCATCTGCCCATATTTTAGCATCCCCTTTAAAATGCTTTAAAATTCTTACTAATTTAATCTCCCAACTTTCTTGGTTATATTTATTGAAACTTTTTATAGAGTTCAAAAACTGTATGGGGTTCACCCCCCTACTTTCATTAGTTAGTTTCTGATTAATGGTTACACTCAAATCTTCTCCGACTTTAATTATTTCACGCTCATGTTCTGTTTGTTTATTTTTTAAACTGGTTACATTAATTTTAATGGCATCAATTTGTTCAAAGTTACTTCTGAATTCATCATTTATATTTTCTTGTATTTTATTTGCTTGTTTAATTTGTTCACACTCATTAATTACACATTGAACATTACTGTCAATCTTGTCATTTTGCTTTTTAATTTTATCATTAAATTTATTTGTCAATGTGTCAAATTTTTTATTTGTCTCTAACATTTTCTCTTTTTGTTTTTCGTTAACTATTTTTATATCGTTTTTCATTTCGGTCTGTATTTTATTTATATCTATAGTCAGTTCATTTTTTACTCCCGCAATAGTTTTATTCTGCTCTTCTAATTTATTGTCTATTTCTCTTAATTTTTTGTCTTGTTTGGTTATTTCCGTTTTCAGTTCTATGTTACTAGCATTTATTTCTGACTTAATTTCAATTTTCAATTCATTTAAACTCACGTTTAGATTATTATTTTCTGATTTCAACTCATTTAAGCTCATATTTATGACATTTATTTCTGATTTGATCTCAGTTTTCATTCCTGACATCATCTCCATCATCAATGCTAATTGGTTAAATATATTTACCCCATTGTCTTTACTACCCCCCGCTACTACAGTTTCATTTACATCTATTTCAACATTTTCATCAACAATTTCATTGGTTGTTACCATATGATCTTGCGTAATATTTAAAATAGATTCTTCTACACTACTTTCACATAAACTTGCATTCTTGTTCTTCTCTGCCATTTTCGATCAGGTTGTAAATTAATTTAGTTTCTATTCAATTAAAAATTAATTTACAACGTCACTGTAAATCGGGCGCCAACTGAAGCAGTACGAGTTTCATTAAATATTAAAGTCTATAAATCTGTACCTATTAATAGGCTTTAACTGAAGCTTTACTTGTTTTTTAAATCAAAATATTTACATTTGTCCCACTTACCTTTATCACTAATAATCAGGGTGTCGTCTGATGTACTTAGGCAGAGAAAAAACACAGGTGAATGCAAATTAACAAACACATATTTTACAAACACAAATAAAATGGTATTTTATTTATCTAGCATGACAGAAGCTACTGCACTATCCAGAAACATTAATTTAAATGTTTCTCCTATATCTGCACATGAGTTTAAAGACATTTTTTTAGTTTTTAAGAGTGAACAATTATTTTTAGTCATAGTGAAACTATATTCTTTCAAAACAATTACAGTTTAAAATATAAACTATAGGTACATACATATTCAGGTCCACTACAGAGCAGCAAAGAATTCATGCAGTTCTTCATGAAACTTGGATCATCTTCATACGTTTTGTGTGACTGGTCATAGTAAAAAATTTCCCTGACTTTCTGAAAAATATACTTAATTTCCCTGACTTTCGGCATATCTTAAAACGTTTCCCTGACTTATTTTGATTTCCCTGACTTTCCAGACCAGTATGAACCTTGAAACAGTGCAATTTTCGACCTAACATACGAAAGTGAAACTTAACTTTTACAACACTTTTTATCGAAGTGGAACGCTAAAACTTGACCAGGAACACTCCACCAACACAAGAAGGAATAATCGCTACAGCAGTAACGAAAAATCACAGGAGAACCAGACTTTATTGAACGCAGAATTAGCGAGGTGTATTCATCTTTCTGAACTCGAGGCGGCCATCCTTCTTCTTCCCACAATCCAATGCAACATTGCCAACTCGACAGGACGGTTCGCAAATTTCTGTACTCACTTATATATTGAATTTCATATATGTATTTTAATTTTTAAGTTGATATATTTTTGTAATGTTATACTTTCCTTACTTTGTCCTTTTTCTCTGACTATCTATGAAATAACTGTTAAAAGAACCCGAATATAAATAATTGTAAACACTTTTGATATACCCTGAGAATCGATCAATCAATCGATATAAAATCGATTAAATAAACATTTGTGAATAAAACTCATTAATTACTATAAAATTGAATATCGTTTATTCTTATTTAATAATTAGTATAATACATAATATTAATTGAGCAGAAACTACTAGAATTTCACCACTTAGAAGGAAGATAACCTCCAAATAGGAAAGTTCACCTATCGATTGTTATTGGAGACAATCTTATTAACTGGTGGAAGGTGTTACAAATACAGAAAAAGACATAATTAAATTAATACAATTAACCAGAAGTTCGGAACAACACGAAACATAATTAAATAATTAATTTTAAATTAATTACTATAAAAAATATATATATATAAACAATAAAACAAAATTTTTTTTTACAAACAAAAATTATAACAGAATTTAATTAAGTTGTTACAAATTGGCGACCAACTGAGGCGCTTTAATTAGTGATTGACAGGCCACTAGAATTCGCCCAATCCCTAATTGGAGCTTGGCAGCAGTTATAAAGTCAGAACAAAAGGGAAAATTCAACGACGAACAACGACAAAGAAATGGGCGGTGGTGGCCGAAAAGGAAATTGAAATCAATATGGAAGACAAAGAGGCGACGCCAGTGGAAGATGTGGAAAGGTTATTTCCCCCAGTGGAACCGAAACAACCCGCACCACCAGAGGGACAGCTCGAGAACACTGCGCCAACCGGGGATGTTAAGTTCCAGGAAACCCTAATGAGAATGATAATGGAAATAAGAGAGGATAACAAATCCACAAAAGAAGAATTATGTAAGAAAATGGATTCTACAAAAGAAGAAAATAGTAAAGAAAGGAAGGAAGACAAACAGTCCTTGAAGGAAGATTTGAGTGAAATAAATAAAAATATAGAATTATCAAAAGAAGAATTGGGAGAATTAAGTAAGAGAATAGAGGAAACCAGCAAGGAAATGAAAGAGGACAACCGATCCTTGAGTCAGAAAATTGATGAAACTAATCAGAAGATGGAGGAAACCAGCAAGAAGATGGAGAGCGACAACCAACAGTTGAAGGAAGATAAGAAGATGGAAGAGAAAATGGAGAAGATGGAAGAATTAAGGGAGGATAATCAACTATTAAGAGAAGAGTTAAGGGAGGTTACCAAGAAAATCTGGACAAATTAGATGAGAGGATAGAGTTGTTAAGACAAGAAATGAGCAAGGAACTCAACGATAATAAGGAGTACACCAACAAGAAAATAGAAGAAGAAACCATGGAAATCAAACAACAGATCATGGAAGTTGACGAAAAATGTAACCGGACCGAGAGAGAAGTACAGGGTTTCAAAGAAGAGGTTGTAACGTCACAGAACGTTCCATAAAGGAAATCATTTACATAGCAATTTATCATAAGAGGAAAGTGAGGTGAACAGTATCGAACCCAAGTAGTCCTAAAAAAATTGTGTAATATTGTCTAATAATTAATACTACTAACATAAAAAACGACCAGACTGTGACTAAGACACAAACCCCATATATATTATTAAAGTGAATAACAGTGAAAAAACCATAAGATACTATAAGAGAGACAAATAATATCAGGATCAACCAAAATGAAGTCATTAATTATTAAGTTTAGTAACTCTGAATAGAGTATAAAGAACTATTTATTGTGAATGAATGGACATGATCCATTATTATATTATGTAATGTAAATAAAATAAATGTATTAAATGACTTAAATACATTATTAAAAAGGATCTAAGTTAAAATAAAAATTATATAATTGTTATGACAAAAAATATTAATGTGTTGGATTTGAGACCAAACACTCAGATTTCATGTAAAAATTAATTATTATCAAATTGAAATAAAAACTGTATGTAATTGTCAAGCAGACAAAAATGAACAATTTATCTTAAATAAAGAAAGCTGTCAAATGAATAAAAGTCAGTCAAAATAGTCAAAAACAGTATTAACTAAAAACATGTGGTAGGCATATAATATTGTGTGATTTATGGATTTAATGTTGCCAAAATGCAACCAAATTGCATTAGAAAGTTGAAATATAATATAAAGCGACTATACTAATATATTTGACTAACTTTAACATTGTAATAGTCGAGTTAGCAAAATATTTACCTATACCATGTATGGCTGGGGCCAATCAACCAGTAAAAAAATAGTCATATCTGGCTAAATATTTACAAAATGTTGACAAAAATAAAAGAGAATGGTACAATACTTCAGTATACCATAAAAACGGACAGACTCAGTTGAAAATAAGATCAATTATGAAAGAATTTGACTTATAAGAGTGAGATTTGTCACACTATGAAAAAGGACATCTCAGGCAAACCAATATGATGCTATGTTATCCTGCAATAAAAATAATATGTATAAAGAGTAACCAGGTATCACAAAAGACAGACAATGTAATAAACTCTTAGTGTACACTAGTGAAATCCTATATATATTAAAGAAAGAGACTAATTATTGTGTTATAATAGTTGTCTTGATTGTTCATCTCTTCTTTCACAGCACTATCACTTTACTAAAAATGAACTTTATCTTGTGAAAAACTTACTTTTTTCGTCGGACGCGTTTCGGCTTATGTATCCGCCTTCTTCAGCTTTTAGTCAGACTGCCATCATTTCGTAACGGTTTTTGTGTGGAAGGTGTAGTGGGGGTGGTGTGTGGAGGAGGGGGATTGGTGCAGGGATTAAACTTGATGTTTGTTTTTTGTAAAATTGTGTCAAAAAGTGTATGTGATTTATATTGTAATTGATCGTTGAGTATGTTATTTGGTTGTGTTGTGTGTTGTTTATATATTTCGTATTGTTCAGTTGTGTTGAGTTTTCGGCCTTTAGGTAAGTAATGTAAAATTTCGAGATTAGTGTCTATGTTGGTGTAACTGTGGTTTTCTGTGTGTATGTGTGTGGCAAATGCGGACTGTATATTGTTGTTGGTTAGAGCTTTTAAGTGTTCAGAATAACGGGATGAAAGAGATCTTCCTGTCTGGCCGATGTAGAAACTATTGCAGTCATTACAATTTAATTTGTAAACACCTGTTTTGTTATATTTGTCTATGTCTGTGTTTGTATTATTGATGTGTTTTTTAATGGTATTGGTTGTTCTGTATGCTATTTTGTATTTGTGTTTTCTGAATGTGTTGGCGATTTTGTGTGTGTAGGAGTTGTGGTATGTGAGTGTGATGTATTTATTGTGTTGTGTGTTGATGGTATTTTGTGTTTTGTTGTTTTTGTTTTTGATGCGTTTGTGTAGTGTGTTTATTAAATTAGGGTTGTAACCGTTTTTGATTGCTATGTATTTTATTGTGTTGAGTTCGTCGGTATAATCTTGTTTATTTAAGGGTATTTTAGTTAGTCTATGGAGCATATGGTTGAAGGCCGCATGTTTATGTTGTGTTGGGTGGTTTGATGTGTTGTGTATAACCATGTCAGTTGTGGTTGGTTTCCTGTATATTTTGTATGTGTGTGTGTTGTTAGTTTTGTTAATTGTTAGGTCTAGAAAATTTATACTATTGTTTTGTTCAATTTCCAGTGTAAATTTTAATTTGTGGTGTATAGTGTTTATATATTTGTGGAAGTTTTCAACTTGTCTTGTGTTGCATAGAACAGAACCACATAATAAACAACAACAAATACACTAACAAAATTATATACTGGCACAGGTATGTAGATGATATATTACTTTTATTCAAAGGCAACACAAGACAAGTTGAAAACTTCCACAAATACATAAACACTATACACCACAAATTAAAATTTACACTGGAAATTGAACAAAACAATAGTAAAAATTTTCTAGACCTAACAATTAACAAAACTAACAACACACACACATACAAAATATACAGGAAACCAACCACAACTGACATGGTTATACACAACACATCAAACCACCCAACACAACATAAACATGCGGCCTTCAACCATATGCTCCATAGACTAACTAAAATACCCTTAAATAAACAAGATTACACCGATGAACTCAACACAATAAAATACATAGCAATCAAAAACGGTTACAACCCTAATTTAATAAACACACTACACAAACGCATCAAAAACAAAAACAACAAAACACAAAATACCATCAACACACAACACAATAAATACATCACACTCACATACCACAACTCCTACACACACAAAATCGCCAACACATTCAGAAAACACAAATACAAAATAGCATACAGAACAACCAATACCATTAAAAAACACATCAATAATACAAACACAGACATAGACAAATATAACAAAACAGGTGTTTACAAATTAAATTGTAATGACTGCAATAGTTTCTACATCGGCCAGACAGGAAGATCTTTTTCATCCCGTTATTCTGAACACTTAAAAGCTCTAACCAACAACAATATACAGTCCGCATTTGCCACACACATACACACAGAAAACCACAGTTACACCAACATAGACACTAATCTCGAAATTTTACATTACTTACCTAGTTCATTTTTAGTAAAGTGATTGTGTTATAACATTGACAACAACATAGGCCATAGGCATGGACCATATAAAATTGAAATTATCTGTGTATTATATATATAGAAATTTGTTTGTTTTGTTATAGGAAGATAGTAATGTTATGTGTTCATGTTGTGGAAGAAACATAATACTTTCACAACAATTTTTTGTTCTAAAAATTGAATTTCAATGGAAACAACCCAAGGTGAGAGTTGTATATTGTGTTATTTATTATAGTTAATTTATTTAAAAACCAATCATAATTAGTATCATTAGATTCAGTTGAAAACAGAGAATCCAAATGTAATAATGGCATGCAAATTGTGAGTACTGATGTAAAACTGTTTGACAAATACCAGAGTAATTTTTAAAATATCCTTAGTGTGAAGAATAAGAAATCTGTTCTAAAAGCTTCGACGGAAATTAAATTTGTTCCATGACATTCCATTTCTTTATTCTCGAACATTCTAGAAGGAATTTTTACACAAATATACCGGAAGTTCATGAAAACAATCAGCCTGACACAGTATAAAAGAGAGAACAAATTCGACCCAAAAACACTTGAAGCTTGAAATCCAGAACAGACGCATCACCCACGACACTGATCAACGCAACCAAGGCGAAACCGAAGGCGAGAAATCGACACCAGACACGAAGAAAGGCTTTTCCCGTACATTGACAAATAGGCTGACTTAACCTCTACAAGAATCTAGGCCAATGTGTTGCTGAAATAGAGCAGCAACACGGCACATTTTAATAGAAATCACGCAGCCAGAACGTCGACGGCCCAGGAGGGACCAAAATTTTAAATAGAGAACCAATTCTGCTGTGTTCGCAAAGACAAACTGACTTGACAAAAAACTCCCATAACGTATTACATACACAAAGCCTTTCTCGCTACTTCAAGGGTATCAGCGCTGCGACGGCCAATTTGGGAACCAACGCGAAACAGCTGACCTGTAAGCGGCGGGATTCGAGCGAAAATCTACTGCCAAACCGTTTCACAAAAAGTGCGGAAATTGTAAATGATCGCTTTTCTGACTTAAAATAAATTCAGTGCACACATGAAGAGGCGAGATTGAAAAACTACCCGAGAGGAATGTCCAGTGCGAGATTAATTAACCATTGGAACGTGAGTTATCAAAATTAAAGTCATTTTTTACCTGGTTACATTTGTCACACAGTTGTACTACACATGCCACACACATCTTCAAATCACTTAATTTTTCTTGTAAAGCATCTTATTGATACGTCTTGGTAGTTCAAAGGAGTCACGTCCTGAGAGTAAAGATTTTTTCACGTATTAAACTCATGCTTTTCAACTGAGTAAAAAATTGAAAATACTAGCCGATACTTGATTGGAGAAATAAAATTGTCAATAATAATAATAACTTATGAATTTTTTTGAAACTCTGCAATTTTATAATTGTTCATGAATGCTAGTCCTTCAGACGATTTTTTTTAAGAATCATTAAACTTACTTTATTTTTTTCAAACCAAACTGACTTGTTTACATTTTTTCATAGAAGTAAGAATTAAAAATTTTAATTTCTTTAATAATCACATTTCTTTCTTGGAACAAACGATTCCAAGTGGCGCCCACAAAAAACATAGTATTAAGTTGTGTTACAGGACTACATCACCGCAAAGGATCCAGTCACCGGTAAGTACCAAAAAGTGCGCGGAAGTAACGCCCGACATTTTACAACACATAACAACCCATACACACTTCACTATTTGTTATAAATTGACGACTCCGACGTGAGGTTGTTGAAGAAGGCATTACGACCCCACAATCTTTGCGATTTGTTATAAATTGGCAGCCCAACTAGTGAGGCCTGAAAAAAACGGAACAAGCCCGGCAACTACCAACAGGTCAAAATGCCGCAACCTAAGGGAAAAAAGGTGAAGAAGAATGTGGATCCCAAGTTAAGTGTGGAAGACGGAGAGGCAGTACAAATGGAGGAAATAGAGTTAGAACCGCCCACACTAGAAATGGAAAGACCAGTACAAACGGCAGATGAAATAGAGGAGCAAACGGGAGAAGAACTCATACAAATGGTAGAACAGACAGAGAAACCCGAACCAGAAAAAATAACAGAGAGCGTTGACGCGAATGTTTTAAGGATGATGTTCCAAACGCTAAACGAAAATATGAACAAAATTATAGAATCCCTGAAGGAGGATATGAACGAAAATACTAAAAAAAGTAATGAGCAAATGTTCCAAAGGATGGAAGAAAATATGAACAGAAATAAGGAGAAATTAGACAAAAACATAGAATCTTTAAGGAAGGATATAACCGAGAAAATAGATGACAATGGGAAAAACTGGAGATATTTCAGGAGGAGAATAAAAAATGTATAGAGTCCCTGAAAAAAGAAATTAGCATAAATTACGAAACAGTAAACAAAAAGATCGATAGTGACAGGAAGGTCGAGAATATGGAGAAACAATTAGAAAGATTACAGGAGGGAAATAATACCCATTTCGAAAATATAGAGGAACAAATAGTAGAGACCAAACAAGATGTTAGAAATCTCGAAAACAAGGTAAGGCAGAACCAAGACGCCATCATGCAGGAGGTGGGAGAAGTCCAGAAAGACGTTAGCGAGAGGATGCAGAGAACATATGACATCGCTAACAGGCTGGACGAGCAAATAAAAACTAACAAAAATAGTATACAGGAAATAGACCAGAGAGAGAAAAACCTGCAGGAAAGATTAGAGGCGCTGAGAGACACACCTATATTAAATACTCACACGTGTCATAGTGAAAACAGGGAAGTAATCAACTTCCAAAACTATCGTCGAAACCCAATGGAATTTTTAGAGAGAATGGAAGAGTTTATTGGGAGAAATAAAGAAACAAGGTGGGACAGGATACGGGAGATGCTAGACGAGACGTTTAAAAACACTAGGGATAACTGGTGGATAGCGGTACGACCCGAAATCACGAATTTAGCTGAGTTTAAACGCCAGTTCAAGGAGAAGTATTGGTCGGAGACTGCACAAAACAGGGTAAGAATGGACATATTCTACGGCAAATACGACGCGTCCAATGGACAGTCCCCGACATCATATTTCCTAGGAAAGGTATGTTTGGCACGGAAGTTGATACCGCCGATCCCGGAAGAATGTTTGGTAAGGCAGTTAGCTGGACATTACAGTTATGGTATCAAAGATGCCCAATTGTACCAACAGCTCAGTAAAATAGCCGATCTAGCCAAATTATTGGAAAATTGTGAATCCACTGGAAGGTTCCAGGATTACCAACCCCCCAATCGTAAGGTAGAATATAATAGTAACAATAACGGACCAAACCGGAATGGAGGTGGAAACAGTAACAACCCTAACACAAATAACCAGAACAATAATACCCCACCAAATGGCCGAAATAATAATGCTCAGGGTCCAAATAACCGCAACTATCCGGGACCAAACAGAGGTAATTACCCCAAGAATAATTACGGTAGAAACTACCACCAGGGAAACAGTTATCGCGGGAATAACTATAGGGGAAATAATTACGGTCAACGTAATAATTATCGTAACGGGGGCGACCAAGGAGGAGGCGATAGGAGAAATCAAGAATATAGGCCCCAGGTAAACTATACAATGGCCAATAACCGACGGCCATATCCACCCAATGTACCCACTTACATGTTTTACCCACAACAGGCGCCAGGTAGCCAGGGTAATACGACGAATAGCCAACCTATTAATGGTAATCCCGAGGTAAGGCAAGAACCACAGACGGGTCAGCAACCCAATGTTCCGGGAGACCGGGCCAATGAGACCGTGGCTCATTTAAACTGAACGCGGCAGTGGAAAAGGAAAACCGCCCTTCACTGAACCAATATTATGGGGTGACTAGTTACAAACATAGACAGGACAAAGACGGGATTATGACATTAAGAATAAATAATTATCTTAAGGATATTAGAGAGGAGTTATTAGAAGAGAGTGACAATATCGTTAAAAATCATAACAAAGGGAATAATGAGATCGTACAAATCAAGGCAAATATCAATGGCATAGAAGCAATATTACTCATTGACACGGGGTCAAATGTATCGCTTATCGATAGTGTAGAGTTAGAGAGGACCAAACAAAACAGTAATTTACCCATACCCACTCTGCCTATAAATAACATCATTTTAGTCGGAGCAACGGGGAGGCAAAATAAATCGATAAAGAAACAGGTGTCATTAGAGATGACTAGTAATGGGGTAACGATACCAGTAGGGTTATTAGTGGCGAATAATTTACCCATGAGTATCCTAATAGGCTGCGATATACTTAGGCCATATAATGCAGTAATAGATTTAGAAGGTAAGATGATAACTTTAAAAACTAACGAGGGAATTTGGACCAATAATTTAATCGATGTCCAAGGAGATGGTACAGACAACACACCTTATCAAGCGATAGTGAACCATTATTATTGTGCCGATCGACCAATAAACATGCCTTTATATCAGGAGGAAAACCCAGAGTTGTGGTTAGAAAAATTAGAAGAAATACGGGATTTCCGAAGGACGAAAGCAAGGGATCTGATCAGCGAAACACAGGTGGAACAATTGATTAAGGTATACAACAATTACAAACACATATTCTCAAACGCTCCAGGTAAAGCCAGAGATTATCAATGCGCCATAAAATTCAAAACTCCGGTGGAATTTAACAGGAAATCGTACCCGATCGCCTACTCGCTAAAGAACGAAGTCAGGGAAGAATTGAACAGAATGATAGAGGACGACATAATCGAGTATAGTCATTCGCCCTTTACCAGCCCAATCATAGCTGTGCCAAAAAAGAATGGACAGGTACGTATATGTCTCGATGCTAGGGAGATTAACAAGATGATTGTTAACGACCGCACATCACCTGGGGAGATAGAAGAGATATTGAAAAAGTTTCACGGGACAAAGTATATAAGTTCATGGGATACCGTATGCGGCTACTGGCAGGTCGAGCTCCACCCTGATAGTAGGAAATATATGGCGTTCAGTCGAGGGCAGAAACTATCAGTTTAAGCGGTTACCCTTTGGTTTAATAAATTCTGTGGCGATGTTTGTAAAGATAATGGACAGAATATTGGGGCAGGAAGTACTGAAGTTTACGACAGTATATGTCGACGATCTACTGGTAACTTCAGCGAATTGGGACGACCATTGTAATAGGGTTGAACAGTTGTTTGAGAAACTATCAGAGAATAATATCACCCTCAAATTAGACTAGTCCCAATTCATTGCAAATGAGGTGAAATTTTTAGGCTTTAATTTAACAGAACAGGGGATTACTCCATCCAAAGAGAAGGTAGAGGCCATACAGAAATTCCCCACCCCAAAAAATAGGAAACAGCTGCAGTCATTTTTAGGAATCTGTAACTATTACAGAAAGTTTCGGTCCAATTACTCAGAACTAACTGCCAGGTTCCAAAAGCAGTTATCAGCTAAAGACAAATGGACTTGGGGACCAGAGCAAGATGGAGTGCTCAATCTCATAAAGGAAAAGTTTTTAGAAGCAGTAATGTTGCATCATCCCGACTTTACAAAACCATTTTTTCTAAACTGCGATGCCCGTAACGTGAGTTTAGGTGCAGCCCTATATCAGGAAGATCAGGATGGTAACCATTTAGTAATTAGCTTCGCTAGCCACGTGCTGAACAGTTGCGAACGAAACTACAATACTACCGAAAAAGAATTGTTGAGTGTAGTTTTTGCATGCGGTAAATTTAGGACATATATATTAGGGTACCCCATCACGGTTAGAAGCGACCACAAATCTATAACATTTTTAAAGCATTGTAAGCTGAACCACGGAAGGCTGACGAGATGGGTTTTGGCCTTGCAAGAATATAATATCACATGGGAATATATACCCGGCAAACAGAACGTAGCAGCCGACGTCCTATCTCGCGTCAATATACCAGACCAAACCTTTGACGGCGAAAAGGAACAATTAGCAAAAGTATACCATATTATTAAGAGCAGGGAAGATTTAAAAAATATTTTAAACAATACAAAGTCACAACAAGAGGCCGATCCAAAATTAGGAGATATTAGGAAAAGGATACAGGAAGGCGATGAGGTCATAAATAGATATTACTGTATACACGACACTTTGTTTGTTAAGGAATACCCCGCACCAAGAGAATTGGAAGTTAGTAATTCCACCAGCGATAGAGAGACCGCTAATAATCGACTATCACGATAGGTACGGACATATGGGTGCCCTCAAAGTAAGGAAGGCATTGGAAGAGCAAACATATATCAAAGGGATGAATAAGAAGGTGCAACTGGCGATACGGTCATGCGATATTTGTCAAAAAGTAAAGTGTGATAATGAGAGAAAAGAAGGGGTCATGATACCCATAACATCCACCGAAAAATTGGAAAAGGTATTTCTCGATATCTGTGGACCATTTCCACGCAGCGGTGGGAGACACCGATATAAATTTATCGTAATCATCTTCGACCATTTTAGCAAATATACCAAGCTATACCCAATAACTAGGGCTACGACCAGGAAAATAATAGACATCATAATACAGCGATATATAATGGAGGTAGGCCGACCGTATTCTATAGTTACGGACCACGGTACCCAGTTTAGGGGAAAACTTTGGAAGGAAAACCTTGGAGAACACGGAATAAAAACGTACAAGACGTCTGTATATCACCCGAATAGTAACCCAGCCGAGAGAATGTTAAGGGAAGTAGGACGGTTGCTGAGAACATACTGCCATAACGAACAGAAAAGATGGCATGAATACGTAGCATCAACCGAGGATTTTCTCAACTTCTCACATCACAATACCATCGAGGTGTCGCCATACACAGTTATGTTCGAAAGACCCCCACCACGAGAGATAAAACAGATTATTAATTTTCCCGACGAACCCGCATACCAATTTGAAAGAACCAAATTTTATAACAAGGTGTTAGAAAAAACGGAACAGCAGCGGAAAAAATATGTCAAATCCCAGCCCAAGGCGATTAGATATAAGGTAGGAGAAAAGGTGTTAGTAAAAAATAGAGAATTGCCCAGTGCTATACAAGGCATAACAAGGAAATTGCTACTTTTATATACAGGACCTTTCACGATCACCAAAGCAATAAAAACAATACCTACGAGGTAACCGACACGGTTAGTAACAAAGTAAAAGGTACGTATAATCAAACATCACTGAAAAAGTACCATGATTGAATCACAAGTCAAATACAGCATCATTGAGAAGGTACCATAACTAAAAACATGTTAACGCGAATTTTCTAACTTACCCGTACTTAGAGAAGGAGAGAGATTATTATTAATAAATATTACGAGATGGACACATTCCACCATAGGCAAGATTTATTTCCAATAGCCATGTCAACGTATATTTACCAGCTTACCCACCCTTAGAGAAGGAGAGAGATTATTATTAATAAATATTACGAGATGGACACATTCCACCATAGGCAAGATTTATTTCCAATAGCCATGTCAACGTATATTTACCAGCTTACCCGTACTTAGAGAAGGAGAAAAGAAGGAGAAATACTGTCATATAATTGATACTAAATGGAAATGATGAATGAAAAAAAAAAGGAAAACAGTGTGTTACATAAGGAGGTAATGATGAATAGAAATATAGCTATTAACATTGAATGATTTTAAACAATAATTTTACCTGCGGAGAACGATATATTAAATAATTGTGAATTAATCAGAAGAGTTTAAGAAAGGGAATTTATGTGTAGGAGCCTATGATCTTTGAATATTGTATTTTTTTTATTATTATTATTATTATTTGTTGCGAAAGTGCAATTATTATTTTCTGGACAGGGATGTGTTGCCTCTGATTTCAGTAGTTATAGATAGGGAAGGGCAGAGAATGTATGCCATAGCGAGCCACTCTGACTCCCAACCCTCTATGAAAGTTAGGGAATTGATAGGGAATTATGTCAAAGATTAAATAATTAACATCAAGGTAAAAAGGAAAGGAATAGGTGATAGACAAAGAACGAAATAGGAATATTGAGTTGGATTAATATATTAAAGGAGTAGTACAGGAATTTAATTATAAGATAAAAGAATGAAATATAAAGAAGCTAATAAAAGGTTAATATAGAGATGATAATTTATCAAAACCAAAGATATGTTTTTCAAAAATTATCAATTTTAACGGAGAGGCATATGTAACGTCGCAGAACGTTCCATAAAGGAAATCATTTACATAGCAATTTATCATAAGAGGAAAGTGAGGTGAACAGTATCGAACCCAAGTAGTCCTAAAAAAATTGTGTAATATTGTCTAATAATTAATACTACTAACATAAAAAATGACCAGACTGTGACTAAGACACAAACCCCATATATATTATTAAAGTGAATAACAGTGAAAAAACCATAAGATACCATAAGAGAGACAAATAATATCAGGATCAACCAAAATGAAGTCATTAATTATTAAGTTTAGTAACTCTGAATAGAGTATAAAGAACTATTTATTGTGAATGAATGGACATGATCCATTATTATATTATGTAAAGTAAATAAAATAAATATATTAAATGACTTAAATACATTATTAAAAAGGATCTAAGTTAAAATAAAAATTATATAATTGTTATGACAAAAAATAAATTAAGTGTTGGATTTGAGACCAAACACTCAGATTTCATGTAAAAATTAATTATTATCAAATTGAAATAAAAACTGTATGTAATTGTCAAGCAGACAAAAATGAACAATTTATCTTAAATAAAGAAAGCTGTCAAATGAATAAAAGTCAGTCAAAATAGTCAAAAACAGTATTAACTAAAAACATGTGGTAGGCATATAATATTGTGTGATTTATGGATTTAATGTTGCCAAAATGCAACCAAATTGCATTAGAAAGTTGAAATATAATATAAAGCGACTATACTAATATATTTGACTAACTTTAACATTGTAATAGTCGAGTTAGCAAAATATTTACCTATACCATGTATGGCTGGGGCCAATCAACCAGTAAAAAAGTAGTCATATCTGGCTAAATAGTTACAAAATGTTGACAAAAATAAAAGAGAATGGTACAATACTTCAGTATACCATAAAAACGGACAGACTCAGTTGAAAATAAGATCAATTATGAAAGAATTTGACTTATAAGAGTGAGATTTGTCACACTATGAAAAAGGACATTTCAGGCAAACCAATATGATGCTATGTTATCCTGCAATAAAAATAATATGTATAAAGAGTAACCAGGTATCACAAAAGACAGACAATGTAATAAACTCTTAGTGTACACTAGTGAAATCCTATATATATATTAAAGAAAGAGACTAATTATTGTGTTATAACATTGACAACAACATAGGCCATAGGCATGGACCATATAAAATTGAAATTATCTGTGTATTATATATGTAAAAATTTGTTTGTTTTGTTATAGGAAGATAGTAATGTTATGTGTTCATGTTGTGGAAGAAACATAATACTTTCACAACAATTTTTTGTTCTAAAAATTGAATTTAAATGGAAACAACCCAAGGTGAGAGTTGTATATTGTGTTATTTATTATAGTTAATTTATTTAAAAACCAATCATAATTAGTATCATTAGATTCAGTTGAAAACAGAGAATCCAAATGTAATAATGGCATGCAAATTGTGAGTACTGATGTAAAACTGTTTGACAAATACCAGAGTAATTTTTGAAATATCCTTAGTGTGAAGAATAAGAAATTTGTTCTAAAAGCTTCGACGGAAATTAAATTTGTTCCATGACATTCCATTTCTTTATTCTCGAACATTCTAGAAGGAATTTTTACACAAATATACCGGAAGTTCATGAAAACAATCAGCCTGACACAGTATAAAAGAGAGAACAAATTCGACCCAAAAACACTTGAAGCTTGAAATCCAGAACAGACGCATCACCCACGACACTGATCAACGCAACCAAGGCGAAACCGAAGGCGAGAAATCGACACCAGACACGAAGAAAGGCTTTTCCCGTACATTGACAAATAGACTGACTTAACCTCTACAAGAATCTACGCCAATGTGTTGCTGAAATAGAGCAGCAACACGGCACATTTTAATAGAAATCACGCAGCCAGAACGTCGACGGCCCAGGAGGGACCAAAATTTTAAATAGAGAACCAATTCTGCTGTGTTCGCAAAGACAAACTGACTTGACAAAAAACTCCCATAACGTATTACATACACAAAGCCTTTCTCGCTACTGCAAGGGTATCAGCGCTGCGACGTCCAATTTGGGAACCAACGCGAAACAGCTGACCTGTAAGCGGCGGGATTCGAGCGAAAATCTACTGCCAAACCGTTTCACAAAAAGTGCGGAAATTGTAAATGATCGCATTTTTGACTTAAAATAAATTCAGTGCACACATGAAGAGGCGAGATTGAAAAACTACTCGAGAGGAGTGTCCAGTGCGAGATTAATTAACCATTGGAACATGAGTTATCAAAATTAAAGTCATTTTTTACCTGGTTACATTTGTCACACAGTTGTACTACACATGCCACACACATCTTCAAATCACTTAATTTTTCTTGTAAAGCATCTTATTGATACGTCTTGGTAGTTCAAAGGAGTCACGTCCTGAGAGTAAAGATTTTTTCACGTATTAAACTCATGCTTTTCAACTGAGTAAAAAATTGAAAATACTAGCCGATACTTGATTAGAGAAATAAAATTGTCAATAATAATAATAACTTATGAATTTTTTTGTAACTCTGCAATTTTATAATTGTTCATGAATGCTAGTCCTTCAGACGATTTTTTTAAAGAATCATTAAACTTACTTTATTTTTTTCAAACCAAACTGACTTGTTTACATTTTTTCATAGAAGTAAGAATTAAAAATTTTAATTTCTTTAATAATCACATTTCTTTCTTGGAACAAACGATTCCAAGTGGCGCCCACAAAAAACATAGTATTAAGTTGTGTTACAGGACTACATCACCGCAAAGGATCCAGTCACCGGTAAGTACCAAAAAGTGCGCGGAAGTAACGCCCGACATTTTACAACACATAACAACCCATACACACTTCACTATTTGTTATAAATTGACGACTCCGACGTGAGGTTGTTGAAGAAGGCATTACGACCCCACAATCTTTGCGATTTGTTATAAGGTAAACATCAAGTTTACTAATATTGAAGAGCATAGTCGCAGGAAAGTGTGAAGCAGTACGAGTTTAATTAAATATTAAAGTCTATAAATCTGTACCTATTAATAGGCTTTAATTGAAGCTTTACTTGTTTTTTAAATCAAAATATTTAAATTTGTCCCACTTACCTTTATCACTAATAATCAGGGTGTCGTCTGATGTACTTAGGCAGAGAAAAAACACAGGTGAATGCAAATTAACAAACACATATTTTACAAACACAAATAAAATGGTATTTTATTTATCTAGCATGACATTTTTTCTGTTTACTTTCCAGTTTAAATTTACTAAAATACACCTTGTTAATGAATTGTGAAACTACGTCAAATTATGATTTCTACTGTAGTTATGCTTTTTCTAGGAATAACACTCCGAACAATATTTAATTCACATAGCCATGCTATCAAGGCTTATTCATTACTGAATATGCACTTATAACTATGTTATTTTCTAGTCAAAACGACCCAGATTGCTCACTCTCACATTCGTACCATTTAAAAACCCCTTTTACATTAATGACTTTACATCCCCTCTGAAAACATGATTATGATCATTTTGATTTGAGTACCGTATAGTTTACCATGGCATCTACGTCGACGGCATGGCGCATCACTCACACTACTCCCTTCTTGAAGAAAAAACTGTTATTGTTCCGTTGATTTTGTACATTACACTTGTTCACCGATTCATATTCTTTTAATTTGATTACACTTTTATTCAGACATCCTGTTATAGTCGGCCGACCTTTATATTGCCCGGGCACAAAGTTTAGTTGGACCACGCGTGGCCTATGTTACTAGTCGACTGGGTGGAGCGCTACCAACAATTTCTCCCACTCACAGTTAGGCATGACGGAAATTACAATGCCTTAGGCGTCAAAGTCATCGTCACTGTTCAGATAACACATGCAACTGCCATGTGTTGGACGTCGACGAAATTTGGTGTCCACTGGTTTCGTCACTGAAAAGGTGTGTCCATAAACTCGCATCCGCCGTGTATCGAGCACATATTTAACCAAATTTGCGAAAAGCCATTTTGCTCGACTTCGCTAAGCGTCGGTTATGCGCTCCGTAGATGTTTGTGCGTTTGTGCGCATTACACAGTATTAAAGTTCTGAGAATTCAACCGTTGTGGACAACACGACACATTCCATTGTAATTACTTCACCTCACAGCTCCTTTGTTTGATAATGCTTCTATTTAACATGTGGTGGGCCACACAAAGGGGAAACAAAGTTATGATATTTTTTTAAATAAATAAAAACCCTTCCTTTTAGCCCCATTACAAGTGGAAGAACACCGGAAGGAAACTCAGGAAGAATTCGGGAAGGTACGGAGCCAAGTCGCAGAAAGGTGTGACGGAATGGAAGAGGCTATGACTACTATCACGGGCCAAGTACGGCAAAGCCAAGAAGAAATGGAAGCCATGAGAAACCCACTAACTTTACCGGAATACCGATCAATGAAAACCGGGAATGGTTGAATTTCCGGCAGTACAAGAGAAAACCAATGGAGTTCCTAGCCCGGATAGAAGAGTACTTCGCCAAACATAGAGGGAGCAGATGGAATAATAACCGGGAGATATTGGACGAGTCTTTCAGGGAAATGACTGACAACTGGTGGATGGCGAACCGAATCGAGATTGCGGACTACCAACAGTTCAGGAACCTGTTTAAAGCTAAATACTGGTCATAAACCACTCAGAACCTGATACGAGATAATATTTGCCATGGACGATACAGGGCACAACTAGGAAGCACCATGACAGCCTATTTCTTAGGGAAGGTGTGTCTGGCAAAACATCTAGAACCGGCAATACCCAAAGAATGCCTAGTGAACAAGTTATCCTATCACTACGACGAAGATATTATCAGAGCAAGGAGAGGTAGCCAGATTAAAACAGTGCAAGCCATGACCGAGTTACTGGAAAGCTATGTAAATGAGGAATACTACCGTCAGAGTAGAAGGAGGAACGATAGACCAGAAGTGAGTAGTAACCAGTACCCTAGTAATGGTAACAACCAAAATGGTAACAATTACCAAGGAAACCGTAACCAGCAGAATAGTTACAACGGCAATAATAACCCGCCGAACAATAATAATAATTTTAATAGTAATCAAAATGGTAATAGGAACAACAACCAATACCCAAATAACCGTAATAATTATTATCAACCCCCTAACAATTCCTATAGTCAGAGAAACCCCTACCCCGGTAATACTGAACGGTATTACCAAAACAATAGAAATTACAATACAAACTATAATAATAAAAACAGAGTTTCCTGTCCACGAGTAAATTTTATAAGAGCTGAAGATCGTGGGCCAAGAAGATACAACCATCAGCGAAGGAACAGTTTCCACGATGGAGATCGTCGGCGAAGAAGTGAAGAACGTGATGGTCCGAGGTATGAACAACATAGAAGAAGTACCAGTCTAGATGATCCTGGCCGACAAGAAAACAGAGAACAAACGTTCGAACAGAATACAGAGCGGCAGGAACCGACGCAAAGTTTCCAAAACGACGCCTCGGTCAATCCGAATAACAATGATGAAAACAATAATTTAAACGGGAGAAGGCAGTGATAAACTATCACAACCCTTTACTGCTCCTATCTCCTGGGTATAAAAACGAGTTGCAAGAGGCAACCGAATCAAAAAACATCACCATCATTAGCAACAACTATTTGAAGATCATAAGAACTGAACTATTGGAGGAAAACGAAACTAGCCTCGATAGTCAGAATAATGAAATCTTGTGTATAAAAGCGGAAGTAGAAGGAATCCCCGCAAAAATCATGATTGATACCGGTGCTAATATATCAATAATAAATGTAATTGAACTGGAAAGAATCAGAAAGAATGTGGTAAAACTTTGCCAATGTTACCAGTAAATAATATTGTCTTAATAGGTGCAACTGGCCGCCAGAACAAAACTATTAGAAACCAAGTTTCTATAAATGTCGTTAGCCGTGGTATAGCTTTGAATATGGTATTTTTAGTCGCCACCGGACTGCCATTCAATATATTGGTAGGTTGCGATGTTTTAAGGAGGAACTCCGCCATTATCGATCTGAACCAAGAAAAGGTATCACTATTTTCAGACGGAATAACGAGGACAGCAGATTTAGTAGGAGGCGAGAATATACTTCCCAGTAGTATACACCAACAACTTCGGAAAATTAATTTTGTAGAAAACAGCTCCCTGAATAAACCGATAATATATAATAACGAAGAAGAGGATTTATGGTCAGTGAAGATACAAGAAATACGGGACTTCCAGTGCGGAGCCACCAACGAGAAAATACCCATACACCAAGCAAATCGTCTGATAAGAGTGTACGAAAAATATAAATCAGTATTTTCAGATGAACCTGGTAAGGTAAAGAATTACCCGTGTAAACTTGAGATTAAGGAAAACGTGGAATTTAATCGGAGGTCATATCCCATCGCGCATTCACTGAAAGAGGCCGTGAGAGCGGAAATTAATAAGATGATCAGCAGTGACATAATTGAGATTAGTCAATCTCCATACACTAGTCCAATCATTACTGTTCCCAAGAAAAACGGACAAGTCCGGCTTTGTTTGGATGCGCGCGAATTAAATAAAACTATCGTTAATGACCGAACATCACCCGGTGAGATAGAGGAGATATTGAAACGATTTCACGGCACCAAGTTTATCAGTACATGGGACACTGTGTGTGGTTACTGGCAAGTGGAGTTGCACCCACAGAGTCGTCAGTATGTGGCGTTTATATTCGAAGGGCGCAATTACCAGTTCAAGAGATTGCCCTTCGGACTTGTAAATTCAGTAGCCATCTTTGTGGCCTGTATGGACCAAATACTTGGACATGAAGCACTCCAATTTACCACAGTCTATGTAGACGATCTGCTGATTACGTCGGAAACCTGGGAGGAACACTGTTACAGAGTAGAACATGTACTCGAGAAATTAGCAAAGAATAATATAACTCTCAAATTGGAGAAATCCAAATTCATTGCTCGAGAAGTACAGTTCTTAGGTTTTAACCTAGATGATCAAGGTATAACCCCATCATCAGAAAAAGTGGAGGCGATTCAGAAGTTCCCT
Organism: Magicicada septendecula; assembly: GCA_034769895.1. NCBI lineage: Eukaryota > Metazoa > Arthropoda > Insecta > Hemiptera > Cicadidae > Magicicada > Magicicada septendecula. Next base: position 364,111,443 of record CM068374.1, on the reverse strand, counting down.
AAACCGAAGAACAGGAAACAGTTACAATCTTTCCTCGGACTCTGTAACTATTACAGAAAATTTCAGCACCAATATTCCGAGCTGACAGCCAAGTTTCAACTGCAATTGTCTGCAAAGAACAAATGGACCTGGGGTGAAGAACAGTATATTACTTTCCAACTCATCAAAGATAAGTTCTTAGAGATTGTTATACTTCGTCACCCGGATTTTAAGAAACCTTTCTTTTTGAATTGTGATGCTAGCAACATCAGCTTAGGAACAACTTTATATCAGGAAGATGAGGAGGGTCACCATCTGGTGATTAGCTTCACTAGTCGTACCCTGAATCAATGCGAGAAGAACTACAATGTGACCGAGAAAGAACTGCTTAGCGTAGTATTCGCATGTAGCAAATTCCGGACATATATTCTCGGGTATCCAGTTACCATCCGCACTGATCATAAATCCATCTCATTCCTATGTAGGTGCAAGTTGAGTCACGGCCGATTGGCTAGATGGGTACTCGCCCTACAAGAGTACAACCTACAATGGGAGTACATCCCGGGGAAAAAGAATGTTGTAGCCGATGTGTTGTCACGCATTAATTTGGAAGACCAGACCTTTGAGGGAGAGAAGGAGAGCTTAGTCAAAATCTACAACCTTATTAAAACAAGATCCGATTTAGAAGCTTTATTGATAAACATCCGCATCCACCAACAATCTGACCCTAAACTAAAAAATATTATCACTCGATTGGAAGCAGACGATGACACCGTTTCTAAATATTACCATATTAACAAAGGTATACTATTCGTTAAAACAGCCTTAAATAAAGAAACATGGAAGGTGATTATTCCGAACCACATCGAAAAAGAAATCATAATCAATTACCATATAAGGTATGGCCATATGGGGGCGCTGAAAGTGAGACAGGCCTTAGAGGAGAATTGTCAAATAAAAAACATTAACCGAAAGGTAAGAAATTACCTGAAATCATGTAATATTTGCCAGTGCGTTAAGGTGAATAACGAAAAGAAGGAAGGTATAATGATACCAATAACATCTAAAGCGAAACTGGAAAAAGTGTTTTTAGACATCTGCGGACCATTTCCCCGTAGTGACGGTCGACACAGATACAAATACCTCATCATAATTATGGACCATTTTACAAAGTACGTAAAGCTATATCCGGTTAATCGGGCAACCACAATAAAAGTTCTTGGAGTCATAACAGAGTTATATGTGCCAGAAATAGGAAAACCAGCTTCAATCATTACTGACCATGGTACACAGTTTAAAGGGAGAAGATGGCGGGACACATTATTCTCACTTGGGATTAAAACATATAAGATGTCAGTCTACCACCCAAGTAGCAATCCGGCAGAGAGGGTACTGAGAGAAGTGGGGAGAATCTTGCGAACGTACTGTCACCACCAACAGAAAAAGTGGCAAGAGTACTTATCGACCACAGAGAAGTTCCTAAATTTTGCTCACATTCCAGCTATAGGAATTACCCCATACTCCGCCATGTACGAGAAACCAACACCCCGAGAGATTGAAGAGATAATAGAGTTCCCGACGAATGATGGTCGTAAGTTTGACAGGGTGAAATTTTATAACAAGGTGGCCGAAACCAAGAGAAACGGCAAGCCAAATATCAAAAGGCAATCGGACGAGTTATAACTTATAAAAAGGGAGAAAACGTAGTTTAAAAAACCGAGAACCACCCAGCACCCTAGAAGGGATAACGAAAAAACTATTGTTACTCTACACTGGACCATATCTCGTTGCCAAAAATAATAACAACAATACATATGAACTGAAAGAAATAGTTTCCGGAAAAGTCAAAGGAGTATACAACCAAGCCTCCATAAAAAAGTATTACGAAGAATGAATTCTATGTAATAAATTATCAAAATTTAAAAAATAGTAAGACCAGCTTACATAAATAATTTTGAAAGAAAATAATTGAGAGTTAAAAAATAAAAGAATAGAAGTTGAATTTTGAATAAAATTGTCAAAAATTCTAAAATATTAGTAAGGGCAACTTACGCAAATGATTTAAAAGAAAACAAGTTGGAGTTAATTAATTAAAAAAGAAGAATTTGAATTTTGAAAAAATGTTCAAAATTCTAAAGTATAGATAAGATCCACTTATAAATAAATTTAGAAGAAAACATTTGGAAATAATTAAGAAAAAGAATATGAATTTTGAAGAAATTATCAAAATTCCAACATACAAGTAAGACCAGCTTACATAAATAATTTTGAAAGAAAACATTTGGAAATAATTCAGAAAAAAATGAATTTTGAATATCGTCAAAATTTTAAAAATGATAAGGACAACTTACACCAATGATATTAGAAAGAAACAATTTGGAAATAAAAGAATACGAATATGAATTTTGAATACCCTCAAAATTTAAAAAGAGATAGTAAGATCAACTTACAACTAATCATTTATGGAATTTAATATTGAAAGAGAATAAAAGAAGAATTGTATTTTATTGGAAAAACAATAATAAGATCAAATTACACAAATAGATTTGAAGAAAATAATGTGATTAATTAAGAAGGAAAATATGAAAGAATCCAGAATAAATGTGAATATCAAACATTTGAAGGAGTAGAGAAGAAAAACAAAAAGAGTGTGATATACAAGAGAAGGCAATAATTTGGAAATAAAGAGAAGAATTCGTTATTATAATAAAATTATAAAAAACTAAAAAAGGAAAAACAAATTAATATAACAAGAACAACCGATGACTAACCACTTATGAAACTATTATGGAAACAGATAATCACAAAGGATGATTGTAATATTACTCAGTTCTGAAGAAACAAAGAAGAACAACTCATACCAATCATATGAGAAAATGATTTTGACAACAAAATAATAAGACATTAATGAAAGGCAAAGAGAAATAACGACCACATGAAAAATATAATATTAATAAATTAATTTTAATGAATACAAAAGCGGATTAATAACTTTCTGAGAAAGAAAAGAAAGAAAAATATGTTTATATAATATGATCATAATAACAACTTGAATGTCAATTATAAAGAAACCAATCGAAAAAATTAACTGACATAAAATAATACCATTCAAATAATTAATAAGAACCAAAGAGAAAATAATCTATATAAAAAAGTATGCTATCAATGTGAATAACCAGAAGAAGATATAATAAGAATTCAGATGAAGAAGGAAAAGTTACACCATAACTAGTAACAGGAATATTAACAAAGTTTCCAACCATAATAACAATGAATATATATCAGACGAGCTAAAAGTTAGAAGAAAATATAATGAGAATAATAAATATTAAGAAGTATACCTAAGATAGAAAATGTGAGATAATCTGAGAAACAACGAAGTGAAGTATCCAAAGCTATTTTTATTAGTCGAAAATGAGACTACTCTATATGTAATTTTTATTCGATGACTGTCTGTAGATAATTCCAGCAGCATTATGTTTTTGAGCAGAGATGATTTGCCTCTGGACTCAAGTAGAAGTGAAGTATGGCCAGCAGAGTATGTTGCCCACAGTGCCTCTCTGAACTGCCCCAGCTCACATGTTAGGGAACGTTAGGGAATTAATATCACAGGGATAAAACACGAAGTTAAGAAAAGAAAGAATATAATAATAATAATAATATATCTCAGAAAACACTAACTATCCAAGAAGAATCAAAGTCAGATAAGAGACTATAAAGTTTATTAAGCTCAAGTATGAAGAAGCCGATATAGAAATGTGGAGGAAAACGAAGAATAATAAATAAATATAAAGTTATCATAAGCAATTATTCATCCATAATCAAGTCTGAAATAATCACTTCTGGAGGAGAGCAATCTGTAGCATGACAGATAATGCCAATAATTCTGAATGGCAGAATGATCAATACAAATAAAATAAAAACATTGTTTAAATCCGAGAAATAAAATAAAAAATTAATAAAGAACCACCGTGAAGTATAATCATAGATTAAAGTAAAAGTTCATTTAAAACCAATGGTACAACGAGTGATGAATCATCAAAGTAAAATGCTAAACTAAGAATATAGAAAAAGGAAATACCCAGGTAGGATAGGAGTAGGTAAGGAAGAAACCCAAAACATGACAACATCCACAAGAAGAAAAGGAAATACTTGTATAAAGAACATGAAGAAGAGGAGGAATCTGAAGAAACAAGAACAAGACAGCATCCACAAGAAGAAGGAGTGCTCTTATAAAAAACCGAAACCCCAAAAGAAAATGATAAACTCAATCACAAATGAAAGTATAACAAAATATTAAATTCAGAAACCATGTAAAATAAATGTAAGCCAAAAGTGTATAAAGTAGAATTGAAAGTGAACCAATGTGAAATAATTATATAATGCCAAAAAACAAACCTTCATTATCTTCTATAAATAGATTTCTGGATTTTAATAAAACTATAAAACTATTTAGAAATAAAATCCAAGAATAACAAGGGGATGAGTGCAAGTTTTTGTATTATAATAAATAAACCTTATGTGTAAATATTGCAGTTCACAAACTAAGTAAATTGTGTACTAATACAACTTTGAAGTGTTTATTTGTGTCCATGAATAATATTAAATAAAGTATTATCATGTCAGATAATACTGGTGTTTCTGAATAATAGCTGCCACTCTTAAATATACAACATTCAGTAGAATGATAATACATAAAACAAGAGCAGGCCATATAAAAAGTGAAGTGTTTAAAGTATCATTACCCCAGTATCAAAAACAGATTAAAACTGAAATAGAACCTAGTATAAGAAATAGAGTATGTGATGGAAGGACCAAGATGTTTTGTTTATTTAGAATAAGTTACTGATAATAATTAAGTATAAAATGTCAGAGTTCAATAGCATTCTTTAGTTATAAAATATTTATTGTATTACTAATATTAATTAAGTGTAAAATGTCTGAGTTTGAAAGACCATTGTTAATTTCAATTATGTATTATGTATTAAGAGTATAAATTATATACTAATTGTTCTTTTGTTAAGATAAGAAAATGTTAATTAATGTCATGATGGAATAGAAAGTCAGAGAGGGTACAAACAAAATGTATTATTTAAAAACTTTGTATGTAAAAACTGTTAGAAATCTAGGCCAAATGTTAAAACTAAACAGCATTAAAATTGATAAAATAAGTACAGAAAAACAATTAAACTGATGGGATTTATATAAGGTAAATCAATCATGTAAGTCATGTAATTGGAAATATAAGTAAGAAAGATTTTGTAAAAAGATAAAAAGAATTATTGTTAAAAATGTAACTGTAAAAACTGAAAATTTAGAGAGGGGAGTCACATATTAATGTATAATATTTTAAAAGATAACCAATTAATCTAATTACAAGAAATTAAGGGAAGATAAACCTTTTATATCAATCTGAGATTTCATACAATCATTAATATAACATGTAAAATGGCAACATTTTTGAAAAAGGACAGGAAGTAAATTTTAAAACTTACAATTTTCAAAATGAGGTAAAAATACCATTTTAGATCAAAAACTTAATAAAACTACATTATTTTGTATCAAATCAAGCAGAATGAACGGAAGAAGAAGATTATGTATTTAATAGATAATAATTTTGAATAATAGCAAAAATATAATCAGTTATATAATGTAAAATTCTCACATGCACAGGATGCCAATAATTTTGAAACAATGGACAGCTAATATTAATTTGGCTAAGACTTTTGGACAAGACGAAGGAAGTTAGTTAGTTCATTATTAGATATTGTGAAGTACACTTGACACGAGCTCTTAAGCATATCTAACCTAGTAGCTGAGAAATAAATGGCGTATAGCGACAAGCCTAGCCTGAAGTGAAAAACGCAAGTTTTGTAAAAATACGTTCTGAAAGTAAATTCAGTGAAACAAACACCAACAAACACTAAACTAACTTCAAACAAGAACAAAACACAGTGAATACACCATTTAAGCGATTTAAACATAAATTCTACGCAACGAAACAAACAGTGCAATTTTCGACCTAACATACGAAAGTGAAACTTAACTTTTACAACACTTTTTATCGAAGTGGAACGCTAAAACTTGACCAGGAACACTCCACCAACACAAGAAGGAATAATCGCTACAGCAGTAACGAAAAATCACAGGAGAAGCAGACTTTATTGAACGCAGAATTAGCGAGGTGTATTCGTCTTTCTGAACTCGAGGCGGCCATCTTTCTTCTTCCCACAATCCAATGCAACACTGCCAACTCGACAGGACGGTTCGCAAATTTCTATACTCACTTATATATTGAATTTCATATATGTATTTTTATTTTTAAGTTGATATATTTTTGTAATGTTATACTTTCCTTACTTTGCCCTTTTTCTCGGACTATCTATGAAATTATTGTTAAAAGAACCCGAATATAAATAATTCTAAACACTTTTGATATACCCTGAGAATCGATCAATCAATCGATATAAAATCGATTAAATAAACATTTGTGAATACAATTCATTAATTACTATAAAATTGAATACCGTTTATTCTTATTTAATAATTAGTATAATATATAATATTAATTGAGCAGAAACTACTAGAATTTCACCACTTAGAAGGAAGATAACCTCCAAATAGGAAAGTTCACCTATTGATTGTTATTGGAGACAATCTTATTAACTGGTGGAAGGTGTTTCAAATACAGAAAAAGACAATTAAATTAATACAATTAACCAGAAGTTCGGAACAACACGAAACATAATTAAATAATTAATTTTAAATTAATTACAGTAGAAGCCCGATATAGCGCGGTTGTCGGGTGACATACTTTCCCCCGCGTTATAGGCGTAACCGCGGTATATCGGAAGGTGACCTGTACAGTGACAAATGATGGGGAGGGAGGACCGGGAAAAAGGCTACAGCATAATGCACTACTATATACTGTACGTAAATTACGTCACCAAATGTAGAAATAAAAAATAAGAAAACTGTATTTTAATCTATTTTATCTAAAATACACTATTTATACATTGCTCACTCGACCTACTGTAGGCCTAATTGTTGGTCTTAAAAAAGTCCGTAATTGTTGTTTGACGGGATAATGCACACCGTTTCTTTTCCGCGTATTGTTTTATAAACGCTAGGTGCAGCAGATGAACATTATTAGATTCACTTTGCCTCTCCATCCACGAAATTACTTTGTTTATGTGTATTATCACTTCACTAACATTTGGAATAACTTCTTTCACTTCCACCCCATTTTCATTTCCATCATCGTCATCGTCTTCTTTTTCTTCGCAATTTGCATTTCGGACTGCATCGATGATATCTTTATCTCCTACACATTCTGTAAGCTTTTGAAGAACATTCCCTACACAGAACACAGGTTTTTGAGTGTTACGCTCGTTTCAAGGCCGGCAGAATGTCACTTGAAGATGATCACCGTTCAGGACGACCTTCCACGAGCAAAACGGATGAAAATGTTGAAAAAATTCGACAACTCATTCACGAAGACCGTCGTCAAACAATCCATGAGTTGTGTACAAGTGCCGGAATAAGCTATGGAAGCTGTCAAGAAAGTCTAACTGAAAATTTAGGCATGCGTCGTGTTGCTGCGAAATTCGTCCCTCGGCTTTTGTCTGTGGATCAGAAACAGCGCCGTGTTGATGTGTGCAGTGAACTCAGAGAAACGTCTGAAAATGACCCTACCTTCATCTCCAGGGTCATAACCGGTGATGAAAGCTGGTTTTATGGTTATGATCCAGAAACAAAACAGCAGTCGTCACAGTGGAAAAGTCCACAATCACCGAGACCAAAAAAAGCACGGCAGGTCAGAAGTGCAACAAAAACTATGCTCATTGTGTTTTTCGACATCAAAGGCATTGTCCATCGCGAGTTCGTGCCAGCTGGTGTTACAGTGAACTCAGATTTTTATTGTGACGTTTTGAGGCGGCTGAGACAAAATGTGCGACGAAAAAGGGCCAAATTGTGGGAAGACCAAAACTGGCTGTTGCATCACGACAATGCACCTGCTCACGCTTCACTGAAAACAGTATGGCCACCGTCCCACACCCTCCACATTCACCAGATTTAGCCCCCTGTGATTTTTCTCTGTTCCCGAAAATAAAAATTAACATGAAAGGTCACCGTTTTGACACTGTAGAAGAAATTAAGACAAAAACGCAGGAGGTGCTTGACGGCCTTCAGCAAAAGACTTTTTTTGACACTTTCCAGGCAAGGAAAACGACGCTGGATTCGTTGTATCAATTCGCAGGGAGACTACTTTGAAGGAGATGGGAGCCATTAATGGCCTAGGTAAGCAAAAAGAATTTATTAGACCTAGGCTGGGAACTTTCTGATAGCACCTCGTATTTTAAAAAAGGGAAAGAAAATAACGGTTTGTTGAGAGAATAATAAAATAATATTTGTTTTTAACATACACATGTGTTAGCTAAGTTATTACGCCGTAACCATTTCCTATACTTTGTGCTGAAAAACTCGTCTAACGTTCCAGGAAATTTTCTGAATTATGGGAGGTCAGATCGCAAAATTGTTCTAGTGTTTTTAATTAAGGTAAAGTATAAAGGTTTGCATATCTATCCTATTAAAGATATAGGTGGTGTCCCTGAAGTTCTGATGGTATTTGGAATAAGGTAAGTTTGCGAGAAAAGATCGCAAGACAGGTAAGATTCTGGCAGTGTATATTTATTATAAATTTGTTTATTTCTTTACAACATGTAATATGATAATGCATGTAAATGTAATTATGAAAAAATGATGTACATCATATATATCACAAGTAAATGACAAACTAATCTCTTTATGTAATAAGCCTAGTTACTAAACAATACTTTTAGACGTTTCTTATTGTTACGACATCACAGAACAATCTACGTGTTTGTCGAATGTGCCAGAAGAATCTCACTCTAATGTGTGTGGCATACATGACTCTAGACGCATTAGCGAGAGTTTTCTCGAAGCCGCCACCCGCACGGACTGTGTCAAGGCCCCAATTAATTACGTAGTTCACACTGGCACTAAGCGTAGTTTGGAACGTTCTGGTCTGTGAGCGGAGGTATAAATACATGGTGGCAGCGGCCTTAGTTTTCAGTATAGTTGCAATATATTTACAGTGCGGTTCGAGTTATTATTGGGTGATATTACCGTGTACGTTTAAGTGTTTATTAGTCGTTGTGTTTTATAATCGGGCGGTAATATTGTAATACAATTGTATTTTAATATCAGTGGACATTTTATTGTGTGTGAACAATTTTTATCTGATTTGTTGTAAGAGACTGTGTTGTTAATTACGAACTGTTTAACTGTGAAAATTAAAGCTGGTGATTAGTGACTTAATTGGTGTCTTGTAATTTGTTTTCCACTGTACCTACGACGATCAAGTAGACCGTCGTAACATTATCATAGTGGGACGAAATTTCATCTTTCCAAAATTTGCCGCCCGTAGGCAGTTGCCTACTTTGCCTATGCATAAATCCGCCTCTGGTTACAAGAGGAAAGGGGAATGAATATTCTGGAAGATGATACTAGTGCTAAAAATAAGAAAAAAATGTTATATTAACACTTTGAGGTCCAACAGCATAATATTATGCCACCAGTGGACTTGGCATAATATTGCACCACTCATTTTCCAATGCATCGTGTCTTGTTACTATGCCACAGAATGAATGCAGAATGTTTATCAAACATTCGGTTCTTGTTTCTGCCATCAAACTGCAGCACTAACTGGAGAAAAGAATATATGAAATACTATAAACAGTCGAGAAACGCTGCAAGTTTCTTTACGTTTTGCATGTTCAGTATGTGAGTTACATTTGTGTTTGCGAGTATTTCAAAGTTATTTTGTAAGCTTTTGAGTGTTATGTATATTAGTGAATGTATTATTCAGCATATTACTGGATTATTTATTATAAAACTGATATATTATAAACTGTATCCTCTCAACTTGACGATAACCTACAAATAATCATCAAGCCAATTAATTAATTAAATTCTTTCAAACAATATAACCTCTAACTTTTACTAGTACATTTGAGTGTTAGAAAAAGTTTGCAGATTATCTTTGGTTTTGGTTTAAAACCAACAAAAGTTGATGTGTTGGTCAATCTCTTAATTTTTAGACTACTTTATTAGTTTTTCAGCTCTGAATGCTAATATAGTATAACTCTTTTTTTAAACATTCAAACAGATTTATTACACAGAATTTACGTACACATTTAAAATATGAAATATAGGAAAATCAATTCAGTCAATAAGTATCTTGTAAACGTTTCAATAATGCATATTTTTACTGTTTTATTACCGTTTACTTCAATGGGACTGATTTCAGGATGTTACCATATGTTTTTCAACTACTTTAAACATAGTAAGGTTGATTAGTCTTAACTTGATTTTTCTTTTGTAAGAAGCCGAATTGACCAGTCCCCCTCCCCCCCCAGAAAAACAAATTCTTGATACACCACCGAGCTTATCTGGCTTTTTTGTTATCGAGCTCAGCCAACTGCCACACTAGGCCAAATAGTGTCAAGTCTTTTGCATGCATATAATATATTTAATTTGAATTGATTCCTTTTCATAGCCAAATTGACAAACTAATTTAATATACTGCAACGTAATAAATTGCAAATTTAATTATTTAAATTTGTGGAGCCCCACGATCTTGGAGCACCAAATTTATGCAACGTTACATACACATAAATAGGCGTGAACGATCTCACGTTCAAGATTGACAAATTCTTTAAACAATATAACATTTAAATTGGGTGTCAGGTGTATCTGCAATAAGAACTCTATGCAACTTGAAACGGTAATTAAAATTTATTTGATACTATAAAAAAATATGTGCAGCACATGGCACTGACTTCGATTTTAAAACATTAGTTATTATTTGTTATTATGCCGTAAGGCTTAAGATATATACATCCTTACTGACTAAATATTCTATGCTACTAATTATTATATAAAAGATAAATCTCATTTTCAGACTACTCAGTCTATTAATATGTTTCAAAATCAATTTTTTAAATTTTTTTTCTATATTGTAACGTACTCAAAATATTAATAGTTATTGTTTCTCAGTACTGTTTTCTCAAATACTAATTGTTTTTATTTAAATGCTTTGTAATCATTTTATATCATATTAATTTGAGCTCTTGTTACGTTAATCGTATTTCTAAAACATCTATGATTTTAACTCTACTATACAAGAAACATTGCTCTTATTTTTAAATAAAATATTAATGTCTTTAACTGTCTTTGAATTCTTTGTATGATTAAGATATGAATAAGTTGTCTATCACCTTATTGTCGTCAATCATACTCGATCATTTTTTGTTCCATCGGTGTTCGTCCTCGTCTCGCCTCCAGCGTCGGCTGTCTCTCTTCTCCTCTTGTCCAGCGTCGGCTGTCTCTCTCTCTCTGGAACACTCCTCTTGTCCAGCGTCGTATCTCTCTCTGGAACTCTTCTCTTGTCCAGCGTCGTATCTCTCTCTGGAACTCTTCTCTTGTCCAGCGTCGTATCTCTCTCTGGAACTCTTCTCTTGTCTAGTGTCGAATCATTAATGGATCTTCTTAAGTAGTGCTGTTATTAATTAAAATGATTGTCTTTACAGCTTAGTTACGTATTTGTACGTAACTGGCAAATTTAAACTGTTTATGGAAAAAAAATAATTACGCCGTGCTGACGGGCATAAGCTCCCGCTGCACCGTGGATGATTCAAGAAAGAGAACCACTGTAGCTTGCGTGTACCCATGTCTTGGTCGACACCCTGCAGTGATCCGAAATCGACATGTTAGAAACTGTCTTTGGCTTCAGTTCCCCCACTCTTTGTCAAATTCGCTATTTTTTATATTTCTGCGAATTGCAGAGTCCTGTAAGTATACTCTTATACTTATCTTATAACTAATTTTATAACACATGTTCACTGTAATTTTGGATATTGCAACTTAACCCTTTCGATTTGTACACAGTTATTTCACTATTACACTCGTACGGTGTGTCACTTTTGCGTGGTTTTCGTACACAGTATTTAGTAAATTTATTTACATTTTATGGTGCTTTTGGATTTTAATTCTTAATTCTAGTTTATGAATAATTACGGAAAAACAGTAACTGTGCAATTATTCATCTTGGGGTGGCAAACTCGCCTGCAGAGACCTGCGTTCACACACACTAGCAAAATACTGGTGTACACACTTTCAGTTACATTTGTGTGTGTGTGCACGTCGATTCAGGTCGAAACACCTGTTCATATTTTTGTCTGAGCCAAGCTTGCAATCCCTAACATGCTTATTTCTAATATATTATTAATTATTTACAATTTATTAAGTAAATTTAAATTTTTATATTCCATGCTCAGTACATCACTTATTTGTACTGTCGCAATACATATACTCACAAAACATTACTGAGACATGCCACGAACATCAAGCTGTATGCTCAGCATCAGTCATGTTTTCATTTGGTGTTTTGAAGTATCTGACTTTTTAATATTGCTTGGTACAGATGTGTTTTTTTTTTTGTTCTACTGTTATGATTAGTTTGGGGAATAATTTTCTTTTGTCACCAATGTATAGGATTTTCAAAACTGTCATATCCTGTACTGACTCACATTTGTTCAGTTATTATTTTGTTTAATTCAATAGCACACTTTCTATTAACAGTGAAGTTACATATTAAAATTTCCGTCATCATAAAGACGAATTAATTTATCATAATAGTACAGTTACACATTATTAAATTATACAAAACATGTTTTTTTTACATTTTGTATGATAAAATATGTTTTAATCAAACAATATCAGATACGCTTCAACATGCCATCTTCAGCAGCAAAACTGGAATGTTCCACTAACAGTGCTGTAGTGCATCTTTAATTTTGTCATGAAGTGTGGACAGCCTTCTTGATTTGTACATTGTATCAGGTTTAGTGTTTATGTTGGTTCAAAGTAAATGTGTACTCGTTGTTTTTGAGGTTATAAAATTATAGTTATAATTTTGTATAACTGTGATTGTAACGTTCCGGGCTACGTTACAAATCCAGGGAACCCATCATAATTGACGCTAGCCAATTATACAGGCTGCCTACGTTGTAACGAACTGAAATTAAACTCAACACAAACAACAATAATATTTACGCTATTTATTAGGACACAAGGGGAAGGTATTTCACTGATTTATGCACTCACTTCAATGTGTAATAAGATGACATCTCTTTATTAACAAATTATATGAAAAGATCCCATAACATAACAATTTATACTGAAATATTCAAAAAGGGTTTTCTGTAAAATAAGGGATCATATTGATCATGTAATTTACCTCGGATCCGAGTCTCTTTAAATATAGTAAAGACGTCTGAATTATACTATGCTCATCTAAGAGCTTGCAAGATTACATTAACCATTTGAAGAATGGTATTATTTATTAAAGGGATTATAATTTACATTTCAATATTAACATTACAACGTATGATTTTCAATACTACAGTTTACATTTCTTTGGTTTTATTTATTGCTTAGAGAAAATTATTGTCTTTTGAAAAGTCTCTTTCATCTATAAATGTTATGTTTCAAATGTAATTAATTCTCGATAGCCAAGCTATCGAGTCACCTCTAAAATAAGCTTTGCTGTCCTCGTCCTGGGGTGTGACTCTTCGGAATTCTGGTAGTCGGGGTAGTCATCTGTGTCGTGTCTCTGGTGAATATCTAATAGCTGTATTAGTGAGGAGATTGATGTAATGCTGCATGAAGTTGGGTTGATCCACGTCGCTCCTGGGGTGTGACTCTTCGGATTGTAGACGTCTGTATGTGCAATTTGGCAGGTCACATATTCACAGGTAGAGTTGTACTGGAGTTTACATCTTAAGTAGAGACGTCACCTTGTTTACGAGTTGTTAATTTTTCTTATATTATTACATTTCTTGTACAAACTTTTTTCTACATCATATACATTTAAAACTCACTAGCCCCCCACGTTTTTTAGTGGTAGCTAACCGTTATTTTAAAGTTTAAATAACACATTTTTGAAGAGCCCTCGCTTGGAGGTGTGTACTGTCTGAACGCCGCATCGTAACTCTTAACTTGATACGACTGGTACATTACAACGAAGCGGAGCGAGTACTCCGCCATAATATAGTTCCAACTTTTATTTAAATAGACATTCTTATGGCAAGATGAAACAAATTATTTAGACTTATTTAGTTTACAGGAATTATTTTAACTACTACTTTGTGCCTTCAAATTATTAATTACTTACATTACGATTTTCAAATATTTCTAAGTTACAACGCTAAGCTCGTTGTGTCTGGAATTAAACAGGTCAACGCATGATGATTTACTAAAGGGTTAACTGTAATATTATTAACTTTTTACAATACGATTTTTTATTACTTGTTTAGTTAGACTTTTTTTTATTTAAATCTCATACTTATTCTGAGTTAGTACAGGGGTATTAGGTTTAATTGTGCGATTTAAAAATACTTAATTGTTTCTCAGTTTTTTTTATTATTAAATATTTTATTACCAATTAAATCGTCACATGATTGTGATAATTACGTGTCAATCAAAAATAAAAATTGAAAGATTTGTGAAATTTTTAATATTTTATACAGATTTATTTTTCTTGTTGTTCGTAAATGAAAGCAGGCAGTATTCCACTCACTTCTCTTTTAGAGTAGAGTTTTCAAGTAATATTTTATGTAGTTGAATTTATGTGCCTTACAGTTTATATAAAGGGAAAATCTGTTCTTATAGGTCATTTAAAAATAACTAGCCTGTATTATAAATTTGCTGTTCTTATTTTTTATTTCTCGTAAACACAAGGATCACTTTCAAATCAGTCTATTATTTTATAGGTACAAAAAGCATGATTCTGTTTATCTTTTTCTTTTCTCTGTATATTTAGTATTTGATTACTGCAAAGTTAGTGATGCTCGTAGCAATCATTGATGAGTATGTGGGAACATGGAATCTGGCATAGGTAGACATACTGACAGAATCATTATTAGTGTACAATGACGAAGCAACCAACAATGGACTTCGAAACAATGTTTCAACGACTGCAAGAGGAGTTGAAAACGAATAATGAAAAATTAGAAAATAAATTAGGAAGATTAGAAGATAGTAATAAGAGATTAGAAACTCGAGTAGAAGATAGTCGTAATAGATTAGAAATCACTATTGAAGAATTAAAAACTCAGTTAGAAAGCAATAATGAAAGGTTAGAAACTAAGATTGATAGTAATAATGAAAGGTTAGAAACTAAGATAGAACTCGTCAGTAACACTTTGAAAACAGAGCTTACTGCACGCGTTGAAGCCGTCGAACAGCGTGTTCAACAATCACTTAATGAACAAGCTGTAAAGATCGATAGCAAGTTCAGAGAACAGCGTGAATATACAATATGTGAAACAAAAGAACACATTAAACAACTGGCTGAACAGTGGAATGAAAAATTTTAAATTATGAAGCAGGAGCAAGATCTCAAAAACAAGGACTTAAATGAGTGCATCCTGGACAACACAAACAGAACAAAGGAACTCACTGTGAGGACCCAGACAGTAGAAATAGCCGTGGAGGAGGTCACTAGAAAAACTACGCACCACTCCATGGAAATTAACAACATGATAGATGGACTGCAAGAGGAGGTAGAAAAACTATGAGCGGAGGTCAAGAGACGACCAAAGGCTATGATGATGTGTGCTGCAAAAGTACAGGATCGAGAGAAGATCAGCTTTAAAGGCAACAAATGGGAGAACCCCATAGAATTTTTACAAAAGTGTGAATGAGAAATGGCAACAATAGGGAGCAACCTAAGCGACAGAGACCGTATAGATTTTGTAAGTCGACATTTCCAGGAAACAGCATCCAAATGGTATACGATTGTTCAGGACCAAACAGAAACTTATGAACAGTTCAAGGCATCCTTCGAAAATCGGTACTGGAATATACATACCCAGAGAAAGGTACGAGACCAGCTGGAGTATGGGCGGTATTATGTCAACAGCAAACGATCCATGGAAGACTACATTATACAACTCGTCGAACATTGTAAGCACCTTAGACCAAGTTTCACGGAGCACGAATTAGTATTAAAACTAAGCTATCATTTTGACAGACACATTAGACTCGCCGTATATACCCAAGGAGTTAAAACCATTAAGGAACTTCTTATCCTTGTGACGCAATCATCACAGTTTGTTAATTAAGAGTACGAAAGGAGAGACAACCGGCGGCAGCAGCAGCAGCAGTACTCTACGCAGAATCAAATACACCACAAATCGCCGCAGTTCGAGACTAAAGAAGAGGACATACGGAAAGATAAGTGGAAAGAGTATAAACAACCCTATGAAAAAGGTAACCCGACTCCGAATGAAGGAGCGTTCACTCACCCATTTACGTCGAAAAAACATGTAAAACCGTACAATTCCAATGTACAAAACATTAACACAAATAATAATCATAGTAATAAAAATAATTATGAAAATAAAATTGTGCAACAGCCGACACACCCGTCAATGTCCAAAGAGGAAGGGGGTGATCGTACAACGCCAACCGATAAGAAGACTGTATGACTCAGAAGGGTAACAAAAAGCCAGTACGTACAGGTTTAGTAAACGACCTGCACGCTCTTGATTTGCGTGACACTCTAAACAATACAGATGCACAATAGGAAATAACGTTATCTAAAACCTATTGTCCTATGTTAGAGGGAACAATAAATAATTTTAATAAGAGGAACGATGTTAGAATATTAAACATAACATATCAAACAGATGATAAAGTTGAATATTTGTTAAACAATATAGCAAATGAACAAAACAAAGATGTTCAAATAAGTCACATGAAGTTATCACCACTATCTAGTAGATATACAATAAAAAATAGTATATTGTACAAACTCGTCAATTATGAATGGAAAATAGTCCTATCACCAGAGATGCTACAAAACAATAATTATACCATGTCATCAAAGTTTAGCATATGCGTCTGCTTTAAAATGTCATTTTGCTTTAAAGGAAGACTTTATTTTGAATAATATGTTTAGAAGAATAAAAGCAATCTTAAAAGGATGCTACGAATGTCAAACAGCCTGACATCCGAATCTTCACACCTATGTAGATATGCAAAATATCAAGACACAAGAAAAGGGAGCAGTACATAGTAGCTATAATTAGTAGCAGTAGACTTCCTGGGCCCGTTTCCGAGAGCTATTCACGTGGGTACAAAACACATACTTGTATGTATAGATGTGTTCACCAAGGCAGTTGAACTGTATGCTATTCGAAGACCCACCACTAAAAGTGTACTGAATGTCATACTATGCAAATACGTACCGAAGTATGGTCAAATCAAAAAGATATTGAGTGACCAAGGTAAATAATTCCAAAATAAAGCATGGGCAGAAACGCTAACGCAGCACGGCATACAACCAGTGTTAACGTCAATACGACACCCACAAGGAAACCTTGCTGAAAGAGTTAGGAAAACATTTACGCATCTACTGTAATGAACAACATAACCGATGGGCAGAGTACTTATCATTTTTCGAACAAGCCATAAATGCTACATACAGTGAAGCTACGGGATATACACCGGTGGAACTGGAAACGAATAAAAAAACCTTCTAGATTCTGGTCGAAAAACATTGATAAACCTCCAAACCAAAACCTGCAAATTCCATTGATTCACAAGTACGACAATGCGAAGAAAAGGATGGAAAAACTTGAAGAGAAGAGGATCGAGAGGTTCAACAGAACACACAAACTCATCACATTCCATGAAGGAGAGATAGTGCTACTAAGAAGCAATCCAGTGGGAAAACGAATCGACGATACAGCAAAGAAACTATTTAGACTGTACGAGGGACCCTACTTATTACAAAGAAGGAAAGGACGACACACTTTTATCGTCTACGATCCGACAAGAAGCAAGACTATTGGAAAGTACCATGCATCAGCATTCCATAAATTCTATGGATAAAAAAATAAAAACAAAGTCAACTTATAAATCCATGGGAGGCACACAATCCACCCAGGGAAAGACTGACAAAATTTTAAGAACCCTTATAACCACTAATTGTGAGTTTAATAAATAAAAAAAAAATGAATAATTTCTGAGCAAGAAATAATATTTGAATAAAATTCAAATTTTATTTTACCCAGCAGGGGAGTTTATGCAACAATACGTTTAGCATAAGTCTCCGTATCAACCCCTGACTGAGGTATGATAACATATGAACGCACGTATGAGTCGTGTAAAAGATGTAAATAATGAAAATAATGTAATAATTAAGCGTTAGGTATAAGACATAAATAAAAGAAACAAACGTATTAATTAATTTTAAATAAGGAAATAATTGTAAGTGAACACGCATATGGAATTGCAAGCCTAGTTGGTTTTTAAACGCAGCGAAGGGAGAGAAACACACCCCGACTGGTAGTGGTGACATCATTGTGACAGGCAACCGTGTGTGTGTGTGTGTGTGTGTGTGTGTTACTGTTAGTGTGTAAATAAAGAACAAGTTGAATTATGTATACAATTGTGGAAAATTTTACACAGTTTTTTTAGTGCTGAACGAAAACCAGAAGTCACACGAATCAGAGACATATGTAGAAAAACAGCTGGCGCCTGGCACTACAGTTAGATACTAAGAGGTATTTGATCGTGGGAACCGTTCAGCTACCGTGTGAAATTTTGCCATAACTTCCATAGTTTACACACCTTAATGTTCATAATTTGCATCGGTTAAGTTTATTAATGTACCTAACGATTTGTCAAATAATATTTATAAAAAAGTGTGCGCTTCATAGAATGACGCGTAGGTTGTAATTAGTTAATAAATCGACGCGCTGACTTCTTCAACTTTGTCCGAACAGTTTTCAACAGGAATTGATGCCGGCAGGAGTATAAAACCCCAGCGAGCGACACACACTTTCTCAGATCATTAACAGACAGTACGTGAAATCCACGCGTCTCGCCACCGCAAATTTTACAAAGTTTAAGTAATGTTTTAAATCGAATTACGTAAACTAAAGTGCGATGGAACCGGCAGTACGTCGGTGAAAGTAATTAGTAATATACACGAGGTATTTAGAAGACAATAATACTGTAAACTACAAGGAGTCGAAACGTCGATGAACTTCAAGAAGTCCACGTAGAACTTCGAGACATCCACGAGGGAAAAGACAAGGAGAGGAGAGGAACCAGAGCAATATACTAGAGGATGCAGGGACAGCCACACGCAGCTATATCCAGCCGTACATCATGATGACCAGAGGTCCAGGTCAGAACTCAGCATCCAGTAGACGGAGAGAGTAAACGACGCAGAGACAGAGAAGGTGATAACGGAAGGGGACCCAAAACTCGAGAGTACAGGTGACGGTAACAACAGTTAAATGGTTGCAGAAATATGCAGGTGAAGTCAGACATTTATTCAATCTTATAAATGACCCTGAGGTCTATCAAAAGAAGGCTCTAGATTCCATATACAAGTTTACATAAACTTTAGTATTTTTATTTGCATAATAAATAATTAATAAAAGTTCAGAGAATAATAATTTAAAACAAAGAACATAAAACTTATTAATCTCATAAATAAATGGTAATTAGAGAAACCATATTATATTATAATTTTATTATATAATTAAAATCAATTAACTGTAATGTAAAATCAAGTACGAAAGTTTACTTCAATTGTAGATTTTAATTAATTGAGACATTAGGAGAATAGTTAAATAAAGCAATAGAATGGTCTCTATTAGAATTTTTATAAATGTTTAATTCTTTAATTTGTTTATTAAGTGGTATATAATAAAAGAAAAAAAAAACCACACTTGCTAAGTCAATATTAATAATCAATGTCGTACATGTTAATCACGCATTGTAATAATATATGTGTTATGTATTATATCTCTGTGTAAATATTCCAGGTCATATATGTCTTATTTGTGTGTATAATGTGTCTTAGACTATAAGAGATAAGATT
Source organism: Magicicada septendecula (assembly GCA_034769895.1). Lineage (NCBI taxonomy): Eukaryota > Metazoa > Arthropoda > Insecta > Hemiptera > Cicadidae > Magicicada > Magicicada septendecula. The sequence continues at coordinate 364,091,474 of CM068374.1, read as the reverse complement.
TTGCCACGTTTAATTATATTATATTCGTATAAGTTAATATAAGGGTTTCAATATTAGTTAACCCACACACTAATTAATAACATGACAATTTGCATTTTTTAATTAATAAACAAAATGAATATAATTTTATTAACAAAGTCGTACTAATTTCACAACCAGTACTAAATCCTCTGTATTCTTTACTTGTAACGATGTTCACATGCCTATCCACCCTCAATTAACTACCAAAGCCTGCGACCTAGCTGGGAAACATCAAGGTAAATACTGCAGAAGAAGAGTATACCTTCGAGACGTGGGTAAGTGCGCACAAATGAGTAATAGCATATGTGCAAAAGTGAGTTGTTAAGAGTATCGTTGGAGTGTGTGTGTGTGTGTGTGTGTGTGTGTGTGTGTGTGTGTGTGTGTGTGTGTGTGTGTGTGTGTGTGTGTGTGTGTGTGTGTGTGTGTGTGTGTGTGTGTGTGTGTGTGTGTGTGTGTGTGTGTGTGTGTGTGTGTGTGTGTGTGTGTGTGTGTGCATTGGTTGGTTTAGTGCCTACTAGTGCAAATTCCTTAAAATATGCTCTGCTATGTATCGCCACGATTCGGCACAGGATTGTGTTTTCTCTTGAGGTTTTCGGGCAACCTCTGGAGACCTTTCGATTGGGAAGGCAGGATTAGCCCGCCCACAATGGGTCAAAGTATGTCCGCTGGCCCAGGAAATGTTTTTAGAGGCTGCCGTATGGAGGTTGGTAGTTGGTAGTTATACCATTCCAGCTGCAACTACTTGGGGCTTTTATGTTGGGGATTTGAATCATTGTACTGTTTGTTCCAGTCGACGGTATGCAACTTTTGTTTTTATTTTGCAATGTAACAAAACTGTTTTTATAATCGGTTCCTCGAAAAGTATTTTCAAAACGGGTCAAGCATGGTATAAAGTTAACGAAAAGAAAAATAACAACAAAATTAAGGTCATCAGATTTGAAATTTGAAATAATGGGCATTTCTTCCCCTCCCATTTCTATCCTTTCCTCAAAAGCCCACACAGTTTCCTTTTCAATGCCTCAACACCAACGGTGCGAAGAAAACAGTTTCTATTTGACGTTGAAATGAACAATTAACACTTTTTAATAAAGTCAGTGATATTGAAAAGAAAGAACATTATCTATACTGTAATAAAAATTAACATGAATTTTAGAGGTAATGTTATAAATTACCTAGAAAGATGTGCTAGACTGCTCCGCCTGTACTTTGTCGCTTTATTGTGACAAGTTATTGTTTGTTGAATTCTAAAAAAAAAAACCCGAGATCGAATAACCGCGTGTCGGCTATGCAAACAAGGACATAGCCTGGGGTCCAGACCCCTCCCCCCTGCGAAAAACGGAAAAATGCCGAACCAAACGCTGTTATAAAAATTAGGGTTAAACAGTCAGTATCAGTCACAGAAAGATACGATTCATGATAATCACACTTACACTGTGTACATTTATAAATGTTATTTCTCGATAGGCCTACAAGGTGCCAGTAAGCAAACTTTGTTTTTAGTTTTCAATAAGTACAATTTACAAACATAAGGTCATTTTTACTTCCATGTTCCATAAGGAAATGGAAGTATGGTGATGGCAAAAAAAATTGTGTTGAGATAATTGCAGATTCTGATTGTACTACACTCAAAACATGAAAAAAAGTCATTTTTTGAAAAGTGTCTGTGTGTGTGTGTCTGCCTGTAGATTTTTTTTCTATGCCAAACGATAACAGCCGCAAATTCAAACAGAATCAAATAATTTTTTGCATACAGCCCTGAATTGTAGAGTACTCAAGACCTATTGTTTTTGGTGAAGATCGGTTAAGGGGTAGTTTACATGCAACTTTTTTTTTTATCAAGGGTAATATTTTTTCTATGGCAAACGATAACAGCTGCAAATTCAAACAGAATCAAATAATGTTTTGCATACGGCCCTGAATTGTAGAGTTCTCAAGACCTTTGCTTTTGGTGAAGATCGGTTAAGGGAAACGGGTAGTTAACCTGCAACGTTTTATGTTTTAACAAGGCTAATTTTTACGTCCATGTTCCTTAAGGAAAAAGGAAGTATCGTGATGGCAAAAAAAAATCGTGTTCAAGATTATTGCAGATTCTGATTGTACTACACACAAAAAAACATGAAAAAAAGTCGTTTTTCGAAAAGTGTCTGTGGATTTTTTATCTATGGCAAACGATAACAGCCGCAAATTTAAACAGAATCAAATAATTTTTTGCATACAGCCCTGATTTGCAGAGTACTCACGACCCATTGCTTTTGGTGAAGATCGGTTGAGGGAAAGGGGTAGTTTACCTGCAACGATTTTTTTTTTATCAAGGGTAATTTTTTTTCTATGGCAAACGATAACAGCCGCAAATTCAAACTGAATCAAATAATAGTTCGCATACAATCCTGAATTATAGAATTCTCAAGACCCATTGTTTTTGGTGAAGATCGGTTACAGGAAAGGGGTAGTTTACCAGCAACGTTTTATGTTTTATGGAGGGTAATTTTTTCTATGACGAACGATAACTGCCACATATTCCAACAGAACCAAATAATTTTTTGCATACATCCTTGAATTGTAGAGATCTCAATGCCTTTTGATTTTGGTGAAGATCGGTTAAGGGGAAGGGGTAGTTTACCTGCAACCTTTTACGTTTTAACAACAGTAAAGTACTTGAAAATTCATTTAAACTTTTTCAAACAATGGTAATTGTTAAATATCGGTATGGAGAACCATACATGACTTCCATGTTCTAAGATTTATATTTAAAATCATTTTCGAAATGAAAGATTACCATAGAAACTACTTCTTTCTACTTACTGCTTCAGCCTTAACCACAGTACTGTGGTCACTAACGTATAACACCTCACGTTATCGCACTCAATTTTCACTGATGATGGAAGTCGATGGCATTGCCGAAACATCTGGTTTTGTAGAAAACATTGGACTACGGCCAAACATCCCGGGAAGAAATTTTAACAAAAACTACTTCTTTGTTGCCGATAACGTAGTACACATATATATAAAAAATATGCATAAAATTAATGGCTTGTATAAGTTAATGATTGATCTTCATTAAGTAGTGCTCAAGTTTCCAAAGTTTTAATATTATGATGTCCGTAATTAAAACATCAGAGCAGGTTTAGTGTGTATGAGGGTACACCGTGGACAAAAATTTTCAACATTTCCTATTGAGCGTTGCTTAGAATAAAGCTGCGAATCTACAGTGTACGTTTCACAGAACAAACACGCGCAAAAGAAGGAGCGCTACGAAGTCACTCATGGACCCTCAGCATCTTGCAGAGGGTTCATTCCCTAAAGACAAAAAGTCTGTCTATGAATCGTTCCTCTGTAAACACGTGCAGTTACACTGCCCAGCGATCCACAGGAAGCAAATCGCTATCCACGCTGGACAATTTTTCGGCTTGCACGTGTTATTTTGGTGTGGGTTTCGGCACTTTCCATTTACAAAGCGTGCAAATGTAAGAAAATAAACATGAGTGAGGCCAGAAATAACGCGAATTTTGTGTGTGTGTGTGTCTTCCCTGCCTTTTTATTGCAGTAATCATAATAATAAAATGGAAACGTAAACATTACATAATTGAGACATGCTTGCCTGTCACGAACGATATATTTTCACTCATACATGATTTACACTAAAATGAAAATATCGGTATGGAGAACCATACATGACTTCCATATTCTAAGATTTATATTTAAAATCATTTTCAGCCAAACAGCCAGGCTGTGTCTTACCTGCCTTTTTATTGCCGTATTAAATGAAAAATATTATATTACATTAAAATGAAAAAATTTTAATTTTATTGCCTGGCAACAAAATTAACAATTACCATTGTTTCAAAAAGTTTAAATAAATTTTCAAGTACTTTACTCTTGTTAAAACGTAAAAGGTTGCAGGTAAACTACCCCTTCCCCTTAACCGATCTTCACCAAAATCGAAAGTCATTGAGTCCTCTACAATTCACTGACGTATGCAAAAAATTATTTGATTCTGTTTGAATTTGCGGCAGTTATCGTTGCCATAGAAAATACGCTTGATAAAAAACGTTGCAGGTAAACTACCCCTTCCCCTCAACCGATCCTCACCAAAAACAATAGGTCTTGAGTACTCTACAAATCAGGGCTGCATGGAGAAAATTATTTGATTCTGTTTGAATTTGCGGCTGTTATCGTTTGCCATAGAAAATACCCTTGTTAAAAAAACGTTGTAGGTAAACTACCCCTTTCCCTTAACCGATCTTCACCAAAAACAATAGGTCTTGAGAACTCTACAATTTAGGGCTGTATGCAAATAATCTTTTGATTCTGTTTGAATTTGTGGCTGTTATCGTTTGCCATAGGAAATACCCTTGTTAAAGCATAAAACGTTACAGGTAAACTACCCCTTTCCCTTAACCGATCTTCACCAAAAACAATAGGTCTTGAGAACTCTACAATTTAGGGCTGTATGCAAATAATCTTTTGATTCTGTTTGAATTTGCGGCTGTTATCGTTTGCCATAGGAAATACCCTTGTTAAAACATAAAACGTTACAGGTAAACTACCCCTTTCCCTTAACCGATCTTCACCAAAAACAATAGGTCTTGAGAACTCTACAATTCAGGGCTGTATGCGAAACATTATTTGATTCTGTTTGAATTGGCGGCTGTTATCGTTTGCCAAAAAAAAAAATTTCCCTTGATAAAAAAAAACCGTTGCAGGTAAACTACCCCTTTCCCTCAACCGATCTTCACCAAAAACAATAGGTCGTGAGTACTCTACAAATCAGTGTTGTATGCAAAAAATTATTTGATTCTGTTTGAATTTGCGGCAGTTATCGTTTGCCATAGAAAAAAAATCTACACACAGACACACACACAGACACTTTTTGGAAAACGACTTTTTTTCATGTTTTGAGTGTAGTAGAATCAGAATCTGCAATAATCTCTAACACGATTTTTTTTGCCATCACCATACTTCCATTCCTTAAGGAATATGGAAGTAAAAATTATAATTTTATTGCCTGGCAACAAAATTATTTTATTTTTAACAATTACGATTGTTTGAAAAAGTTTAAATGAATTTTCAAGGTGTTGTTAAAACGTAAAAGGTTGCAGGTAAACTATCCCTTCCCCTTAACCGATCTTCACCAAAATCAAAAGTCCTTGAGGTCTCTACAATTCAGGGACGTATACAAAAAATTTTTTGATTCTGTTTGAATTTGCAGCTGTAATCGTTCGCCATAGAAAATTACCCTTGATAAAAAAACGTTGCAGGTAAACTACCCCTTCCCCTTAACCGATCTTCACCAAAAACAATAGGTCTTGAGTCCTCTACAAATCAGGGCTGTATGCAAAAAATTATTTGATTCTGTTTGAATTTGCGGCTGTTATCGTTTTCCATAGAAAATACCCTTGTTAAAACATAAAACGTTGTAGGTAAACTACCCCTTTCCCTTAACCGATCTTCACCAAAAACAATAGGTCCTGAGAACTCTACAATTTAGGGCTGTATGCAAATAATCTTTTGATTCTGTTTGAATGTGCAGCTGTTATCGTTTGTCATAGAAAATACCCTTGTTAAAATATAAAACGTTGCAAGTAAACTCCCCCTTTCCCTTAACCGATCTTCACCAAAAACAATAGGTCTTGATAACTCTACAATTCAAGGCTGTATGCGAAACATTATTTGATTCTGTTTGAATTTGTGGCTATTGTTAGCAAAAAAAAAAATTACCCTTGATAAAAAAAACCGTTGCAGGTAAACTACCCCTTTCCCTCAACCGATCTTCACCAAAAACAATAGGTCATGAGTATTCTACAAATCAGGGCTGTATGCAAAAAATTATTTGATTCCGTTTGAATTTGTGGCTGTTATCGTTTGCCATAGAAAAAAAATCTATAGACAGACAGACAGACACCTTTCGAAAAACGACATTTTTTCATGTTTTGAGTGTAGTACAATCAGAATCTGCAATAATCTCGAACACGTTTTTTTTTGCCATCGCAACAAAATTATTTTATTTTTACTTCCATGTTCCTTAAGGAAATGGAAGTATGGTGATGGCAAAAAAAATCGTGTTCGAGATTATTGCAGATTCTGATTGTACTACACTCAAAACATGAAAAAAGTCATTTTTAGAAAAGTGTCTGTGTGTGTGTCTGTCTGTAGATTTTTTTCTATGGCAAACGATAACAGCCGCAAATTCAAACAGAATCAAATAATGTTTCGCATACAGCCCTGAATTGTAGAGTTCTCAAGAGCTATTGTTTTTGGTGAAGATCGGTTAAGGGAAAGGGGTAGTTTACCTGCAACGTTTTATGTTTTAACAAGGGTATTTTCTATGGCAAACGATAACAGCCACAAATTCAAACATAATCAAAAGATTATTTGCATACAGCCCTAAATTGTAGAGTACTCAAGACCTATTGTTTTTGGTGAAGATCGGTTAAGGGGAAGGGGTAGTTTACCTGCAAAGTTTTTTTATCAAGGGTAATTTTCTATGGCAAACGATACAGCCGCAAATTCAAACAGAATCAAATAATTTTTTGCATACGTCCCTGAATTGTAGAGATCTCAAGGACTTTTGATTTTGGTGAAGATCGGTTAAGGGGAAGGGGTAGTTTACCTGCAACCTTTTACGTTTTAACAACAGTAAAGTACTTGAAAATTCATTTAAACTTTTTCAAACAATGGTAATTGTTAAAAATAAAATAATTTTGTTGCCAGCCAATAAAATTATAATTTTTTCATTTTAGTGTAAATCATGTATGAGTGAAAATATATCGTTCGTGGCAGGCAAGCATATCTTAATTATGTAATGTTTACGTTTCCATTTTATTATTATGATTACTGCAATAAAAAGGCAGGGAAGACACACACACACACACACACACACAAAATTCGCGTTATTTCTGGCCTCACTCATGTTTATTTTCTTACATTTGCACGCTTTTTAAATGGAAAGTGCCGAAACCCACACCAACATAACGCGTGCAAGCCGAAAAGTGTCCAGCGTGGATAGCGATTTGCTTCCTGTGGATCGCTGGGCAGTGTAACTGCACGTGTTTACAGAGGAACGATTCATAGACAGACTTTTCGTCTTTAGGGAATGAACCCTCTGCAAGATGCTGTTTATTATGTTAAGAATTGTTATAAAAGAACTTTATACATATCCTAGTTATTGTAAATAACAATCATTCAATCAGTAATTAGTTATATACGACATAAGTTTATCAAAATATTGTATCTACTAATCGACTGTTTAGTCTATATTTGAATAATGTTACACAGAATACCAAGCGCGAGGTTTGCCGAAAAGCTTTTACCGTTAAGTAATGGACTTTTATTATAGTTCTGAAGCAATAAGGTTGATATAATCTTCCGATCGAATTATAATTAAAAGTTTATAAAGTTTACTCCAGTGCTCATACAATTGGAAGGTGTATAATAATTTGCAATTCAGTGAATTTAAGGCAAGTATAGATTCTAGTGCAATATTAATTACTTCTTATGTTCCATAATATCTAGCAATGCACTTTGAACTAATTACACATTTGTCAATAATTACACCAGTACACTATCACCGAGACATTATTCAAATAATCACTATTATTGTTAAATTGTAAATTAAATATAAGCATAGCTTAAAGATGATTACTTTTTCATACAATGGTAACCTCAAAATGTCGAACATTTTCAGACGAGATTTATTGTTTTAGATTAAGAACATATGGTTAATAGATGTAACTACTCTCCTATTCTGAGAATTTATAACTGTAATTAACCTATTTTAATTCTTAATCTCCAAGTACAATGATTGTCTAAGATTAATAAATTTGAACAATGCTTTCTATGGCGTAGAGCATGGTCAGTTAAATTCACTTTATTTATTGACATAATTTGTCCTGTTCACACTTTTGCAGTGATATAGATATTCTAAGATTTCCATTACAACTTCTAAACAGCTTAGTTTTTATTAGAATACAATTATTTGCTTGTTTTTAATGTAACATTTATTTTCAGTCTTAGTATGCCATGTCATTTTGATTTAATTCTGAATTAATGATATACCCATCTTTATGTGGTTCTTTTAAGTCAAAATTGTCTTTACAGTGTAAATGTTGTTTTGCAATGGTTGTTCTTTTATGATTACATGTGATATTGATAATAATTCACCAATACTTCTTGCAGCTAGTGTGGTCAGACAGTGACCTCAATTTTCCTTAATTCTCGTTAAATTAGTTTTTCATAATAATCATTGTATACATTAATATTGGAAATACATATTATATTGCACATTTATGACATTGTTCTTCACTGGTTTATATTATTATAGAAATTCTGAGAGTGTTTAATGTGTACACTTTTCTGTCCAATTTCAGTCTGTGTATTTGCATTAAACACCACACATACCACTTTTAATTAATAAAATTGTATCACTGGGTTCGTCTTTACAATGTCTTCTATCATTATTTTATAACTTACACTAGTTTACATCGTTTTGGTCTTATTTTATGCTAATTACAAGCTGATTTATAACCAAGTTGACGTTACCTGGGACTTCCTGTTAGACAGCAATGGTCTATGTTATGGCTATCTGGTTTCAATGTTTTACTGGTTACTATGTGACACTTTTACACTTGTTAATTATTAATTACTCTCTTTATGATTTCTACCTGTCTACAGGTGATTACTAGGTTTTTTTGTTATTTTATTTGAATTTGCCAGTATTAAAAGCATGCCTGGTACACTGTTCTGACTTAGATAATTACTCTATGCTTATCATTCATTAGTTTCTTTCATGGTTTTGATTTATTTAATTAATGCTATTCTTTTATTAGAATAAAGAGTTTTTTGTCATGGTTTGTCTTTGGTAATGTCTGTCTATGTCTGTGTCTCTTTGCTGTTTCTTAATTCTGTAGATTCCTGGTTATATTAGTTTCATTTTCTGTTAATACATATACGAGGCACATTATTTGGCATATTTGTTAATTCTTCTGTGTTTGTTACCTTGCTTGTGTTTATTTATATTCTTGAGTCTCTTGTTAATGTTGAATGGCATTGTACTTTATTTTTGTCCTCTCACTTACCATATCTATTGGGTCATTTGTTTAATCACATTATTACGTTGTCTTCTATACTTTCTTCTTTATCACTATTTGTTATCTTTCGTTTACTGAGTTAATTACATTAATTGTTTTATTGAGTTCTTGAACCTTATATAATACTTTGTACACAGTTACTTATCATTCCTTTCTTAGGTGTTCTGGTGTGAGTTTGTGACTGTTTCATTCTTTATCTTTTGTTGTTAAGTTTATTGTGAAGATATGTACTATTACACTATCGATGGTTTCGTTTCGATGTTTCCCTTTGAACACTTCGAAATAAAAAGTATTTTGTTTTTTTTATTAAGCAGGTAAAGCATAATTGGTAGACGAGTTATAGTTAATAATAATTTGTTTTTTATAGGCCCAAATTTAATTTCTGTAGAATTCATGCAGGGGAGGTTCAGCTGTTGTTGACGCGTGACGACCACCGTATAGAAGAACTACACAGTAAGTGTTTGATTTTAATTGCAAAGGGAGAATAGATATTTAATTATGGTCCAAATTAACAGAATTTTGTGTAGAATGAGTAGACTTCGCATTACTGGCTGTTATGGACTGAATAAATTATAGTCTGTAATTTAACTAGCGAAGCGAGTTGTCAGTTTTACCTCGCTTGTGTGTGTGTGTGTGTGTGTGTGTGCACGCGCACGCGTACCGACAACCGGGGACTCTTTCCATATTTTATTCATTAGTAATGACAATCTCTAAAAAAAAAAAAAAACAGGAAATCAACGATGAGCAAGCTACATGCGCAGTGAGTAATAATAGTTAAGAATAATAACCTAATTAATTTAACTATCACCATAATTATCCAACCATAACTTGTATAAAATGCTTAATGCTGGTGAGGTTATTACTTTTCCCTAAGGCTACCTTCAAGGCAAATCAAATCGTACCAATGTTATACACTAATTCTTATAGCTCAGGGCTGCAGTACATAAAAATAAAAAAAATAAGAGAATATACATATAATTTAGAACTAAGTTATTTATTATTCTTTTTCTTTTTATACAAATTATAAATTATTCTCTATTTACAATATATGTTCATAATCATAAAATAATTCTTTATTATGTTTTCATAATTTATACTTGATAATCTATTCTAAATTTAATTATAATTTATTTTTGATTAAATTTTATATAAAGGATTACTAAACTTTTCGACTTTTATTCTAGAATGCTTTTTATTAATTTTCTGACATATTTCCCTTAACGAGTACCTGCGATATATACACATACAAGGTGTAACGGGCCTATTTTTGGGGTAATAAAGCAGTTTGTATTTTTTCATAAAATAAATAACATTTTTCGAATAATAGGGACAAACAAAAACGAAGGTAAATTTATTGTTAGCGACAGTGATAGCGACAGTGGCAACACTGCATGTGACAATTATTCGGTAAGATTTTATAAAATGAGTTAACAACCGACGGAATTGTGCCAAGGTCAACCAATGACACACAAAAACTGTCAACAAATTATGTAACGGATCGTCAGGCGACATTACGTCAGAGACAATCCCCGTTGTGGAATGCCATTATGTAACAAAAAACAGTCTGCTGGCGTAGTGATACGAACATAAGCACAATGAAAATTGGTCATACAACTACGGCGACAACACAAATTAGTGCCGGTGGCATATCGCCAGTCTAACTTCACCACTCGCGAGTGGCATACGTAAAAGTTCCGGAACGTAATTGCGGGCCCGCATACAACAAAAAATGTGAATTGATATACATATATTTCAAAAATTCAAACAGTTTTGGCTAATATTCATCCATAATAGTGACTAATTGCAGTAAATTGACAGTTCGGCCGTAAAATGTGAAAGTGAGAACTATAAAACAGCAACCAGTGTACGCCATGAGGAGACACCCCAGGTGTCGGACTTCTATGCATCAACAGGAAAGTAGACATTTCAAAAATAATAATAATTAAAATGCTGGCTTTTTCATACATTATAAAGTTGAGCTCTTAGGATACTGGGGTAGTATGTGAGCGAGTGTGGGGGTTTTTTTGTTTAATTATATATATTATGAAGTGCTGGTTTCCGTTTTCAAAACTAATCCTAGGTTTATAATAGTTATTGATTTCTATTCTAAAGAGAGAATCATGCATAATAAATGTTGTTATTGTTTTTCTATAAGATCGCAAAAAGTAGGAGAAGGGAAGGGGAACACTTGTCTATATAACAGTTGAAATTAGGTTACAGGCTATATTTTCATATTTTCTTTTATAAAACCATATTTTAATGTGAAAATGAATTAAAATAGTTGTGATGGTAATTCAGTTGTATTTTCTTAAATAACCAGTTCTGCACTTCCCGGTTCGCTGATTCGAACCTTGGTAATTTTTCCTTACAGTTGGTAACAAGATGGCGCCCGAAGAAATTATTTGGAAAGTAAATAATAAAAGTAAAATCCCTTAGGTTTAATTAAATATCAATTTGTTTGATATAGTACAATTGGCGCCCGAACAGGGACATTTATATAATATAATTATATAAATACAGCCTACTTGGGAGAGCAGAATGGTTGTTTGAGGTAACTAAAAAATGCGTAAAGATAAGTAGTAAGGTTATGTCATGTTTTTGTAGTATGGGTGAGTAGAATATGTTTTTGATAAGTATGTGTTACATATAGTTATATTTTGCAAAGAATTATATATCTAAAAGATTTATAAAAAATGGCAGATAATAATGAGATCAGCCTCTCTGACAGTCAGACCGACTCTGGTATTCAAACAGAAGCGGGGTCAATAGACGAGGAGAATGTGGGGATCTCTGTAATTAGTTCGCCGGGAGCGATTTCTACTCCCGTACCAAGTAAAATAAATACAAGAGAAAAAGAGTTGTCATTAAATGATTTATTTAATCTCATTAACAATAGATTTGACATGAACACTAGTGATTTCAATATTAAATTCAATGAACAGAAAAACGAGATAAATGAGAAATTCGATGTCCAAAAGAATAGTTTGGATGAGTTAAAAAACCAAATTAACGTAATTAATGAGCATTTAAACCAAACTAATGACCTAATAGAAGATAAATTTAACATATTAGAAAAAAGTGTTGAGAAGTTAGGTAACAATGTTATAAGTATGACAAATATTAAAAATGACGAAATAATGGAAGATGTAGTATTAAATAGTGATGATATTAATTACAATTCTGAGAGTATAGTGGGGGTAAAGAATAATTATGTTGTTGAAAATAATGAGAATAATAATATAATTGAAAATGTTATATCAGAGAGTACTGATGAGTTTGTGGAATGTGGTTATGAGATGTTAAGGTGTATTGATGAAGTAGAGAGAGAGTGGAAAAATAATACAGTAGTTGAATGTGGGCAGAGGGTAAATTTTCCCATTAATTTTTCTGAACCAGAGTGTTCACAGATGTTGTTTTTGCAGGGCAAGAGACCCGTATTAGTAGATGAATTGAAGTGTATATTGATGTTGTATAATGTTGTACCCTCTGTCTGTAATAATTGTGAGAGTGTGATGTGGTGTTATGAAGAGAGAGAGTTGTGTATTGAGAGAGAGATAGAATTGTATAAGTTAAAAAGAAATTATGATGAATTGAGAAAAATATTAGAAGGGGTGAAGATGAACCATATAAAATACTTACCTGTCGAAAGAGAGATAGAGAACTATTTTGAGAATATTTTTATAAACGATAATGACTTACCTGACGTAAGAGTAGAGGAATATAAAATGATAAAACGACTTACCTGACGTTGACCAATAATAATGATGGAGACTGGACAATAATACCTTATGTTGACAAGGCTTATGAAATATTAATAGGGAATAACCCTATAAATTATAATGGCATAATGAATGAAATAAAGGTAATGGATTATTATAATAATAATAATAATAATAATAATAAACTGTATGTGGATAACAATGATGCATGTTACAAATATATTAGATATTTATATTGCGATGGAGGCTGAACTAAAAAAATCAGTGAGTGGACATGGTGAAATATTGTAAATTTTGGTAACGACCTTGCAGATTTGGACATATGAAGTGTGAAACAATTGAACAGTTATTGACAAATACTTTGTAAATAATGTAGTGAATTCATTTGTGTGTATTATGAAATGTTAGGTAAATAATGTGTATATGTAGTAGAAAATGTTGTGATAATAATAATAATATTATTAATATTTTGCAGTCTAACTGAATAATAAAAATAATTATGAAGACAATAATTAATGCTTTGTAAATTTTGATAATAATTGAAATATGTTGCGTTTTAAAAAACAATTGAAGTAAATAATTTGAGATGTTTAAATATTGCGATTGAATGTTAAATGTTTGAATTTTTATAATGAATTTAAATTATTTGATGAGATTTTAATTTGATAACAATGAATAAATAAATAAATGTCAATGGTTTAGTTTGTGGAATAGCATAATGGTTTAAAATATAGATTAATAATAAATTTGAAAATTTTGAAAACCTAATTACAGCAAAGGATAAATAATGAAATGATGATACATAAAAGAGTTAATGAAAAATTTTAAGTAATAATGTTTATAAGTTTCTATATAAATTATTTAAAGGAGAATTGTTTGTTTAATGTATGCTAATAATCAAGGTTAATGTCTATTTGTTTATTATGTTATGTAATGTATTATACAAGATGTGGGGATAATTTTGGTGGGTAGATTGGTGCCCAAAGAAGTGACATAACAGTGTAGTGTGGAACTGCAATGGTGGGAGGTTGTAAATTTTGTATTTAATATTTTATGTTCATGATGGTTAAGCTTACATATAAAGGGGGTTAAACACCATCCAAACTGATAATGTCATTTAAGTATAAATTATTAAGTTTAGTGTTACAAAAGATATTTTACTTGTGATTCCCCAACTTTTCGGGCGGTCACGGCCTCACCGAACCCTGACCGTGGAATTGGTTTAGCTTTAACAGCTATGGTTGGGGCACATTACGATTATGCGCTGACCATACTGGCCATAGCTGTTATCGTTGTCAAGGTGTATTTTGAAATTGATGGGGGGGGGGGGTGAAATTAAGGGGAATCACCAAACTAGGGAACAGCGGCTACCACTCTGTCCGCATGGGGGCAGCAAAGCCAGGTGGTAGACCCGCATTAAGGGTGCATAACTATAGACAAAGATATGTTGATATCTGAACTTTTAAAATGTAACGCAGAAGCAAGGACACGGAGATGTCAAAATTCCTCCAAAATTTCAGTCCTTGTGGACGCAACTGGACGCCACAGTCCAGGGGGGGCCATAGTGTGTGTGGCAGGGAGGTTATCCAGGGGGGGTAACGAATTAGAAATTTGCTATATTTTAATAATGATAACTTGCTACTAAATAATTTTGTTTTGATTTGAAAAATAGATGCACTACATACTTCCTATATTGTGTTTATTATATCTTATTGTGTTAATTGCATGTAGTTTGTTAGGAATAAGGATTATAAAAAATAATAATAATATGTTTTCAATGTGTTTATAGATTTTAAATAAGAATGAAATAAATTTATGATAGGTAAAATTTTAATGGGTTGCAAAAGATAGAAGTTGGGTGATGAATATTGGTGGGACATATAGATCTGTCCAAATTGAAGTCAAAGTTAAAGAGATAGTAGAGATGAAAATAATGTAATGTTGTTTTGAGTTAATGTATGTTATAGAATTTTGAGAAGTATTGATGTTGACACAGTAGTAATGGAGAATAATTGTAGAGTTTTGATTGATATATTGTTGTTTATAATTGATGATGTTATTTTGTTGAAGTTGAAGTGAGGTAATGAGATTGAGATTTTTTGGGGATGGCAATTTTGTAGTAAGGGGTAGTGTAATGTGGGAGTCCGCAACATAATGATAAGTTGGGACGGGATAGGGATAGATTTTAGTGGAGACGGGGCCGCCTTAGGTAGAATCCAGGGGCCAGAGAATGGGAATTGAGCTTTTTTTTGGGGGGGAACACATATCCTATGTACAAAGGGTTAGAGAGTATTTTTTTTTATATATATTGAGAGAAGGTGGCGAATTGGGTTAAAGTAGTAAGTAGTTAGAGGTAGAGAAGGGTTAGTAGATTTTTTGATAGAGGGGTGTCATACTAGTTAAAGATTTTGTAAGGGAGCGTTAGAGTAATAAAAGGGGAAGATTATGAGTAAATGCCAAGTTGATAAAGTGAATTATAATGAATAACGTAGAATCACCCAAATTAATGAAAGGGAATAATAAATAAAATGATGTGTAAAACAAAGATTGAAAAAAAAAATAATTTGAGAAACGAATTCATAAAAGTTAAATTGAGATTAAAAGGTAAATTTTATGATTTTATATGCAAATTTAATGATGTTAAGTGTGTAACATTTTAAATACAAATTGTTTATTTTAAGATAAGGATAACAATGTGAATTCTGAGTGTACTATGTTTTCTTATGTTATATTGTGTTTGTTAGTGTAAGAGAATTTTATGAATTTAAATATTTTAAAGGTATTTTTAAATTAGGGATGAGAGAAATGTAATATGGTAATGGGAAATGTTTATTTAAATTCTGATGGGAATCAGGGCAGTAATTTTGAGTTTTGGGATAAAAGTTAACAAGAGAAAGTAGATAGGATGAGATTATGGAATTTTAAAAGGGGTATCATGTTGCTGTTAGGTATTTTGATATATATGTTAGCAGTTAGTGAAAAAACAAAACCAGTGCTTCTTAGCGCAAACCAGCACCGCTAGGGGGAACAGATCAGTTGGGGATATGGTGTTGTATAAGGCCACCATTTGATATTTGATTTGTTGTTTCAGTGTTTGGTGATGCTGTGGCGGCGGACCTGAGCTGGCCAGCGCGTCAGAGCAGGGGCGTTAAGTATCTGTCTGACTCTACGGTGTTGGGATCTCGAGAGAGAAGTCCAGTATTGTCATTCAGGTGCGGTCACAGTCACCGGACCAAGGGTGAGTTGATTATTTTTTTTTGTAAACCATACAGGGGGTTGTGGCGACATATCCTGGCTGATCCCTTTAGCAAGTATGAATGTGTCAATGAGATTTTTTATGCTTCGGCATAAAATATCTCATTGAGGGGGTATTGTAACGGGCCTATTTTTGGGGTAATAAAGCAGTTTGTATTTTTTCATAAAATAAATAACATTTTTCGAATAATAGGGACAAACACAAACGAAGGTAAATTTATTGTTAGCGACAGTGATAGCGACAGTGGCAACACTGCATGTGACAATTATTCGGCAAGATTTTATAAAATGAGTGAAACAACTGACGGAATTGTGCCAAGGTCAACCAATGACACACAAAAACTGTCAACAAATTATGTACCGGATCGTCAGGCGACATTACGTCAGAGACGATCCCCGTTGTGGAATGCCATTATGTAACAAAAAACAGTCTGCTGGCGTAGTGATACGAACATAAGCACAATGAAAATTGGTCATACAACTACGGCGACAACACAAATTAGTGCCGGTGGCATATCGCCAGTCTAACTTCACCACTCGCGAGTGGCATACGTAAAAGTTCCGGAACGTAATTGCGGGCCCGCATACAACAAAAAATGTGAATTGATATATATATATTTCAAAAATTCAAACAGTTTTGGCTAATATTCATCCATAATAGTGACTAATTGCAGTAACTTGACAGTTCGGCCGTAAAATGTGAAAGTGAGAACTATAAAACAGCAACCAGTGTACGCCATGAGGAGACACCCCAGGTGTCGGACTTCTATGCATCAACAGGAAAGTAGACATTTCAAAAATAATAATAATTAAAATGCTGGCTTTTTCATACATTATAAAGTTGAGCTCTTAGGATACTGGGGTAGTATGTGAGCGAGTGTGGGGTTTTTTTTTGTTTAATTATATATATTATGAAGTGCTGGTTTCCGTTTTCAAAACTAATCCTAGGTTTATAATAGTTATTGATTTCTATTCTAAAGAGAGAATCATGCATAATAAATGTTGTTATTGTTTTTCTATAAGATCGCAAAAAGTAGGAGAAGGGAAGGGGAACACTTGTCTATATAACAGTTGAAATTAGGTTACAGGCTATAGTTTCATGTTTTCTTTTATAAAACCATATTTTAATGTGAAAATGAATTAAAATAGTTGTGATGGTAATTCAGTTGTATTTTCTTAAATAACCAGTTCTGCACTTCCCGGTTCGCTGATTCGAACCTTGGTAATTTTTCCTTACAGTTGGTAACAAGATGGCGCCCGAAGAAATTATTTGGAAAGTAAATAATAAAAGTAAAATCCCTTAGGTTTAATTAAATATCAATTTGTTTGATATAGTACAAAGGCCATATCGATATGAACTCCATGTCAGATAAATTCTAAATTATAATTAACATCATCACACAATGCCATGTCATTTTGATTTAATTCTGAATTAATGATATACCCATATTAATGTGGTTCTTTTAAGTCGAAATTGTCTTTACAGTGTAAATGTTGTTTTGCAATGGTTGTTCTTTTATAATTACATGTGATATTGATAATAATTCACCAATACTTCTTGCAGCTAGTGTGGTCAGACAGTGACCTCAATTTTCCTTAATTCTGGTTAAATTAGTTTTTCATAATAATCATTGTATACATTAATATTGGAAATACATATTATATTGCACATTTATGACATTGTTCTTCACTGGTTTATATTATTATAGAAATTCTGAGCGTGTTTAATGTGTATACTTTTCTGCCCAATTTCAGTCTGTGTATTTGCATTAAACACCACATTCCACTTTTAATTAATAAAATTGTATTTTTCTATGGCAAACGATAACAGCCGCAAATTCAATCTCTAGACCTATTGTTTTTGGTGAAGATCGGTTAAGGGAAAGGGGCAGTTTACCTGCAACGTTTTATGTTTTAAAAGGGTATTTTCTATGGCAAATGATAAAAACCGCAAATTTAAACAGAATCAAATAATTTTTTCATACAGCCCTGATTTGTAGAGAACTCAAGACCTATTGTTTTTGGTGAACATCAGTTAAGGGAAAGAGGTAGTTTACCTGCAACATTTTATATTTTAAAAGTGGTTTTTCTATGGCAAACGACAAGTGTCGCAAATTCAAACAAAATCAAATAATATTTAGCATACAGCTCTGATTTGTAGAGTACTCAAGACCTATTGTTCTTTGTGAAGATTGGTTAACGGGAAGGGGTAGTTTACCTGCAACGTTTTTCTTATCAAGGGTAATTTTTTTCTATGGCAAACGATAACAGCCGAAAATGCAAACAGAATCAAATAATGTTTCGCATACACCCCTGAATTGTAGAGTTCTCAAGACCTGCTGGTTTTGGTGTAGATCGGTTAAGGGAAAGGGGTAGTTTACCTGCAACATTTTATGTTTTAACAAGGGAAATTTTTTCTATGACATACGATAACTGCTGTAAATTCAAACAGAATCAAATACTTTTTGCATACCTTCCTGAATTATAGAGAGCTCAAGGTCTGTTGATTTTGGTGAAGATCGGTAAAGAGAAAAGGGTAGTTTACCTGCAACGGTTTATGTTTTAAAAGGGTTATTTTACTTCCATGTTCCATAAGGAAATGGAAGTATAGTGATGCCAAAAAAAATCGAGTTCGAGATAATTGCAGATCTGATTGTACTATGCTCAAAACATGAAAAAGTCATTTTTTGAAATGTGTGTGTGTCGACGAACGATAACAGCCATAAATTCAAACAGAATCAAATAGTTTTTTACATATGTGCCAGAGTTGTAGAAGTCTCAAGGCATACTGATTTTGGTGAAGATCGGTTACGGGGAAAGGGCAGTTTACCTGAAACACTTTTTGTTGTAACAAGAGTAAAGTACTTAATTTTGATTAAGATCCTGATAAGATGATCTTAATAATCCACTGTAGAAACGTAGATGAAGAGGCATTTATCTATAAATGAAGAGGCTAGTTGAACGGGGAGGGGATAACTTTTTATATGGGTACTACATTATCGGCAACAAAGTAGTAGTTTGTTGTTAAAATTCCTTCCCGGGCTGTTTGGCCGTAGTCCAATGTTTTCTACAAAACCAGACATTTCAGCAGTGCCATCGACTGCCATCATCAGTGAAAATCTAGTGCGATAACGTGTGGTGGTATACATTAGTGTCCACAGTACTATGGTTAAGGCTGAAGCAATAAGTAGAAAGAAGTAGTTTCTATGGAAACATTTCATTTCGTAAATGATTTTAAATATAAATCTTAGAACATGGAAATCATGTGTGATTCTCCATACCGATATTTTACTTACATGTTCCATAAGGAAATGGAAGTAAGGAGATGGCAAAAAAAATCGTGTTTGAGATAATTGCAGATTCTGATTGTACTACCCTCAAAACAAGAAAAAAATACATTTTTCGAAAAATGTGCGTGTAGATTTTTTTTCTATGGCAAACGATAACAGCCACAAATTCAAACAGAATCAAATAATTTTTTGCATACAGCCCTGAATTGTAGAGTACTCAAGACCTATTGTTTTTGGTGAAGATCGGTTAAGGAAAAGGGGTAGTTTAGCTGCATTTTTTTTATCAAGGGTCATTTTTTTCTATGGCAAACGATAACAGCCGCAACTTCAAACAGAATCAAATAATGTTTCGCATACAGCCCTTAATTGTAGAGTTCTCAAGACCTATTGTTTTTGGTGAAGATCGGTTAAGGGAAAGGGGTAGTTTACCTGCCACATTTTATGTTTTAACAAGGGTAATTTTTTCTATGACGAACGATAACTGCCGCACATTCAAACAGAATCAAATAATGTTTTTCACGCACCCCTGAATTGTAGAGGACTGAAGGCCTACTAATTTTGGTGAAGATCAGTTAAGGGAAAGGGGTAGTTTACCTGCAACGTTTTATGTTTTAACAAGGGTAATTTTTTCTGACGAATGATAACTGCTGTAAATTCAAACAGAATCAAATACTTTTTGCACACCTTCCTGAATTATAGAGTACTCAAGGCCTGTTGATTTTGGTGAAGATCAGTTAAGAGAAAAGGGTAGTTTACCTGCAACGTTCTATGTTTTAAAAGGGTAATTTTATTTTTATGATGAATGATAACTGCCGCATATCCAAAGAGAATCAAATGATTTTACGCATACGTTCCTGAATTGTAAAGAACTGAAGGCCTTTTGATTTTGGTGAAGATCGGTTAAGGGAAAGGGGTAGTTTACCTGCCACCTTTAATGTTTTAACAAGAGTAATTGTTTCTATGACGAACGAAAACTGCCCCACATTCAAACAGAATGAAATAATGTTTTGCATGCATCCCTGAATTGTAGAGGACTCAAGACTTATTGATTTTGGTGAAGATCGGTTAAGAGAAAGGGCAGTTTACCTGAAACACTTTTTGTTGTAACAAGAGTAAAGTACTTAATTTTGATAAATAAAGTATCTTGATAAGAAGATCTTAATAATCCACTGTAGAAACGTAGATGAAATACCTATTTACTGAAGAGGCTAGTTGAACGAGGTGGCGGTAATTTTCTATAAATGAAAATTATAGTTGAAGGGGGAGGGGATAATTTGTATATGTGTACTACGTTATCGGCGCAAAGTAGTAGTTTGTTGTTAAAATTCCTTCCCGGGCTGTTTGGCCATAGTCCAATGTTTTCTGCAAAACCAGACGTTTCAGCAGTGCCGTCGACTGCCATCATCAGTGAAAATCGAGTGCGATAACGTGTGGTGGTATACGTTAGTGACCACAGTACTGTGGTTAAGGCTGAAGCAATAAGTGGAAAGAAGTAGTTTCTATGGAAACATTTCAGTTTGTAAATGATTTTAAATATAAGTTTTAGAACATGGAAGTCATGTATGGTTCTCCATACCAATATTTTTTATGACGAATGATAACTGCCGCATATTCAAAGAGAATCAAATAATTTTTTGCATACATCCCTACATTGTAGAGAACTCAAGACCTGTTGATTTTGGTGAAGATCGGTTACGGGGAAAGGGTAGTTTACATGAAACATTTTTTGTTGTAACAAGACACTAAAGTAGTTAATTTAGATAAATAAAGTATCCTGATAAGAAAATCTTAATAATCCACTGTAGAAACTTAGATGAAATATCTATAAATGAAGAGGCTAGTTGAAGGGGGTGGAGGTAATTTTCTACAAACGAAAATTATAGTTGAAGGGGGAGGGGATAATTTTGTTTATATATGTACTACGTTATCGGCAACAAAGAAGTAGTTTGTTGTTAAAATTCCTTCCCGGGCTGTTTGGCCGTAGACCAATGTTTTCTGCAAAACCAGACTTTTCGGCAGTGTCATCGACTTCCATCATCAGTAAAAATCGAGTGCGATAACGTGAGGTGGTATAACGTGACCACAGTACTGTGGTTAAGGCTGAAGCAGTAAGTAGAAAGAAGTAGTTTCTATGGAAATATTTCATTTCGAAAATGATTTTAAATATAAATCTTAGAACATGGAAGTCATGTATGGTTCTCCATACCTATATTTTATTTTGAGAAATGACAAAAGTTTTCACTTTTTGAATGACAAAAAATAATGACTTACCATTGCAACATGATTTATCAGTCTTTTGTTGTAAGAATTATGCCGTAGGTTATCGGCACTTTATCAAATTCAAATTTTTATTTTTATTATTCAAATCTTAAATAAAAAAATAGAAAACTTATGTAAATGTTTCTGTTATTCTTTTTTGTGTTGCTTTCATTCCAGTACGTGCTAAAACCCGATTTTAGGGTCTTCATGTCTATCTTGCTCTACGGGAAAATCTGGACCTCCCCTATCCTTGTGAAAGGAAATATTCTGGAATGGGTATTAGCCTCCCCCCCCCCACAAAAAAAAACAAAACTTTGGCTACATTCCAGCAACTGTAATCGGGTAATTACCCGTATTAGAGATAACGTGACAGTTTTAAGTTATCAGTTCTTCGAAGGCTGTTGTTTACCATTTTTGTTTTCAGTGGGCGAACTGAAGACTGAACAGATTCAAAAGAAAAATCTGTACAAGGAAGTCTGAAGCAACCTTGAACTTGCCGTCAGATGGTCGAGTGCACTAATGACCTAACAAACACATTCTCGGTGTCTGACACACACATTTGTCTGAAATTCCATCAGTATGGCCACTTGCACATATTAGAGGTGTGCTAAACTCGTATTTGAAAATAACAGGTACAAACGAAACCTGTTCCAAAAAAATAACACATACAAACACCTGTTATTATATACTTATTATACATATAAATGTATTATATAATGTGTTATAAGAAATAAATTGAAACTAAAAGTACTAACAGTATTACTTTCTATAAACTGTGACTTTATTAAGCTGTTACTGTTTAAAAGAAAATAAGAAACAAGAGCATTTGTAGGCGTATCTCCCTTTAGGAATGTTCTACTATAGGCTATGTAATTATAATATTTATAATTTAAGTTTTCACTAGGAGTAAACAAACTGAGACAGATTTAATATTAAATTATTGACTCCATTTTGGTTAGACAAATTAGTTGCAAAACTCAGGCAATGAAATTTAGAGTGCACGTATTACGTGCACAACAATGTCAAAAAAATGTACGTGAGATGTGCAGTGAAGTTAAAATCATCTCCGAAATCACATTAACAAAAAGTACTACATGGCCTATCAGTCACTCTGTAGGTTATAACACGATATAATTCACTTTTTCAAAATTTACCAAATTGGTGACTAATATAATATGTAATTTGTTATTATAATCTGTATTATATATCTGCATAACACACGAGAATAAATGTAACACCATTGTTTGAAAAAGATTAAATGCTTTTTTATTTAATTTCGTCAAACTCATTAAATCAATACCAAAAGTGAAAAAATTACCCCGTCCCCTTTTAACTACCTTTTCACTTATCGTTATTTCATCAACCTTTCTACAGTGGATTATTATGACCTTCTTTTCAGGATACTTTATTTATCAAAATTAACTACTTTACTCTTGTTAAACTGTAAAACCGCGTACACTACTTGATTACTTAAAAAAGTTAACTAAAACGATTACTAAGATTCTCAGATAGCCTGTATGTTACAACTTTATCAATAATATAACAGACATAAGAATATAAGAAATTCCGACAAGACCTACTGATTGAATTAAAAAAAAATCAAAAAAACAATTATTAGATAAACAGACGAATGCAGAAAACTTTATCAATTTACTGTTTCTGCAGAGAAATTTGTCAATGTAAAAAGTGTTTATCAACTGGCACTCCAGTTGTGGATTCTAATATATATATATATTGCGACAGTACAAATAAGTGATGTACTGAGCATTGAATATAGAAATTTAAATATACCTAACAAACTGTAAATAATTAATAATGTATTAGAAATAAGCATGTCAGGGATTGCAAGCTTGGCTCAGACAAAAATATGAACAGGTGTTTCGACCTGAATCGACGTGCACACACACACAAATATAACTGAAAGTGTGTACACCAGTAATTTTCTAGTGTGTGTGAACGCAGGTCTATGCAGGCGAGTTTACCACCCCAAGATGAATAATTGCATAATTACCGTTTTTCCGTAATTATTCATAAACTATAATTAAGAAGTAAAATCCAAAAACACAATAAACTGTAATAAAATTTACTAAATACTGTGTACGAAAACCACGTGAAAGTGACACACCGTACGAGTGTAATAGTGAAATAACTGTGTACAAATCGAAAGGGTTAAGTTGCAATGTCCAAAATTACAGTGAACATGTGTTGAAAAAATAGTTATAAGATAACTATAAGAGTATACTTACAGGACTCTGCAATTCGCAGAAATATAAGAAATAGCGAAATTGACAAGGAGTGGGGGAACTGAACCCAGAAACAATTTCAGAACATGTCGATTTCGTACCACTGCAGGTGTTAACCAAGACATGGGTATAAATAGGACACACAAGCTACAGTGGTTCTCTTTCTTAAATCATCCACGGTGCAGCGGGAGCTTCTGCCCGTCCGCACAGAATATTTAAATTTTTGTAAATAGTTTCATCCTTCCAGTTACATACAGTTATGTAACTGGATTGTAAAACAAACCATATTTAAGTAGTAACAAAAATTTCATAAGAAGATCCACATAAGAAGATCAACTGACGTCCGAGACAACACGAGGAGAAGTTCCAGAGAGCGATACGACGCTGGACAGAGAGAGAGTCGACGCTGGACAAGAGGAGAAGAGAAAGGACACGCTGGACAGAGAGAGAGTCGACGCTGGACAAGAGAGGAAGTCGACGCTGGACAAGAGGAGAAGAGAGAAAGTCGACGATGGACAAGAGGAGAAGAGAGAGTGATGACGCTGGACAAGAGGAGAAGAGAGAGTGATACTGAAGATCGAGACGAGGACAATTACTGAGGGATCCAATGATTGAGTATGATTGACGACGATAAGGTGATAAACAAATTATTTATCTCTTAATCGAACAATTAACGTAAAGACAATTAAGGACATTCTTGTTCTATTTAAGAGTCTATGTTTATTGTAAAATTTGAATTAAAATCATAGATGCTATTGAAATAAGATTAACGTAAACAAGAGCTCAAATTAGTATTGAAATGAAAAGAATTCAAAGCATTTAAGTAAAAATTAGCGTTAAATATAAATCAGTACTGAGAAACAAAAGATAAATTCAGTAACTATTGATATTTTGAGTTACATTGCAATATATAAGAAAATATTTAAATATTGATATTTTGATACACACTAATTGACTGAGTAGTCTGGAAATGAGATTTTTCGTTAATACAATAATTAGTAGAATAGAATATTTAGTCAGTAAGGATGTATATAGCATAAGCCTTACGGCATAGTAACGAAATAATAACGAATGTTTTAAATCGAAGTAAGTGCCATGTGCACAATTTTATTAATATCAAATAAATTTGAAATACCGTTACAAGTTACATAGAGATCTTATTACAGATACACCTGAAATCCAAATTAAATGTTATATTGTTACAAAATTTGTCAATCTTGAACGTGAGACCGGTCACGCCTATGTTATGTATATCGTATCGTTGCATAAGAAATATCGCTTCCAACGTGGGGCATCACAAATGTAAATTATATTATACTTGCAACGGTAAATACGTTATATAGTAATGGCGCTCCAAGATCATGGGGCTATTCAAAAACAAATAGAAGTGTATTTGTATTTGAAATTAAATGTAACAACGTTAAATACGTTACATAGTAATGTCGCCCTGGACGTGGGGCACGACATGCCTAAATTTATGTACAAAAATTTGTTACATAAATTGTAGCCCATGAACGTATGGCCCGATCCCCATCATTTAACTATTAAAAATTTTTATGTAGCTAAATGGTTGCTCTAAAATATAAAGAGTGTGTTAAATGAAAAATGTATAATATGTAATTATTATTTATATTAAACAGTAACTGAATGTAATGTTGATTGTTGTGTAATCACACAGCTGGCGCCCACAAATAATATTGTTTGTCTATGTAACAGGTGTCACTGTAATGAGTAGTAGTAATAACTATTAATAAAAATAAAGAAATAAATAAATAAGTAGGGAACGGTTATCAATAATAATTGTTAAAGAATTACTACTAAATAAATATTTTAATAATTATTCAACATGGCAGAACCAGGAGGGTTGAATTTAGAAGCATTTAAAAATTCGATACTAGCCATGATGGACGAATTAGTCATAAAACAAGCCGAAAAATGTAAAGAAGAGTTGAAAGAGGAGAATGTCAAACAAATAAGAAAAATAGATGAAATAAATACAAAACAAACAGAAAGTTTAGAAAATAAATTAGAGCTACAGTCCGAAAAATTTAGACAAGACACCATAAAAATTTCAGAAAGTCTAGAAGAGTTAAAAATTGATAATCTTGAAATAAAACAAAGTATACTTTAGATATTATGATACTCTAGAGAATAATTTTAAACAAGCCTTACATGAACAAGTTGTACGGATTGAAAATAAACAAAAAGAATTACGTCTCGAGTGGAGAAAAGATTTAAAAGAAACACATAAACAAATAAATGATACTTTAACTACTACAACATGAGAACAGGATGATAAAATCAAAACTATTAATAATGTATTGCAAACAAATACCAGTAAACTTAGAGAAATAGAAACACATACTGTAGTTATTAGAAATAAAATTGAAAAAACTACGAAGGACCGTTCGGGAGACGTATCACATATGAAAGAAGAAATTCAAGAGGAAATGAACCAGCTACGAAGTGAGTTAAGAAGACGACAGAACCAAATGACCATATTTCCTACACCAACGGAAGAAAGGAGCAGACTTAAGTTCTCAGGTGGTAAAGGGGAGAACAGTATGGAATTCCTAGCTAGAGTAGAGAAGGAAATAGAAAAAAATTGGGAGTGCAATAAATGACGAGAAGATAGACTTCGTCACGCGATATCTTAGAGATTCAGCCAGCCAATGGTACTCTATTATTAGAGATAACGTCAGTACATATCAGCAGTTTCGTGAGGCATTCGAGACCGATACTGGAATCTACATACCCAACGACAAGTACGGGATCAACTCGAATATGGAAAGTTCAATGCACAAGGACAGCAGAGTATTGAACAATACACAATTACACAAATAGAACGTGTAAAGCATCTTAAACCTAAATTCTCAGAATATGAGATTGTTTCAAAATTATCTTACCATTTTCAGCGAGATATCCAGTTAGCAGTTTATACACAGAGATAACAAGAAAGCAATACAAAACACTACACTGCACCATGATAATTATAAAATAAATTATTCGCCACCAATGTACAACACTACAACACGCACAGCTAAAGAGACTGAACAAAATAATACAGCTAAACGACAAGGAGACGTTGTATGGTCGTCCAATCGTAAACAGTTTTCAAAACCAGCTGACAAACGCGTTGCAGCAGTACGAGGGTACGATGAGAAAAAATTGAAGAGAAATGGACAAGAAATGAATGAGGTGGAGACAGTAACATTCCACAGCCGACCGTCTACATCAAAGGCGTCACAATGACTGAATAAACGGAAGCAAAATTATAAAATAAACAACATATACCCCTGCGATATTAGGGAGGAATTATTAAACAATTAACAGGATATAAAGCAAGGCGCGCAGCAAACACAATGCCCTATTGTGACTGTGAGCATAAACAGGTGTAAAATACGGATGCTAGTTGATACAGGCAGCCAACTATCAGTTCTTAACGCTGCATGGGTTCAACGCAATAAGAAATATTTTAAAAATACTGCAATTTTGCCCGTAAATAATTTAAATATTACAACAGCTACCAATAAAAAGGAAAGAGTTAAACAACAAGCATATGTAACTCTAACATATAAAAATCTAGAATTAGAACACCCCATGACAATTATGCATAAATTGATTTATGATGGAATTTTAGGTATTGATATACTAAATGCAATAAATGCTAAGATTAATGTTAATGATAATAAAATTGTGTGTAATTATAAAAATGTTCAATATGAATTAATTATGAACAGCGAGGAAGAAGAGTGCAAGGTAAGTGAAACACCTATTACTTTGTACAAGCCACAAATACAGTATGGTCCAACTCGACATGTGAATGCGGTAGATGAAGGGATGATGACACAGGAAGAAGAAAAACTGCACGAATTAATAGAAGAATACAGTGATGTATTTAGTGAAGTACCGACGCAGACGACAGTATACGAGCACTCTATATTGTGTCAGACCCTACAAAAGTCATTAGGAAGACATACCCTATCCCAATGCGATATGAGGAAGAGGTTGAACTGGAAATTCGGCGTATGATCGAAAGTGGAGTCATAGAGCGATCGAACAGCAACTTCCTGAATCCTCTAGTGGTAGTGAAGAAGAAAAATGGTGAAATACGTCTATGCCTTGACATGAGGGAGCTGAACAGCATTGTATTAAAGGAGTATGACTGTGCACCAACTGCGGATGAATTATTTACTAAATGTGAAGGAGCAAGGTATCTGACGAAGCTAGATTTACGCTCAAGTTTCTGGCAGATTCCAATTCGTGAAGAGAATAGAAAGTACACTGCTTTCCTGTATAAAAATAAATGCTACCAACACAGGGTAGTACCCTTCGGATTAAGCACGAGTTTAGCAGCCATCGTAAAGTGTCTAGAAAGAGCCCTAGGACCTGAAGTGGAATCCTACACCATGATATTTGTAGATGACATCTTAGTTGCATCTAAAACGTTAGACGAACATATAAAACATCTAAGCACGATATTCCACAAGTTTAGGCAAGCGAACATATCCCTTAACCTAGACAAATGTGAATTTATTAAATCCTCTATCCAATTCCTAGGTCACATTATTTCATCCTCTGGTATTCAACCCGATCCTATCAAAATTTCCAGCATAACTAATTTCCCTATACCCGGAAATCTGAAAGAGTTAAGAGCATTCTTAGGACTCACAGGATACTACAGAAGATTCTCACAGTTATATGCAAGGTATACGCAACCGCTTCTAGAGCTGACGAAGAAAGAAAAAAAATGGAAGTGGGAGAAGAAACATCAAGATGCCTTTAACCAAGTGAAAGAGTTGTTCATCGAAAATATTATGTTACATCATCCTCAACGAGAAGGAAAGTTCGTAATATACTCCGATGCTAGTGACTACGCGGTAGGAAGTGTACTATATCAACAAGATACTATGGGAGAGCACCGAGTTATTGCCTACGCCAGTAGAGTCTTCAAAGGAGCTGAAAAACACTACTCCACATCAGAAAAAGAAATACTTGCTATAGTATACGCTCTTAAGCAATTCAGATATTACGTTTATGGTACTCATTTTGAGATACATACTGACCACCAAGCATTATCATTTCTATTGAAATGCAAAATAACAAATGCCCGATTATTAAGATGGATTTTAGCCATTAATGAATACTCATTCACCATTAAATACTGTAAAGGTAAAGACAATATTATAGCTGACACACTAAGCCGATTAATCAAAGAAGAATGTGAAGATGTTTATGAGAATGAAAAGAAAGAAGTACAATTGTTATCAATTAAATTCAAAGAGAATGATGAAGTAAAACAAATGCTGAAAAATGTAGCACAACAACAAGATTTGGACGTGACAATAAGGGAGATGAAGGACCAAGAACAGCTACCAAATCATTATAAGGTACTTAATGGAATTCTTTTCAGGTTAGTAAGACAAGACTGGAAGATAGTACTAACGAATGACATGCTACAAAAATTAATTCAACCAGCACATGAGAGTTTAGCACATGCTGCTGCTCTGAAATGTTATCTGAGTCTACGAGAAGATTTTACGATTAATAATATGTATCGAAAGATAAAGAAGGAGGTAAAGAAGTGGTATGAGTGTCAAACGGCGAAAGGGCCGAATTTACACACATACGTAGGAATGCAGAGCATACAGAAGGAGAACAAGAGAGAGCTAACTGCAGTGGATTTTCTGGGACCACTACCACGATCAAGTCGAGGTGTGAAGCACATATTGGTATGTATCGATGTGTTTTCCAAGGCAGTCCGACTGTACCCAATTATGCGACCCACAACCAAAGTTGTTCTAAAGATACTACTGCAGAAATATATTCCGTCATATGGAAAAATGAAGAAGGTACTCAGTGATCAAGGTGTACAATTCCACAGTGAAAAATGGGAGAGGGGGTCATTCCGTATCAAATCAACGCGCTAAAATTAAAAATTTTACCTGACCATCTCAGAATTTGATGAAATTTGGTATGTAGGTAGTCCTCATGGAGATTAATAAAAATACAAATTTTTTTTCAAATATCTCAAACGGTTTAGAAATTACGGCTATGTAAAGTTTTCAAAAAACGGCCAAAAACGCACGTCCGACATATTTTGAAATCACCACAGCTGGTCTCCTAATTGAGCTAGAGAGATGGGAGTGGTGTTATTTTACTCAGTTTTTCATGCAGTTTTCATTGATATACAGCACAACATACCTTTTCATAAAAAGTTTTTTTGTAAACACAAAATCAAAATTTTAAATTTAATTTTCTCAAAAAGTGCATTTTTGAAAATTTTTTTAAAATTCCTATAAATAGTTTAAACCTTTGGTAACTGATTCTCGAAATTTCAAAGTGGGAGGCTAATGGGTTCATAGTTAAATAATAATTTAAAAAAAGAGCGTTTTATAAAACTGATGCGTAATTTTAATACTATGTACCTTTACATAATGTATTACAATGGTGATTATTACCATAATTCTGTGCCACGGGGGGCTGTCTTTAAGACAAATTATGTCCACAATTTAGTCATTTTAGTCTTATTATTTACTCAGTAAGTTTTTCAAAATTAAATGAGAAATAGTTTTTATAATTTACTTTATGCATTTTGTGTCAGGATGCAAAGGATAAAGTCACTAAAATAACAATCAGCAGTCGTCTGTTGTAGATTATTCATCATGTTGTGACATGAAAGGTGACTCACAGTAGGTAGGCCTACTGTTTGAGTGTTTCATGTGCTGACAAGCAAGCTCTCACAGACAAGTTGAGACAGGCTCACTCAATTCCCTCTTCTGTCTGTGCAATTTATCATTAGTCTGTGTCTGCAGTTGGTATGAGTAGGATGTCAGTACATTATATCTGTGTTTAAGTGAAAAATCTTTTGTGGTTTCAAACAGTTTTTAAAGTATTTTGTCTAAGTTATATTAGAGTGTTTATCTATAAAGTAATAAATTTGTAGTAAGTTTTTAAAAATATTTATTTGGTGATGTTTCAAAAAAGATTATGTTGTAAGTACTACATGATAAATTAAATATTTATTGAAGCTCTTTGAAATACACAATGAAAAATATAATTTAAAAACTATGATTTTTGTGAGATGATCTTTTTATAAAATTTAAAAAAGTATTTAAAGCAATAAATTAAAGATAATGGAAAGCGAATTAAAATTCATTAGATTACAATGTTTTAACCCATTAAACAAAATTAATCACACAATTAGGGATAAAAAGAGACTGAGAAATGTAACATCATGGATCTTTAGTTTATTTCCTGAAATACCTAAAGAAGCTAAAATTTGTGATCTTTGTAGAAAAGATATCGGAAAGTTAAAGGTAGACAATACAAATCAACCTGGTCCCTCTGGCCTGCCTTGTTATTCAATCGACATTAGCAAGGAATGCAGTTCTGAGCCAGAAGACCCAACCTTTTCTTTAGAAACAAAAATTGTAATTGAACAATTGAATACTTCTATTGTGGAACTAGAAGAGTCTCCTATTAACGTTAAAAAAATTCAATTTAAGCAGTATGCTACAAAGAAAGTAAAAAAGATTAACTCTGCATTGAAGCGTAAACTCTTTTTAGCAGCTGAAGATTCATCTAGTGATGATGAGAATCTAGATGAGTTAATTTTACAAAACCTTAAAGAAAATTTTTCTAATTCAACAAATAGAGTTAAGAAGTTAATGATACTTACCTGTCTCCCAGAAAAATGGGGTATTAGAAAAATAATGCGGGAATTTAATGCACCAGATTATATGGTGAGACAGGCAAAAAAAGTGTTAAAAGAAAAGGGTATTTTAGAAAGCCCTAACCCAAAGCCTGGAAAGGCCCTTTCAAAAGCTATTGTTGATACTGTTAAGTCATTTTATGAAAATGATGAAATCAGCAGAATAATGCCCGGTATTAAGGATTGTATGACTGTAGTTGACTCGAATGGAATTAAAGCAAAAATGTCAAAACGACTAATTTTGTGTAATCTTAAGGAGGCTTACTCATTGTTTAATGAAAAATTCTCAGATATTACAATAGGTTTTTCAAAATTTGCTGAACTTCGACCAAAGCACTGCATATTGGCAGGCCAAAGTGGCACACATGCAGTTTGTGTATGCACAATTCACCAGAACGTAAAGTTAATGATAGAAAATACAAAATTAGGAGCTTTGACAAATAGACAACTAAATACATATAAACACTGTTTGGCAAAAATGCTGTGTAATCCACCAAACATTAATTGCTATATGAGTGAATGGAGAGACTGCCCTGGTGTTGCCCCAATTCGCAAAATCATTGAAGAGGCTTTTGAAGAAAATCTTATAGAAAATGTCACCTATCGTCAGTGGGTGTCTGTTGATCGTTGCAACCTTGAAACTTTACAGAAATCTAATGAAGATTTTATAAATGTTTTTTGTGACAAACTGACTCTCTTAATCAAACATGATTTTATTGCAAAGCAGCAGTCTTCATTCATTAATGACAAAAAAGAAAATTTAAAAGAGTCAGAGTTTGTAGTAAACTTAGATTTCTCTGAAAACTATAACATTGTCGTTCAGGACGAAGCTCAAAGTTATCACTGGGCAAGCGAACATGTGACAATACACCCTTTTGTGATTTATTACAGAGAAGATGATAAAATTAAACACTCAAGTTTTGTTGTAATTTCACCTTGTTTAGAGCATAACACTGTTTCTGTGTATACATTCCAAAAAAAACTTGTCGAGTTCATGACAACAAAGTTTCAAACAGTGCCAAAAAAGATTTTTTATTACTCAGATGGGTGTGCTGCACAATATAAAAATAAGAAAAATTTTATCAATTTATGTTATCACAAGCAAGACTTTGGTGTAGAGGCTGAATGGCATTTTTCCGCAACTGCACATGGGAAAGGACCATGTGATGGGGTTGGGGGCTCAGTCAAGAGACTTGCTGCAAGAGCAAGCCTGCAACGTCCATATGACAACCAAATTTTAACACCTATCCAACTTTATGAATGGGCAGTTGAAAATTTATCTGGAATTAATTTCACCTTCTCCACACAAGATGAGTATGCTGAGTCCGAAACATTTCTGAATGACCGTTTCAGCCAAGCAGTAACTATTAAGGGAACTCAACAGTATCATGCTTATATACCTGTTCATTCAAGCGTATCAAAGATTTGTGTAAAAATATTCTCTGAAGATACAACAGAAGGAACAGTGATCATCCAAAAATCCTCAGAAAAACTACAAATGTCAGAAGTAAGCGGTTATATAACGGCCGTATATGACCAAAAGTGGTGGCTGGCATATGTGTTGGAGAAGAATGAAGAAGAGGATGAACTAAAAGTGACATTTCTACATCCTGCTGGCCCTTCATCATCATTTTCATATCCAAGGAAGCCGGACGTATTGTGGATATCACTGACAGACGTGCTTAGCAAAGTTGATCCTACAACTCCTACTGGAAGGATTTATGTAATAACACCTGAAGAAGCCACAACAACTTCACAAGCTCTATCATCAAGTTCTACATAAAATTTTGCTAAAGATGTAAGTGTTAAAGATTTAATGTAAAGTGTATAAATAATTTAATATAGTAATGAAATATGTTTTAATATCTAGGCCTACTATCAGTTTTATAAAACGCTCTTTTTTTAAATTATTATTTAACTATGAACCCATTAGCCTCCCACTTTGAAATTTCGAGAATCACTTACCAAAGGTCTAAACTATTTGTAGGAATTTTTAAAAAATTTTCAAAAATGCACTTTTTGAGAAAATTAAATTTAAAATTTTGATTTTGTGTTTACAAAAAACCTTTTTATGAAAAGGTATGTTGTGCTGTATATAATTGAAAACTTCATGGAAAACAGAGTAAAATAACACCACTCCCATCTCTCTAGCTCAATTAGGAGAGCAGCTGTGGTGATTTCAAAATATGTCGGACGTGCGTTTTTGGCCGTTTTTTGAAAACTTTACATAGCCGTAATTTCTAAACCGTTTGAGATATTTGAAAAAAAATTTGTATTTTTATTAATCTCCATGAGGACTACCTACATACCAAATTTCATCAAATTCTGAGATGGTCAGGTTTATACCCTGCGTTGATTTGATGTGGAATGGCTCGAGGACGTTAACGGAAAATGGAATACAACCTGTACTCACATCCATAAGACATCCTCAAGGAAACCTTGCTGAGAGAGTTAACAAAGAATTAGGTAAATATTTACGAATATATTGCCATGATCAACACAATAAATGGGCAGAATATTTACCATTTCTTGAAAAAGCCATTAACGAAAATTATAGTGAAGCAACAGGATACACTCCAATGGAATTAGAAGAAGATAAGTAGCCAAACAGATTTTGGACTAAGTATATAAACAAACCTAATAACCTGTACCAATAAGTGTGAAAATTGAATACGCAAAGCAACGGATAAGAGAAAGAGGTAACAAGAGAGTAGAAAGATTTAATCTAACTCACAAGCTACAACAATTCAACGTGGGAGAAAGTGTACTACTCAAAGCTAATCCAGTGGGAAAACGGAGTGATAATACGGCGAAGAAATTCTTCAGACTTTATAATGGACCGTATACGTTAAGACAGCGAGTAGGACAACACACTTTCATCGTATATGATGAGATACAGAAGAAAGAAATTGGTAAATTCCACGCAACGTCATTTAGGAAGTTCTACACATGAAAACAACGAGGTCAATGAAACCAGTCAGATTAGCTGTTTGTTGAAGCCACCCTACTACAAGGTCACGAGCAGTGAGCGTATAAGGAGGGGGGTAAGACATTTATATACACTCCAATTAAGGGTGAAATGACGAATATTATTCTTTATTATTTGTTACATTTTTTTTTCAAGTGTAATAGTAATAATAAAAAAAATTATAATAAATAAATTTTATAATTTTTTTTTGTTACCAAGCAGAGGGATAATGCGACAGTACAAATAAGTGATGTACTGAGCATTGAATATAAAAATTAAAATATACCTAATAAACTGTAAATAATTAATAATGTATTAGAAATAAGCATGTCAGGGATTGCAAGCTTGGCTCAGACAAAAATATGAACAGGTGTTTCGACCTGAATCGACGTGCACACACACACAAATATAACTGAAAGTGTGTACACCAGTATTTTTCTAGTGTGTGTGAACGCAGGTCTATGCAGGCGAGTTTACCACCCCAAGATGAATAATTGTATAATTACACTTTTTCCGTAATTATTCATAAACTATAATTAAGAAGTAAAATTCAAAAACACAATAAACTGTAATAAAATTTACTAAATACTGTGTACGAAAACCACGTGAAAGTGACACACCGTACGAGTGTAATAGTGAAATAACTGTGTACAAATCGAAAGGGTTAAGTTGCAATGTCCAAAATTACAGTGAACATGTGTTGAAAAAATAGTTATAAGATAACTATAAGAGTATACTTACAGGACTCTGCAATTTGCAGAAATATAAGAAATAGCGAAATTAACAAGGAGTGGGGGAACTGAACCCAGAAACAATTTCAGACATGCCGATTTCATACCACTGCAGGTGTTAACCAAGACATGGGTATAAATAGGACACACAAGCTACAGTGGTTCTCTTTCTTAAATCATCCACGGTGCAGCGGGAGCTTCTGCCCGTCCGCACAGAATATTTAAATTTTTGTAAATAGTTTCATCCTTCCAGTTACATACAGTTATGTAACTGGATTGTAAAACAAACCATATTTAAGTAGTAACAAAAATTACATAAGAAGATCCACATAAGAAGATCAACTGACGTCCGAGACAGCACGAGGAGAAGTTCCAGAGAGCGATACGACGCTGGACAGAGAGAGAGTCGACGCTGGACAAGAGGAGAAGAGAAAGGAGATGCTGGACAGAGAGAGAGTCGACGCTGGACAAGAGGAGAAGAGAGAATGACGACGCTGGACAAGAGGAGAAGAGAGAGTGATGCTGAAGTTCGAGACGAGGACAATTACTGAGGGATCCAATGATTGAGTATGATTGACGATGATAAGGTGATAAACAACTTATTTATCTCTTAATCGAACAATTAACGTAAAGACAATTAAGGACATTCTTGTTCTATTTAAGAGTCTATGTTTATTGTAAAATTTGAATTAAAATCAATAGATGCTATTGAAACAAGATTAACGTAAACAAGAGCTCAAATTAGTATTGAAATGAAAAGAATTCAAAGCATTTAAGTAAAAATTAGCGTTAAATATAAATCAGTACTGAGAAACAAAAGATAAATTCAGTAACTATTGATATTTTGAGTTACATTGCAATATATAAGAAAATATTTAAATATTGATATTTTGATACACACTAATTGACTGAGTAGTCTGGAAATGAGATTTTTCGTTAATACAATAATTAGTAGAATAGAATATTTAGTCAGTAAGGATGTATATAGCATAAGCCTTACGGCATAGTAACGAAATAATAACGAATGTTTTAAATCGAAGTAAGTGCCATGTGCACAATTTTATTAATATCAAATAAATTTGAAATACCGTTACAAGTTACATAGAGATCTTATTACAGATACACCTGAAATCCAAATTAAATGTTATATTGTTACAAAATTTGTCAATCTTGAACGTGAGACCGGTCACGCCTATGTTATGTATATCGTATCGTTGCATAAGAAATATCGCTTCCAACGTGGGGCATCACAAATGTAAATTATATTATACTTGCAACGGTAAATACGTTATATAGTAATGGCGCTCCAAGATCGTGGGGCTATTCAAAAACAAATAGAAGTGTATTTGTATTTGAAATTAAATGTAACAACGTTAAATACGTTACATAGTAATGTCGCCCTGGACGTGGGGCACGACATGCCTAAATTTATGTACAAAAATTTGTTACATAAATTGTAGCCCATGAACGTATGGCCCGATCCCCATCATTTAACTATTAAAAATTTTTATGTAGCTAAATGGTTGCTCTAAAATATAAAGAGTGTGTTAAATGAAAAATGTATAATATGTAATTATTATTTATATTAAACAGTAACTGAATGTAATGTTGATTGTTGTGTAATCACACAGCTGGCGCCCACAAATAATATTGTTTGTCTATGTAACAGGTGTCACTGTAATGAGTAGTAGTAATAACTATTAATAAAAATAAAGAAATAAATAAATAAGTAGGGAACGGTTATCAATAATAATTGTTAAAGAATTACTACTAAATAAATATTTTAATAATTATTCAACATGGCAGAACCAGGAGGGTTGAATTTAGAAGCATTTAAAAATTCGATACTAGCCATGATGGACGAATTAGTCATAAAACAAGCCGAAAAATGTAAAGAAGAGTTGAAAGAGGAGAATGTCAAACAAATAAGAAAAATAGATGAAATAAATACAAAACAAACAGAAAGTTTAGAAAATAAATTAGAGCTACAGTCCGAAAATTTTAGACAAGACACCATAAAAATTTCAGAAAGTCTAGAAGAGTTAAAAATTGATAATCTTGAAATAAAACAAAGTATAATTGACAGTAATGCACAATTAACCGAAAAAATTGGTGACACCAACATACGTATTGATACTCTAGAGAATAATTTTAAACAAGCCTTACATGAACAAGTTGTACGGATTGAAAATAAACAAAAAGAATTACGTCTCGAGTGGAGAAAAGATTTAAAAGAAACACATAAACAAATAAATGATACTTTAACTACTACAACACGAGAACAGGATGATAAAATCAAAACTATTAATAATGTATTGCAAACAAATACCAGTAAACTTAGAGAAATAGAAACACATACTGTAGTTATTAGAAATAAAATTGAAAAAACTACGAAGGACCGTTCGGGAGACGTATCACATATGAAAGAAGAAATTCAAGAGGAAATGAACCAGCTACGAAGTGAGTTAAGAAGACGACAGAACCAAATGACCATATTTCCTACACCAACGGAAGAAAGGAGCAGACTTAAGTTCTCAGGTGGTAAAGGGGAGAACAGTATGGAATTCCTAGCTAGAGTAGAGAAGGAAATAGAAAAAATTGGGAGTGCAATAAATGACGACGAGAAGATAGACTTCGTCACGCGATATCTTAGAGATTCAGCCAGCCAATGGTACTCTATTATTAGAGATAACGTCAGTACATATCAGCAGTTTCGTGAGGCATTCGAGAACCGATACTGGAATCTACATACCCAACGACAAGTACGGGATCAACTCGAATATGGAAAGTTCAATGCACAAGGACAGCAGAGTATTGAACAATACACAATTACACAAATAGAACGTGTAAAGCATCTTAAACCTAAATTCTCAGAATATGAGATTGTTTCAAAATTATCTTACCATTTTCAGCGAGATATCCAGTTAGCAGTTTATACACAAGGAATTAAAACTATAGAAGAATTTTTAATCCTTGTAACACAGTCGGAGAATATCAATAAAGGTAAGAACACACAATACTGGGAACAAAAACACGCAAATCACCACCATAATTATCACAGAGATGACAAGAAAGCAATACAAAACACTACACTGCACCATGATAATTATAAAATAAATTATTCGCCACCAATGTACAACACTACAACACGCACAGCTAAAGAGACTGAACAAAATAATACAGCTAAACGACAAGGAGACGTTGTATGGTCGTCCAATCGTAAACAGTTTTCAAAACCAGCTGACAAACGCGTTGCCGCAGTACGAGGGTACGATGAGAAAAAATTGTAGAGAAATGGACAAGAAATGAATGAGGTGGAGACAGTAACATTCCACAGCCGACCGTCTACATCAAAGGCGTCACAATGACTGAATAAACGGAAGCAAAATTATAAAATAAACAACATATACCCCTGCGATATTAGGGAGGAATTATTAAACAATGAACAGGATATAAAGCAAGGCGCGCAGCAAACACAATGCCCTATTGTGACTGTGAGCATAAACAGGTGTAAAATACGGATGCTAGTTGATACAGGCAGCCAACTATCAGTTCTTAACGCTGCATGGGTTCAACGCAATAAGAAATATTTTAAAAATACTGCAATTTTGCCCGTAAATAATTTAAATATTACAACAGCTACCAATAAAAAGGAAAGAGTTAAACAACAAGCATATGTAACTCTAACATATAAAAATCTAGAATTAGAACACCCCATGACAATTATGCATAAATTGATTTATGATGGAATTTTAGGTATTGATATACTAAATGCAATAAATGCTAAGATTAATGTTAATGATAATAAAATTGTGTGTAATTATAAAAATGTTCAATATGAATTAATTATGAACAGCGAGGAAGAAGAGTGCAAGGTAAGTGAAACACCTATTACTTTGTACAAGCCACAAATACAGTATGGTCCAACTCGACATGTGAATGCGGTAGATGAAGGGATGATGACACAGGAAGAAGAAAAACTGCACGAATTAATAGAAGAATACAGTGATGTATTTAGTGAAGTACCGACGCAGACGACAGTATACGAGCACTCTATATTGTGTCAGACCCTACAAAAGTCATTAGGAAGACATACCCTATCCCAATGCGATATGAGGAAGAGGTTGAACTGGAAATTCGGCGTATGATCGAAAGTGGAGTCGTAGAGCGATCGAACAGCAACTTCCTGAATCCTCTAGTGGTAGTGAAGAAGAAAAATGGTGAAATACGTCTATGCCTTGACATGAGGGAGCTGAACAGCATTGTATTAAAGGAGTATGACTGTGCACCAACTGCGGATGAATTATTTACTAAATGTGAAGGAGCAAGGTATCTGACGAAGCTAGATTTACACTCAAGTTTCTGGCAGATTCCAATTCGTGAAGAGAATAGAAAGTACACTGCTTTCCTGTATAAAAATAAATGCTACCAACACAGGGTAGTACCCTTCGGATTAAGCACGAGTTTAGCAGCCATCGTAAAGTGTCTAGAAAGAACCCTAGGACCTGAAGTGGAACCCTACACCATGATATTTGTAGATGACATCTTAGTTGTATCTAAAACGTTAGACGAACATATAAAACATCTAAGCACGATATTCCACAAGTTTAGGCAAGCGAACATATCCCTTAACCTAGACAAATGTGAATTTATTAAATCCTCTATCCAATTCCTAGGTCACATTATTTCATCCTCTGGTATTCAACCCGATCCTATCAAAATTTCCAGCATAACTAATTTCCCTATACCTGGAAATCTCAAAGAGTTAAGAGCATTCTTAGGACTCACAGGATACTACAGAAGATTCTCACTGTTATATGCAAGGTATACGCAACCGCTTCTAGAGCTGACGAAGAAAGAAAAAAAATAGAAGTGGGAGAAGAAACATCAAGATGCCTTTAACCAAGTGAAAGAGTTGTTCATCGAAAATATTATGTTACATCATCCTCAACGAGAAGGAAAGTTCGTAATATACTCCGATGCTAGTGACTACGCGGTAGGAAGTGTACTATATCAACAAGATACTATGGGAGAGCACCGAGTTATTGCCTACGCCAGTAGAGTCTTCAAAGGAGCTGAAAAACACTACTCCACATCAGAAAAAGAAATACTTGCTATAGTATACGCTCTTAAGCAATTCAGATATTACGTTTATGGTACTCATTTTGAGATACATACTGACCACAAAGCATTATCATTTCTATTGAAATGCAAAATAACAAATGCCCGATTATTAAGATGGATTTTAGCCATTAATGAATACTCATTCACCATTAAATACTGTAAAGGTAAAGACAATATTATAGCTGACACACTAAGCCGATTAATCAAAGAAGAATGTGAAGATGTTTATGAGAATGAAAAGAAAGAAGTACAATTGTTATCAATTAAATTCAAAGAGAATGATGAAGTAAAACAAATGCTGAAAAATGTAGCACAACAACAAGATTTGGACGTGACAATAAGGGAGATGAAGGACCAAGAACAGCTACCAAATCATTATAAGGTATTTAATGGAATTCTTTTCAGGTTAGTAAGACAAGACTGGAAGATAGTACTAACGAATGACATGCTACAAAAATTAATTCAACCAGCACATGAGAGTTTAGCACATGCTGCTGCTCTGAAATGTTATCTGAGTCTACGAGAAGATTTTACGATTAATAATATGTATCGAAAGATAAAGAAGGAGGTAAAGAAGTGTTATGAGTGTCAAACGGCGAAAGGGCCGAATTTACACACATACGTAGGAATGCAGAGCATACAGAAGGAGAACAAGGGAGAGCTAACTGCAGTGGATTTTCTGGGACCACTACCACGATCAAGTCGAGGTGTGAAGCACATATTGGTATGTATCGATGTGTTTTCCAAGGCAGTCCGACTGTACCCAATTATGCGACCCACAACCAAAGTTGTTCTAAAGATACTACTGCAGAAATATATTCCGTCATATGGAAAAATG
Organism: Magicicada septendecula; assembly: GCA_034769895.1. Taxonomy (NCBI): domain Eukaryota; kingdom Metazoa; phylum Arthropoda; class Insecta; order Hemiptera; family Cicadidae; genus Magicicada; species Magicicada septendecula. Next base: position 364,050,226 of record CM068374.1, on the reverse strand, counting down.
AAGAAGGTACTCAGTGATCAAGGTGTACAATTCCAAAGTGAAAAATGGGAGGAGGACGTTAACGGAAAATGGAATACAACCTGTACTCACATCCATAAGACATCCTCAAGGAAACCTTGCTGAGAGAGTTAACAAAGAATTAGGTAAATATTTACGAATATATTGCCATGATCAACACAATAAATGGGCAGAATATTTACCATTTCTTGAAAAAGCCATTAACGAAAATTATAGTGAAGCAACAGGATACACTCCAATGGAATTAGAAGAAGATAAGAAGCCAAACAGATTTTGGACTAAGTATATAAACAAACCTAATAACCTGTACCAATAAGTGTGAAAATTGAATACGCAAAGCAACGGATAAGAGAAAGAGGTAACAAGAGAGTAGAAAGATTTAATCTAACTCACAAGCTACAACAATTCAACGTGGGAGAAAGTGTACTACTCAAAGCTAATCCAGTGGGAAAACGGAGTGATAATACGGCGAAGAAATTCTTCAGACTTTATAATGGACCGTATAAGTTAAGACAGCGAGTAGGACAACACACTTTCATCGTATATGATGAGATACAGAAGAAAGAAATTGGTAAATTCCACGCAACGTCATTTAGGAAGTTCTACACATGAAAACAACGAGGTCAATGAAACCAGTCAGATTAGCTGTTTGTTGAAGCCACCCTACTACAAGGTCACGAGCAGTGAGCGTATAAGGAGGGGGGTAAGACATTTATATACACTCCAATTAAGGGTGAAATGACGAATATTATTCTTTATTATTTGTTACATTTTTTTTCAAGTGTAATAGTAATAATAAAAAAAATTATAATAAATAAATTTTATAATTTTTTTTTGTTACCAAGCAGAGGGATAATGCGACAGTACAAATAAGTGATGTACTGAGCATTGAATATAAAAATTTAAATATACCTAATAAACTGTAAATAATTAATAATGTATTAGAAATAAGCATGTCAGGGATTGCAAGCTTGGCTCAGACAAAAATATGAACAGGTGTTTCGACCTGAATCGACGTGCACACACACACAAATATAACTGAAAGTGTGTACACCAGTATTTTTCTAGTGTGTGTGAACGCAGGTCTATGCAGGCGAGTTTACCACCCCAAGATGAATAATTGTATAATTACAGTTTTTCCGTAATTATTCATAAACTATAATTAAGAAGTAAAATTCAAAAACACAATAAACTGTAATAAAATTTACTAATACTGTGTACGAAAACCACGTGAAAGTGACACACCGTACGAGTGTAATAGTGAAATAACTGTGTACAAATCGAAAGGGTTAAGTTGCAATGTCCAAAATTACAGTGAACATGTGTTGAAAAAATAGTTATAAGATAACTATAAGAGTATACTTACAGGACTCTGCAATTTGCAGAAATATAAGAAATAGCGAAATTAACAAGGAGTGGGGGAACTGAACCCAGAAACAATTTCAGACATGCCGATTTCATACCACTGCAGGTGTTAACCAAGACATGGGTATAAATAGGACACACAAGCTACAGTGGTTCTCTTTCTTAAATCATCCACGGTGCAGCGGGAGCTTCTGCCCGTCCGCACAGAATATTAAAATTTTTGTAAATAGTTTCATCCTTCCAGTTACATACAGTTATGTAACTGGATTGTAAAACAAACCATATTTAAGTAGTAACAAAAATTACATCAGAAGATCCACATAAGAAGATCAACTGACGTCCGAGACAGCACGAGGAGAAGTTCCAGAGAGCGATACGACGCTGGACAGAGAGAGAGTCGACGCTGGACAAGAGGAGAAGAGAAAGGAGATGCTGGACAGAGAGAGAGTCGACGCTGGACAAGAGGAGAAGAGAGAATGACGACGCTGGACAAGAGGAGAAGAGAGAGTGATGCTGAAGTTCGAGACGAGGACAATTACTGAGGGATCCAATGATTGAGTATGATTGACGATGATAAGGTGATAAACAACTTATTTATCTCTTAATCGAACAATTAACGTAAAGACAATTAAGGACATTCTTGTTCTATTTAAGAGTCTATGTTTATTGTAAAATTTGAATTAAAATCAATAGATGCTATTGAAACAAGATTAACGTAAACAAGAGCTCAAATTAGTATTGAAATGAAAAGAATTCAAAGCATTTAAGTAAAAATTAGCGTTAAATATAAATCAGTACTGAGAAACAAAAGATAAATTCAGTAACTATTGATATTTTGAGATACATTGCAATATATAAGAAAATATTTAAATATTGATATTTTGATACACACTAATTGACTGAGTAGTCTGGAAATGAGATTTTTCGTTAATACAATAATTAGTAGAATAGAATATTTAGTCAGTAAGGATGTATATAGCATAAGCCTTACGGCATAATAACGAAATAATAACGAATGTTTTAAATCGAAGTAAGTGCCATGTGCACAATTTTATTAATATCAAATAAATTTGAAATACCGTTACAAGTTACATAGAGTTCTTATTACAGATCCACCTGAAATCCAAATTAAATGTTATATTGTTACAAAATTTGTCAATCTTGAACGTGAGACCGGTCACGCCTATGTTATGTATATCGTATCGTTGCATAAGAAATATCGCTTCCAACGTGGGGCATCACAAATGTAAATTATATTATATTTGCAACGGTAAATACGTTATATAGTAATGGCGCTCCAAGATCGTGGGGCTATTCAAAAACAAATAGAAGTGTATTTGTATTTGAAATTAAATGTAACAACGTTAAATACGTTACATAGTAATGTCGCCCTGGACGTGGGGCACGACATGCCTAAATTTATGTACAAAAATTTGTTACATAAATTGTAGCCCATGAACGTATGGCCCGATCCCCATCATTTAACTATTAAAAATTTTTATGTAGCTAAATAGTTGCTCTAAAATATAAAGAGTGTGTTAAATGAAAAATGTATAATATGTAATTATTATTTATATTAAACAGTAACTGAATGTAATGTTGATTGTTGTGTAATCACACAGCTGGCGCCCACAAATAATATTGTTTGTCTATGTAACAGGTGTCACTGTAATGAGTAGTAGTAATAACTATTAATAAAAATAAAGAAATAAATAAATAAGTAGGGAACGGTTATCAATAATAATTGTTAAAGAATTACTACTAAATAAATATTTTAATAATTATTCAACATGGCAGAACCAGGAGGGTTGAATTTAGAAGCATTTAAAAATTCGATACTAGCCATGATGGGCGAATTAGTCATAAAACAAGCCGAAAAATGTAAAGAAGAGTTGAAAGAGGAGAATGTCAAACAAATAAGAAAAATAGATGAAATAAATACAAAACAAACAGAAAGTTTAGAAAATAAATTAGAGCTACAGTCCGAAAAATTTAGACAAGACACCATAAAAATTTCAGAAAGTCTAGAAGAGTTAAAAATTGATAATCTTGAAATAAAACAAAGTATAATTGACAGTAATGCACAATTAACCGAAAAAATTGGTGACACCAACATACGTATTGATACTCTAGAGAATAATTTTAAACAAGCCTTACATGAACAAGTTGTACGGATTGAAAATAAACAAAAAGAATTACGTCTCGAGTGGAGAAAAGATTTAAAAGAAACACATAAACAAATAAATGATACTTTAACTACTACAACACGAGAACAGGATGATAAAATCCAAACTATTAATAATGTATCGCAAACAAATACCAGTAAACTTAGAGAAATAGAAACACGTACTGTAGTTATTAGAAATAAAATTGAAAAAACTACGAAGGACCGTTCGGGAGACGTATCACATATGAAAGAAGAAATTCAAGAGGAAATGAACCAGCTACGAAGTGAGTTAAGAAGACGACAGAACCAAATGACCATATTTCCTACACCAACGGAAGAAAGGAGCAGACTTAAGTTCTCAGGTGGTAAAGGGGAGAACAGTATGGAATTCCTAGCTAGAGTAGAGAAGGAAATAGAAATAATTGGGAGTGCAATAAATGACGACGAGAAGATAGACTTCGTCACGCGATATCTTAGAGATTCAGCCAGCCAATGGTACTCTATTATTAGAGATAACGTCAGTACATATCAGCAGTTTCGTGAGGCATTCGAGAACCGATACTGGAATCTACATACCCAACGACAAGTACGGGATCAACTCGAATATGGAAAGTTCAATGCACAAGGACAGCAGAGTATTGAACAATACACAATTACACAAATAGAACGTGTAAAGCATCTTAAACCTAAATTCTCAGAATATGAGATTGTTTCAAAATTATCTTACCATTTTCAGCGAGATATCCAGTTAGCAGTTTATACACAAGGAATTAAAACTATAGAAGAATTTTTAATCCTTGTAACACAGTCGGAGAATATCAATAAAGGTAAGAACACACAATACTGGGAACAAAAACACGCAAATCACCACCATAATTATCACAGAGATGACAAGAAAGCAATACAAAACACTACACTGCACCATGATAATTATAAAATAAATTATTCGCCACCAATGTACAACACTACAACACGCACAGCTAAAGAGACTGAACAAAATAATACAGCTAAACGACAAGGAGACGTTGTATGGTCGTCCAATCGTAAACAGTTTTCAAAACCAGCTGACAAACGCGTTGCCGCAGTACGAGGGTACGATGAGAAAAAATTGAAGAGAAATGGACAAGAAATGAATGAGGTGGAGACAGTAACATTCCACAGCCGACCGTCTACATCAAAGGCGTCACAATGACTGAATAAACGGAAGCAAAATTATAAAATAAACAACATATACCCCTGCGATATTAGGGAGGAATTATTAAACAATGAACAGGATATAAAGCAAGGCGCGCAGCAAACACAATGCCCTATTGTGACTGTGAGCATAAACAGGTGTAAAATACGGATGCTAGTTGATACAGGCAGCCAACTATCAGTTCTTAACGCTGCATGGGTTCAACGCAATAAGAAATATTTTAAAAATACTGCAATTTTGCCCGTAAATAATTTAAATATTACAACAGCTACCAATAAAAAGGAAAGAGTTAAACAACAAGCATATGTAACTCTAACATATAAAAATCTAGAATTAGAACACCCCATGACAATTATGCATACATTGATTTATGATGGAATTTTAGGTATTGATATACTAAATGCAATAAATGCTAAGATTAATGTTAATGATAATAAAATTGTGTGTAATTATAAAAATGTTCAATATGAATTAATTATGAACAGCGAGGAAGAAGAGTGCAAGGTAAGTGAAACACCTATTACTTTGTACAAGCCACAAATACAGTATGGTCCAACTCGACATGTGAATGCGGTAGATGAAGGGATGATGACACAGGAAGAAGAAAAACTGCACGAATTAATAGAAGAATACAGTGATGTATTTAGTGAAGTACCGACGCAGACGACAGTATACGAGCACTCTATATTGTGTCAGACCCTACAAAAGTCATTAGGAAGACATACCCTATCCCAATGCGATATGAGGAAGAGGTTGAACTGGAAATTCGGCGTATGATCGAAAGTGGAGTCGTAGAGCGATCGAACAGCAACTTCCTGAATCCTCTAGTGGTAGTGAAGAAGAAAAATGGTGAAATACGTCTATGCCTTGACATGAGGGAGCTGAACAGCATTGTATTAAAGGAGTATGACTGTGCACCAACTGCGGATGAATTATTTACTAAATGTGAAGGAGCAAGGTATCTGACGAAGCTAGATTTACACTCAAGTTTCTGGCAGATTCCAATTCGTGAAGAGAATAGAAAGTACACTGCTTTCCTGTATAAAAATAAATGCTACCAACACAGGGTAGTACCCTTCGGATTAAGCACGAGTTTAGCAGCCATCGTAAAGTGTCTAGAAAGAACCCTAGGACCTGAAGTGGAACCCTACACCATGATATTTGTAGATGACATCTTAGTTGTATCTAAAACGTTAGACGAACATATAAAACATCTAAGCACGATATTCCACAAGTTTAGGCAAGCGAACATATCCCTTAACCTAGACAAATGTGAATTTATTAAATCCTCTATCCAATTCCTAGGTCACATTATTTCATCCTCTGGTATTCAACCCGATCCTATCAAAATTTCCAGCATAACTAATTTCCCTATACCTGGAAATCTCAAAGAGTTAAGAGCATTCTTAGGACTCACAGGATACTACAGAAGATTCTCACTGTTATATGCAAGGTATACGCAACCGCTTCTAGAGCTGACGAAGAAAGAAAAAAAATAGAAGTGGGAGAAGAAACATCAAGATGCCTTTAACCAAGTGAAAGAGTTGTTCATCGAAAATATTATGTTACATCATCCTCAACGAGAAGGAAAGTTCGTAATATACTCCGATGCTAGTGACTACGCAGTAGGAAGTGTACTATATCAACAAGATACTATGGGACAGCACCGAGTTATTGCCTACGCCAGTAGAGTCTTCAAAGGAGCTGAAAAACACTACTCCACATCAGAAAAAGAAATACTTGCTATAGTATACGCTCTTAAGCAATTCAGATATTACGTTTATGGTACTCATTTTGAGATACATACTGACCACCAAGCATTATCATTTCTATTGAAATGCAAAATAACAAATGCCCGATTATTAAGATGGATTTTAGCCATTAATGAATACTCATTCACCATTAAATACTGTAAAGGTAAAGACAATATTATAGCTGACACACTAAGCCGATTAATCAAAGAAGAATGTGAAGATGTTTATGAGAATGAAAAGAAAGAAGTACAATTGTTATCAATTAAATTCAAAGAGAATGATGAAGTAAAACAAATGCTGAAAAATGTAGCACAACAACAAGATTTGGACGTGACAATAAGGGAGATGAAGGACCAAGAACAGCTACCAAATCATTATAAGGTATTTAATGGAATTCTTTTCAGGTTAGTAAGACAAGACTGGAAGATAGTACTAACGAATGACATGCTACAAAAATTAATTCAACCAGCACATGAGAGTTTAGCACATGCTGCTGCTCTGAAATGTTATCTGAGTCTACGAGAAGATTTTACGATTAATAATATGTATCGAAAGATAAAGAAGGAGGTAAAGAAGTGTTATGAGTGTCAAACGGCGAAAGGGCCGAATTTACACACATACGTAGGAATGCAGAGCATACAGAAGGAGAACAAGGGAGAGCTAACTGCAGTGGATTTTCTGGGACCACTACCACGATCAAGTCGAGGTGTGAAGCACATATTGGTATGTATCGATGTGTTTTCCAAGGCAGTCCGACTGTACCCAATTATGCGACCCACAACCAAAGTTGTTCTAAAGATACTACTGCAGAAATATATTCCGTCATATGGAAAAATGAAGAAGGTACTCAGTGATCAAGGTGTACAATTCCAAAGTGAAAAATGGGAGGAGGACGTTAACGGAAAATGGAATACAACCTGTACTCACATCCATAAGACATCCTCAAGGAAACCTTGCTGAGAGAGTTAACAAAGAATTAGGTAAATATTTACGAATATATTGCCATGATCAACACAATAAATGGGCAGAATATTTACCATTTCTTGAAAAAGCCATTAACGAAAATTATAGTGAAGCAACAGGATACACTCCAATGGAATTAGAAGAAGATAAGAAGCCAAACAGATTTTGGACTAAGTATATAAACAAACCTAATAACCTGTACCAATAAGTGTGAAAATTGAATACGCAAAGCAACGGATAAGAGAAAGAGGTAACAAGAGAGTAGAAAGATTTAATCTAACTCACAAGCTACAACAATTCAACGTGGGAGAAAGTGTACTACTCAAAGCTAATCCAGTGGGAAAACGGAGTGATAATACGGCGAAGAAATTCTTCAGACTTTATAATGGACCGTATAAGTTAAGACAGCGAGTAGGACAACACACTTTCATCGTATATGATGAGATACAGAAGAAAGAAATTGGTAAATTCCACGCAACGTCATTTAGGAAGTTCTACACATGAAAACAACGAGGTCAATGAAACCAGTCAGATTAGCTGTTTGTTGAAGCCACCCTACTACAAGGTCACGAGCAGTGAGCGTATAAGGAGGGGGGTAAGACATTTATATACACTCCAATTAAGGGTGAAATGACGAATATTATTCTTTATTATTTGTTACATTTTTTTTCAAGTGTAATAGTAATAATAAAAAAAATTATAATAAATAAATTTTATAATTTTTTTTTGTTACCAAGCAGAGGGATAACGCGACAGTACAAATAAGTGATGTACTGAGCATTGAATATAAAAATTTAAATATACCTAATAAACTGTAAATAATTAATAATGTATTAGAAATAAGCATGTCAGGGATTGCAAGCTTGGCTCAGACAAAAATATGAACAGGTGTTTCGACCTGAATCGACGTGCACACACACACAAATATAACTGAAAGTGTGTACACCAGTATTTTTCTAGTGTGTGTGAACGCAGGTCTATGCAGGCGAGTTTACCACCCCAAGATGAATAATTGTATAATTACACTTTTTCCGTAATTATTCATAAACTATAATTAAGAAGTAAAATTCAAAAACACAATAAACTGTAATAAAATTTACTAAATACTGTGTACGAAAACCACGTGAAAGTGACACACCGTACGAGTGTAATAGTGAAATAACTGTGTACAAATCGAAAGGGTTAAGTTGCAATGTCCAAAATTACAGTGAACATGTGTTGAAAAAATAGTTATAAGATAACTATAAGAGTATACTTACAGGACTCTGCAATTTGCAGAAATATAAGAAATAGCGAAATTAACAAGGAGTGGGGGAACTGAACCCAGAAACAATTTCAGACATGCCGATTTCATACCACTGCAGGTGTTAACCAAGACATGGGTATAAATAGGACACACAAGCTACAGTGGTTCTCTTTCTTAAATCATCCACGGTGCAGCGGGAGCTTCTGCCCGTCCGCACAGAATATTAAAATTTTTGTAAATAGTTTCATCCTTCCAGTTACATACAGTTATGTAACTGGATTGTAAAACAAACCATATTTAAGTAGTAACAAAAATTACATCAGAAGATCCACATAAGAAGATCAACTGACGTCCGAGACAGCACGAGGAGAAGTTCCAGAGAGCGATACGACGCTGGACAGAGAGAGAGTCGACGCTGGACAAGAGGAGAAGAGAAAGGAGATGCTGGACAGAGAGAGAGTCGACGCTGGACAAGAGGAGAAGAGAGAATGACGACGCTGGACAAGAGGAGAAGAGAGAGTGATGCTGAAGTTCGAGACGAGGACAATTACTGAGGGATCCAATGATTGAGTATGATTGACGATGATAAGGTGATAAACAACTTATTTATCTCTTAATCGAACAATTAACGTAAAGACAATTAAGGACATTCTTGTTCTATTTAAGAGTCTATGTTTATTGTAAAATTTGAATTAAAATCAATAGATGCTATTGAAACAAGATTAACGTAAACAAGAGCTCAAATTAGTATTGAAATGAAAAGAATTCAAAGCATTTAAGTAAAAATTAGCGTTAAATATAAATCAGTACTGAGAAACAAAAGATAAATTCAGTAACTATTGATATTTTGAGTTACATTGCAATATATAAGAAAATATTTAAATATTGATATTTTGATACACACTAATTGACTGAGTAGTCTGGAAATGAGATTTTTCGTTAATACAATAATTAGTAGAATAGAATATTTAGTCAGTAAGGATGTATATAGCATAAGCCTTACGGCATAATAACGAAATAATAACGAATGTTTTAAATCGAAGTAAGTGCCATGTGCACAATTTTATTAATATCAAATAAATTTGAAATACCGTTACAAGTTACATAGAGTTCTTATTACAGATACACCTGAAATCCAAATTAAATGTTATATTGTTACAAAATTTGTCAATCTTGAACGTGAGACCGGTCACGCCTATGTTATGTATATCGTATCGTTGCATAAGAAATATCGCTTCCAACGTGGGGCATCACAAATGTAAATTATATTATATTTGCAACGGTAAATACGTTATATAGTAATGGCGCCCCAAGATCGTGGGGCTATTCAAAAACAAATAGAAGTGTATTTGTATTTGAAATTAAATGTAACAACGTTAAATACGTTACATAGTAATGTCGCCCTGGACGTGGGGCACGACATGCCTAAATTTATGTACAAAAATTTGTTACATAAATTGTAGCCCATGAACGTATGGCCCGATCCCCATCATTTAACTATTAAAAATTTTTATGTAGCTAAATAGTTGCTCTAAAATATAAAGAGTGTGTTAAATGAAAAATGTATAATATGTAATTATTATTTATATTAAACAGTAACTGAATGTAATGTTGATTGTTGTGTAATCACACAGCTGGCACCCACAAATAATATTGTTTGTCTATGTAACAGGTGTCACTGTAATGAGTAGTAGTAATAACTATTAATAAAAATAAAGAAATAAATAAATAAGTAGGGAACGGTTATCAATAATAATTGTTAAAGAATTACTACTAAATAAATATTTTAATAATTATTCAACATGGCAGAACCAGGAGGGTTGAATTTAGAAGCATTTAAAAATTCGATACTAGCCATGATGGACGAATTAGTCATAAAACAAGCCGAAAAATGTAAAGAAGAGTTGAAAGAGGAGAATGTCAAACAAATAAGAAAAATAGATGAAATAAATACAAAGCAAACAGAAAGTTTAGAAAATAAATTAGAGCTACAGTCCAAAAATTTTAGACAAGACACCATAAAAATTTCAGAAAGTCTAGAAGAGTTAAAAATTGATAATCTTGAAATAAAACAAAGTATAATTGACAATAATGCACAATTAACCGAAAAAATTGGTGACATCAACATACGTATTGATACTCTAGAGAATAATTTTAAACAAGCCTTACATGAACAAGTTGTACGGATTGAAAATAAACAAAAAGAATTACGTCTCGAGTGGAGAAAAGATTTAAAAGAAACACATAAACAAATAAATGATACTTTAACTACTACAACACGAGAACAGGATGATAAAATCCAAACTATTAATAATGTATCGCAAACAAATACCAGTAAACTTAGAGAAATAGAAACACGTACTGTAGTTATTAGAAATAAAATTGAAAAAACTACGAAGGACCGTTCGGGAGACGTATCACATATGAAAGAAGAAATTCAAGAGGAAATGAACCAGCTACGAAGTGAGTTAAGAAGACGACAGAACCAAATGACCATATTTCCTACACCAACGGAAGAAAGGAGCAGACTTAAGTTCTCAGGTGGTAAAGGGGAGAACAGTATGGAATTCCTAGCTAGAGTAGAGAAGGAAATAGAAAAAATTGGGAGTGCAATAAATGACGACGAGAAGATAGACTTCGTCACGCGATATCTTAGAGATTCAGCCAGCCAATGGTACTCTATTATTAGAGATAACGTCAGTACATATCAGCAGTTTCGTGAGGCATTCGAGAACCGATACTGGAATCTACATACCCAACGACAAGTACGGGATCAACTCGAATATGGAAAGTTCAATGCACAAGGACAGCAGAGTATTGAACAATACACAATTACACAAATAGAACGTGTAAAGCATCTTAAACCTAAATTCTCAGAATATGAGATTGTTTCAAAATTATCTTACCATTTTCAGCGAGATATCCAGTTAGCAGTTTATACACAAGGAATTAAAACTATAGAAGAATTTTTAATCCTTGTAACACAGTCGGAGAATATCAATAAAGATAAGAACACACAATACTGGGAACAAAAACACGCAAATCACCACCATAATTATCACAGAGATGACAAGAAAGCAATACAAAACACTACACTGCACCATGATAATTATAAAATAAATTATTCGCCACCAATGTACAACACTACAACACGCACAGCTAAAGAGACTGAACAAAATAATACAGCTAAACGACAAGGAGACGTTGTATGGTCGTCCAATCGTAAACAGTTTTCAAAACCAGCTGACAAACGCGTTGCCGCAGTACGAGGGTACGATGAGAAAAAATTGAAGAGAAATGGACAAGAAATGAATGAGGTGGAGACAGTAACATTCCACAGCCGACCGTCTACATCAAAGGCGTCACAATGACTGAATAAACGGAAGCAAAATTATAAAATAAACAACATATACCCCTGCGATATTAGGGAGGAATTATTAAACAATGAACAGGATATAAAGCAAGGCGCGCAGCAAACACAATGCCCTATTGTGACTGTGAGCATAAACAGGTGTAAAATACGGATGCTAGTTGATACAGGCAGCCAACTATCAGTTCTTAACGCTGCATGGGTTCAACGCAATAAGAAATATTTTAAAAATACTGCAATTTTGCCCGTAAATAATTTAAATATTACAACAGCTACCAATAAAAAGGAAAGAGTTAAACAACAAGCATATGTAACTCTAACATATAAAAATCTAGAATTAGAACACCCCATGACAATTATGCATAAATTGATTTATGATGGAATTTTAGGTATTGATATACTAAATGCAATAAATGCTAAGATTAATGTTAATGATAATAAAATTGTGTGTAATTATAAAAATGTTCAATATGAATTAATTATGAACAGCGAGGAAGAAGAGTGCAAGGTAAGTGAAACACCTATTACTTTGTACAAGCCACAAATACAGTATGGTCCAACTCGACATGTGAATGCGGTAGATGAAGGGATGATGACACAGGAAGAAGAAAAACTGCACGAATTAATAGAAGAATACAGTGATGTATTTAGTGAAGTACCGACGCAGATGACAGTATACGAGCACTCTATATTGTGTCAGACCCTACAAAAGTCATTAGGAAGACATACCCTATCCCAATGCGATATGAGGAAGAGGTTGAACTGGAAATTCGGCGTATGATCGAAAGTGGAGTCGTAGAGCGATCGAACAGCAACTTCCTGAATCCTCTAGTGGTAGTGAAGAAGAAAAATGGTGAAATACGTCTATGCCTTGACATGAGGGAGCTGAACAGCATTGTATTAAAGGAGTATGACTGTGCACCAACTGCGGATGAATTATTTACTAAATGTGAAGGAGCAAGGTATCTGACGAAGCTAGATTTACACTCAAGTTTCTGGCAGATTCCAATTCGTGAAGAGAATAGAAAGTACACTGCTTTCCTGTATAAAAATAAATGCTACCAACACAGGGTAGTACCCTTCGGATTAAGCACGAGTTTAGCAGCCATCGTAAAGTGTCTAGAAAGAACCCTAGGACCTGAAGTGGAACCCTACACCATGATATTTGTAGATGACATCTTAGTTGTATCTAAAACGTTAGACGAACATATAAAACATCTAAGCACGATATTCCACAAGTTTAGGCAAGCGAACATATCCCTTAACCTAGACAAATGTGAATTTATTAAATCCTCTATCCAATTCCTAGGTCACATTATTTCATCCTCTGGTATTCAACCCGATCCTATCAAAATTTCCAGCATAACTAATTTCCCTATACCTGGAAATCTCAAAGAGTTAAGAGCATTCTTAGGACTCACAGGATACTACAGAAGATTCTCACCGTTATATGCAAGGTATACGCAACCGCTTCTAGAGCTGACGAAGAAAGAAAAAAAATGGAAGTGGGAGAAGAAACATCAAGATGCCTTTAACCAAGTGAAAGAGTTGTTCATCGAAAATATTATGTTACATCATCCTCAACGAGAAGGAAAGTTCGTAATATACTCCGATGCTAGTGACTACGCAGTAGGAAGTGTACTATATCAACAAGATACTATGGGAGAGCACCGAGTTATTGCCTACGCCAGTAGAGTCTTCAAAGGAGCTGAAAAACACTACTCCACATCAGAAAAAGAAATACTTGCTATAGTATACGCTCTTAAGCAATTCAGATATTACGTTTATGGTACTCATTTTGAGATACATACTGACCACCAAGCATTATCATTTCTATTGAAATGCAAAATAACAAATGCCCGATTATTAAGATGGATTTTAGCCATTAATGAATACTCATTCACCATTAAATACTGTAAAGGTAAAGACAATATTATAGCTGACACACTAAGCCGATTAATCAAAGAAGAATGTGAAGATGTTTATGAGAATGAAAAGAAAGAAGTACAATTGTTATCAATTAAATTCAAAGAGAATGATGAAGTAAAACAAATGCTGAAAAATGTAGCACAACAACAAGATTTGGACGTGACAATAAGGGAGATGAAGGACCAAGAACAGCTACCAAATCATTATAAGGTATTTAATGGAATTCTTTTCAGGTTAGTAAGACAAGACTGGAAGATAGTACTAACGAATGACATGCTACAAAAATTAATTCAACCAGCACATGAGAGTTTAGCACATGCTGCTGCTCTGAAATGTTATCTGAGTCTACGAGAAGATTTTACGATTAATAATATGTATCGAAAGATAAAGAAGGAGGTAAAGAAGTGTTATGAGTGTCAAATGGCGAAAGGGCCGAATTTACACACATACGTAGGAATGCAGAGCATACAGAAGGAGAACAAGGGAGAGCTAACTGCAGTGGATTTTCTGGGACCACTACCACGATCAAGTCGAGGTGTGAAGCACATATTGGTATGTATCGATGTGTTTTCCAAGGCAGTCCGACTGTACCCAATTATGCGACCCACAACCAAAGTTGTTCTAAAGATACTACTGCAGAAATATATTCCGTCATATGGAAAAATGAAGAAGGTACTCAGTGATCAAGGTGTACAATTCCAAAGTGAAAAATGGGAGGAGGACGTTAACGGAAAATGGAATACAACCTGTACTCACATCCATAAGACATCCTCAAGGAAACCTTGCTGAGAGAGTTAACAAAGAATTAGGTAAATATTTACGAATATATTGCCATGATCAACACAATAAATGGGCAGAATATTTACCATTTCTTGAAAAAGCCATTAACGAAAATTATAGTGAAGCAACAGGATACACTCCAATGGAATTAGAAGAAGATAAGAAGCCAAACAGATTTTGGACTAAGTATATAAACAAACCTAATAACCTGTACCAATAAGTGTGAAAATTGAATACGCAAAGCAACGGATAAGAGAAAGAGGTAACAAGAGAGTAGAAAGATTTAATCTAACTCACAAGCTACAACAATTCAACGTGGGAGAAAGTGTACTACTCAAAGCTAATCCAGTGGGAAAACGGAGTGATAATACGGCGAAGAAATTCTTCAGACTTTATAATGGACCGTATAAGTTAAGACAGCGAGTAGGACAACACACTTTCATCGTATATGATGAGATACAGAAGAAAGAAATTGGTAAATTCCACGCAACGTCATTTAGGAAGTTCTACACATGAAAACAACGAGGTCAATGAAACCAGTCAGATTAGCTGTTTGTTGAAGCCACCCTACTACAAGGTCACGAGCAGTGAGCGTATAAGGAGGGGGGTAAGACATTTATATACACTCCAATTAAGGGTGAAATGACGAATATTATTCTTTATTATTTGTTACATTTTTTTTCAAGTGTAATAGTAATAATAAAAAAAATTATAATAAATAAATTTTATAATTTTTTTTTGTTACCAAGCAGAGGGATAATGCGACAGTACAAATAAGTGATGTACTGAGCATTGAATATAAAAATTTAAATATACCTAATAAACTGTAAATAATTAATAATGTATTAGAAATAAGCATGTCAGGGATTGCAAGCTTGGCTCAGACAAAAATATGAACAGGTGTTTCGACCTGAATCGACGTGCACACACACACAAATATAACTGAAAGTGTGTACACCAGTATTTTTCTAGTGTGTGTGAACGCAGGTCTATGCAGGCGAGTTTACCAAACCAAGATGAATAATTGCATAATTACCGTTTTTCTGTAATTATTCATAAACTATAATTAAGAAGTAAAATCCAAAAACACAATAAACTGTAATAAAATTTACTAAATACTGTGTACGAAAACCACGTGAAAGTGACACACCGTACGAGTGTAATAGTGAAATAACTGTGTACAAATCGAAAGGGTTAAGTTGCAATGTCCAAAATTACAGTGAACATGTGTTGAAAAAATAGTTATAAGATAACTATAAGAGTATACTTACAGGACTCTGCAATTCGCAGAAATATAAGAAATAGCGAAATTGACAAGGAGTGGGGGAACTGAACCCAGAAACAATTTCAGACATGCCGATTTCATACCACTGCAGGTGTTAACCAAGACATGGGTATAAATAGGACACACAAGCTACAGTGGTTCTCTTTCTTAAATCATCCACGGTGCAGCGGGAGCTTCTGCCCGTCCGCACAGAATATTTAAATTTTTGTAAATAGTTTCATCCTTCCAGTTACATACACTTATGTAACTGGATTGTAAAACAAACCATATTTAAGTAGTAACGAAAATTACATAAGAAGATCCACATAAGAAGATCAACTGATGTCCGAGACAGCACGAGGGGAAGTTCCAGAGAGCGATACGACGCTGGACAGAGAGAGAGTCGACGCTGGACAAGAGGAGAAGAGAAAGGAGATGCTGGACAGAGAGAGAGTCGACGCTGGACAAGAGGAGAAGAGAGAATGACGACGCTGGACAAGAGGAGAAGAGAGAGTGATGCTGAAGTTCGAGACGAGGACAATTACTGAGGGATCCAATGATTGAGTATGATTGACGATGATAAGGTGATAAACAACTTATTTATCTCTTAATCGAACAATTAACGTAAAGACAATTAAGGACATTCTTGTTCTATTTAAGAGTCTATGTTTATTGTAAAATTTGAATTAAAATCATAGATGCTATTGAAACAAGATTAACGTAAACAAGAGCTCAAATTAGTATTGAAATGAAAAGAATTCAAAGCATTTAAGTAAAAATTAGCGTTAAATATAAATCAGTACTGAGAAACAAAAGATAAATTCAGTAACTATTGATATTTTGAGTTACATTGCAATATATAAGAAAATATTTAAATATTGATATTTTGAAACACACTAATTGACTGAGTAGTCTGGAAATGAGATTTTTCGTTAATACAATAATTAGTAGAATAGAATATTTAGTCAGTAAGGATGTATATAGCATAAGCCTTACGGCATAATAACGAAATAATAACGAATGTTTTAAATCGAAGTAAGTGCCATGTGCACAATTTTATTAATATCAAATAAATTTGAAATACCGTTACAAGTTACATAGAGTTCTTATTGCAGATACACCTGAAATCCAAATTAAATGTTATATTGTTACAAAATTTGTCAATCTTGAACGTGAGACCGGTCACGCCTATGTTATGTATATCGTATCGTTGCATAAGAAATATCGCTTCCAACGTGGGGCATCACAAATGTAAATTATATTATATTTGCAACGGTAAATACGTTATATAGTAATGGCGCTCCAAGATCGTGGGGCTATTCAAAAACAAATAGAAGTGTATTTGTATTTGAAATTAAATGTAACAACGTTAAATACGTTACATAGTAATGTCGCCCTGGACGTGGGGCACGACATGCCTAAATTTATGTACAAAAATTTGTTACATAAATTGTAGCCCATGAACATATGGCCCGATCCCCATCATTTAACTATTAAAAATTTTTATGTAGCTAAATAGTTGCTCTAAAATATAAAGTGTGTGTTAAATGAAAAATGTATAATATGTAATTATTATTTATATTAAACAGTAACTGAATGTAATGTTGATTGTTGTGTAATCACACAGCTGGCGCCCACAAATAATATTGTTTGTCTATGTAACAGGTGTCACTGTAATGAGTAGTAGTAATAACTATTAATAAAAATAAAGAAATAAATAAATAAGTAGGGAACGGTTATCAATAATAATTGTTAAAGAATTACTACTAAATAAATATTTTAATAATTATTCAACATGGCAGAACCAGGAGGGTTGAATTTAGAAGCATTTAAAAATTCGATACTAGCCATGATGGACGAATTAGTCATAAAACAAGCCGAAAAATGTAAAGAAGAGTTGAAAGACGAGAATGTCAAACAAATAAGAAAAATAGATGAAATAAATACAAAGCAAACAGAAAGTTTAGAAAATAAATTAGAGCTACAGTCCAAAAATTTTAGACAAGACACCATAAAAATTTCAGAAAGTCTAGAAGAGTTAAAAATTGATAATCTTGAAATAAAACAAAGTATAATTGACAATAATGCACAATTAACCGAAAAAATTGGTGACATCAACATACGTATTGATACTCTAGAGAATAATTTTAAACAAGCCTTACATGAACAAGTTGTACGGATTGAAAATAAACAAAAAGAATTACGTCTCGAGTGGAGAAAAGATTTAAAAGAAACACATAAACAAATAAATGATACTTTAACTACTACAACACGAGAACAGGATGATAAAATCCAAACTATTAATAATGTATCGCAAACAAATACCAGTAAACTTAGAGAAATAGAAACACGTACTGTAGTTATTAGAAATAAAATTGAAAAAACTACGAAGGACCGTTCGGGAGACGTATCACATATGAAAGAAGAAATTCAAGAGGAAATGAACCAGCTACGAAGTGAGTTAAGAAGACGACAGAACCAAATGACCATATTTCCTACACCAACGGAAGAAAGGAGCAGACTTAAGTTCTCAGGTGGTAAAGGGGAGAACAGTATGGAATTCCTAGCTAGAGTAGAGAAGGAAATAGAAAAAAATTGGGAGTGCAATAAATGACGACGAGAAGATAGACTTCGTCACGCGATATCTTAGAGATTCAGCCAGCCAATGGTACTCTATTATTAGAGATAACGTCAGTACATATCAGCAGTTTCGTGAGGCATTCGAGAACCGATACTGGAATCTACATACCCAACGACAAGTACGGGATCAACTCGAATATGGAAAGTTCAATGCACAAGGACAGCAGAGTATTGAACAATACACAATTACACAAATAGAACGTGTAAAGCATCTTAAACCTAAATTCTCAGAATATGAGATTGTTTCAAAATTATCTTACCATTTTCAGCGAGATATCCAGTTAGCAGTTTATACGCAAGGAATTAAAACTATAGAAGAATTTTTAATCCTTGTAACACAGTCGGAGAATATCAATAAAGGTAAGAACACTCAATACTGAGAACAAAAACACGCAAATCACCACCATAATTATCACAGAGATGACAAGAAAGCAATACAAAACACTACACTGCACCATGATAATTATAAAATAAATTATTCGCCACCAATGTACAACACTACAACATGCACAGCTAAAGAGACTGAACAAAATAATACAGCTAAACGACAAGGAGACGTTGTATGGTCGTCCAATCGTAAACAGTTTTCAAAACCAGCTGACAAACGCGTTGCCGCAGTACGAGGGTACGATGAGAAAAAATTGTAGAGAAATGGACAAGAAATGAATGAGGTGGAGACAGTAACATTCCACAGCCGACCGTCTACATCAAAGGCGTCACAATGACTGAATAAACGGAAGCAAAATTATAAAATAAACAACATATACCCCTGCGATATTAGGGAGGAATTATTAAACAATGAACAGGATATAAAGCAAGGCGCGCAGCAAACACAATGCCCTATTGTGACTGTGAGCATAAACAGGTGTAAAATACGGATGCTAGTTGATACAGGCAGCCAACTATCAGTTCTTAACGCTGCATGGGTTCAACGCAATAAGAAATATTTTAAAAATACTGCAATTTTGCCAGTAAATAATTTAAATATTACAACAGCTACCAATAAAAAGGAAAGAGTTAAACAACAAGCATATGTAACTCTAACATATAAAAATCTAGAATTAGAACACCCCATGACAATTATGCATAAATTGATTTATGATGGAATTTTAGGTATTGATATACTAAATGCAATAAATGCTAAGATTAATGTTAATGATAATAAAATTGTGTGTAATTATAAAAATGTTCAATATGAATTAATTATGAACAGCGAGGAAGAAGAGTGCAAGGTAAGTGAAACACCTATTACTTTGTACAAGCCACAAATACAGTATGGTCCAACTCGACATGTGAATGCGGTAGATGAAGGGATGATGACACAGGAAGAAGAAAAACTGCACGAATTAATAGAAGAATACAGTGATGTATTTAGTGAAGTACCGACGCAGACGACAGTATATGAGCACTCTATATTGTGTCACACCCTACAAAAGTCATTAGGAAGACATACCCTATCCCAATGCGATATGAGGAAGAGGTTGAACTGGAAATTCAGCGTATGATCGAAAGTGGAGTCATAGAGCGATCGAACAGCAACTTCCTGAATCCTCTAGTGGTAGTGAAGAAGAAAAATGGTGAAATACGTCTATGCCTTGACATGAGGGAGCTGAACAGCATTGTATTAAAGGAGTATGACTGTGCACCAACTGCGGATGAATTATTTACTAAATGTGAAGGAGCAAGGTATCTGACGAAGCTAGATTTACGCTCAAGTTTCTGGCAGATTCCAATTCGTGAAGAGAATAGAAAGTACACTGCTTTCCTGTATAAAAATAAATGCTACCAACACAGGGTAGTACCCTTCGGATTAAGCACGAGTTTAGCAGCCATCGTAAAGTGTCTAGAAAGAACCCTAGGACCTGAAGTGGAACCCTACACCATGATATTTGTAGATGACATCTTAGTTGTATCTAAAACGTTAGACGAACATATAAAACATGTAAGCACGATATTCCACAAGTTTAGGCAAGCGAACATATCCCTTAACCTAGACAAATGTGAATTTATTAAATCCTCTATCCAATTCCTAGGTCACATTATTTCATCCTCTGGTATTCAATCCGATCCTATCAAAATTTCCAGCATAACTAATTTCCCTATACCCGGAAATCTCAAAGAGTTAAGAGCATTCTTAGGACTCACAGGATACTACAGAAGATTCTCACCGTTATATGCAAGGTATACGCAACCGCTTCTAGAGCTGACGAAGAAAGAAAAAAAATGGAAGTGGGAGAAGAAACATCAAATTGCCTTTAACCAAGTGAAAGAGTTGTTCATCGAAAATATTATGTTACATCATCCTCAACGAGAAGGAAAGTTCGTAATATACTCCGATGCTAGTGACTACGCAGTAGGAAGTGTACTATATCAACAAGATACTATGGGAGAGCACCGAGTTATTGCCTACGCCAGTAGAGTCTTCAAAGGAGCTGAAAAACACTACTCCACATCAGAAAAAGAAATACTTGCTATAGTATACGCTCTTAAGCAATTCAGATATTACGTTTATGGTACTCATTTTGAGATACATACTGACCACCAAGCATTATCATTTCTATTGAAATGCAAAATAACAAATGCCCGATTATTAAGATGGATTTTAGCCATTAATGAATACTCATTCACCATTAAATACTGTAAAGGTAAAGACAATATTATAGCTGACACACTAAGCCGATTAATCAAAGAAGAATGTGAAGATGTTTATGAGAATGAAAAGAAAGAAGTACAATTGTTATCAATTAAATTCAAAGAGAATGATGAAGTAAAACAAATGCTGAAAAATGTAGCACAACAACAAGATTTGGACGTGACAATAAGGGAGATGAAGGACCAAGAGCAGCTACCAAATCATTATAAGGTACTTAATGGAATTCTTTTCAGGTTAGTAAGACAAGACTGGAAGATAGTACTAACGAATGACATGCTACAAAAATTAATTCAACCAGCACATGAGAGTTTAGCACATGCTGCCGCTCTGAAATGTTATCTGAGTCTACGAGAAGATTTTACGATTAATAATATGTATCGAAAGATAAAGAAGGAGGTAAAGAAGTGTTATGAGTGTCAAACGGCGAAAGGGCCGAATTTACACACATACGTAGGAATGCAGAGCATACAGAAGGAGAACAAGGGAGAGGTAACTGCAGTGGATTTTCTGGGACCACTACCACGATCAAGTCGAGGTGTGAAGCACATATTGGTATGTATCGATGTGTTTTCCAAGGCAGTCCGACTGTACCCAATTATGCGACCCACAACCAAAGTTGTTCTAAAGATACTACTGCAGAAATATATTCCGTCATATGGAAAAATGAAGAAGGTACTCAGTGATCAAGGTGTACAATTCCAAAGTGAAAAATGGGAGAGGACGTTAAGGGAAAATGGAATACAACCTGTACTCACATCCATAAGACATCCTCAAGGAAACCTTGCTGAGAGAGTTAACAAAGAATTAGGTAAATATTTACGAATATATTGCCATGATCAACACAATAAATGGGCAGAATATTTACCATTTCTTGAAAAAGCCATTAACGAAAATTATAGTGAAGCAACAGGATACACTCCAATGGAATTAGAAGAAGATAAGAAGCCAAACAGATTTTGGACTAAGTATATAAACAAACCTAATAACCTGTACCAATAAGTGTGAAAATTGAATACGCAAAGCAACGGTTAAGAGAAAGAGGTAACAAGAGAGTAGAAAGATTTAATCTAACTCACAAGCTACAACAATTCAACGTGGGAGAAAGTGTACTACTCAAAGCTAATCCAGTGGGAAAACGGAGTGATAATACGGCGAAGAAATTCTTCAGACTTTATAATGGACCGTATACGTTAAGACAGCGAG
Source organism: Magicicada septendecula (assembly GCA_034769895.1). Taxonomy (NCBI): domain Eukaryota; kingdom Metazoa; phylum Arthropoda; class Insecta; order Hemiptera; family Cicadidae; genus Magicicada; species Magicicada septendecula. Next base: position 364,027,679 of record CM068374.1, on the reverse strand, counting down.
TAGGACAACACACTTTCATCGTATATGATGAGATACAGAAGAAAGAAATTGGTAAATTCCACGCAACGTCATTTAGGAAGTTCTACACATGAAAACAACGAGGTCAATGAAACCAGTCAGATTAGCTGTTTGTTGAAGCCACCCTACTACAAGGTCACGAGCAGTGAGCGTATAAGGAGGGGGGTAAGACATTTATATACACTCCAATTAAGGGTGAAATGACGAATATTATTCTTTATTATTTGTTACATTTTTTTTTCAAGTGTAATAGTAATATTAAAAAAAATTATAATAAATAAATTTTATAATTTTTTTTTGTTACCAAGCAGAGGGATAATGCGACAGTACAAATAAGTGATGTACTGAGCATTGAATATAAAAATTTAAATATACCTAATAAACTGTAAATAATTAATAATGTATTAGAAATAAGCATGTCAGGGATTGCAAACTTGGCTCAGACAAAAATATGAACAGGTGTTTCGACCTGAATCGACGTGCACACACACACAAATGTAACTGAAAGTGTGTACACCAGTATTTTTCTAGTGTGTGTGAACGCAGGTCTATGCAGGCGAGTTTACCACCCCAAGAAGAATAATTGCATAATTACTGTTTTTCCGTAATTATTCATAAACTATAATTAATAAGTAAAATCCAAAAACACAATAAAATGCAATAAAATATACTAAATACTGTGTACGAAAACCACGTGAAAGTGACACACCGTACGAGTGTAATAGTGAAATAACTGTGTACAAATCGAAAGGGTTAAGTTGCAATGTCCAAAATTACAGTGAACATGTGTTGAAAAAATAGTTATAAGATAACTATAAGAGTATACTTACAGGACTCTGCAATTCGCAGAAATATAAGAAATAGCGAAATTGACAAGGAGTGGGGGAACTGAACCCAGAAACAATTTCAGACATGTCGATTTCGTACCACTGCAGGTGTTAACCAAGACATGGGTATAAATAGGACACACAAGCTACAGTGGTTCTCTTTCTTAAATCATCCACGGTGCAGCGGGAGCTTCTGCCCGTCCGCACAGAATATTTAAATTTTTGTAAATAGTTTCATCCTTCCAGTTACATACAGTTATGTAACTGGATTGTAAAACTAACCATATTTAAGTAGTAACAAAAATTACATAAGAAGATCCACATAAGAAGATCAACTGACGTCCGAGACAGCACGAGGAGAAGTTCCAGAGAGCGATACGACGCTGGACAGAGAGAGTCGACAAGAGGAGAAGAGAAAGGAGATGCTGGACAGAGAGAGAGTCGACGCTGGACAAGAGAGGAAGTCGACGCTGGACAAGAGGAGAAGAGAGAAAGTCGACGATGGACAAGAGGAGAAGAGAGAGTGACGACGCTGGACAAGAGGAGAAGAGAGAGTGATGCTGAAGTTCGAGACGAGGACGATTACTGAGGGATCCAATGATTGAGTATGATTGACGACGATAAGGTGATAAACAACTTATTTATCTCTTAATCGAACAATTAACGTAAAGACAATTAAGGACATTCTTGTTCTATTTAAGAGTCTATGTTTATTGTAAAATTTGAATTAAAATCATAGATGCTATTGAAATAAGATTGACGTAAACAAGAGCTCAAATTAGTATTGAAATGAAAAGAATTCAAAGCATTTAAGTAAAAATTAGCATTAAATATAAATCAGTTCTGAGAAACAAAAGATAAATTCAGTAACTATTGATATTTTGAGTTACATTGCAATATATAAGAAAATATTTAAATATTGATATTTTGAAACACACTAATTGACTGAGTAGTCTGGAAATGAGATTTTTCGTTAATACAATAATTAGTAGAATAGAATATTTAGTCAGTAAGGATGTATATAGCATAAGCCTTACGGCATAATAACGAAATAATAACGAATGTTTTAAGTCGAAATAAGTGCCATGTGCACAATTTTATTAATATCAAATAAATTTGAAATACCGTTACAAGTTACATAGAGTTCTTATTACAGATACACCTGAAATCCAAATTAAATGTTATATTGTTACATAATTTGTCAATCTTGAACGTGAGACCGGTCACGCCTATTTTATGTATATGTATCATTGCAATATATATAGACTAAAATTCAAATACTAGGTTATATTTTACCGGTATGTTAACAAATTTTCAGTGTGTTTATTTTTCTTAATTAATCTTTGAAAGAGAATATTCGGATTATAGTGAGAGACCAAATTACTTTGTGTAACATTTAAAGTGATTCTATTTTTGGAAATAAGGTAATTTAATGTTACTTAACACATCAGCATGACTTGGTGTTTTCATTCATTGGGTCGGAAGAGGACTGGGCTGCAATAGTTCTATTTTCATTAATCTTGGGACTTAAGTAGGTCAGGCGTCCTTTTCATATAGGAGGTGGTCATAATTTTCTTTTATTTTTCTGTTAATATGGTTCTTGGCCTTTAGGTGACTGCTCCAATGGTTCGTCTGCTTCTTATTCAGTCATGGTTTTGAATTTCGTTCACTGTTTTACATTATTTAATTAAAAGTTGGTCGTCCAAAATTCGGCTTCTGTCCTGGCAGAGTGACGCTTTACGAGTAACGATATTCAACGTTAATTTCACCACCAACGTTCGTTTCTATGGTTACCAATGAATTCTGATTGGCTTAGGTTGATATAAATCCATTGTTATCAAAATTTGAATTCTTTTCAAAATACTTGTATATCTTCTGATTGCTGTTATTCCTCTATCTTCCTTCCTAATTATTAAATATTGTCACTATATTGTGTATTTCCTTTCATAGATTAATTTGATACCCCACAAGTTTGGGTTATTTTAGGTTTTATGTTTTTACAATTATTTTAATACTTGTTAATAACATTTCTTTTTGAATTCAAATACTTATTATAATATTTTGTCTTAAAAATGATTTACAATTTATCCTTGGTGAGTCACTCGCCTCGGATTTGCTAATTTCTTTGTTAATTTGTTATAATTTGTAGTTGTTTGTTTTTGACAGTTAGGCATTTTCATAGGCCTAAGTAGCCATTATGGTATTTGATTTATTTCATTCAAATTACATCTCATTTTAGCCTAATGGACTTTATTTATTATTATAATTGGCTGTGTTATTTATTGTTGTGTTTTGGGTCTGTTTATGTGTTATTATTTTGTCACTATTATTTTATACATAATTGTTTACTATCTGGTTTCCTTGTTTTCTAAGTCATACATTTCTTAACTTTCCTACTTATTTAGTTTGCCAATAATAACAATGTGGCTATTATTTACTATTTTTTGATCTTATTAAATACAACATCTAGGCCTATGGTCTGTATAATTCTTCCAGCCATATCCTATTCATAAACTTGCTTAAATAATTATTTACTAATATCTGTTTACAATTCATCTCATTTTATACCATTTTTTGTGTGATAAACAACATCACTTTTTATGAACTTATTTTAATAACGATCCCTTATAACATGATGTTTATTGATTGGTTTTTAACTCCTTAACTTTTAAACAATCTTTACTTCCCTCCATGTTAACACTATCTGTTTTCTCTTTCAGGGTATACTCCCTTTTAATTATAATTGCATTCAATTAAATTTAACAATAATATTCTTTCTTAACTAAATACTGTCTTCATCACTTTTCAGCGTTCATTATACCTTAATTAACTGTTTATACTTACTACTATTCTTAATTACTACTATTCTTCACTTTTAAACATTTAGTGTTTCCTTTTGATTTATTAAGTGTTTATGCTTTCATCATTCACTATTTTTCACTATATTGTAGCATGACAGATAATCCACTAAATCATAACTCCAATCTAATCACAATTCAATATAAATTACATTCAATAAAAAGAAAATTCAAATGAAAATAATTAAATGTCGAAGTAAAATACCACCATAAAAGGAAAAAATAAAATTTAATCATCATAATGCAACAAAAATATATCAAGAAAAATAAATCCTACAAAACTAAAATAAAATCAGGATAATACCTAGGTAGGATAGGAGCAGGTAAAGAAGATACCCCGAACAAACCAACGAACCATAAAATCAGATTACCTTGGAGAACCCAAGATGGAAGAATTGTGAAGAGAAGAAAATGTAGAATGGGAAGAACTACAAGATATACCCAAGGAAAACCTATTACAGTAAGAACAAACCCCGAAAAAGATTAAATGTCACCCAAGAAAGTATAACACCCCAAAACTATATAAAAATGTAAAATAGTAATAAACAAAAGTATTTAGGGTAGTAAATATAAGTGCACCCACTACAATTATTATGTAACGAAATAAACAAATCTTCATTGTCCCTTATCTTTAAGATTTTGGTCTTGAAGTATTGTAAAACTCAAGTGTAAATAAGAACCAAAAATATAAGTGAATCAGTGCAAGTTATTTCAATATAATAAATAAACTTCAAGTATAAGTGTAACTGATATTTCAACTATGTAGAATTAAACAACTTTAATGTTTGCTATAAATACAAATATAAAATGTTAGGAAGTATTCTTATGAAAACATTACTAATGTTTCAAAGAAGATGCCACTTTTTATCAAAAAACATTCTTTAAAATGTGAATGATAAAGAGTGGTGGGGAATAAATACAGTGACAAGGGGATTAAAATGTAATAATAAAAAATAAACAGAAAGGACTGTAAACAAATTAAATTTAAGTAAAATAAAATTAAATGGCTCTTTATGTTTGTGTTAAAGCCTATGAACACCATATTTCAAGGTGGTGTATAGAATAAGAATTATTATTATTATATTTATGTTTATTATGTCTTACAGTGTTTATACAGACTAAAATATATTAGTATGAATACCATACTATTTTATAAAATGTTTGTTATGTGTTATTAGTTCAAACTAAAATGTCTGACTTTAAAAACCAATAGTTAATTACTCAACTATTGGTTGACCAAATTAAACACTCAAGCAAGGTTCCTCCTTAGTTTTTGTAAAAGACAAAAGGTTTTTGAATTATTTTTGTGTATCTGGTAAAGCCAGATGTTGTAATAATGTTGTGTTACCCTCTGTAGGGAATGAGAATGTGAAATGGTGTGAGAAATATTGTGATGAGAGAATTAAAGAAAGAAAAACCGAAATATTTAAGTTGAATAGAAATCATGAAATATTAGTACAGAATTTATGCATGGAGAGAGAGGAGCAAATTGATTTACCTGTTAACATAGAGTTTGATAATTATTTTGATGAATATGATAATGATGTAATGGTAATAACAAAAAACACTGACGGAGACTTTATACAAAATACTGATGTCGACTTGATTTATGATAAGATAATTTTGGGGGGTAACCCTATAGATTATTATTTTGGTACAATGGAAAAAATAAGTTCTTATGGTTGCAAAACAAAAAACAGCCGTATGCTGTGTATCACCAAAATTGACAAATGTTATACAAAAATAAGACTATTATACGATGATGGAGGTTGAAAGCAGTGTATGGACAATTTTAAATATATTGTTTTATGGTTCTGACCTCGTAACCTTGGACAATGAAGTGTGATATAACTGAATCATTAATGCTGAAGAATTGTAAATACATGCTTAGTGAAATTAATTGTATGTATTATAAAATGTTAGATAAACAATGTATGTAGGTAGTAGAAATTGTTGTGATGATAACAATAATATTAATATTTGGCAGCTTAAATAAATAACAAAAATAATTTGGAAGAAGATAATGAATGAGTTGTAGTTATTGCAATGGGTGAAAGTAATTAAAATGTTGTGTTTTCAATAATTGATTTAATTAAATAATTTGAGAGGTTTACATATTCTGATTAATATAATTGAATTTTCCAATGGATTTGAATTGTTTTATGAGATAAATGTTAAATTGTGTGGTATGAAATAACATTGTTGTTAAATGTTTCAGAGGTTACGTGGAGATATTGGTGTGTATATGTTGTGTTTGTGTTAGTAGATGAACAATGTACTGTAAGTATAAAGCTTCCAATACCAATTAGATAAAATAAAATGTTTACTGGTGTGAAAAACAAATTTTGATTCAATAATATAAATGAATTGAGATAATGGTATTAAATAGAAACTGTAATTAAAAGGTAATAATAACTGAAAGGTGAATTAAAATTATATTTGGCTTGAACTGTGATAAATAGACTTTGTTAAATATGTTAACATTAAAAGATGTATAGAAAAGTACAGGTATGAGGGGTGAGGTAACCAGAATGTTTAGACTATGTGAGTGTTTGTAACAGTGCTTACAAAACAAGTCTTGCAGACGACTGTTTATATAAACAGGTGTGTTGTATGTTTTGACTAATGTTTACAGCCAGAGGTGTTGAAGCTGAGTTGACAATAACAAAAATGTTGTAGTCTGCTGAATCACTGCTAGTAGGAAAATCCTATTATGAAATAAAAGGAAACATCTGATGTGATGGAATGTAGGTAACATTTTTGTAGAGTCTTTTTGTAAAACGTAATTAAAACAAATGAAATTGTTTCGAACAAATAAGATTGAATTAATGAACTTAGAGTTTGAGAAATTAAATAAAATTAAATTAATTTGGTAATTAAATTAATTGGAAAGATGATTTTAATAATAAATTTAAATTTATTCTGATTCAAATTTCAAATATAATTGTGAAATAAATAAAAGATGTACTCTATAAGTGAAAACTGAAGGAAATTTTGTGTAAATGTAATTTTGTATAATTAAGGTGTTATTTTGGATGGGTAATATTATACGGGGAATATTATTTAGTTTATATGATGGAACTGCAAGTAGACTGTAAGGTTATATTATTAATTTTAAACCAAACCAGTACTTTGTATAAGCAGAACCAGTACTTTGCAAAGAATGAGCCCTTACGGCTAAGAGGAAACAAATCAGTTGTGGGATATGGAGTGATGGAAGGCCGTTTGTCGATTTTTTAATTAAATGTTTCAAAGTCAGGCGATACTGGGGCGGGTATCTGTTCGATTTTCCGGTGTTCGGATCTTGAACAGAGAAGTCCAGTAAGGTCGGATGGGTGCTGTCACAGTCGCCAGACTAGGGGGGTAAGAACCCATGATTTAGTGTTCAGGGGGGTTGCGGCACCATATCCTCACTGACCCTCTCAGTTTTAGGCAATAAGAGTTTGAACGCTTCGGCTTTCAACCTCTTATTGGGGGGGTATTGTAACGGTACAGAAGGGTGTGATCCAGTTTTAATCAGTATTCAATTCAGTAATTCAGGAATTAACTTTCACCTGTGAGGAGCCCCAGAAACCAGCAATGCACATACAGTTAGCCTAAACAATTGCCCAGACGGATTGCGTAACTGCCCCAGCAGCAGGCTTTTTGTGAATCACAGTCTGCAGTTTGTCATCAGAGAGTGTACAACAGTAACAAGCAGCATCAGACAGTAAAGTTGGTAATTTAAACTTAAACGGTGGCCTCGGGTGCAAGATAGGCCGTAATTAAGAGTAGGCCTATCTTTCAATGCATTAACATTGTTAAAAGTTGTACAAACAGTATAACGCACGGTCATCACCTAAGTGCTCGAGCAAAATAAAGTCGGCCGACAAACTGTTACAAAAGTGCAATCGGAAATCATGATAAATTAAATAAGACGTAGTATACCGCATCAGTGTAAAAATTTTGTGAACTGTTGAAGTAACATTTTGAAGTGACCAGAAACAGCTAACTCCACGAGGTGGTAATGAAACTGTAAGGAACGCCGGGGATGGGTTAAGTACTCTTCATAACACTAATAGAACAATGCCATAAATAATAAATCTAAATACTGAACTGTAATAACGGGGTTTAAAAGAAAAAGAATGTAAAAGAGTATGAATGAGAGAATGTCGCAAAGTACTGGTTAATGAAAATAACGCTATCATTAAGTAAATTTTTAGAGTAGTTTATACGGGGTAATTAAATATCTAGTTAGTCTTGTTTTATTGAACTTGTAGTGTGAAGATAAGGTGAAAGGGTATAATTCAGGCTAATAAAAGAAAGCCAATTTGTTAACATACGCAAAATTTGTGTTAGCGTAATTATTTCAAAACTCAAATCCAAATAATCCTTTCTGTAGCTGGTTTCGTCTGAACGACTTTGGACCCTATCTCGGAAGGTAAGAGTAAGATAATATATATATATTTGAACAAATTAATATTGTTTCATCATGCTAATAACAGTATACCGGAACGATTAATGGCGGATAACAGTTAAAACATAGACTACTATAAATTTTGAGATTTTGGACAGAACACTTTTAAACGATAAATGCAGTGAAAATTACCAACAACAAACATAGAAACAAGTGAATACACCACACAAACTAGTGAACTAACAATTCGAACCACTAACACTAATAATTTCCAGACAACTGAAACGAACTTTTACAACACCATATCTTAAAAATAAAACGCACATTTTCTCGAGTGAACAACAGAACAGTGAACGAGTGATAATCCAACAACACCAGAAACATTATTCAATATTGCGGAGACGAGGAAGCAGCTGTGAAGGCATCTTTATTTAAAGAAAATCCATCAACACCATTCTCGTTTTACTTCGCCAACGAGCGAGCGGCCATGATGTTTCCCAACATGCAAAGCGCCCACAAGGAATAAGATTCGTCGCCACAGCCAATTGGTCTAATTTTTTACTTAATAAACATTATATATCATAACTAAATATGTAATTATTAACTATTAAGATTTTTTATTGTAATGTTATACTTTCGATCCTTGCCCCTTCTCTGACTATATAACATAACCGTTTAAAGAACCTTGAAAATAATTATATCAAATAACATATGTAACAACAATGAAAGAGTCGAACAATATAACCTAATCGATTTTTGATCGATCTGTTTTAAATAATTGTTAATAAACATAGTAATTCAACATTTTTTGGTATTAAATTTATTTCTAAACTATAAACAGAGTTTAGTGAACAACATCAGCTGAAAGAAAGGCAGCCATATTACAGTGAAAGAAATATATTGGAAAAGAAGAATAATTGCAAATCGATTAGAGAACGAGACAATCCAATTAACGCTGAATTTACTTACAGTAAACCACAAGGGATATTATAAACACAAATAACTTACAGGAATTTAAAATTTCAACATAATCACATTACAAGAATTATTTATTAAATATTGAACAATAAACCAAACATAAAATTTTTTTTTGAAAATTTTAAAATAAAAATAAAATTTTTTTTTATTTTTTGTACACGAACAGAAAGAAAATAATTATTTGTAAACACGTCTTGTTACAAATTGGCGTCCAACTGAAGGGCTTCAATTAGCGATTGAAAGGCCACAGTAATTTGTCCAATTACTAATTAAGCTTGGCAGCAGTTATACAGTCAAAGAAAGAGGCAACATGCAACGTCGTGCGACTTCTAAGAAAAGGGCGGCAGAGGCCGAAAAGGAAATCGATATGGGAGACAAGGAGGCAACACCCGTGGAAGATATAGAAGTGTTACTACCCCCAGTGGAACCTAAACAACCCGCACCACTAGAAAAACAACCGGAAATACCAACACAACCAGGGGAGGTCAATCTCCAGGAAAAGGAGGTAGAGAAAGCCAAGGTAACAGAAGATAGTAAAATGGACAAAATGATGGAAATGTTCCTATGAGAATTCAAATCCACAAGGGAAGAATTGAGTAAGGAAAGGAAGGAAGACAAACAGTCCTTAAAGGAAGATTTAAGTGAAATGAATAAGAACATAGAATCCAAGATGGAGCAAAATAGTAAGAAGATGGAAGAGAAGATGGAGGAGAATAGTAAAAAAATTGGAAGATTTTAAGGAGGACAACCAATCCACAAAGGAAGAATTGGGCCGTAAGATTGAAAATACCAATAAGAGAATTGAGGAAACCAGTAAGAAGATGGAAGAAAACAGTAAAAAGATGGAAGAGAAGATGGAAGAAACCAGCAAGAAGATGGAAAGCGACAACCAACAATTGAAGGAAGAATTAAGGGAAAATAACAAGAAAATGGAAGAGAAGATGGGGGAGACGTTGGAAGAATTGAGAGAGGCTAACCAACTACTAAGAGAAGAATTAAGGGAAGTCAACCAGGAAAACATGAACTAGGTAGACGAGAGAATAGAATTGGCAAAGGAAGAATTGAGCAGGAAAATCAATGACAATAAGAGATCAATAAATAAAAAATTGGAAGAAGAAACAATAATAATAAATCAACAAATCAGGGAAGTTGACAAACGATGTCGCCAAACTGAGTGCGAAGTACAGGAAGTCAAGGAAGTAGAAAATACCAAGAGCTCCAAGATCGAAGAACAACATCAAAAGAAATTGGAAGAAAACCGGAAGGAAACACAGGAGGAACTAAGTAAGGTGCGTAACCACGTTACGGAGAGGTGTGATGGAATGGAGGTAGCCATGACGAATATCACCGGTCAAGTGCGGCAGAGCCAGGAAGAGATGGACGTGATCCGAAACCGACCAAATAACTTCACACATTTCTCCATAATTGAGAAGCGAGAGTGGTTAAATTTTCGGCAGTATAAAAGAAAGCCCATGGAGTTCTTGGCCCGAATAGAGGAGTATATTGCCAAACATAGGGGCAACAGATGGGTCAACAACCGGGAGCTGTTAGATGAATCATTCCGGGAAATAACAGATCATTGGTGGATGGCCAACCGGAGCGAAATCGAGGATTACCAGCAGTTCAAAAGCTTGTTTAAAGCAAAATACTGGTCTGAAACTACCCAGAATTTAATACGTGACAACATATGTCACGGCCGATACAAACCACAGATCGGTAGCTCAATGACTGCATACTTCCTCGGCAAGATATGTATGGCTAAACATTTGGAACCAGCCATACCAGAAGAGTGCCTCATCAACAAATTATCGTATCATTACGATGAAGACGTAATTCGAGCCAGGAGAGGCAGCCAAATCAAGACGATACAGGCTATGACCGAACTGCTCAAAAATTACAAGAATGATGAATATTACAGACAAAGCCGGAGGAGGAATGATCGGCCAGAACCCAGGAACCAGCAGTACACCAACAACGGGAATAACAACAACGGTAATGGCTACCAGGGAAACCGTACCAATCCACCGAATAACAACAACAACAATAATAATAATAACAATAACAACATTCCTTCTAACTAAAATAACAATCGAACGAATAACGGTTACCAGGGTAATAGAAACCAGTATTACCCAAACCCCAACGTTAATAGTCAGAGAAACCCCAATTATAATAACACGGAACGTTATTATAACCAAAATCGAGGTTATCCACCAAACCAGAATAATGGTAATAATAGGTTTTCCTGACCCAGGGTGAACTTCATACAAGCTGAAGACGGTCGCCAACGAAGATACTACCATCAGCGACGTAACAGCTACCATGAGTATGAGGATCGGCGGAGGAGCCGAGAACGGGACGATCCAAGGTATAGTCAGACTAGACGGAGTACCAGTCTAGACAATACAGAACGGCTAACAAACCGAGATCAACCGTTGGATCATCGCACAGAGCGGCAAGGACACACTCAAGGTCTCCCGACTGATGCATCAGTCAGTGCGACTAATACAAATAATGAAATCGAACATTTAAACGGGAGGAGGCAGTAATAAATCACCTTGACCCTTTACTGCTCCTATCTCCTGGGTATCCAAACAAGTTGCAAAGAGCAACTGATACAAATACTATACCCAGCTAATCGGGCAACTACTAATAAAGTTCTGGGAATATTAACCGACCAGTACTTCCCAAACGTCGGAAAACCAGTTTCGATCATTACAGATCATGGAACCCAGTTTAAGGGAAAAAAATGACGGGATACCCTACTATCTATGGGTGTTCGTACTTACAAAACCTCGGTCTACCACCCGAGCAGTAACCCGGCAGAGAGGGTGTTACGAGAAGTGGGGCGAAGAACATATTGCCACAATCAACAAAGGAGGTGGCAAGACTATCTAGAGGCCACAGAAGAATTCCTCAACTTGGCATACCACCCAGCCATAGGAATTACCCCATACTCCGCCATGTACGAGAAACAACCCCCACGAGAGATCGCAGAAATACTAGAGTTCCCAAGAGATAATGTTTATACTTTCGACAAGATTAAATTTTACAACAAGGTGGCCGAAGACCAGGAGAAACGGCGAAACAAATATCAAAGGAATAGTAGTAAAATAATAACCTATACAAGTGGAGAAAAAGTATTATTAAAAAATCGGGAATTACCCAGCACACTGGAAGCAATAACAAAGAAGTTGTTACTACTATACACTGGACCCTATATAGTCTCCATGGACAAAAACAATAATACTTATGAAATAAAAGAGATGGGTTCTGGTAGAATCAAAGGTGTATATAACCAGGCTTCCATGAAGAAATATTATGAGGAGTAGAAATTTAAAAATAAATTCAACAAAATTCTAAAATATTAGTAAGATCAACTTATGCAAACAATTTTAAGAAAAACATTTGGAATAATATAAAGAGGAGAATTTTGAATAAAAAAATCAACAAAATTCTAAAATATTAGTAAGATCAACTTATGCAAACAATTTTAAGAAAAACAAAATGGAATATATAAAAAAGGAGAATTTAGAATAACCCCTAAATTCAAAAAATGAAGTAAGATCCTTACTACAAGATTTATGAAACCATTATAAAAACAAAAAGGAGAATTTTGAATATAAAAACAACTAAATTCAAAAAATATAGTAAGCACACATTACTACCAGTATTTATGAAAACAATTTATGGGATATATAAAAAAGGAGAATTTAGAAGATAAAAATCATCAAAATTCTAAAATATTAGTAAGATAAACTTAGCAAACAATTTTAAGAAATACAAAATGGGATATATAAAAAAGGAGAATTTAGAAGATAAAAATCAACAAAATTCTAAAATATTAGTAAGATCAACTTACGCAAATAATTTTAAGAAAAACAAAATGGAATATATAAAAAAAGAAGAATTTAGAAGATAAATATCGGTATGGAGAACCGTACAGGACTTCCATGTTCTAAGATTTATATTTAAAATCATATTCGAAATGAAATATTTCCATAGAAACTACTTCTTTCTACTTATTGCTTCAGCCTTAAACCACAGTACTGTGGTCACTAACGTATACCACCTCATGTTTTCGCACACGATTTTCACTGAGATGGAAGTCGATGGCACTGCCGAAAAGTCTGGTTTTGCAGAAAACATTGGACTACGGCTAAACAGCCCGGGAAGGAATTTTAACAAAGAATTACTTCTTTGTTGCTGATAACGTAGTACACATACAAAATACTCCCCCCCCTTTCAACTATAATTTTCATTTATAGAAAATTATCCCGACCCCGTTCACCTAACCTCTTCATTTATATATATTTCATCTACGTTTCTACAGTGGATTATTATGAGCTTCTTATCAAGATACTTTATTTATCAAAATTAAGTACTTTACTCTTGTTAAAACATAAAACCTGGCTGCTAAACTATCCGTTTCTCTAAACCGATCTTCGCCAAAATCAATAGACCTTCAGTCTTCTACAATACAGGGATGCATGCAAAAAAATATTTGATTCTGTTTCAATTTGCGGCAGTTATCGTTCGTCATAGAAAAAATTACCCTTGTTAAAACATAAAACATTGCCAGTAAACTACCCCTTTCTCTAAACCGATCTTCACCCAAATCAACAGACCTTCAGTCCTCTACAATTCAGGGCTGCATGCAAAACATATTTTATTCTGTTTGAATTTGCGGCTGTTATCGTTTGCCATACAAAAAATATTACCCTAGATAAAAAAATGTTGCTGGTAAACTACCACTTTCTATTAACCGATCTTCACCAAAAACAACAGGTCTTGAGTACTCTACAATTCAGGGCTGTATGCAAAAAGTATTTGAGTTTGTTTGAATTTGCGGCTCTTATCGTTTGCCATACTAAATACCCTTGTTAAAATATAAAATATTGCAGGTAAACTACCCCTTTCCCTTAACCGATCTTCAACAAAATCAACAGACCTTGAGTTCGGTATAATTAAAAAAGGTATGAAAAAGGCTAGTTGATTCTGTTTGAATTTGCGGCTGTTATCGTTTGCCATAGGAAAAAATTACCCTTGATAAAAACAAATGTTGCCGGTAAACTACCCCTTTCCCTTAACCGATCTTCACCAAAACCAATAGGTCTTGAGAACTCTATAATTCAGGGCTGTATGCAAACAATTATTTGATTCTTTTTGAATTTTCGGCTATCGTTTGCCATAGAAAATAAAAATTACCAAGAAAAACGTTGCAGGTAAACTACACCATCCCGTTAACCGATCTTCACCAAAAACAATAGGTCTTGAGTACTCTACAAATCAGGGCTGTATGCAAAAATTGTTTGATTCTGTCTGAATTTGCGGCTCTTATCGTTTGCCATAGAAAATACCCTTTTAAAACATAAAACGTTGCTGGTAAACTACCCCTTTCCCTTAACCGATCTTCACCAAAAACAATAGGTCCTGAGCACTCTAGAATTTAGGGCTGTATGCACAACATTATTTGATTCTGTTTACATTTGCAGCTTTTATCGTTAGCCGTAGAAAATACCCTTGTTAAAATATAAAATGTTGCAGTTAAACTACCCCTTTCCCTTAACCGATCTTCACCAAAACCAATAGGTCTTGAGAACTCTATAATTCAGGGCTGTATGCAAAAGAGTAGTTGATATTACTCTTTTTAAGGCCTTTTAAATTACCTTGTTATTTATACTTTTTTGTAAGGTGATCTTCTCCTTTTCTCCTTCATTATTATTGCCTTCTCTTGTATATTACACTCTTTGTTGTTTTTCTTCTATACTCCTTCAAATGTTAGATGTTTGAACATTTATTCTGGATAATTTTTTTAATTTATTTATTATGGTTTATTATTTCTCATTTAATTCGTCTTAGTCGTTTAGTTATTTCGTGTCAATTCTTGTTTTGGTTATTCTTAATTGGTTTAATTAATTTAATGCTCTTTCCTCTCCATTGGTTTGCTTGGTCAGTATCCTGAAAATCAGTCCCATTTCTCGGTGTTCATCTTCACTTGGTTTACCCATGGTCCATCATTTCCTCTGTACTTGTGGTTCGGATGACCTCTGTGTGTAGAACTATTTTCGTTCTTGTGAAATAGCTATCTTCTATTTTGTACCACAATTCTTCTAATATCATATGTTCAGTGTTCTCCATGCCTACGTCATTCAATACATTTTGATTAATCAAAGAAGTTGTTAATTGTACCTCCTTCGTTAACGTTATTATTGCTTTTTTATTTTGCACTTCCCACTCTGGTGTGCTCCAGTGTTTTAGAGACCTCCTTAATTTGTGACACACTGTTTTGTTGAGAGTCCCTTCTATTTCTTGTATCTTCCATTTACATATTGATTTGCTGAAGTTTTCCTCCGCTGGTTTGTTGTGAATTCCTTTTATTTGGGTATCTTCCATTCAGGTATTGCTTTTCTCCAGCTTCTTCTCGCTGGTTGGTAGTTCACCCCTTCTATAATTTCTTTTAGAGTTCTGCATTCCATAAAATTCATCATTTCGGTATGGTTGGTCATTGGTACACTAAACACATCAATTAGTCCATGCTTCATCATTTCCAATTCTTCTCTGGTATTGATTAGTTTTCTTTGATGCATTTTCTTAGTCTTCATTTCCACGTATTCATTATTTGTTTCATTGTTATTATTTTCAGGTAACAATACACTTTGTTCTTCTTTAATTTCTGTCTCCTTACTACCTTCAGAAGTGGTGTCTGGTGTTTCATTTAATTTCTTGAAACATTCTATCCACTGTCCAATTTGTTGTTGCTCCTCATCACTCATTTTCCTATCATATTCTTCGATTACCTTACCGAATTTTTTAAAAAACTTGTCCCTCCATTCCTCGAAGCTTTCATCCTTCTTTTGTTCTGGTATTTTCTTCTGTTGCTTCACTTCGACATCCTTGACTATTTCTTTTTTTATTTGAGTTTTTGGTTGTTTCAAGTTTTTATTATCTGGCATTTCCTTGAACTCTTCTACTTGATTATGTACCTTCCTCTAATTACAAATATCTTCTCTGGATAGTTCAAACATAACCCTTATCCACTCCCTTAATTCTGCGTTTTCTGTTTGTATTGGTGTTTCTGGTTGCCTTATTGATTGTCTCCACTGTTCATACTCCTCCTGTGTATATTTCTCTGTCACCGGTGCGTATACTCCCGTTCTTTCGTTTTTCATTTGCGCTTCATTTTTGTACCATTTTTCCCAATCTTCTTCAGTCATTCTTTCCACCTTGTTATCACGTTTTTCGTGGCCTGTCCCGATAGTCTCTTCTTCATTATACTTGGTGTCCAGCTTCCACATTTTATCATAAATATCTCTCAGTGACATTTTGTCGTTTGGTGTTCCCACTGCATTCGCACGACTCATCTGTGCTTGTTCGTGATCCGTGGTATTCTTCTTGATGTACTCCATCTCCTTACTGAACTTTTTAAATAACCCTATCATCCATTCTGCGTAGCTCTATTGTTTCTGTTCTTTGGGCATTTTCGTTTGTTGTTGTGTCATATCTTTCTGTTTCATATTTTTCGTCTTTTTCTCGTAACCATAGAGTGTCTCATAATCGCCGCTAGTCTCCTTTTAAAGCCTCACCGGTTGGTCGCCAATCTGTAACGATTTATATAAGACGTCCGTCTTTGTTTAAGCCCCGCGATGGAAGCCAATCTGTAACGTTATAACTGGTGTGTCTCTGTAAAATGTGTACCAGTTTTATATTTGTGTAGTGTTAGTATTAATGCGTTCGTCTCGCACTGGGGTCGTTACATCTATTTTGCGCTATCGATGTCCGTAGCGTTGCAGTAATTACCAGTACAACACAGCAGTAACCTTACCTGTTCTTATATAGGGGTGTGTTAATCCCGGGTGGCGCCAAATTGTTTATTAAAACAATTAAATAATTTTAAAAGGTTTTCTCAGCTATGACGGTCGGGGCGTTCAAATAATTCCCGCTCGTTCAGCCTTCTGAATCGAGTAGGTAGTTGTACGAATTGCAACTTGCAAATTTTCAGTGTGTTTATTTTTCTTAATTAATCTTTGAAAGAGAATATTCGGATTATAGTGAGAGATCAAATTACTTTGTGTAAAATTTAAAGTGATTCTATTTTTGGAAATAAGGTAATTTAATGGTACTTAACACATCAGCATGACTTGGTGTTTTCATTCATTGGGTCGGAAGAGGATTGGGCTGCAATAGTTCTATTTTCATTAATCTTGGGACTTAAGTAGGTCAGGCGTCCTTTTCATATAGGAGGTGGTCATAATTTTCTTTTATTTTTCTGTTAATATGGTTCTTGGCCTTTAGTTGACTGCTCCAATGGTTCGTCTGCTTCTTATTCAGTCATGGTTTTGAATTTCATTCACTGTTTTACATTATTTAATTAAAAATTGGTCGTCCAAAATTCGGCTTCTGTCCTGGCAGAGTGACGCTTTACGAGTAACGATATTCAACGGTAATTTTCGCCACCAACGTTCGTTTCTATGGTTACCAATGAATTCTGATTGGCTTAGGTTGATATAAATCCATTGTTATCAAAATTTGAATTCTTTTCAAAATCCTTGTATATCTTCTGTTTGCTGTTATTCCTCTATCTTCCTTCCTAATTATTAAATATTGTCACTATATTATGTATTTTCTTTCATAGATTAATTTGATACCCCACAAGTTTGGGTTATTTTAGGTTTTATGTTTTTACAATTATTTTAATACTTGTTAACTACATTTCTTTTTGAATTCAAATACTTATTATAATATTTTGTCTTAAAAATGATTTACAATTTATCCTTGGTGAGTCACTCACCTCGGATTTGCTAATTTCTTTGTTAATTTGTTATAATTTGTAGTTGTTTGTTTTTGACAGTTAGGCATTTTCATAGGCCTAAGTAGCCATTATGGTATTTGATTTATTTCATTCAAATTACATCTAATTTTAGCCTAATGGGCTTTATTTGTTATTATAATTGGCTGTGTTATTTATTGTTGTGTTTTGGGTCTGTTTATATGTTATTATTTTGTCACTATCATTTTATACATAATTGTTTACTATCTGGTTTCCTTGTTTTCTAAGTCATACATTTCTTAACTTTCCTACTTATTTAGTTTGCCAATAATAACAATATGGCTATTATTTACTATTCTTTGATCTTATTAAATACAACATCTAGGCCTATGGTCTGTATAATTCTTCCAGCCATATCCTATTCATAAACTTGCTTAAATAATTATTTACTAATATTTGTTTACAATTCATCTCATTTTATACCATTTGTTGTGTGATAAACAACATCACTTTTTATGAACTTATTTTAATAACGATCCCTTATAACATGGGTGTTTATTGATTGGTTTTTAACTCCTTAACTTTTAAACAATCTTTACTTCCCTCCATGTTACCACTATCTGTTTTCTCCTTCAGGGTATACACCCTTTTAATTATAATTGCATTCAATTAAATTCAATCACTTTTCAGTGTTCATTATACCTTAATTAACTGTTTATACTTACTACTATTCTTCACTTTTAAACATTTAGTGTTTCCTTTTGATTTATTAAGTGTTTATGCTTTCATCATTCACTATTTTTCACTATATTAATATTCTTTATTTTACACTATTCTCATTTAATCATCACCTTCACTTTTAAATTATTTATAGTTTATTATAATTTATTTGGTGTTCTTTCTTTATCACTATACTTTGGGGTTTTTACACTTTCATTTTGCACTTCACAAATGTTTTTGTTTTTTAAGTGTTTCTAAATGGGTAATCCCTCTAATTACTATCTCACTACCGTACTATCTCTTTCATTACAAATGTCATTAATAATATTAACAATTTTATGTCTTTATATTTTAACATTACATCTAACTCTAAATTGTGGGTTAGTTTGCTTTTTTTATATTTAAAATTGTTTAATTGGGTTTCTTTCAATTGTCATTTACTTTTTTATCCCGTAATTGATAATAATATTTACTTTTTTACATAGGTTAATTATTGGTCTTTTTTCCAATATTACATTTGAGTGTATTATATCTCCTGCTCATATTCTTTATTACTTGTTTGTGTCTTATCATTTGTTTTCATTTTTACTTATTTCCCTTTATCTTGGGTTTGTTTCTTTTTCATTTCCCTCCTTCTTCATTTTCATTGTATTTGGTTAATACCTTGGTTTTCCACCATCTCCTTTGGGTTCATTTTAATATGTTGCATTGAGTCACTCAATTTCTTTAATTTGTTTCATTTTTGTTTGGTTTTGGTTTGTTCCCTTCTTCATTTGGTTTGGTTAATCACTTTCTTCTTCATTTGGTTTTATTCTCGTTTGTTTTTTGTGGTTCCCTTCTTCTTTTGTTTCCTTTGTTGGGTCAATCACTTGGGTTTGTAGTGATCGAAATTTAAAAAAATTTTAATTCCTCGATCAAGTGGCACGTTCCCACACTCGAGTCGACGGACACAAGCCCAGGTCGTAAATAATGGCGAATCAGGGACACGTCAAACCCGACGCCAGTGCGAAGACAAAGAAAAAACGTCTGTGTACAGCACACAATAAGAATTTGAGGGCGTCGTTGACAGCTCGCAGTTTGTTACAATATACAGCACCCAGCAATCGAAAACAAAGACTTCGTCCAGCTGCCGAGTTACGCGGAAACGAAATGGAACGCCTGCTGTGGAGGTGAAGTGTAACGAGCACAAAAATGAAAGGCTTCACTCTGCTACAAAGGAGTACAGAGCAATCTCAACTAACAGATAAACAATAGGACATAGACTCAGTGAATACTGCCAATACACCCTGCACAGCGTGAAAACAAACCTTTGACAGTTTACTGAGATTTACGACTGGAAAGCGTGGAATCGACGGGAAACGACTCCAGCGAAGGGTTGATAATCGGCGGAACGAACAACGAATAACTTGAGCAATTAACCAGGACTCTGCAGTCTGTTAACAAAAGATCGGTCAGAACCTTGACAAAGTCTAAACAAAGGATGACAGACAGCCAGGAAATGCCCTAGTTTCTTAGAATCCGTACCACGTTCGTCACATGGAACACTCGGGGGATGACGACGACCAACCAGCGTCAAGCATCTTCTAAAAGAGCTCATGGAGAGAGTAAGAAGGGTTCGGACGACGAATCGGGAAACAGAGGATGAGATCTGCAGAGGAGTAGGAATTTGTACAACCAATCACGAATCCGAGAGGGCGTAGGAATCCAGAATTTAGACTTATGGGTAAGATGTTTCAATAAAACTGTTTTGCGAAGACGCGGAGCGAGAGTCTACAGTCTACAAGTCAATCGGTCATAAGTTAATAAGTCGGTACGTACGACAGTCAGACGGTTGATTATAGTCGGAACGGTAATACATTCAGTGATAGAAAGTTTGCGCGACCTACCGAACTTACAATTCGGTGAATTCATAAGTGAACTCAGACATACGATATAGTCTCACTTACACACCATTCTGTGCGACAAACGTATATATATTCTGATAAACTATAGTGCGCACGGGACTTGAAACTACAACCGATGCGAACATAATAACACAAGTAATTAACATACCAAAGTATAACAGTGAGTGACATTTCAAACACTCTCACAGTACAATGAGTCACTACATTGAACAATTAACTGAATGAACTATATCGAACAATTAAGCACACAGTATACACTACATCCAGATAAACGGAACAGTTAATCATGGACACGAACACGGCAAACTCTCAGAGCAATTCAGCTTAATGACAATATTAACATTGTGATATGTCGTTTTATTGATATTTAATTTAATTTATTCTAAATATACTGTTCACTGTTTACTGCCGGGCGCCATCTTGTTTTATGATTAACAAGCAAACAAAACACAAAATTTGTACCTAAGAAGTGGGGTTCTTTTCGGCGAACAGGAGATCAGAATTGGTTGTTCAAAGAAAAACTTTATATTGTTTCCCATAATTACGTTTTATTAACAATTGGATATTCACATCATTTAACTTTTAAAAGATCATTAACACACTACGTCTTTACCTCCCTCATCTGTTATTCAATTCTCATTACTAAAAAACTCACATAAAATAAAATTGAAACATAGTATACACTTTTGAATTACCAAAAAAAAAAAATCAAGATATTAAAATAGAAATAATTTTTATACCCACAAACCAGCCTTCTTAATTTATATGATTTCACTCACATACTCACGCACACACACACACACTTATTTTATGACCTGAGAGCTCTCATTTTATATTTTATACTTTATTAAAATTTATTTTCCCATTCTGCCAGTAATTTTGAAAAAACCCTTGTTAAAATTTTATGGATACATGGCTACTTAGCTGTTCAGTTGAGTTGGTGGCGTCACACTTTTACGCGCACATTGTTCAGTTTTAAAGAATAATTTCCGAAAAAAATAAAACTTCTTTTAATGAAGAGAAAACTGTTAATTATTTTTACATTTTTACATTTTTGTCACATTTTATATGCTGTATGCGGGCCCGCACTTACGTTCTGAAACTTTGTATAGGTACCACTCGCGAGTGGTGACGAAGTTAGACTGGGGCTCAGCCAACGGTACTATTTTATGACGTCTCCGTAGTTATATGTCCAATTCTTATTGTTTTACAGTTTGTATCACTCCGCCAGCAGACTGTTTGTGTTATATAACCGCATTCCACAACAGGGTTCGTCTCTGGCGTATATACTGACGTCAGATGGTCTGATGTGGTTACATAATTGTTTACGCTGTTACATAATGTGTTTACCGTTGTGTATGTCCTTGAAACTGCTCTTGGCACAGTTTGTCGGTTGTTTTCACTGGTTTACAACATATTATTGAATAATATTGTATTTAACGTCTCTAGCAGTGCTGGCACCGTCGCGATCGCTGCAAACAGTAAATTTACCTAAGTTTTGTCCCTATTATTTGAAGAATGTTATTGTTTTATGAAAAAATATCCAAACTGCTTTATTACCCCAAAATAGGCCCGTTACAATACCCCCTCAATGAGATATTTTATGCCGAAGCATAAAAAATCTCATTGACACATTCATACTTGCTAAAGGGATCAGCCAGGATATGTCGCCACAACCCCCTTTACGGTTTACAAAAAATATAATCAACTCACCCTTGGTCCGGTGACTCTGACCGCATCTGAATGACAATACTGGACTTCTCTCTCGAGATCCCAACACCGTAGAGTCAGACAGATACTTAACGCCCCTGCTCTGACGCGCTGGCCAGCTCAGGTCCGCCGCCACAGCATCACCAAACACTGAAACAGCAAATCAAATCAAATAGTGGCCTTATACAACACCATATCCCCAACTGATCTGTTTCCCCCTAGCGGTGCTGGTTTGCGCTAAGAAGCACTGGTTTTGTTTTTTACCTATTTCTAACATATATATCAAAATATCTAATAACAACATGATACCCATTATAAAATTCCATACTCCCATTCTATCTTCTTTCCCTTATTAACTTTTATCCCAAAATTCAAAACTATTGCCGTGACTCCCATCAGAATTCAAATAAACATTCCCCATTTCCATATTACATTTCTCTCATCCCCAAATTAAAATGCATTTAAAATATTTAAATTCATAAATTCTCTTACACTAACAAACACAATATAACATAAGAAAACATAGTACACTCATAATTCACATTGTTATCCTTATCTTAAAATAAACAAATTGTATTTAAAATTTACACATTTTACATCATTAAGTTTGCATATAAAATCAGAAAATTACATTTTAATCTCAATTTAACTTTTATTAATTCGTTTCTCCAATTTTTTTTTTTTCATTGCAATTATTCCATTTCATTCATTTGGGTGATTCTCAGTTATTCATTATAATTCACTTTATCAACTTGGCATTTACTCATAATCTTACCCCTTTTATTACTCTAACGCTCCCTTACCAAATCTTTAACTAGTATGACACCCCTCTATCAAAAAATCTATTAACCCTTCTCTACCTTTAACTACTTACTACTTTAACTCAATTCGCCACCTTCTACTCTTATATATAAAAAAAAATACTCTCTAACCCTTTGTACATAGGATACGTGTTTCCCCCCCCAAAGCTCAATTCCCGTTCTCTGGTTCCTGGATTCTACCTAAGGCAACCCCTTCCCACTAAATCTATACCAAATCCCGTCCCAACCCTTATGTTGCGGACTCCCACATTACACTACCCCCTACTACAAAATTGCCATCCCCAAAATCTCAATCTCATTACCTTACTACAACTACAACAAAATAATATCATCAAAATAAACAACAATATATCACTCAAAATTCTACATATCTTCTCCATTACTACTGTGTCTCCATCAATACTTCTCAAAATTCTATAACATACATTAACTCAAAACAACATTACATTATTTTCATCTCTACTATATCTTTAACTTTGACTTCAATTTGGACAGATCTATATGTCCCACAAATATTCAACTTGGACTGACTCAGACATTTTACTCAACTAATTACTATCACCCACTTCTATCTTTTGCAACCCATTGAAAATTTTAACTATCACGAATTTATTTAATTTTATTTAAAATCTATAAACACATTGAAAACATATTATTATATTTTTCTAATCCTTATTCCTAACATACTAAATGCAATTAACACAATAAGCCTTAATAAACACATTATAGTAAGTATTTAGTGCATCTAATTTTCAAATCAAAACAAAATTATTGAGTAGCAAATCATCATTATTAAAGTACAACAAATTTTTAATACGTTATCCCCTGGATAACCGCCCAGCCACACACACTATGACCCCCCCTGGACTGTGGTGTCCAGTTGCATCCACAAGGACTGAGGTTTTGGAGGAATTTGACATCTCCGTGTCCTTGCTTCTGCGTTACATTTTAAAGGTTTAGATATCATAATATCTGTGTCTATAGTTATGCGCCCTTAATGCGGGTCTACCACCTGGCTCTGCTGTTCCTCCTTGAACAGAGTGGCAGCCGCTGTTCCATAGTTCCGGGATTCCCCCTAGTTTCACCCCCCATTAATTTCTAATATAGACCAATTTCAAGCCAGCTATGGTCAAGGGACTTGGTATGACCATAGCTAACCGCTAGCCAAAACCACGATTAGTGCTGGTAAGGCAGTAATCGCCCGAAAAGTCGGGGAAATCATCTCTTCCTTCAGGCATGTACACTTCATCATTAATATGCACGACACGGCAATTTATCAAGGTACAATATAAAATTATACAAAAGGTGTGCCGTGCATTTTCGCCATGTTGGCCTCCGATGGAGGTAACACTCACGGTTACCCCCAACACTTTCCGCCATCTACTGGGGCACATGCCACCCCAGCAACAGCAACCTACTAACTAATTAATTAAAATTTTTATATACATTACATAAATATAATCGTTTCATCAATAATCATTTGACTCATTCATACCTTTATACCATTGGACTTTCTTAAAATTTCAAAATTTATTATTAATAATCATTATATATCACTTTTCATTTATTATTAAAATTTTCAATTCTCATTTTTATTAAACACAATTATTTCAAATAGTCTCACTATTGCATGAAAATCTTAGTTACCTGTAAACATGTTTATTATATATGATTATAAAATTTTTATACTTACAATTCAGTTAACATGATATATACAAAACATAATCACCATACTACATTATTTTCACCTCACCTCTGAAACATTTTACAAAACTATTAGTTTACATCAAATAATTTATCATTCATTACCAAATTTCCCTCTCATAAAATAAATTAAATTCATTAAAAAAAATTTAGTGAATTAACATTCAAATAATCAATCAAAATATTTAACATGTACCAAATTGTTTTAATTTAATTAATTACCAAAAATATAAATTATATAGTTATCGAAACAATTACCGTTAATCAATTACTGTTTTCACAATTAATTCTGATATTTATTTAACTTGCAAAATATTGATATTATTATTATCACAACATTTTCTAATACATATACACATTATTTACCTAACGTTTCATAATACACACAAATGAATTCACTATATTATTTACAAAGTATACGTCAATAACTGTTCAATTGTTTCACACTTCATATGTCCCAGTCTGCAAGGTCATTACCAAAATTTACAGTATTCAACAATGTCTATACACTGATATTTTAGCTCACCCTCCATCATCATATAGATACCTAATATATTTGTAACACGCATCATTGTTATCAACATACAATTTATCATTATTATTATTATAATAATCTATCAACTTTATTTCTTTCATTATACCATTATCATTGATAGAGTTATTCCCTATTAATATTTCATAAACCTTGTCAACATCAGTTATTAATGTCCCGTCTCCATCAGTATTATTGGTCAATGTCAGGTAAGTTGTTTCATCATTCTTATATTCCTCAACTACTACGTCAGGTAAGTCATTATCGTTTATAAAGATATTATCAAAATAATTCTCTATCTCTCTTGTAACAGGTAAGTATTTTATATTGTTTATCTTCACCCCTCCTAACCTTTCTCTCAATTCATCATAATTTCTTTTTAACTTATACAATTCTATCTCTCTCTCTTCATAACACCACATCACACTCTCACAATTATTACAGACAGAGGGTACAACATTATACAACATCAAAATACACTTCAATTCATCTACCAATATGGGTCTCTCGCCCTTCATAAAAAACAACATTTGTGAACACTCTGGTTCAGAAAAATTAATGGGAAAATTTACCATCTGCCCAAATTCAACTACTATATTATTCTTCCACTCTCTCTCTACTTCATCAATACATATTAACATTTCATAATCACATTCTACACATTCATCAGTATTTTCTCCATTATTCTTTACCCCCACTATACTCTCAGAATTGTAATTAATATCATTATCTTCACTATTTAACATTACATCTTCCATTATTTCGTCATTTTTAATATTTGGCATACTTATAACATTGTCACCTAACTTCTCAACACTCTGTTCTAATTTATTTAAACTGGTTCTTACTGTTTCATTAGTACGTTCTAAGCGTTTAGTTAATACTTGAATCTCATTTTTCAACTCATTAATATCCCTACTTTGTCTATCAAATTTGTCATTCTGGATATTAAATTTAACGTCAGAATCACTCTTTATTTCGTTAATTTGGGTTTTTAACTCATCCAAACTATTCTTTTGAACATCGAATTTACTATTCTGTACCTCAAATTTATTGTTAATGAGTTTAAATAAATCATGTAATGATAACTCTTTTTCTCTGGTATTTATTTTACTTGGTACGGGAGTAGAAATCGCTCCCGGCGAACTAATTACAGAGATCCCCACATTTTGCTCGTCTATTGACCCCGCTTCTGTTTGTATACCAAAGTCGGTCTGATTGTCAGAGAGGCTGATCTCACTATTATCTGCCATTTTTTATAAAATCTTTTGGATATAAATTTCTTTATAAAATATTATCATATGTAACACATACTTATTAAAAAAATATTCTACTCACCCATACTACAAAAACATGACATAACCTTACTTTATACGTCTATTTTACGTACATACAAAATTTTATTTCCCCTCCCAAACAACCATTCTGTTCTCCACGTGGCCTATATTTATATAAATGTATTTATATAAATGGTCCCAACGTTCGGAAGCCAAATGTGATGTCGTTTTATTGATATTTAATTTAATTTATTCTAAATATACTGTTCACTGTTTACTGCCGGGCGCCATCTTGTTTTATGATTAACAAGCAAACAAAACACAAAATTTGTACCTAAGAAGTGGGGTTCTTTTCGGCGAACAGGAGATCAGAATTGGTTGTTCAAAGAAAAACTTTATATTGTTTCCCATAATTACGTTTTATTAACAATTGGATATTCACATCATTTAACTTTTAAAAGATCATTAACACACTACGTCTTTACCTCCCTCATCTGTTATTCAATTCTCATTACTAAAAAACTCACATAAAATAAAATTGAAACATAGTATACACTTTTGAATTACCAAAAAAAAATCAAGATATTAAAATAGAAATAATTTTTATACCCACAAACCAGCCTTCTTAATTTATATGATTTCACTCACATACTCACGCACACACACACACACTTATTTTATGACCTGAGAGCTCTCATTTTATATTTTATACTTTATTAAAATTTATTTTCCCATTCTGCCAGTAATTTTGAAAAAACCCTTGTTAAAATTTTATGGATACATGGCTACTTAGCTGTTCAGTTGAGTTGGTGGCGTCACACTTTTACGCGCACATTGTTCAGTTTTAAAGAATAATTTCCGAAAAAAATAAAACTGTTCTTTTAATGAAGAGAAAACTGTTAATTATTTTTACATTTACACATTTTCGTCACATTTTATATGCTGTATGCGGGCCCGCACTTACGTTCCGAAACTTTGTATAGGTACCACTCGCGAGTGGTGACGAAGTTAGACTGGGGCTCAGCCAACGGTACTATTTTATGACGTCTCCGTAGTTATATGTCCAATTCTTATTGTTTTAGAGTTTGTATCACTCCGCCAGCAGACTGTTTGTGTTATATAACCGCATTCCACAACAGGGTTCGTCTCTGGCGTATATACTGACGTCAGATGGTCTGATGTGGTTACATAATTGTTTACGCTGTTACATAATGTGTTTACCGTTGTGTATGTCCTTGAAACTGCTCTTGGCACAGTTTGTCGGTTGTTTTCACTGGTTTACAACATATTATTGAATAATATTGTATTTAACGTCTCTAGCAGTGCTGGCACCGTCGCGATCGCTGCAAACAGTAAATTTACCTAAGTTTTGTCCCTATTATTTGAAGAATGTTATTGTTTTATGAAAAAATATCCAAACTGCTTTATTACCCCAAAATAGGCCCGTTACAACATCTCAATATTTGAACTCCAAACATCCGATATCAGCGGGGTACAACAACACCGTACACATAACGGGAGTGAAGATTTAGTGAAGTGAAGTGATTAGTGCTTTTCATAACAGTGAGTAAGATGCACGACGAGTCCTCCAGCAAACGTCTTCTCACACCGGCGGGATATTGGATAAACACTCTCACAAGATAAGCTTTTATGTCTATTAAATCTTAGTAATATATACTACTGCACTGTTTCCTCTTTTCAAAGAACAAACCCCAAGAGATTATATATAGATCATATGAATCATGAATTTTATAAAGCAATATTAACGTAATTCATCATCTGAGAATAATGAACGCATTTAGGTAGGAACAAAATATATTTGTTGATTGTTTATTGTTCGCATATGTTTTGTATATGTATACTATTTACTGCATTTAGATGTGACATATGTTTGTGTTTTCAGGAAACAACGTACAAATTGTATTTTGTTATTATGTGTTTATATTATGTATGTATTTGCAGGATATAGTAACTTACTTAAATAAAATGTATAATAAATAAGTAATTAATTTATATTTAATCTTGCGTTCATTATTGAAATTTAACCTTTATTATTAATTCATTTCATTCTAAGCATTTCACAAAGAGTCTCAAAAGTTATGCTAAGTATCAATGGACACAACAAACTCGACCATTGAAACGTCCGATTAACAGACTCATAAATCATATTTATTTAACAACTGTGTTGAGTCTAATCTGACGAGTATGAACTACTTTTATATATGTATTCAAGTTAACGTCCATCATAACTCTTAATTAATACACGAAGTTAATGAGATACAATTTACTAATTCACATTTGGAAAATCCAATAATACTTACAATTAGCATAATTTCGCTCTAACATAAATAGTACGGCAACCCTAATTACTTAATTAATTGCCACTCCCATTTATAACCTTAAATGTAAATGGCCTCCCATTTATAACCTTAAATGTAAATGGCTCCCAATGACCGTGGGGCATACCAAGGTTAATTAGAGTCAGAGTGTGTTAAATGTAAATGGCGCCCATCGCATGACAAAAGAGAGCAGGCAGTAGTATTTAGATTAATTAAAATAATATAGTACATAAGACATTAAATAAGCGTAAGGTTAGCTTGACTGGTAACTGTGGGTCCCAATATGACTGAGGAGATGTCAGAGGTTAGAGAGCGGGGACAGGAGTCACAGCAACCACAGGAAGAGGAAGTGACACTGCAGTCACTAATGGATTTCATGCGCAATCATTATGCTGTAAATCTCGAAATGATTAGTGAGAAACTCGATCAACGGAGCGAGATGTTTAAAGACTTTAATAAAAATTTAGACGAGCATTTTAAAGAATGTCATAAGATGTTTGACAAACAGAATGAAAGGTTTGACAAATTCAGTGAAAAACTAGATAGTTATACAGAAGAAATTACGCAAAATATGAATGAGCAGTTCACGCAGTTTCGAATGGAAATACGTGAATACAAGAATACCTGGAACGTGGACAGAAGCGAAGTCCAGAAGAAGCAGGAAGAAGTGGTGAATGAGAATTACGAAGATGTACGGAAAGTACAAGACACTGATAACACTGTTGAGTTTACAGATGTGTCAGATACTAAGAAATTATCAACTGTTCGATCTAACGTAAGTTCAAGAAACAAGTGGATTAAGAAGAAAAATGACTTTGTTCCTTTGTATATGAGGAAGTGGGAAGAGGATGATCCAGACATGGATAGAGACTGTAAAAATTTACTACTACCAAGTAGAAGGCATAAAAGGTACAAATTAAATAACACGAGAATAGATACGGCATCAGTGAATCCTATGATGAAGTATCCAGCTTGTGAAATAAGCGTAGATCGGCGAAGTAGTCGAGCTGCATCAATAAGAAGCATGAAGGGAAAGTTTAAAGTTGAAACAAATACCGCATGTTATAAAGCTAAAAGCAAATTTACGCAAGCCATGGATGATGTGAAGCGGAAGGACCTACAAGATCCGTATGCATATTCATCATGGACAAGAAACGTTATGAGGAAAAGGAGAAGAAAGAATTCTACTAGACGATTTAAAAATATTGTAAAGGATCGTGATAGTACTGAAGGGAGAGTCCAAGCACTCGAGGTAAGATTTCTTAGGAACCTAAGAAACAAAATTTTATTATGTAAGCACACGAGTAGTGAGCTGATTGTCGAACAACGGAATTGTATACAGGCCTAGAAACGACGACAAAAGCAGAATGGCGCGTGTTTACTTAGAGAAAGTTATTGGAAAAAACGGCAAAAACTACTCAATGTATACGTAAACAATGGTAGTACTGCTACGAAAGGTTGTCTAAGGCAAGGAAAGCGGTTTAACGCGTACATGCCTGAGAAGGGTCGACAAAAGGGAAGGTGTGACACATTTCTCACTCACTCACATAGAAAGAGACAGAGAATGGTCGTAAATCTTAGAAGCACAAGTGCCGCACATTGTACCGGAATAACGGGGACAGCTGACCGACTATTGGGAAAATATGCGACGCAAAACCCAAGGTCAAATACCTTACTGTTTACAAACAAAAATGCGTGCGTAGTAACGGCACTATATTGACAGGACATACAAATATGTCATCGTAAATATAATTTAAGAATGAATAAATGAAAACGTATTAAGAAGACGATCTTAAGAATGTTTGAAAATGTAATGATAAAATTAGATAGTATTGAATAAAATACATTAAATACATTGGGTGTATGGGAATACATAAACCAAAGAAAATAATTAGAGATGAATATTGATGAATGAAGAGTAGAAGATTAATGAATAAAATAAAACGAGGCCACATATGAGCTCGTGGAGTGCGATAGCGCAAAGATGAGAGGGAAATTTAACATACGGCAAATTAAAGCGTATCATGAGCCAACGAAAGAATGTAAACGATAACTAAACAAACTGTCAAATGGGCAGATGTATATGTCTTAAATTCAATCATTTACATAAAATCATATCGTATAGTCCGCATATAGTCGGATAAAATGTAGAAAATGCGTTCATTTCACTCAGATGAGCGGCAATAAATTCATATGACCGTATAAAACATCAAGATGGGGAATAACAATTAATTGCTTCCTATGAGAGATGTATGTCAGTCAACCATGTCCATTCCGAAGCAGACATCCACGACTGGGACAGAGCGCAGAAATTGGATCAGATGTCTCCTGTAGTCCAACATCCAATCCAATTTGGGGACAATGTAGTGATCGAAATTAAAAAAAATTTTAATTCCTCGATCAAGTGGCACGTTCCCACACTCGAGTCGACGGACACAAGCCCAGGTCGTAAATAATGACGAATCAGGGACACGTCAAACCCGATGCCAGTGCGAAGACAAAGAAAAAACGTCTGTGTACAGCACACAATAAGAATTTGAGGGCGTCGTTGAAAGCTCGCAGTTTGTTACAATTTACAGCACCCAGCAATCGAAAACAAAGACTTCGTCCAGCTGCCGAGTTACGCGGAAACGAAATGGAACGCCTGCTGTGGAGGTGACGTGTAACGAGCACAAATATGAAAGGCTTCACTCTGCTACAAAGGAGTACAGAGCAATCTCAACTAACAGATAAACAATAGGACATAGACTCAGTGAATACTGCCAATACACCCTGCACAGCGTGAAAACAAACCTTTGACAGTTTACTGAGATTTACGACTGGAAAGCGTGGAATCGACGGGAAACGACTCCAGCGAAGGGTTGATAATCGGCGGAACGAACAACGAATAACTTGAGCAATTAACCAGGACTCTGCAGTCTGTTAACAAAAGATCGGTCAGAACCTTGACAAAGTCTAAACAAAGGATGACAGACAGCCAGGAAATTGCCCTAGTTTCTTAGAATCCATACCACGTTCGTCACATGGAACACTCCGGGGATGACGACGACCAACCAGCGTCAAGCATCTTCTAAAAGAGCTCGTGGAGAGAGTAAGAAGGGTTCGGACGACGAATCGGGAAACAGAGGATGAGATCTGCAGAGGAGTAGGAATTTGTACAACCAATCACGAATCCGAGAGGGCGTAGGAATCCAGAATTTAGACTTATGGGTAAGATGTTTCAATAAAACTGTTTTGCGAAGATGTGGAGCGAGAGTCTACAGTCTACAAGTCAATCGGTCATAAGTTAATAAGTCGGTATGTACGACAGTCAGACGGTTGATTATAGTCGGAATGGTAATACATTCAGTGATAGAAACAGTTTGCGCGACCTACCGAACTTACAATTCGGTGAATTCATAAGTGAACTCAGACATACGATATAGTCTCACTTACACACCATTCTGTGCGACAAACGTATATATATATTCTGATAAACTATAGTGCGCACAGGACTTGAAACTACAACCGACGCGAACATAATAACACAAGTAATTAACATTCCAAAGTATAACAGTGAGTGACATTTCATACACTCTCACAGTACAATGAGTCACTACGTTGAACAATTAACTGAATGAACTATATCGAACAATTAAGCACACAGTATACACTACATCCAGATAAACGGAACAGTTAATCATGGACACGAACACGGCAAACTCTCAGAGCAATTCAGCTTAATGACAATATTAACATCTCAATATTTGAACTCCAAACATCCGATATCAGCGGGGTACAACAACACCGTACACATAACGGGAGTGAAGATTTAGTGAAGTGAAGTGATTAGTGCTTTTCATAACAGTGAGTAAGATGCACGAGTCCTCCAGCAAACGTCTTCTCACACCGGCGGGATATTGGATAAACACTCACAAGATAAGCTTTTACGTCTATTAAATCTTAGTACACTTACTACACTGTTTCCTCTTTTCAAAGAACAAACCCCAAGAGATTATATATAGATCATATGAATCATGAATTTTATAAAGCAATATTAACGTAATTCATCATCTGAGAATAATGAACGCATTTAGGTAGGAATAAAATATATTTGTTGATTGTTTATTGTTCGTATATGTTTTGTATATGTATATTATTTACTGCATTTAGATGTGACATATGTTTGTGTTTTCAGGTAACAACGTACAAATTGTATTTTGTTATTATGTGTTTATATTATGTATGTATTTGCAGGATATAGTAACTTACTTAAATAACATGTATAATAAATAAGTAATTAATTTATATTTAATCTTGCGTTCATTATTGAAATTTAACCTTTATTATTAATTCATTTCATTCTAAGCATTTCACAAAGAGTCTCAAAAGTTATGCTACGTATCAATGGACACAACAAGCTCGACCATTGAAACATCCGATTAACAGACTCATAAATCATATTTATTTAACAACTGTGTTGAGTCTAATCTGATGAGTATGAACTACTTTTATATATGTATTCAAGTTAACGTCCATCATAACTCTTAATTAATACACGAAGTTAATGAGATACAATTTACTAATTCACATTTGGAAAATCCAATAATACTTACAATTAGCATAATTTCGCTCTAACATAAATAGTACGGCAACCCTAATTACTTAATTAATTGCCACTCCCATTTATAACGTTAAAGGTTTGGTCATGTCGTCGTTTGTCGTGTCATTGTCTTTTTATTTTCTTTATATTAAACATTTTATTTTATATGAAGTATTATTTTATATTTAGAATCATCTTTTTCATCCCTGGTATTGGGGTGGCTTATTTGTGTTGTAACTATATATATATATATAGATATATATATATATACATATTGTAACGTTACATAACCCGGTCCCAATAAATTAAATCATGTAAGAACATAAAGGTCAGAAATGGGTAACCTATAACTAGCTCTAAATTAAAGTATATCACTAAACATGATAAACAATTCGAGTGATATACGGTGCAAAGTGAGTTATAGTATACCCATTGAGGTAAAAAATGAAAGTGAAGGTAACTTATTACAGAATTGTGCTGTAGGTTTGGGAATTATAAAACTATGAGAGTAGACTATAATACTACTAACTGATTCTGTATTTTATTTATTTATTGTAATATTTATATTGTATGGACAACCAATTGTTATACCTAAGTTAATGTTATATTTTTTCAAATATTTGTGTTATAATATAAGATAACCCAGGGTTCGTTTTAAAAAACATGAAAAATTTTAAATATCAAAGGATAATAAAAAATTAAAATAATACTATGAGGGAAATGGCAACAGGAAGTAGTGCAGTGTAGGAATACTATGAGAGACTAAATAAATAATATATATAAATTTATTTAAAGATAATAAAATTATCAAATACTTATATACAAGGTCATAAGAAAATGAACAAAAACTTATTATGTAAACCAAATTGATAAAGAAACCGGAATGGAAAAGAATTATTTTTCGGTAAATAAAATATAAATTTATAATACGAGGGCTATCCAGAAAGTAACAGACGTTTTGACCGACCGCGGCGGTGGGCGGGGATAGAGCCGCCATCTTGGTGTCGGAACGTTCCTACACTCAGTACGCAACCAGCTGTGGTAGCGTGCGGTCTGTGCCCCTCTTACTTTGCTCTCTGTGACGTGTTAAAATGTGCGCTGCAATAGAATCAGTACTGGTCAGAATCAGTACAAAACATTATTAGGGACGATATCTGTCATGGTAGGTATGACCGTACAGTGGGACAAACACCTACTGCTTACTTTTTGGGGAAGGTGTGTATAGCAAAGTATTTAGACCCTAAGATACCTGAAGAGTGTCTAGTGACCAAAATGGCGTATCATTTCGAAGAGAAGATCATTAGTGCCCGCTTAAGTGGACAAATAAAAACTATTGGAGGCATGGAAACGCTACTAGAAAATTATGAACAGGAATCTTATTATAGGAGAAGTAGATGGAGGTCAGGGAATACCGAGGAGCGGAGGAATGAACCACCAAGAGAGAATCGGCCCAGAGTTAATTATGTGCATGCTAATAACAATTATTTCAATAATAGATATCGAGGAAGATGGCCTAATAATAATCGACAGAATTACAGACATGATTCTTATCACCGAGACGAAGGTCCACAAAGGAATATGAACGCTGAGCAACCTAGATTCAGAGAGAGTGATGAAGAAAGGAGACCGGTAAGCAATATTCAACATAATGAAAATGTTGAACCAAACAATAATAATGATGGAAATAGGGGAAACGGGTACCAGCAGTGAGAAGATGTGATTGCCCATCACTGCTAGAAACAACAGGGCACAGAATTTACCATACACCCAATTATAATACTAAATTAAATCAACCAATAACCATTATCAGAAATAATTTTCTAAAAAATATACAGTCCGAGTTAATGGAAGAAAGAGCAATTAAAGAGTCATCACCAAACAATGACATAGTCTATATACAAATAAAATTAAATGGAGTGTCAGCAGAGGCCATGATTGATACAGGAGCCAATATTTCAATTATTGATCAATTAGAACTAGATCGTATTACTGAGTTAACTACTGAGAGAATACCTACTTTACCAATTAACAATTTAACAATTGTTGGTGCTACCGGGAAACAAAATAAAACAATCAAAAAACAAGTGTCTCTGAATGTTACCACTAATGGAATAGGAATACCTATGGGATTTTTAGTAGCGAAAGGGCTACCGTTTAAGGTGTTAATAGGGTGTGATATGCTACGGCGACACACTGCAATTATAAATCTGGCCAGGGGTATAGTAACCTTGAGCACAGAAAATGGTGAGTTAACGGCTGAGATAATTGGTAGCCAAAGTGCCCCTCAGTGTCCGAGCTCATTTTTTGTTAGGGAGGATAATAGATTAACCCTAGGTAACAATATAGAAGTAACAGAATCAAAGATTTGGCAAGAGAAGATAGAAGAAATAATGGAGTTTCAGAATAGGCAGGCACCGGAAATAATTAGTGTAGAACAGAAACAACAACTTATAAAAATTTATAATAAATATAAATCAGTATTCTCAGAATCACCAGGAAAAGCAAAAAACTTCTTTTCTGAACTAAAGTTCAAGGAAAATGTAAATTTTAATAAACGATCGTACCCTATTGCTCAAGCTTTGAAAGAGGCAGCAAGGAAAGAAATTCAAAGAATGATATTAGAAGACATAATTGAAAGAAGTATTTCTCCATATACCAGCCCATTGGTAGCTATACCGAAGAAAGATGGTCAAGTCAGACTATGTCTCGATGCTCGGGAGTTGAATAAAATGCTCATTAACGATCGCACGTCTCCAGGTGAGATTGAAGAGATTGTCACAGGACAACTGGCGCCAATCGTACACACTATAGTTTTTTAGGCCCTTAAAAGGACCGTTTGTCGGGTACGCTAAATCATTTGCGTACGCTGCCCGAGCCGCGCTGTGATGTTCGGCGGCGGCATCCGCTGTTCCGGGCGTGCTGCGGTTCTCTTCTTTCGGCAGCGGTATGTAGAGCCCGCTGCTGTCCCAGTCGATGTCCATCACTGCTTCTCCTGCGTTCTCCATTCTTCCTTCTTCCTTTTCTTCCAGCTGGCTTGACGACGTCCAATGGAGTGCGCAAAAATTTCTAGCGGCGCTGTTTTTACGCCCTGACAGGTCGTGTGCCACGAACCTATCAGAGTGCCGCTGGTCCCTGGTTGGCTCGCCTCGAGCACGTTACATGGTCACGTCGAGGCCAATCAAGCTGCTGCCGATCCTTGATTGGGTCGCCTCGCCTTCTCTTGTCACGTCTCGGCTGGCGCCGAGAGCAGATCTTCGCCTCGCTATGTCACAACTCCCCCGGGTCTTGAATGCTCTCCGGTGGCCAGCCCATTGTCCTTCTCCGGCGAGTTTGAGCCGTTGGCGGTGAACCTTGTATGGACGTCCGTCCTTCTCCACCGTGTAAATCTGCCCGCCGAGGGTTGCGGCAACGCTAAAGGGACCTTCCCAGGCTGGCTCCCATCCAGGGTACCTCCGTCCTTTAACTGGTCCGGCGTGGCTCTTGACGTACACCAGCTGCCCTACGGCCAGTGTAGGGTCCTGTGTCCTCCGTTCCGGATACCGCCGCCGCTGATACTGCGTCTGGTGTGACCTGGCCGCCTCTTCTCGTTCCTCAATTGGCCGGACGTCCTGTTCTGCGTGTGGCCGACTCCAGTCGCCGGGTCGGCGTAGGTCTCTGCCCAGCAGAAGCTCGCTCGGTGTCACTCCAGTGGCGGCGTTTGCACGATTCCGCAGCGAGAACAGAACCGTCGGCAAACGCTTGTCCCAGTCGCCATGGTCCTTGCAGTCATGGAGCTGGATCCGCAGCGCCTTCTTGATCTCGCCGTTGCGCCGCTCGGTCGGGTTCGCCCTGGGATGGTAGTTGGCTGTAGTCCACGGTCGTATGTGCAGCTTGTCGCACATCTGCTTCCACTTGTGGCCCGTGAGTGGCTTTCCGTTGTCGGAGAGCAACGCCTCTGGGTATCCCCAACGAGGGAACACTTCTTCCTCCAGGTAGCGGATAATGGTGTCGGCGTCCGCCTTGCGCACGGCCTTTGCTTCCACCCATCTCGACATCATATCCGTGACCACTACGATGTACCGGTTGCCAGCTCGAGTCAGCGGATATGGTCTCATGACGTCCAGGGCGACAGTATTCCAACATCTCCTGGGTCGGTGAGGTCGCTGTTGGTCCTGTTCGGGATTTGCGCCGCGCTTGTGTAGGGCGCATATTCTGCAACTCCGGACGTATCTGCGGACATCAATGGTTAGGCCGGTCCAGACGAAGTCCTTGCCGATGGCCCGAAACGTTTCTTCGGCCCCCGGATGACCGGCTTCAGGGAAGTCGTGGAAGTGCCTGATGACCTCCATGCGGACACTCGGCGGCACGTACAATCCTGGTTCCTGGTTGCGTCTGTCCTTCCAAACCAGGCCGTTGTCCACCCGGTATCCTCTCGCTGTAGCCGCCGCAAGGTCGTTTCTCCACGCTTGGCACTCCTGGTCGCCTTCTTGCGCCTCCTGCACTGCCTGATGCATGCCGACAGCTGTGATTTCTTGTAGTCTCGGTGCAGCTGCCGCAACACTGCGAAGTGGCCTCTCTTCAGGCTGCATCCGTGGTTCTTCTTGGACGCCGGCAGTATCTTCAAGCCCAGGTTCCCTCGAGAGGAAGTCCGGCAACTCGTTCTCCTTGCCCGGGCAGTGGACGACGGTGAATTTGAAGCTCTGTATCAGTAGAGCCCAGCGAGCGTACTTCGTCTTCTGCCCCGTCGCCTGCTTCAGCCAGGTTAGCGCCTTGTTGTCGGTCCTTAGGGTGAAATGGTGATCCTCCAAGTATGGCCGGTATTTCTTGATGGCCCAGACGACTGCCAAGCACTCCAGTTCGTTGGAGTGGTAGTTCTTCTCCGCCTCGTGGAGCTTGGCACTGGCGTACGAGATGATGCGCCTCTCTCCGGCTTCGGTGCATTGATAAAGCACCGCTCCAAGTCCCTT
This sequence comes from Magicicada septendecula, assembly GCA_034769895.1. NCBI lineage: Eukaryota > Metazoa > Arthropoda > Insecta > Hemiptera > Cicadidae > Magicicada > Magicicada septendecula. The sequence continues at coordinate 363,989,297 of CM068374.1, read as the reverse complement.
TTGGCTGGCGTCGGTCTGCAGAAACATCGGCAAGTCTCGATCCGGTCGTGAGAGTTTTAACGGCTGCCGGAAAGCGGCCTTAACCTCTTCGAAGGCTCGCTGAGTTGTGTCGTCCCAATGCCACTTTCTTGTCTGCAGCAGGTCCGTTAACGGTTCCGAAATCATGGCGAAGCAGGGGATGTACTCTCGCAGCCAGTTGCAGGTTCCCAGGAAGCGTTGCAGCTCTTTCTTGTTGCTGGGGGCCGGCTGGTCTTCGATCGCTCTGAGATGTTGCTGCTGCGGGAGGTTGCCGTCCGGAGTAATCTCGTGGCCCAGAAAGGCGACTTCTTCTCGGCCGAAGTGACACTTGTTGAGCGAGCAGGTCAGCTGGTGCATCTGCAGCCTTTCCAAGACTTGATCCAGGTGTCGCAGGTGCGTTTCCCAGTCGGGGGAGTAGACAATGATGTCGTCCAGATAGACGAGGCAGCACTCCCGTAATAGTCCCGTGAGAACATCCTGCATCAGCCATTGGAAAGTGCTGGGCGCGTTCTTCAGCCCAAAGCACATCACCCGGAACTGGTAGCGACCTCCGTCGGGCACCGAGAATGCTGTGTACTTCTTTGCTTCTTCCTCCAGCGGGATTTGCCAGTAACCGCTCTTCAGATCTAGGGTCGAGAAGACTTTGGCCCCGCTGAGGTCCTTGATGGTTTCGTATATCAGCGGCAGTGGTGAGTCCACATCCTCGGTCTGATCGTTCAGCCTCCAGAAGTCCACGCAGAACCGGGGTGTGCTGTCCTTCTTCTTCACAATCACCACCGGAAAGCTGTATGGCGAGGTGGCCGGTTCAATGATACGCTGCCTCAGCATCTCTTCTACCTGTTCCCGGATGGTGCGTTTCTTCTCGTCGGAGTACCGGTACATTGGGAGCCGGAATGGCTGGCTACCTTCTTTCAGCCGGATCTCGTGCTTGGCCGCGGATGTGGTGCGGAGCAGGCCACGGGAGAACAAACTGCAATGACGGTGTAACATTTCCAGAAGCCGTTTATGGTGTTGGCCAACTGCTGACGTTTGAAGGCTAGCTTCGTCAATGTCCTCTTCCTCGGGCTCGGCGCGGTCATTCCAGAAGACCGTCTGTCGGTTCCCGCTGCCAATGTGAAGGCAGCCCCGTCGGTAGTCCACAACTGCTTGGTTGGCCATAAGCCAGTGGTGGCCCAGTAAAACTTCTTCTTGCAGTCCGGGCACTTCTAGCAGAACGGTGGTGGTCGCGAGATTTCCAATTATAATGTCTGCGACGACGGCGGCCGTTGAGTGACATTGCTGACCGTGTAGCGCTAGCTGGACAACTCGGGGCTCCGTCTTTCTTCCTCCGGGCAGCAGACCGGCTCGTACGAAGTCGTAGTTTGCGGCGGAGTCCAAGGCTGCGGTCAGTTTTCGGCCGGCGATCTCTATTGGAATGTGCGGTATGTCCGCACCTAGTTGGTTCACGCGCCCCGGTGGGGTATTTACCGGGGCGCTTGGTCGTTTCCCTGCCGGTTCTTCACAGGGCAGTCCCGATGGTAGTGTCTTCCCAGGCAGTAGCGGCACTTGGGCGTTAGGCTGTTCATTCTTTGTTCCTCTTTCGTGCTTGAGGCCGATCGACACTCCTTCGACCCCCCTACTCGATCCAGGGAGTTTTCAGCAGTCATCCCGACCTCGCGCACGACTATCTTGATCCAAGTCCGCCTCGATGCTCATTGCCCGTTGTAAAAGTTCCTCCAAAGTCGTAGGCGGCGGGAACCTCAGCGCGGGTCGCAGGCGTGGCTGCAGCTGTTGTGTAAGCATGGTTATGCTCGTCCTCTCGTCACCTTTGGGGTACAGACGGCGAAACAGCTTGATTTTTCTCAGGAGGAAGATTTCCGCCGATTCCTGCCACTGCGGTTGTCCGTACAGCTCGGCCAGCAGCTCTGCGTCGCGTTGCATCCCGCAGAAGTGATGCCGGAAGCGGTCGCAGAACTCGGGTCAATTTATCTGCAATCCCGTGTATCTCTCTGCCCACGTGGCAGCTTCTCGGAGCTGCCGCACTGCGTAATCTGCCCACTGCTCAGGTGGGACTCTGTAGTCCCGCAACTGTCGCTCTAGCTGTTGAAGATATCATTCTGGATCCTCGTACTTGAGGCTATGGTATGTAGCGGTGATCACCGGTGGCAACGTGCACCTCATAGCTGCGGCGAATTGCGCAAAGCCTTGCTCTACCTCGAACCCGGTGTCCCGCTGGGTGTAGTTGTTGGGCGCCATGTTGTTTTGTGTGCCGGCTGGTAGCTCTCTGGCGTGGCTAGATCTTGCATCCACAAGATGATCGTCGCCCCACGTTGGGCGCCACTTGTCACAGGACAACTGGCGCCAATCGTACACACTATAGTTTTTTAGGCCCTTAAAAGGACCATTTGTCGGGTACGCTAAATCATTTGCGTACGCTGCCCGAGCCGCGCTGTGATGTTCGGCGGCGGCATCCGCTGTTCCGGGCGTGCTGCGGTTCTCTTCTTTCGGCAGCGGTATGTAGAGCCCGCTGCTGTCCCAGTCGATGTCCATCACTGCTTCTCCTGCGTTCTCCATTCTTCCTTCTTCCTTTTCTTCCAGCTGGCTTGACGACGTCCAATGGAGTGCGCAAAAATTTCTAGCGGCGCTGTTTTTATGCCCTGACAGGTCGTGTGCCACGAACCTATCAGAGTGCCGCTGGTCCCTGGTTGGCTCGCCTCGAGCACGTTAGATGGTCACGTCGAGGCCAATCAAGCTGCTGCCGATCCTTGATTGGGTCACCTCGCCTTCTCTTGTCACGTCTCGGCTGGCGCCGAGAGCAGATCTTCGCCTCGCTATGTCACAAGATAATGAAAAAATTCTATGGATGCAAGTACATGAGTACTTGGGATGCAGTCTGTGGATACTGGCAAATAGAGTTGCACCCTAACAGCAGACAATATGTTGCTTTCATATTCGAAGGACGAAATTATCATTTTAAGCGTTTGCCTTTTGGATTGGTAAATTCTGTGGCCGTGTTCATCCAGTGCATGGACCAAATTTTAGGTAAGGAAGTTTTAGATTTTACTACCATATATGTGGATGACATATTAATTACGTCTTGTACTTGGGAGGAGCATTGTAACCGAGTGGAAACAGTGTAAAATAAACTTTTGCAACATAATATAACTTTAAAACTGGATAAATCTAAATTTATCACACATGAACTACCATTTTTAGGGTTCATTTTATCTGCTACTGGAATTAAACCATCTCCTGAAAAAGTAAAGGCTATTCAAGATTTTCCTAAACCAAGAAACTTGAAACAATTACAATCCTTTTTGGGGATATGCAACTATTATAGAAAATTTCAACAGAATTATTCAGAAGTAACAGCTAAATTTCAATGTTTACTTTCAAAGAGAAAAAAGTGGAAATGGGAAGAAAGTGAAGATAATAATTTCCAGATAGTAAAAAATAAATTTCTTGACAGCATCATGTTACATCACCCAAATTTTAATAAACGTTTTTTCATAAATTGTGATGCTAGTAACATTAGCCTTGGAAGTGAGCTATATCAGGAAGATGAAGAAGGAAATCATGGAGTTATCAGTTTTGCAAGCAGAGTACTGAGTAGTTGTGAGAGAAATTATACAGTAACTGAAAAAGAACTGCTGAGTGTTGTGTTCTCATGTATAAAATTTCGAACATTTATTTTGGGATACCCAGTGACCATCAGAACTGATCACAGATCAATTTCGTTTTTAAAAAATTGTAAACTTAACCACGGCAGACTTACTAGATGGGCATTAATACTTCAAGAATATAATTTAGACTGGGAATATATTCCGGGTAAGAAGAATGTAATAGCAGACCGATTATCCCGGATTAACCTCGAAAAAGGAACTGGTGAAATAGAACCAGAAAGTATTGGAAAAATATATTACATCATTAAGATGGCAAAGGAGTTACAAGATATAATTAATAAAATAAAAGTCGATCAAAAAAGGGACACTAAATTAACAAAAATTAAGGAACGAATATTACAACATGACCCTATAATAATGAAATTTTTTTGTGTTTATGAAGAGGTCCTTTTTATTCATCCTACCATTAAGGATCATGTCTGGAAGATGTATGTGCCAGCAGCAACAGAAGTAGCATTGATTCAGGATTATCATGAAAGGTATGGCCACATGGGATCACTCAAGGTTATTAAAGCTTTATCTGAACATTGTTACATGAAAGCTATAAATAAAAGAGTAAGGGAGATAGTAAAAACCTGTAACATATGTCAGCTAGTAAAAGTAAATAATGAGAAGAGAACGGGCACCATGATTACAATAAAATCTAATAATAAACTTGAAAAGACATTCTTGGATATCTGTGGACCTTTTCCCAGAAGTGGAGGAAGACATAAATATAAATATATCATCATATTATTTGATCATTATACGAAATATACAAAACTCTACGCTATTAGTAGAGCCACAACGAAGAAAATTCTAGAAGTAATTATAAAAAAATACCTGAGGTGGGAAAACCGGAAATGATTATAACTGATCATGGAACGCAATTTCGGGGAAAAAGGTGGAAAGAAGAATTGAGAAATTGGCAAATAAGAACCTACAAGACATCAGTGTACCACCCTAGTAGCAATCCTGCTGAACGTGTATTAAGGGAAGTTGGCAGAATTCTTCGTACCTACTGTCATCAAGAACATAAAAGCTGGAGTCAGTATATTGAACCAGCAGAGACTTTCCTTAATTGGTCATACCATGACACTATCGGTACTAGCCCTTATCAGGTAATGTTTGATAAACTACCACCAAGAGAAATTACATCATTGATAAATTTCCCTCCAGGAGAGAGAGTAGAGTTCGACCAAGTGGAAATGCACAACAGAGTGTTGCATAAAGTGGAACTTCAACAAAAAAGGGATCAAGTAAAAAGGAGAAGATTGGATACATACCAGATGGGAGATAAGGTACTAATCAAAAATAGACAACTACCCAGTTCTATAGAGGGTATTGCCCGGAAGCTACTGTTACTTTATACTGGCCCTTACCTCATAACCCAGTTGAAGGGGAATAATACTTACGAAATTAAAACAATTAACAATAATAGAATAAAGGGAGTGTATAATCAGTCGGAAATGAAACACTATTATGAAGATAAAGCCAAGACTATTAGGAGAATTGAACCAATCAACAATTTATTTCTATAAACGAGTTAAACTAAAATAAATTTGTTCTTGTGGGGGGGCTTTATGTAACGTTACATAACCCGGTCCCAATAAATTAAATCATGTAAGAACACAAAGGTCAGAAATGGGTAACCTATAACTCGCTCTAAATTAAAGTATATCACTAAACATGATAAACAATTCGAGTGATATACGGTGCAAAGTGAGTTATAGTGTACCCATTGAGGTAAAAAATGAAAGTGAAGGTAACTTATTACAGAATTGTGCTGTAGGTTTGGGAATTATAAAACTATGAGAGTAGACTATAATACTACTAACTGATTCTGTATTTTATTTATTTATTGTAATATTTATATTGTATGGACAACCAATTGTTATACCTAAGTTAATGTTATATTTTTTCAAATATTTGTGTTATAATATAAGATAACCCAGGGTTCGTTTTAAAAAACATAAAAAATTTTAAATATCAAAGGATAATAAAAATTAAAATAATACTATGAGGGAAATGGCAACAGGAAGTAGTGCAGTGTAGGAATACTATGAGAGACTAAATAAATAATATATATAAATTTATTTAAAGATAATAAAATTATCAAATACTTATATACAAGGTCATAAGAAAATGAACAAAAACTTATTATGTAAACCAAATTGATAAAGAAACCGGAATGGAAAAGAATTATTTTTCGGTAAATAAAATATAAATTTATGATAATTACAAACTGCCTGTATAATAAAAATACTATGGGTTACTAAGAGTGACGGAAATAACAAGTAGTGTTAATAATATAAAATTTTTGGAATAAAACCATAGAGTTGACAAAATGATGCTACTACAATTCTAATAAAATAACCTTTCTGGAACTTTGGAGGAGTGAAAATTAGTACAAAATTAACAAGCAACATGACCACTATATAATCATCCATTATTTATCAAAATTAAATGGTTATACTCCTTAAAAAACAGTGAAAGAAAACCTTCTGATGATTCAACCTAGTTTCACCATAGTTCAAGTTGACGATAGAATATGAGCCAGACGGTAATGAAATTATAACTCAAGACGGACCTCACCAGAGAAAAAGCTTCATTCCAGTAAGACCCATACGAAGAGAGGTAATATAAACATTTCGTTTAATAGTTAACGAAGAAAACGCATTCCGAATGTTGGTATAGAACACGAAACTAGTCAAATTTAATCACATGTTTTTAAAGTAAACAAACGCACGCTGCTCTCTTACGGACATTCCTGGAACTACATACTAAATGAAAAATAAAAAAATTTATTTAATATTTTTTCGGTATTTGTAAAGCTTAGTAATTATCCATTTCTGACCATCTCATAACAAAAAGAACTTACCCTTAACCCTGGGGAATTATTAAGAATTATATATTAATTGATGTTTTGAAAATAGTGTAAAATTTGGTAAACAAAACTATATATGTTTTTTTTTCTTTAGACAATTCCATGTTTACTCGATGAAGTCGATATTATGTTTTATGTAAGGAAAGATCAATTGTGATACTTGTATTTTGGTGGCAGGAAACAAAAACCAATAATATAAATAAATAATATTATTGAAAAATGATATTGAATAATAAAGTGTGTTATAATTTTTGTAGTGGGTAGTTGTAATAGATTTCAGCACAAAAACAGAAGAGATCAACACATCGGATCAGATTTTGCTATAGTGTAGGCTGGTTGAACTAGGCGTGGAAACTTGTCTCACAATCAGCTGATTTAAATCACAGCGAACAATTTGAAAAATCAGAAATCGTCTAAACCGAGTGTAAATAATTGGTACTTACTCTCTCTTCCTCATAAGGCTGAACAACTTCCCTCCTTGACCCCAAATCACACACTCTCGATTTCTGTTTAGATTGAGTAACATTAAAAAATCCTTTATTTATTTTTTAAAACATCAGTTATTATAATTCATAAGTGGCGACTGCGGAGAGGCGGAAACTTTAATATCTCAAACCGCGACGTTACAAGATTGGCGCATAACAACATTGGGAGCTTAATTAAATAAGACGAACACCCAATAAGCCACATAAAAAGTTTTCGCTAAAACCTCTAGACAAACCGCGACGTTGCAATATATATATATATTGTAAGGGTACATATCTTCAACATGCATTAATGAAGCAACATGATAAGAATACAACACTAAATGATTAACACTATGAATAAAAAGGGATGAATCAGAGATAAAGGAATGGGTAATTAACACAATTATGCGATCGAACAAATACAAGTAATAGTAAAAGTAATCTCTGATAAGAGAAATGTAGCAAGCAACGAAGCAAACGTTGAAAACAATAGTACAATGCGATTTAACCATAATAACCCAATAGATGGTAAGTGAATAGATAGAACCAGCCACAACACCGGTGATTGACCAAATAAAATGAAACCAAATGAGAAGGTGAAAACCATAATATAAATGAAATGAAATGAAAAGACACAGACAAATAATATAGAACAAAAAAGGAGAAATATTACACTCAAATATAATAATGAAAAAGAAACCAATAAACGATAAAAGTAAATGATAATTATTAGTATCAACCAAATAATCAATGTAAATAATTGTTAAAATTCAATAACTTAGAGACAAAAAAAGTACACTAACCAAATAAATAGAGAGTAACTATTATAAACCACTCTAATATGACATGCACTTGTTAACTGTATAATTAACCATTGTAAAGTGAGAGATAAAGAAATAGAGAGATAGTGAACATGAGTATGTGAGAAAGAGAATTTAATGTTTGGTAATACCCACTAGTAACACTTAAATAAAATATAAAAAGTGCAAAGTGACAGTGTAAAACCCCAAATTAAATAGAAACCCTACTGATAGGTATAAACACCTGATAATCAGTGATAAACACTAAAGGTTTATTGGTGAAGTGTTATTAAATAAGGATTTTGTTATTATTAGTATTAAGATAAATTGTAGATGAGGAATACAATAGTATTAAGGGTTAGTGTTACCATAGTTAGTTAAGTAAAGTTAAATGGTGTGATGATGTTTATCACCAAGAAATAAGTAAGAATAAATCAAATGTAAACAAGAGTAGTATAATAACTGTTAAAGAATTGTTTGATTAAGTTTATGTATAGGAATATGGCTGAAGAATTATACAGACCATAAACCTAAATGTTATGTTATATTTTATACAGAATACTAAATAATATCCAAATTATAAACAATGACAATATAAATAAGAAAAAAGATAAATTAATATAATTCTAATAATACTGGAAAGGCAGTTAGAAAATAATAGACAAACCATAATATGGAAACTAATAAAAACATTCAATTATTATAAAACAGACCCAAAACCATTCAACAAGTAAACAAATCATTTGTAACACAAAACAAAACATGTACAAGGGTAAAATAATATGTAATCTGTATAAAATAAGAAAATATAGCCAATTACTACCTAGGCCTATGAAATGTCTAACTGTATAAAACCAATAACAACAAATTGTAAGAAATTAACTATAATATTAGCAAATCAAAGGCAAGTAACTAGTCAATGATAAATAGTGGATCATATTAAGAGATAAATGTTAAATTAAGGACATAAAATAAGAAAGAAATATAATTAAATAATATGAACATGATTGTTCAAACATTAAATAAATAAGCAAACCCAGCTTTGTGGGATGTCAAAATGATCTTTGAAAGAAATTACGAACAGTTGTGATAATATTTTATACATAGAGAGGAAGACAGAAGAATAATAGCAATCAGAAGATATTTAATCATTTTGAATAAAAATTCAAATATTCTAACAATGGGCTTAAGTCATGAATAGCCAATCAGAATCAATCAGTTACCATGACAACTGAACGTTATGTATGAATATTCCGTTAGAAACTATTAATTCCATAGTGACGCTCAAGAGGAATAGACGCCAAGCCGTAAATGGCCCAATTTTTTATTTAAAACAGTCAAAAGTAACCAAATTTATTCCAATGAAGAATCAAACTACCTGATGAGGGACTAATACATTCAACCTAGGCAACAGACCAGATTAATTAATTCCAAATTAATTAAATTCGATAAACTAACACGAAAAAGACGCAAGGCGTGATTAAGTCCCAAGATGATTGAAGATTGAAGACCAAAAACGATGACCCAACCTAATTCAACTGTATGACACTACACCTTAAGTCGACTGATTGATAAGTATTGCTCAATTACCCGAATTCAAATTAAGAATTCTCTTTAAATTTTCTCACTACACTTTGAACTCTCACTATAAACTGATGATATTATTTCTTTCAAAGATTAATTAATAAAAAATATTTACGAATACCAAGTAACTGAATTATACCCTATGTATTAAACGAATAACACTGGCACACACTTTTAACACCACAGAGTTGAATTTAATGTAAACCTCTTTCATAATTAATTACCACAATTGTAAGGTGGTGTACTTTATTTAAATATCTTGTTCTAAACTTTTTTATCGTACTTAAAAGAATGCATTGGCAATTTTATTTTGTATGAATAAGAAGACGGCGTCCATCATGGCGTCAGATTAACTTATGCTGCCACCCTGCTCTCTGCTGAGTGAACAATTAATTTATTGCCGACACTAAAAACTATTATATTAATCTCATTTGTACAACCATTATTGAAAAATAATAAGCTATCAAGCCAAATAAATAAGTGTGAATCGTTACTAGCTGTCCTGTAATTATTTCAAGTGTATTATGTATGTTGTGTTCTGTAGCAGTGAATAGAATTAGCCAACAACATTTTATGTTGGCAACATGTCCCCCCACACAAGCGAAATTTGAGTTCCCGCCAGTCGGCGAATAATTCGAATCACTCATTACAGTACCGTAACCAACTGAGATAGAATCTTTTAATTGTTTTTCTGCAAAACAATTTGGCGCCTATCGGGAAGAAAAAACTAGTGAGTAAGGACAGGTAAGGACTATCAGATCACACTAAGCGTTGATAACACAGTGACGCATTTGACGTGCGACTAAACAAACATGTCAAAAGGTTTCACAAAACACTAAACGTTTTATTCAACGTGCGACTAAATAAACGCACCGACAGATCAAGAGATCGAGGTTTGTAACAAAGTGACAAACCAACAGAGATTTATTACAATATATATATTACAACAAATTTTTGTACATAAATGTAGGCATGTCGTGCCCCACATCCAGGGCGACAATTTATGCAATAATATAATTTGTTAAATTATACTAGTACAAATACAAATCTATTTGTGTTTGAATAGCTCCACGATTTTGGAGCGCCAATTTATGCAACAGTAATTCCTTGCATAATTATAATTTACTTTGGGTTTCAGGTGTTTCTGTAATAAGAACTCGATGTAACTTGTAACGGTATTTCAAATTTATTTGGTAATAATAAAATTGTGCTCATGGCACTTGATACGACTTAAAAACATTCGTTATTACTTTGTTACTATGCCGTAAGGCTTACGCTATATACATCCTTCCTGACTAAATATTCTATTCTACTAATTATTTTATTACAAAATATCATTTCCTGACTACTCAGTCAATTAGTGTGCTTCGAAATATCAATGTTTAAATATCTTTTTAGATATTGTAATGAAACTCAAAAATATTAATAGTTACTGAATTTATCTTTCTTTTATCAGTAGACCTACTGATTTATAAAACGCTAATTTTTACTTAAATGCTTTGCATTCTTTTCATTTCAATACTAATTTGAGCTCTTGTTTACGTCAATCTTACTTCAATAATATCTATGATTTTAACTCTATATTTACAATAAACATTGGCTCTTAACTTTTAAATAAAACAAGAATGTCTTTAATTGTCTTTGAGTTAATTGTTCGATTAAGAGATAAATAAGTTGTTTATCACCTTATTGTCGTCAATCATACTCAATCAATTGATCCACCTGTAATCGTCCTCGTCTCGAACTCCAGCATCAATTCCTCTTGTCCAGCGTCGTTTCCAGACTTCAGTAGTGTTCCTCTTGTCCAGCGCAGTCACCTCTAGACTCCAGCGTCGTCTCTCTCTTGTCCAGCGTTGTCTCTCTCTTGTCCAGCGTCGTCTCGCTCTCTGGAACTAAGTCGTCAGCTCTCTCTCTCTCTCTCTCTCTCTCTCTCCGGAACTTCTTCTCGTGCTGTTTCGGACATCAGTTGATCTTCTTATATTTCTTATATTTCTGCGAATTGCAGAGTCCTGTACGTATACTCTTATACCCATCTTATAACTATTTTCACTACACATGTTCACTGTATTTTTTGACATTGCAACTTAACCCTTTCGCTCTGTACACAGTTATTTCACCACTACACTCGTACGGTGTGTCCCTTTCACGTGGTTTTCGTACACAGTATGTAGTTAATTTTATTACATTTTATTGTGTCTTTGGATTTTACTCCTTATTTATCGTTTATGAATAATTACGGAAAAACAGTAATTACGCAATTATTCATACTGTGGTGGTAAACTCGCCTGCATAGACCTGCGTCACACACACATGCAAAATACTGATGTACACACTTTCAGTTACATTTGTGTGTGTGTGTGCACGTCGATTCAGGTCGAAACACCTGTTCATATTTTTGTCTGAGCCAAGCTTGCAATCCCTGACATGCTTATTTCTAATACATTATTAAATATTTACAATTTATTAGGTATATCTAAATTTTTATATTCAATGCTCAGTACATTGAATATAGTACATATACTGTCACTATATATATATTGTAGCATGACAGATAATCCACTAAGTTATAATTCAAATATGATCATAATTACATTTAAATTAATTAACTCAAAAGAAAGTTCGAAGGAAAATAATGAATTATCAAATAAAAATAATTAACTCTCAAATGAAAATAATCAATATCAAATGAAAAGAATTAAAAATCAAATGAGAATAATTAAATATCAAAGTGAACAACACCACTATAAAAGAAAAGTATAATTAAATAATAAAATGCAATGATAAAGTATCAAGGAAATTAAATCCAAAGGAACTCATATAAAAAATCAGGAGATTACCCAGGAAGGTTAGGAGCAGGTGATAAAGAAGATACCCCGAACCCAAGAAGGAAGAGGAAGGTTAGGAGCAGGTGATAAAGAAGATACCACGAACCAACCAAAGGACATAATGAAATACTTACCTTGGAAAAACAAGACAGAAGAAATGAAGAAAAAGAAGATGTAGGATGGGAGAACTACGAAGAATACCCGTGAAAAACCTATTAATAAAAATAATAAACCCCGAACCAAATATTAATATAACCCCAAGAAAGTATAACACCCCAAAACAGCATGTAAAATAATTATAAGCAAAAGTATTTAGTAGTAAATAGAAGTGCACCAAAGAAAGTTATTATTTGATAAATAAACAAATCTTCACAGTCCCTTATAACTAAAAGTTTGGTCTTAAAATATTGTAGAACTAAAATATAAATAAGAACCAACAGTTAAGTATACCAGTGCAAGTGATTTCTATTTAATAAACTTCAAGTGTAAAGGTGTAACTTATATTTTAACTATGTACAATCAAATAACTTTAAGTTTTATAATAAATACAGAAATGAAATATCATGAAGTATTATTATGGAAATATAATAAATATTTCATAAAAGAGGCCACATCTTTTTATCAAAAAAAATTCATAGAAATGCAAAATGATAAAGAGAGCTGAGGGGAAATAATTACTGTGACAGGGGATTACAAAATGTAATATACAATTAAACAGAAAGGACTGTAATTAGTTTAAGTTTAAAGAAAAAGTTAACAATCAAATGGCTAATTATGTTCATGTTTAGAGCCTAGGAACTCCACATTTCAATGTGTTAACATAATATAGAATTATAAGTCATATAAGAATGGTTATTATGTATAACAGTGTGCATACAGCCTAAAATGTTTCTGTATGCATACTAGACTAATTTGTCAAATGTTTGTTATGTATTTTTAGAAATAGTTAAAACCAATGTCTAGCTTTAAAGACTGTTCATTAATTTTTAATATTGTTTTTTATAGTATGAGCATGAATACAATGCTACATGTTTCAATAGTTGTATAAGGAATTTTTATTTGATATTATGTTAACTTTAGACAGTCAGAGAGGGTATATAATTGATAATATTAAAAAACCAATATATGTAAAACAATAGAATCTAGGCCAAAATGGAAATTTCAATAACATTAATATTTGAGTAAGGAAATTAAATAAACCAAGCAAACTAATTAGATTTATATAAGGTAGAACAATCACCAACTACTATAACTGTAACTATACTTTCAAAGAATCCTATAAAAGATTGTATAAAATTATTAAATAATTTCAACATGTAATACCTAACCATTTCAAGGAGAAATAGTAAATTCATGAATTACAACAAAAAGGATGATCATTTGTTAACTTTATAAGGAATTAAGGAAAGGTAAGGATTTATATCAATCAGAAATTTATTATAATCATATTTATAACACCTAACATGGCTAATATTTTGGCAAGAACAGGAACCAGATAGTAGGTCTATATTTCCAAAAAGACAGAAATATAGCAATTTTAACAAAAATCTTTATAAATATGGACTATTGCATATCAAATTAAACAAAAGGAGTTAAAGAAACCAATTATGTAATTAATAGTTCACGAAAGTAATCCATAAACAAAAAATATTCTGGATATAATGTATTTTATGATCACATGAATAGGAAGTGAAAAATATTTAAACAATACTTTTTTCATATTAACTTGGCAAGATATTTCATAAGACGTAGGAAGTAAAACAGTTCTTAATTAACATTCAACGCGTACGGTTGTTATAAGATTGTGCTAAGAACCTATCTCGAATATATTAATGGCGTATAAGGTTATGCAGTAAAAACCGAGAGTTACAGAAATTATCATTTTTAACTTAAAATCAGTGATACACACCACCACAAATAGTGAGAACAATCAATACTAACCAGAATACTTGTGAAATAAACTAATAAAACTATCACACATTAAGAATTCACGTTACAACGAAACTCACGATTTTGCTACACACAGACGAGAGTGAAAACACAATTATACCAAAACAATTAAAGCCAGTGAACGAAGAACACTTAAACAGGACACCTCAAACAACACAATAGACATTATACACTATTCCGGAGACCAATAAACAGTTGTGAAGGTGAATTTATTGTCAGAATTTCCAGCAACCATTTATTCGTTAACTTCATCAACTCAGCTAGCCGCCATGATGGTTCTGTGATGCACTGCGAACTCTCCAGATTGACTTCATCGACAGCGGCATTGGTTTGAAAACTTAACAATTATAAACATTATATATTATTATAATCTTTGTTATTTATTAATTATTAAGAATTCTATTGTACATGTTATACTTTCTATGCTTGTCCCTTCTCTGACTATATAACTATAACCGTTAAAAGAACCATTCTGAACATTAATATAATATAACCTGTTTTGTAAAATCGATTTATCCCTGTACAAGAGTCAACATCATATCAATATCGATTTTCAATCGATATTTTACAAATAACTGTTAATAAATCAAAATAATTATTATTTTGTTTTAAAATTATTTCATACATTAATATAAGAGTGTTTATTATATACAGAACTTACTGGAAGACGACATTTACTAAAGGGAAGTGAAATACTGGAGTATCAAGAAAATCGTTAATCGATTAGTAAAGTAAGACAATCTGATTAACTCCAGAATCATTTACGGTCAACCAGAAGTGCATATATTAATCTAATAAACACACAGAATTTTAAATTTTTAACGAAAACTCACAACAAGAATTATTTATAAATTACTCAACAACAAACATAAAATTTTTTTTTTTTTTTAAATTTTTTTTTATCAAATTAAAATTTTTTTTTTACAGTACACAGATAATTTATTTGTAACCGCTATAAGGGTCAGGTTACAATATATATATATATATATATATATATATATATATATATATTGCGACAATACAAGCAAAGGCTGTAAGGCGCATACATAATATATTGCAAATATTTTAGTTAATTTCAATAATATATAATAGATGAGCAGGTGTGAGATTGGAAGCTGGTTTCCAAGCAGGAACCAACAGGCAAACATCACGCGATTACCACTGCATGTGTGTATACAAGTAAATAATGTGTGTGCGTGAAACCTGTCTGATCCTGAAAGTTACAATCTCACCCCTCCAGTAAATGACAAATTAAGAAAAAATTATTTTTATGAAAACCATAAATGTTAGTGAGAAGGTAAAAACTTCTAAAAATATGTAAAAATCGGACACGAGTGCAGTGCGAATTGTACGTAATTCGGACAATCAATGCGAGTACAGTGTGATTTTTAATGCATCATAATTATACTAGTAGTGTGAGCATCATGATAATTGCACATCTCATAAGTCATTAAATGAGATGCTATTTTAGCAACGTTAAATCCGTGTTAAACAGTGCGATTGGCAAAAAAGTGCAATTATGTGAAATGAGACGAGAGTGGGGGCTGTCACACCATGTTTCAGATGTCGACAGGCTGATTCCTGAATCGACAGGTGCAGTTTTCTGTGTGGATATAAATAGAAGCCCAGGAGAGCTAATCGCTCTCTCTTAACAAACCATAGTCGCGGCGGTACGCTATGCTTGTCCGTGACGCGAATTTTTTAAACTATTTTGGGCGAAGTTAGATTTAAAATCTAACATCAGTACGATTTTGTAACTGAACTTATAAAGTATCACGGTAATGTTTTTTTTTATTTGAAGTAATAAAAACAATAATAAAAAAATACCGTAACGAAGAAATCATCGGACGTCAACAAGCAGTCGACATCTAAGAACATCAACTCCTGACAGAGTACGAGAGTACAACTAGCAGAGAAAGGAGATGCAGAGGACTGGAGACGTTTCTATAATAACGGCTACAGATCCAGAGTAACATGTCATCATAGTCTACAGCAGTCAATGTACCGTGGAGGACGAGAGACGAGAGGACGAACAGTGAGGACAAGAGGACATCCAGGAGGAGAAGACCGAAGGAATCACTGGAGGACATGGGACAACTCTACGGAAATTAAGGTGACGAAAAACCAATACATAATTTTCAAAGAGAAAGACATTAAGAGACTCTAAAAGTCAAAACAATTTTTGTAAACATAAATAATAAGTATGTAGATACAAATAAAATTCAATGTAATTAATATGTAATCAAAAAAGGTTATTTAATTATTTTTCGTAATGAATATAACATAGAGTCATTGAAATTAGTAATTGAATTACTTAACTTTTCTTGATAAAAGCACATAACATAGAGTCATTTATAGTAATAAATTAAATGTGCTAAAATGATTTTTTTAAAGCCATACAAAGGTATTAAGAAAGATAGAATAAGAATGTAGTAATAACTTTTAAATAAGCACACATTTAGATTGAGCAAGCAAGAAACATTATCATATTGACGAAAAGTCTATATACGATAAGTAATATAATATTTAGAATTTAAGATATGTTTGTAATGTTGACACGAATAGTAAAGACACTTTGAAACCATCGATAATGAAGATCACATGGCATATTAATCATGATTTTCATATTATTATAATATTCTTGTTTGTTTGTTTCAAATAATAAATGAAGCATATTACAATTCGTAAAAAGAGTTACTCTTATTATAATTATACCTACACCCCAATTATTCATACACGCCATTATAGAAATGTTATATAAATTACTCCACGAATTTAAATTAATTTGTTACATATATTGTCGCCCATGAACGTGTGGCATGATCCCCACCATTTGACTATTAAAATTTTTTTTAGCTAAATGGTTGCTCTAAAACAAATAAAGGTGTGTTAAATGAAAAATATATTATATGTAATAATAATTATTTATATTAAACAGTCACTGTATGTTATGTTAATTGTTGTGTACTAAAACACAACTGGCGCTCAACGAAAAAATATCATTGTAAAGGTGTAATTATAATATCAGTAGATATAAATACAGAAATAATAATAACGAAACAATAAATAAAGAAAACAAAATTTATTAAATCGGTTCCATAAAAATAATATTCTTAAATATTATAAATAAATTTTTGTTATAATTCAACATTACGACTCCAGGAAACTTAGATATGGAGGCATGTCGGAAAATGATGTGGGACATGATGGATGAATTAAGCACAAAACAGACAGAAAATTTAAATAAACAGACAGAAAATTTAAATGCTAGAATAGACGAACTAAAAGAATTAAATAAAAACCAAACAGAAAGTTTAGAAAATAAATTAGAACAACGGACTGAAAATTTTAAACAGGACACCATAAAAATCGGAGAGCTAGAAGAATTAACAGAAAAAATTGTTGATACAAATTTACGCATTGACACGATCACAGAAAATGTCCGTGAAATAATTGATAAACAAACGGAACTAATATGTGAAGAATTCATGATAGTTGAAAATACGTTTGTAATTACTAATGATAATTATAAAAAGGTAATTAACATTAAGGAAGAGAAGCTAATAAAGGTTAATAAAACGTACCTTATTAATAGCGATATCCCAATTGTGAGACACACACACACTAGTAGGTCACATAAGATGACACAGGTGAAACACTTAAGGCACCACACTTACGGAGATAAATATCACTGTAGGCTTAACGAGAAAGTAGTAAATTATCTATACGAAAAACTACGCAAAATTGTGGTAAGTATGATGTTAGATATACGCACGATAATTATAACTATAATTATAGTAATTACAATGAATATTACCATAAACGACAAATGAAGAAACCGTCGCGCACAGCTCTTCAGGTAGGTGCACTAAGCCAAACTAATGAGAGAGAGAGACAGAAACGTTTGTAAATAGAGACGAAAGAGAGGAGATTTTGTATGGCCGAGAGGCAAAACGAAAATGTTACCCTATGAATAGGTGATGTCTACGATAAATACGGATGTCGCAGCGACACAATGGAATGCGGACGTTGTTTACACGAGGGTGAGTACAATGAATTTCCTGTGTACAACAAACAATTTGTAACGTGTCAAAATTGGGTCAGTTTATTTCTTACAGTTATAGGGCATTTGTATTTCATTTATTTCATTTTTGGGGTTTGGGAAAGAATATTGTGAAAGTTTTATTTTACGACAAACGTCCATTCCATTGTAACAGGCCACGTGCAGCAAAACAGCGTTGAGAACAAAGCAGCAAGACGCAGTTTCTGTTGTGTAACCAGGCAAGGAATTCGTACCACCCTCGAATTCTCAGAACTCTGTATATGTGTGACGGCACACGCACTCAGCGACTCAAGCATGTGCGCTGTAGGGACGCTGAGAAAACTCAAACGGTGCTGTAAAAAATGGCGCTGGAATGAACAATTTGTAAAATCAACCAGCCAACTACAGGAAATGTAGTTAAGCCCCGCCTACTGCTAGTGACATCAGTCTAGCAGCGCTAAATATCGTCTACACACTGGGCTGATATAACTACTATGTTTCATGCATATAGCTCATACGCCACAACAAATCCACCTTAACCAACGACGAAATCAGGTGGCAGTGAACGGCAGCTTCCTCCCGCCTCAACACAGTCTACCTTAGGCAGAGACGCCAAGCAGTCCACGAGAAGCCGACTCCAGATACAGACGCTTACAGTTTTGTTTACGGCCCGGTCGGTGGTGTTAAAAAATGTAGTTAATTCAATATGACCGACCGGGACCCCAGAATTTAATAAACCTATCGCAATCATAAGTCGGTACAGTGATGTGGGGAAATCATAAAGTGATAAAGTACGGACATTGAAGTTGCGGGACTAAGCACGTGTTCAGCCGGCAACGCGTTCGTGGACGGGTATCTTAAATGTATAAAATTTAATAAATAAAGGGTAATGTATAAAAAGGTATGGAAGCGTGCGTGAGCAGATTGGGTTGCCTTAGATGTAAGTATAGTTAAAGGTAATTAAAATTTGGTTTTGTAGTACTCTAATTCAATTAATTATAATAATTAATTATAACTAATTCTCTTGTAATAATAATAATGAAAATTGACTTAATTCATTAAAGTGATTTAGTTTACGTCATAACCATGTGTTAGACTAAGTTATTTCGTCATTACCACTTTCTCATTTCTGTGTTGCGAAATTCGTCTAAACGTTCCGGAATCCTTCTGAATTATTAATTGGGTGTGGTCAGATTGCAAAATTGTCCTTTTTATTTAAGGTGGAGTGTAAAGGTTTTCGATATTTTACCTATAAAAAATAATCGTGGCGACCTTGGTCTTCTGATGGTAGGTAGTGGAATATGTGCACAGGTAAGTCCTGGCAGTGTATTTTAGGTATTAAATATATTTCGGCCTTATTTTTTATTGTTACAAATTGTTATAATGAGGGGTGTAAGATCGAACTACACACTGAACTCAGAACTCAATACCCGAATGGAATAAATAATTATTTTTAAAAGAAAATAATATAACTATTAATTATTAATAATAAGAAATAATATGTGTAAGAAGATAAGAGAGTATAATTAAGAAATGTTATTTATTAAGGTTATGATTGCAAATAAAATAAAAGAAATATTAGTGGGAAAACGAAGTGAGAATACAGCGAAAAAATTCTTTAAACTGTATAACGGACCGTATACATTACAACAACGAATCGCGAGATATACATTTATAGTATATGACGATATGAAAAAAAAAAATAAATTGGCAAATACCATGCCAGTTCACTCAGAAAGTTTTACACGTAAAAATAACTAGGTCAGTAGAACCAGATGAAGAGAACAATGAAAGGAGCAACTACGCTTATGCATTGTTATTAACTCGTAGAGAGGGGAGATAGAAACTAGACTTGTACCCTCCAACTAAGAGAACTTGAACAATTAATATTCATTATCATGGTTAGTAATGTATAAATACAAATAAAAAAAAAATTTTATATATAAGTAATATGAAATATAAGATGTATAATGATAGAAAAAATATTTTAATAAATAAATTTATTAAAAAATTTTTTCTCCAAGTAGAGGAATAATACGACAATACAAGCAAAGGCTGTAAGGCGCATATATAATATATTGTAAATATTTTAGTTAATTTCAATAATATATAATAGACGAGCAGGTGTGAGATTGGAAGCTGGTTTTCAAGCAGGAACCAACAGGCAAACATCACGCGATTACCACTGATCAGTAAATAATGTGTGTGCGTGAAGCCTGTCTGATCTTGAAAGTTGCAATCTCACCCCTCCAGTAAATGACAAATTAAGAAAAAATTATTTTTAAGAAAACCATAAATGTTAGTGAGAAGGTAAAAACTTCTAAAAATATGTAAAAATCGGACACGAGTGCAGTGCGAATTGTACGTAATTCGGACAATCAATGAGAGTACAGTGCGATTTTTAATGCATCATAATTATACTAGTAGTGTGAGCATCATGATAATTGCACATCTCATAAGTCATTAAATGAGATGCTATTTTAGCAACGTGAAATCCGTGTTAAACAGTGCAATTGGCAAAAAAGTGCAATTATATGAAATGACACGAGAGTGGGGGCTGTCACACCATGTTCAGATGTCGACAGGCTGATTCCTGAATCGACAGGTGCAGTTTTCTATGTGGATATAAATAGAAGCCCAGCAGAGCTAATCGCTCTCTCTTAACAAACCATAGTCGCGGCGGTACGCTATCCTGTCCGTGACGCGAATTTTTTAAACTATTTTGGACGAAGTTAGATTTAAAATCTAACATCAGTAAGATTTTGTAACTGAACTTATAAAGCATCACGGTAATGTTTTTTTTTTATTTGAAGTAATAAAAACAATAATAAAAAAATACCGTAATGAAGAAATCATCGGACGTCAACAAGCAGTCGACATCTAAGAACATCAACTCCTGACAGAGTACGAGAGCACGACTAGCAGAGGAAGGAGATGCAGAGGACTGGAGACGTTTCTATAATAACGGCTACAGATCCAGAGTAACATGTCATCATAGTCTACAGCAGTCAATGTACCGTGGAGGACGAGAGACGAGAGGACGAACAGTGAGGACAAGAGGACATCCAGGAGGAGAAGACCGAAGGAATCACTGGAGGACATGGGACAACTCTACAGAAATTAAGGTGACGAAAAACCAATACATAATTTTCAAAGAGAAAGACACTGAGAGACTCTAAAAGTCAAAACAATTTTTGTAAACATAAATAATAAGTATGTAGATACAAATAAAATTCAATGTAATTAATATGTAATCAGAAAAGGTTATTTAATTATTTTTCGTAATGAACATAACATAGAGTCATTGAAATTAGTAATTGAATTATTTAACTTTTCTTGATAAAAGCACATAACATAGAGTCATTTATAGTAATAAATTAAATGTGCTAAAATGATTTTTTTAAAGCCATACAAAGGTATTAAGAAAGATAGAATAAGAATGCAGTAATAACTTTTAAATAAGCACACGTTTAGATTGAGCAAGCAAGAAACATTATCATATTGACGAAAAGTCTATATACGATAAGTAATATAATATTTAGAATTTAAGATATGTTTGTAATGTTGACACGAATAGTAAAGACACTTTGAAACCATCGATAATGAAGATCACATGGCGTATTAATCATGATTTTCATATTATTATAATATTGCTACGACAGCACAGAACAATCTACGCGTTTATCGAATGCGCCAGAAAGATCTCGACGTAAGCGTGTGGTGTACGTGCTACTAAACGCATGTTGCGAGAATTTTCTCGACTATGCCAGCCTTCGCTCGGGCGCTCGGACTGTGTCAAGGCCGCAGCAATTACGTAGTTTGCGAGAGATAAGACGCAGTGTGGAAGCTTCTGGTGTGTTAGCGTAACTATAAATACATCGCGTCGCGGCCTTAGTTTTCAGTTCAAATCGAGATTTTTGACTGTGCGGTTCGAGAGTATTAGTGCGATATATTTACAGAGCGGTTCGGGTTATTACGGTGTACGTTCAAGTAGTTATTAGTGAAGTGTTGCGTTTTATATTCGGACGGTATAATTGTAATACAATTGAGTTTTAATATTAGTGGACATTTTATTGCGTATGAACAATTTCATTTGATTTGTTGTAGACACTGTGTTGTTAATTACGAACTGTTTTACTATAACAATTAAAGGTGTGATTAGTGACTTAATTGGTGTCTTGTACTTATTTTGTTTCCACTGTACCTACGACGATCGAGTAGACCGTCGTAACAGTGGTGTCAGAAGTGGGATAGAACGGTTAACAGTGGAAACAGTGGACGCTTTGTACAAGACGAGTGTGATTCGTAATTAATCGATAAACAATGGATGCCAGTCAGATGATGGAAAATTTACAGGCGCTGCTGTTGCAGACAGAAAAACGACAGGACGAGAAACGCAGACACGAGGCGGAGGAAGCAGAAAGACGACAAAAAGAAGAACGAATACAAGAAAGAGAAGAAGCAGAGAAACGACAGGATGAGAAACGCAGACAGGAGGCAGAGGAACGGAAGCAGGAAGCAGATGACATCAAGGAGTTAATACAGCAGCAAAAGCAGACACAAGAACAAACCGCTGCAGAGTTGGGTCTCCTACGAGGTGAGCTTAATAAGCAAGTAACTAAAATATCGGAGGTACAAGAATCAATGACATTAAAAATAGCTGAAGTAGAACAATCTGTCTTGACTGTTGAAGAATCGATGTCTACAAAAATATCTGTTATAGAAGAATCTGTTTCAAATAAAATATCTGCAGTAGAAAACTCAATGGCAAACATAAGAGAACAAATTAAAATTGAAGTTGAACAGTGGATGAAGATTCAACCAAAACAAATTTCTGAACAGACTGTACCAGTGATCAAGACAGAAAAATACACAGAAAATAAGTTGACAGAGAAAGTCACTTTGCCTGCAGTAGGGACAGTTCATGTCAAAGCTCCAACCTTTGACGGAAGCATTCACTGGGCAACGTACCTCCGCCAATTTGAAGCTGCTGCATGCGCAAATAATTGGACAGAAAAAGACAAGGCTGTTTCACTTGTTCTTGCATTAAAAGGACCCGCGGCAGAACTACTACAGAAAGTGCCACCTGACAGCCAGAACACCTATGCAGAGTTGATAAAAGCTCTGGAATTACGGTATGCTGATAAACATTTGCGAGATGTGTACTGCACCCAGTTGAGAGCAAGGCGACAGCATTCCGGGGAAAGTCTTCAAGAGTTTGAAGCAAGTATCGACAGACTAATTAGACTGGCCTATCCTGAAGCGCCAGAAGATTTTCGAACGCGTTTTGCGATGCAGACATTTACTGCCGGTGTCCGAGATAACGAACTACAGCAAGTGTTACGAATGGCAAGACACCAGAACAGTGCGGACGCCCTGGTACATGCTTTGCAATTTGAGGCCGCCAAATCAGCGTCTGGTTGAACAAGTCATAAAGTGCGCGAGCTAAAGGATCGCGACGGCACAGACGATGAGGAAGAAGAACAAGGAACAGAGACTCGACGGTCGGCGCCACAGAATAAAATAAGAAAGGATGGAAGACCGAAGTGTTATCGATGTGGGAAACCTGGACATCTACAACGAGATTGTCGGGTTAGAATTCAGCAGCAGGGAAACGAGCAATAGTCGGTGCAACGGGGCGTGTGCTGACTAACTGGAGGAACGAAGCCCCTAGAGAATACGCAATTTCTACGCTTCAGAAAAACACCGGGAGCTTGGTAGTTACCGGATTTGTTCAAGAAAGGCCAACCTCGATTACAGTTGACACAGGCGCAACAGTTTCTATTGTGCGCCCCGACGTGGTGAAAGATCTCAAGCCAATCTGGTGCTCTTGTAGCTTGCGAACAGCTACTGGACGGCCTGTAAAAGTGTATGGAAAAGTGGAGATACACCTACGCCTCGGTAGACTTGAGTTTAATCATCAAGTACTTGTTGCAGACATTGTGGATGAAGCAATTCTTGGTGTGGACGTTATGAACGCATACGGATTTATAGTCGACTTCAAAAACAATGTCTTGAGAATCGGAGGCGAAGAGGTAATGCTATCAACAATGACGACAGCAGAAAAATCGATGGACGTCATAAACCAAGTGGCCGTAACTGTTCGGCCAAACTCCGAAAAGATCATCATGGTTAGAACTGCGGTAGATACTAGGGGCATCAGTGCTCTATATTCGAACCCCAGGTAGTCAGCACACCGGGCATTCTAATTGCCAGAAGTTTAGTAAAACCTGACGAAACCGGAAATGTACCTATTAGAGTGGCGAATATTTTGGATCAAGCTATCACTTTACAAAGCAATACGCTCCTAGGCAAATTGACTCCTGTGGCCTGGGTAGCCGGAATAACGCAACGAAGAGCCAGTTCTTTGGATACTTCTAAATTACCAGAGGAACTGCAAGAATTATTGAACAGATCTTCTAACGACCTCTCAAGTGGTGAGGTAAAAGAACTCGGGCAGTTTTTACACGAATTCAAAGATTGTTTTGCGGTTCGGGGACAGTCATTGGGAAGAACCTCTCTTGTGCAACATTGCATCAATACCGGGGACACAACACCGATACGCCAACCTCCTCGTAGGCCTCCATTATCTAAACAAGAGGAGATGTCTCGGTTAGTACAGGACATGTTGACAGAGGGAGTAATTGAACCTTCGTCAAGTGCTTGGTCTTCCCCTGTAGTGCTGGTAGCGAAGAAGGATGGTGGATTGCGTTTCTGCGTAGACTACCGGAGGTTAAATGACGTTACAAAGAAAGACTGCTATCCATTACCTCGCGTTGACGATACACTCGACACGTTGTCCGGAGCACAGTGGTTTTCCACATTGGACCTGAAGAGTGGATATTGGCAAGTGGGTCTTCATCAAGAAGACAAGGAGAAGACCGCTTTCTCGACCCCAAGTGGCTTATTCCAATTTAACGTCATGCCATTTGGACTCTGTAATGCACCGGCAACATTTGAAAGATTGATGGACCTGATACTCCGAGGCCTGACGTGGAAAACTTGCCTTGTTTACTTAGACGATGTCATAGTGATCGGGAAGACTTTCGAAGATCATTTGGAAAACCTTAAGGAAGTTCTAACTAGAATTCACGGTGCACAACTGAAGCTGAGCCCGAAGAAGTGTTCTCTATTCCAGAAGGAAGTACAGTATTTGGGCCATCTGGTTTCGGCAGCGGGCGTTACCATGGATCCTAATAAAGTAGACACCGTAAGAGACTGGCCAGTTCCGAAGAATAAACACGAAGTTCGGAGATTCCTGGGGTTATGCTCATATTACCGACGTTTTGTGAAAGGCTTCGCTACTATTGCTAAACCACTGCATGAGCTAACGGAAAATAAACGAAACTTCCAATGGTCGAGAGAGTGTGAACAAGCATTTAGAATGTTGAAGATTGCATTATGTTCGCAGCCAATTCTCGCTTTTCCAGCTTCCGAAGGGAAGTACATCGTAGACACAAACGCAAGCAATACTGGTCTAGGAGCAGTTTTGTCTCCAGTGCAGAACGGTGAAGAACGAGTAATAGCGTATTACAGCAAGACGCTTTCTAAACCAGAGAGAAATTATTGTGTTACAAGAAGAGAGTTGTTGGCAATTGTCAGAGCTTTGGAGCACTTCCATAAATACCTCTATGGGAGAGAGTTTTCACTACGTACCGACCATGCTGCACTTGCATGGCTCTTGAGATTTAAAAATCCGGAAGGACAGTTGGCAAGGTGGCTCGAACGTCTGCAAGAGTACAACTTCAAGGTACAACATCGGCGGGGGCGCCTGCACGGTAATGCAGATGGCTTATCACGAAGACCATGCCCGGAAGACTGCCGACATTGCCACAGAAAGGAAGAACAAAACTCAAGCGAACATGTTCAAGCCATCACTGTAGATTTCCTGGCTGATGGCTGGACAACACAAGACTGTCGACAAGAACAGATGACTGATGAAGACATTGGACCGATCTTGACAGCAAAAGAGGAAGGTCGCCGCCCGGATTGGCAAGATATCTGCCATGGTTCCGAAGTGCTGAAGGGCTACTGGGCACAATGGGAATCTCTCACCTTAGAAAACGGACTGCTGAAAAGGGCTTGGGAAAGTGCAGATGGATGAGACGTGGTCATGCAGTTGATAGTTCCCCGAAGTAAAGTGCAGTCTGTTTTGAAGGAGATGCATGATGGAACATCTGGAGGCCATCTTGGCGTTAACAAAACCCTTGACAAAATACGGAAGCGATTCTATTGGCTTCATCTTCGCCACGACGT
The DNA here is from genome assembly GCA_034769895.1 of Magicicada septendecula. Taxonomy (NCBI): domain Eukaryota; kingdom Metazoa; phylum Arthropoda; class Insecta; order Hemiptera; family Cicadidae; genus Magicicada; species Magicicada septendecula. Next base: position 363,962,827 of record CM068374.1, on the reverse strand, counting down.
AGAGGAATGGGTTCGGACGTGTGAAATATGTGCTGCAAGCAAGGGCCCACAAACCAGAAGCAGAGGAAAAATGAGACAGTATAACGTTGGACAACCTTTCGAGAGAATTGCCATAGACATTGCTGGACCATTCCCAGTTACTGACGATGGAAACCGGTACATCATGGTTGTAGGTGACTACTTTACTAAGTGGGTGGAAGCTTACGCAATTCCAAATCAGGAGGTTACCACTGTGGCAAAGCAGTTAGTTCACAACTTCTGTTGCCGTTATGGAGCCCCTATGGAAATCCATACGGATCAAGGGAGACATTTCGAATCAGGAGTGTTTAAAGAATTATGCCGTCTACTCGGAATTCGAAAGACCAGGACAACGCCTCTGCATCCTCAGTCGGACGGGATGGTTGAGAGATTCAACAGGACACTTGAGCAGCATCTTTCGAAAGTTGTTGACGAGAACCAAACAGACTGGGACCAACGTATACCACTATTCCTTATGGCGTATAGATCATCAGTACATGACACAACCGGCATGACTCCAGCAAAATTGGTGTTTGGGCGGGAGATTCGTCTTCCTGGGGACTTGATGTTTGGATCACCTGAGACTCAGTCCCAAGAGCCAAAGAACTATTCCTCGCAATTAGAAAACCAACTGCGAGAAATGAATCGCTTGGTAAGAGGACGGCTCAAGATTGCCAGTGATAAAATGAAAACTCGGTATGACATTCGCAGCACCCTACACTGTAAAAAAAAGGATTAACGATGTTGTTTATCGGATTCAATAGGAAGGACAGCGAAAGTTCAAGGTCGTCCACCTAGATCGCCTGGCTAAATACAAATTTAGAGACGCTTTGCCAGTTCGGGACAAACAGGCTTAAGGAGGGGGCAGTGCTACGACAGCACAGAACAATCTACGCGTTTATCGAATGCGTCAGAAAGATCTCGACGTAAGCGTGTGGTGTACGTGCTACTAAACGCATGTTGCGAGAATTTCTCGACTATGCCAGCCTTCGCTCGGGCGCTCGGACTGTGTCAAGGCCGCAGCAATTACGTAGTTCGCGAGAGATAAGACGCAGTGTGGAAGCTTCTGGTGTGTTAGCGTAACTATAAATACATCGCGTCGCGGCCTTAGTTTTCAGTTCAATGCGAGATTTTTGACTGTGCGGTTCGAGAGTATTAGTGCGATATATTTACAGAGCGGTTCGGGTTATTACGGTGTACGTTAAAGTAGTTATTAGTGAAGTGTTGCGTTTTATATTCGGACGGTATAATTGTAATACAATTGAGTTTTAATATTAGTGGACATTTTATTGCGTATGAACAATTTCATTTGATTTGTTGTAGACACTGTGTTGTTAATTACGAACTGTTTTACTATAACAATTAAAGGTGTGATTAGTGACTTAATTGGTGTCTTGTACTTATTTTGTTTCCACTGTACCTACGACGATCGAGTAGACCGTCTTGTTTGTTTGTTTCAAATAATAAATGAAGCATATTACAATTCGTAAAAAGAGTTACTCTTATTATAATTACACCTACACCCCAATTATTCATACACGCCATTATAGAAATGTTATATAAATTATTCCACGAATTTAAATTAATTTGTTACAATATATTACGATTTTCATATTTTTCAGAATTCTTATTTTGAAAACATATTTGGAATAAATGTTTTCTTTATTTCAGGCTCATTCTGGATATGACCAAACATGAAACCCAAGGCTGTGATGACGGAATAACGCCGAGCTCCGACGAATAACCGGCTGTGACAATTCACCGGCTGAAAGGTAGGAACTCCTGGCGCGACAAGTCCCCGGCCGTAACACTTCGCTGGCTTAAAGGTAGGAACTACCGGCGCGACCAGTAACCGGCTGTGACACTTCGCCGGCTGAAAGTTAGAAACTACTGGCGCGACCAGTCCCCAGCCATGACACTTCACCGGCTGAAAGGCAGGAACTACCGGCACAACCAGTCCCCGGCCGTGACACTTCACTGAAAGGCAGGAACTACCGGCGCGACCAGTCCCCGGCCGTGACACTTCACTGAAAGGCAGGAACTACCAGCGCGACCAGTCCCCGGCCGTGACACTTCACTGAAAGGCAAGAAGTACCGGCGCGACCAGTCCCTGGCTGTGACACTTCACTGAAAGGCAGGAACTATCAACGCGACCAGTCCCCGGCCGTAACAACCCTGGCTGGGCACTTTACATTTAGGACAACCAGCAACGACTTTATTTTTGTTATCTTTCTTATTTTGTTGTTATCTTTTTTATTTATCAGGCATCAGATATTGATAAAGTAGTAAAGAAACAAAATTTATAGTAATGGTGTTGTTATTGTATTTTTGCAAGGATAGAGGCCTCCTTCTAGGAGGAATGGAGGCTGTTAATGTGTTGCAAAACTGCGGAGCAATTTGCAATGGCCGGAAAGGATTTTTTTTTTATCTTGGAGAGGAAGGATCTTGACAACAGGCCGTTTCACTTGTTATACCAATATAAGGCTTCAGAAATTAATGGCTGCTGTTTTAAAGAAAACCATTGAACGCGGTGGCTTGTATTTGTGTGTATGTAGAATATATCGCATTTTAATCACAGGCTTATTCTTCATTATTCGTGTTAAAAGTTTATTTAAAAAAAAAAGTTTTAATACTATGCTACAAGTTGAAATTCCCTAATTACAATGGGAATCGTTTCTGTTTAGAAGTAAAACAATGACGACTTACGAGGCTGTGCAAGCCCTTCGTCCACCATTACGCCTCGTCCCGAGCTTCAGATAAGTTCTGGGGACAAGATAACTGGTGGTATTTTAGATGCGGGGCTGTAGGAGGAGAGTAACGCGTCAACGAGTGCAGGAAAGAGGGAGGGAGAAATAGATGGTGAGATAGAGAGAGACAGTTGACATGTAGAGATCGTGTGATCGCGCACATGTCCATGTAGAGGTTACAGTACGCCCAATGATCCAATCCAATCGTGGGGCAGCTGCTGGACGTGCCCCAGTGGTTGTCGTGTCCAGGTGACTGATGCGTTTGATGCTTGGTAGCCTATCTCTAGAATAAGGATGGAGCCCTCCATCTAGGAGGGGTGGAGGCTGTTAATGTGTTGCAAAACCGCGGAGCGATTCGCAACAGCTGGAAAGGATTTTTTTTTTATCTTGGAGAGGAAGGATCTTGACGAGAGGCCGTTTCACTTGTTATACCAATATGAGGGCGCTGCGTACGTAAGAATTGCTCTAAGAAAGACCAAGTAGATGGTGAGTTTAGCGCGCAAAGGCACTGAACTCCGATGTGAGATAAAAGGAAATAGTTTGGCTTTGACGCCACGGGCTTTCTGGGGACACTGAGAGACATGGGCGGTGAAGTTGAGGCGCCGGTCAAGAGTGACGCCCAGGTAGTTCACAGACCGTTTCCATTCGATAGGGCTCCCTTTAAAGGAGAGGGGCTGGCATCGGGAAATGAATTGACGGGAGAAAGCAATTGCCTCGGATTTATCCGCATTGACTGCCACCCGCCATTTCCTTAGCCAGTCCGGAAGAATGGCGAGCTGACGTTGCACCACTTTAGCGGCATGGCCAAGACGGAACATGCAGATCGTTCATGTACACTAGGTACAGAATGGGGCCAAGGAGAGATCCTTGGGGAACGCCTGCGGAGATTGATTGGACGGATGAGTACGACCCATCGACATATACCTAAAGAAGCGATCACATAGATACGACAGCAGAAGATGAACGAAAGAGGCAGGTAGAGGGGTTTGGGGCAGTTTGTAGAGAGGGCCTCACGTCGAGCATTACTGCTACAGTGGACAGATTTTTGTTGATGACATCCGTCAGTTGGGTGATGACCCTGATGAGCTGAAGAGTGGTCGAGTGCTCTCTGCGGAAGCCGAACTCTTCCTGCCGAATGAAATCATCCAGCAGGGGGACAATCCGACTATGCAGGAGCCGCTCGAACACCTTAGAGATAACTGGCAAGAGAGATATGGGCTGTACGTCCGATGACTTTGTACAATGCCTATTTATCACACCAGTGTGCCATCCTACCGGGCATAACTTAGGTGCCTTGAACTCATTGCCTCTGTTACACCTTCTATCCAGGTCTTTTTAGGTTTTCCACGCTTCCTTCTGTAACCTTTTGATGCTTATTCTTTAGACATGGTCATTCCGTACCACCCTTTAATATCAGTCATTAGAGAGCCATCCATTCCCGTCTGTGTCTTAAACCTTCATTAAATATTCCAAATACTCTTCTAACATATACATTTTTATTTATACGAGTTTCCTGTGACAGCCATATTTTTGCTCCCAATAAAGTTTAAAGTACTTACAATAAAAATTGTGCATTCATTAAAACTTCCTTATGTTTCCAGTTTTCTCAGCTCCAAAGTAAACACCAAATTTGTCACCACTTATTGCGAAACTACTAGTCAATTCGCCCTTGACGAGGCCTTTCGGTGTTACCACCATCTTCAGATCTTAAACAGCCAGTTGTTCCTGTAGCTTCTGTTGTGTAATTTCTCTGCATTCATCAATGTACGTATGGGATGTGTGGAGTTGCTTCTGACATATAACGTCTGTCCATTTTGGGTCAATTTTGATGCTCCTATCACTAGAATGAATTTCAAGTGTTTGTCTGACAAGTTAGCCCTGTACTTTGATTTTACAAAGTTCATTTTTGAAAATGTTTATTCACAGATATAGGTCGATCCAAACATTAAAAGCATTGCTCTTGCAAAGTTCTTTATTTCCTTGAAATCATCACTTACAAAATATTCTAACATTTTACTGAACTTATTTCTTGTTTAGTTATTTAATAAAATGTTATAATATTTGAAGTACCGTATTTTGATGATTTATTTAAAAACTGTATGCAGCATCGGCTGGGTTGCCACGGGCCGTAGTTTCGAGACCCCTGGTTTACACGCCAGGCGGCTGTTACCGAGTATTGCTCTGATAAAACTCTGCCCTCTCGTAGAACGACACTGTACTAATGTGTTCTCAAAACCGCTGTAGCGGGTCAAATTTTGGGTGTTTTTGTTTTAACCGTTTGGGACATTTATATTTTTATTTATTTCGTTTTCGGGCGGACTGGTATAAAGTATGGTAAAGCTGCAGTATTGTGCAACGTATTTGTCCGTACAACAGAACAGTGAAACAACGTAAGACGCAGTTGTTGTCGAGGAATGCGGCAGAGAATTCGCGCCAACCACAAAATTCTGAGAACTTTGTACCTGTGTGTGGCAGCGCACATACGCAACTGCTCAATCACGCTCCAAGTGACGCTCTGACAAACAACTCAAGATGGCGAGAGCGTAAAAAAGTATTCGTCGTCTTCTATAAGACCTCACGGAAGTCGCATTAACTCCGCCTACTGTTGGTGACATCAGCGGAACCAAGTCCAATATCGGCCTCTGGACACACACATATACCAGCTCTATGCCACGCATAAAATGGTTACACGACAGCAGGAACAAGGAGCGACGACGAAAACATCATGGCATGGAAGAACAACTTCCATGCAGGAACAGGTAGTTGTACCTGTTACACACATAGCCATACAGTCAACAGGACGCCAACACCGCTACAGACAATGACCGTTTGGTTTAGGCCCCGGTCGGTGGTGTTCTAAATACGCCCAACTCAATCATATCGTTAATACCGACCGGGACCCGAGGAATTGACTATGTTATAGACGAGTGCAGTGCAGTGGACGTTGCAAAGCAGTTAATAACGAATAATGTAACCGGGAAGGCACGTGTTCGGTCGACCTCGCGCCATATAAAATGAGACGGGAACTTGTAAAGAATAAATATTTCGCTCGTGTATCTAATATTGGTTAAGGGTGTTTTGATAAATTAAGATAAATATATGTGAGAGTGTGTGAGCAGCTGGGCTATCTTCTTAGACGTAAGTAATATTATGTAAGGCTATTAAATAAGATGTATAAACAAGAGTTGCCCAACCTTAAAAAAACATGTAAGACAATTTATTTGGAAAACAAAGTTATAAAATCGCACTATTTGAATATTAAACAAAAATAATTTCTCTTCCAAAAAATTGAGATTTAAATTCTTTCAAAACCTTATTTCGTTATATGTATCGTCAGAGTTCGTCGAACGAAATGGGTTAGTCCACACTATGCGATCCGGCCAGATCAAAGTCGTAAGGTAAGTGGGAGTTTTAATCTGAATAGATTTAATAATACCAAAAATAATAAAGTTACACCGCGACACTGTCTCTGTACACCAATCACATTGCACTGCTAGTAAGATGAGATTACCGCTTTGAATCCAGCCATTGTCACAATTAGTATTCATCAACGTCACCTTATCATCTTTAACGCAGCCAATCCCGTCGTGTCATCATCATTCTGCTTTCAGCATATCCATTGTTTAAAGGCGCGTGTACAGTGTGCCACTGCGGCTGTAATAAAACGTGGGTAAACAGAATTCGCCCCATGATCGCAAGTGTGTACCGTGTCTCTACTGTAGTATTCACCGCGAACCCAAAGGGATTTGCTATACTCAGTGTTTACATGTTGTGAGAGGGCGCGTATGGCAAAATGAGAGGTGTTGAGTCCCGTCGTGGTATACAGTATCGTCGGAGGCATAGGCATAACTTGGGAAGCAAACACTAGAGACCTAATTAACTGGAATACAATGCGTGCCTTTTACACAAAGACTTGTTTTGGAACACCGTAATGAAATAATAAGCGCAGCTGTACGTCTAAGAATTTGCTCTCTTTACATTCCTCTCTTTGTCACACATATTCTTCTGAGTCATCATCTCTGTTTGTTTACTGTTTGATTCGAGTTTATCGCTGTTTTCAGTTCAGCAGAATTTCGCAAACACTACAGGCCAGTGTAAAAGAGAGCGGTATGGTAGAGGTAAGACTCGGCAGTATGAACAAAGCTGGGTTACTGTGCTGTGCAAGAGGACAATGGTTTTGTTCACATATCTTAAAAGATGGTCGTTTGGAACTGTTATTTGTTAATGATTACTGATACAAGTGCGGTTGGTTACTCAGTCGTGTATGTAGTCGGTTAAAGTCTCTTTCTTAATTCGTTACTGTTGTGATTGTTTTGGTTTTTTGTGTTCCTAAGTTCTGAGAAAGGGAGATAAGAAATGCAAAGGAGTAACACTGCTTAATTTCTCTGAAAATTGCCTAACTGGAAATTTGAAAATTTCTTTGTGTTGTGACTGATTCGGCTTACTGCTACTACTGCCGAGCATTTTGTGACAGTGTGCCTAAGAGAGAGGATGCGTTTACGAAAACTGGGTATAAGAATTGGAAGAACTGAAATTGTTATGTTTATAGGCTTACAGTATATTTGTTCTAGGTAAACATAACTGGAAGTACAACTCATGAAGAAAGATTTGTTGATCATTAAAAAATGAAATTGTCCCTCGTTTACTAAGAATTATTACTAAACTTTATAATTTTGTATAATATATTTTATTAATTTTATTATACAGATGGTCTCACTACACACTTGAATTTATGAAACTTTACCCTGCCCCCCCCCCCCAAAGTTAGGCCCCAAGTTACCCCCATGGTTGGAGGACATGTATTAGCGGTGGCCCGTGTTTGGTTGTACAACCCCCATTAAATCAAGAATTGTATTTTAAATTATAGAATTATGAATAAAAACAATAACTAGTATTTGAGTAGCCTGTATAGAAATAGTACCGTCAAGGTCATACCGCTTACTTACAGCGTTGCCACTAAGCAACAGTTTCACTTTCTTCTGGAAAGTAGGCCTACACAGTAATAGGTAGGCCTACTTAATGTAAAGAATATAATGTGATTTTTAAATTAAATATTTACTTTATTGTTGTTAATACGGCTTCCATTAAAATCACAATTAAAATAATTTTTTGTACTTTAAAATGTTGAAAATTCTAAAATCAATGACGATAGAAGACTGAAAAAGTAAAAACAACGACACATTTTGAAGGTTCATAGATGCCTACAGCAGACATTTTATAGATAAAATTTAATGTTATTTAAAGTAAAAAACATGTTAAAACCTTATGAGTATCACACAGTTGTTCTGATTTTGTAAGATAGTGTAATGTAAGCTACTGTTGCTGGTTAACTTGCGTTTTACTGTATTTTTTTTTATGTAATATGTGACAGTGAGTTATGTTACCCACAACTAATTATTCCTGATAAAAAAATTCATTTATGCGATACGCATAAATAAATTTGAAACGAGCCATATAAAGTGGATGTATGTTTGCTTACGTACTAAGCAAGACTCACAGCTTACGTACTAAGCAGTGTTTATGTGCCTACACAAGACTTTGCAAATTTTAATCAGTCTAAAATCAGGTAACAGAATATTTAATCGTAAATTTAAAAAAGATTATACAATAAATATTCGTGGTTATGTTGGTATGACTCTAAAATTGCAGTATTTTGCTTTCCTCGTGTATTGTTTGGAGAGGAGGAGACTTGGATATTTTCTATTCAGAGAATAAAACAATTTAATTCCATCCAACCCAACTGCAACCCCCAAAGTTTTCAATCACCAGCCACCACTGAGACCATGCACAAATGTCTGGCAGAGTTAAAATAAAATGAAAGTTTTATTCAAAAACATAGATTTTTTAAACACTAAAGGCTATGAGTAAATACCACTTCATGCATTAATACATACGAGTAACTGGATGTGTGCTAGAATCAACGTCATTTCCACTATTTATATCCCGATCTGGAACAACACCTCCTAAAACACATCAAAACACAAATAAATAAGCTAAAAAAAAACAACACTTTACTACTTTTCTTTCTTTCTACTCTGATCATACTGAACTGGTATGTGGATACCTAAAAACCCATTTTCAAGTAGCTCACTTCCACATTTTACTCTCCTGTTATATACGTTTCTTCCATGACATTATTTTGTACCAAGGTCACTGAGTACACTTTAAACAGTCTACTTATGAATTTTTCTTAGTTATAATCGTCTACGTTACCCTCTTGTCACCAGTGATTTAATTTTTTCATCAGCTACTCTGACCCTGCTCCAACAACACATATCAAAGATCTCAATTTTGCCTGTTGTCAACATCCCACAGCTTTTTCCTGTACTGTTCAACATACATGTTAATCTATCTAAGGAAGAGGATTCTAGGTACAAAAAATTAATAGGAGAAATAATCATACTCAGATTTTGCAGACAATACAGCCCTTTCGCTTTAAAGCGAATAATCTGAAGCACAGTTTCCCTGTACTAAAAAGATTTCATGGCATAAAGGAAATAATGCAGAACTGGCTAAAATATGTGCAGGTGAGGCAGGAAAAGCTTTCAAAGTAATATCTAAGAGGTGCAGTCTCAGCAGAAATAAAATTCATTAAAATCTAAAACAGCATGGGCAAAAATAGATTTTACAGAATAGAACAGCTTGTAACATCATGGGAAATGAACTCATATAATCCTGTATAATATACCATATAACCTTAAAAATAATAATAATAATAAATCCTATTTGTTCCAGATTACTCAAGAAGACATTGAAGAATGCTTGCCACTCAAAAATAAATTTTAAAATGCCCAAGGTTTTCAGGAAAACCCCATGAAGAGGACAGGTGCCATCTGGACTGACGAAAGGAGGGAGACGTCGATCAAGAATGAAGGAGATATGGGAGAGGAGGAAGACAGAGCAGATGGGAGGAACCATTTGAAACAAATGTAGTCCACAGTGGCTCATATGAAAAAAAAATCTTGTATGTATGAAACATAGCTCAGAATCATTATTATTGGAGAGTTATGGTACCACAGATTAAGTGGGTATTCAGACATGGTGGTGGAAGAGAAACAACATCAATCCATTCTATCAATGCAAACGCATTTGATAGAAACAACAACCATATGACTGTGGTATTGAGGGGAATGTTTATGTTCTTGGTTGCAGAAATGTGATTGAAAAAAAAACTTCTTAAACAGGACAACTGAGAGAGCAACTTAATGACTCCAGAATACGACCACTGTATGAGGTTTGATCATAATGTTCATGCAATTCTTGAATGTCTTGCACTAAACACATCTGACTCAAAACTGTTATTATTCTGTGATGTTGGAACAACTGTCTGTAAAAACTATCTAACTGTTGCCATATTGAACGAATAGTTAGGATTTGACAGCAAACTGAGCAAGTTCTGTTTTGGCATGTTCAACAATTTTTAAACAGTTTATAGTAAAATTCAAGGAACTGCATTAAAATTTGTGTAAATTTAGACAGCGATATGAACTAATCTAAGGCCTCTATTACACTACACAACTGATTTCAAGGCAACGTGAAACTAGTTGCAGTGTAGTAAACAAAGGCTGCAACTGCTCTGCAATCAGTTTCAGAGTAAGCATGTCACCTACACTACTATTATAAACAGATGAAATTTGTTTGTTTCGTTGTCCGTGCTAACCTCAGAAACAACTGATCCGATAAAAAAATTCTTTCCCCACGGTGTTCCTTGAACTTTTAGGATGATTTTAGACATAAATTTGAAGCAATAACTATAATATTTTTTAAGAACAGACCATATATCCTGATTATCTGCTGCCATTTATAGAGGGCCCTCTGCAGGCTATTTTCATTGTCTGCTATTATGACCTGATCATCAGCAATCATAATGTTATTATATCGTGGAGAATATAATAATAGTTTCTTAAAGAAAATAAACCACAGACAATATGTACAAGGCAATCCTCGAATATACATAGACTTCAGGACATGTTACGCTTGTGTTTCAAAATAACCTTCTCTACTAAATCTACTCGTGATTATTCAAATAAACACTAGTGTTTGTATAAGTAGTTATTATACTAAAATGAATAACTAACTGAAAAAATCTTACTTATTTGTGTGAGCTGTCGAACATTCAATGCTTCTAGTAGGTCGTTATCGCATCCATTGATACAGCCTCTGTACGTGTCGGGATAGAACGGCTTCATTGAATCATGTTGAAACTTGAATTTTAACAACTTCACATCAGGGCCACACTGAAGAAACACAATATTAATAAAATTATATGATATAATGGACAGAACAGAGTATGTATAAAAAGAAATCTTTCAACTTTTGAGATTAGACATTTAATAACAAAGGTCAACAGCAAAAAAAACGTTTTCTTTATTTTAGCTTTCCTTTATATATTTTTGGATGCTGAATTCAAAAACAAATAAAAAACATCTAAAAAATTTCAAATCATGTACAGTTTTCTAAAAAAAGTGTATATATAATTTTTCATATAAGACGAAGGTACAAAATTAAGTTGTTATATCAACTTCTTGTTGTAACGGTATAGACTATTCATAAAGGACAAAAGTTCATAGCAATACTGTTGTTAAAATATCATAGAGTAGTATGTGATTGGAAGTAGTCGTGTAATTTTAAAGTGTCAAAGAAAACATTTTGTTATATTTCTATATAAGAAAAAAGTCACCAAAGGATAAATAATAATTAGTTTGGCAACACAATGGGAGAAGATGGTGAAAACAGTTTTATGTGAGCATAACTGATACCAAAAGCAGGGACTGAGACTGAGTGATATGGTCCCTTAATTTTAGTTCTGGCTACCTTACTCACCGAGTCGCTGTGGAACAATTAACACCTCTGCCATGTGCATTGGAGATGATACTGTCTTTTAATATATAGGAATTCAAAATTTTTGGTTGAGTGCACAGGTGACTTAAGGAACAATGTTGGATTGGACAAAACTAGTGAACATCTGTAGTAAAAAAGAATCAGTAACCAAAAAGTGAAGAGATAAAATATAGTTGACCAAGTAGCCTAAGACGCAGTTTTCATAAGTGTGATTGTAGAAATAGAAACTCTTCGTATTTTTATATTTCCTTCCAGTCTCGATTCATACTGTTTCCACGAAAGACAAAACAAACAAACAAGGCAAGAATACTTACATTAGTGCACGTCTCGTTGTCGACTTCAACTTTTAACACTTTTTCAGGAAACCACATCGATACTTTGCATTCTGGGAAACCCATACAACACAGATAGTATCTACCGTTGACAAGTCTCGTCTTCACTACTATGTTCGATCCACAAAATGGGCATTTCATTACCACACTGGACGCACTATACGTTTCTATATCATTGTCACCTGCACTGTCCTGTTCGACTACAGCCGGTGGTTCTGACAAATATTTTGACAGCGCTGTGTCCAACTTACTTGCCTGCAACCATGTAATAATTACCATATATCAATTCAATATATACTTCCGCATAAATCAAGAAACATTTTGATTATGTGTAATTTATTAATAATTACCCTATATCAATTCAATATATACTTCCACATACATCAAGAAACATTTTGATTATGTGTAATTTATTAATAATTACCATATATCAATTCAATATATACTTCCACATACATCAAGAAACATTTTATGTGTAATTTATAAGTACAAAGTTTTTACACTCCATAAATTTTGTCCAAATATCAATTTTGTTATCACCAATCAACCAGTTTCACTCAAAAACCGATCACCAATCAATCAATTAATCATCATAGTTTCACTAATTCAACTGAAATTCTTGCTCATCTCTGAGAAGTTGAGAGCACCAGTTTGTTAGCTATCTGGAGAAGTTGTATGAGGTTTTATGATACAAAAATTAATATCAGCTTGTTATAACAATTAATTCAATAGTAATAAATGTGGTTGTTAAAATATGTGCTACAGCTGTCTGAAACATTCGCATCGTTGGAAAATCAACTGAAATACTGATGTGAGCTGCATTCTGGTTATTTTCACGTGGCATGTCTCAACAGACTGACCTGTGTATTATGACAACCAGAACATACCATATTTCTCAGTCACATTAATTTTGTTAGCAGTTTTTTGTAACACCAACTTTGCTGTACCTTACTGCTGAACTACTAACTGCTTTATGCTGGATGAGACATTTCAGTAATTATCAGCAGCAAATCATCACCAAATCATTCGTTAGGACATCAAAAGGGTTAATCCAGTATGAAGCAATTAATAGACTAGCAATGACCTACGAAGTCAGTATCGCTTGTTTGACACCTTGTGTTTGTGTCTTCTAAGCTTTGAGTATTTTTATTATGTTTCCTGTTGCAGGGTGAAGTAACTGCCTGATTTTCTGTACGGGTTCTCTCCCTTAGCCTTGGATATGGAATACATGTAGGGAGGGACAACACTTATCCGAATCTTTTGTTGTTACAGATGATTTAACAGTCATACAGGAAAATGAGAGAGATGTGCAATATAAGGTGAACCAATTAGAAAGAACTTGCTCGTTATGTATTACGACAAAACTGTTGGCTTTCTGACAAAGAGACAGTGCACAACTAAAGGTATTTGTGCAGATATAATAATTGAACAAGTATCACATTTTGATTATTTCTGTTCAGATTGGTCTTTCATCAAAGATTGGTGATAGGAAGATTAAAACTTTTGAGGCATTTTATAGCACAGTACACAAAACATTATGTAATGTACCTAATCCTTGGAGAGAAAAAAAGTATTCGTGTCCACAACTTCATTATTGTATGGAGTTCTGCTCAGACCCCTAAACCATCAGTACAGATATTTTCAAACTGCATATGCCATACATAAAACAGCACTACATCTATTTATAATAATGAGTCAGTAGACAGAGCTCTTGACAGCTGATAGTTTCTCAGAAAAGCATATTCATAAATGAGTACTACCACAAAAACAAACGGATAATGTCTTCAGGTGTAAATTACAAGAGGAAAGTGCATGGAAAGCTGTCTTCACTTTTGTCTTTAAGGTGCAACAACTGTAAAATCAGCAAACTTATTAAAGTATGTTTGCTCTCAGAGTGGAGCCTGATGCTTGTACCAATGTGCCATGTGCTTGTACTGGAACCAGGTTGGTTAGATGAATGGCCGCATCACTAAATTCACTTCTAGAAATAAAGTAGTTCCCAACTGATTATAATTAATTAATCAAAAACATGGCAACAACTTTTATTAATACAACTGGGAATAATACAACTAAAAATAAGGTAAATGATTTTATAATGCTTTGGATCTTTTAAGAAAGTTTTAACTTTGTACTGCACATGTCTCTATTTTGTATCACTCCGCTTTGTTTATATCAGGCTCCACTCTAAGAGTGAACAAACTTTAGTTGTAGGCGATGCCGTACAGAATTCACCCAAATAGCTTAAATTGTTGAACTGCTGATTAAAATAGGTTGTATATTAAATAAAACCATGCTTTGCTAACAAAATTAATTTCATATAGCACATTATACTCACACTATATGAGAGTCATTCAATAATTAAAGAGGCAAACATCTGTTGCAAGAAAATGGTTCACGGAAATTACATACTACTTTCAGAACTGTAAGCCCTAACCCTGTGATCAATTTTTAAAAGCTGTTGAATACAAATTTTTTAAACTTAGTTTTCTTACTTATGATGGCATGTTCTCTTGAGAATAGCACATTTGAAGAATAGCACGCAGTCTTTAGATTTCTGTTTCCTGACGGTGTTCCACCATCACTAACATATTCACATATGTGTAGGCAGTACACAAAAGGAAAATTTTTATAAGTGTGTTGAAAAGTTTAAAAGTGTTTGAACACATTGATGCATGCACACATTGACTGATGCATGTCATTGTGAATGGCTAACACAGGGATGATTTTTTCAGGACACTAAAGATCTAGTTTATAATAAATAGTAAATATTACTACGACATGCTTGCAAAATCGACTTGCAATATTGAAAAGATTTATACAGAAAACACCACATTCTTCTTCACGACAATGCCTGTCCACACACTGTAATATTAACACTTGTAACCATCAATGAATTGGGCTGGGAGATCCTATCATACCCTCCTTACAGCCCCCATTTTGTCAAAACTGATTTTTTTTTCTTGTTGGTTCCTAAAAGAGGTGACATCAAATTTCAGAGCAATGCAGAGATAAGAGCATCTTAAATGGGTCTCAACAGCATGGAACAGAATTCTTCGCAGCAGCAATGGAAAAGTTTGTAAAGAGGTGGAACATCTGTACAAGGTCTGACAATTAAGTTCGTGAACTCGCCACTATTTAGCACTGCGGGCAGCCCTATACAAACACTCTGTAAAATTTCATAATCTTGCTATTTCAGCATCTCACAGCAGTGTTCATGTTGACATGTGGCGGATTTGTGCTGAGTGGCATGTATTGATTGTTGTTTGTGCTTGTATGTGTGCAGCGTCGTGAAAATGTCTGAGCTGAAATTAGAGCAACGAAAAAAACATCAAATTTCTAGTGAAACTGGGCAAGAGTGGGAGTGAAGTACAGGAAATGTTAGTGCAGGTGTACTGTGAGAATACCATGAAGAAAACTGGTGTACAAATGGACTAAACAGTTTTCTGAGGGGGAGGGACAAGTAACTGATGAAGAAAGGGTAGTAGGGTGGCCAGTAATGAGCTGAATAGACCCAAAATTCGTAAAATTGTGTGCACAAATCGGGACTGACCATGAGATCTGTAGCAGACCAAGTAAACTTTGATAGGGAACCTGTGCGGAAAGTTTTAACTGAAGACCTTGGCATGCACAAGGTGTGTGCCAAAATAGTCCCAAAGGAGCTCACCGATGAACAAAAGCAAAGGAGGGTTGAACTGTGCACAGACCTGCTGGAGAGACAAGGGGATGTTTTGGACTGAATTTGTGATTAAACCTACATCTTTGCGTATGAACCTGAAACAAAGTGACAGGGTGCCCAATGGAAGTCACCTGATTCTCCATGACCAAAAAAGTTCTGTCAATCAAAATCAAGGGATTGTTCACTATGAATTTGTACTACCAGGATAAACAGTCAACAAGTATATTATTTGGGAGTGCTGCAAAGGATGTGTGAAAAAGTGAGATTCAAATGACCACAACTTTTTGGCAACGACTCATGGCTAGTGCATCACGACAATGCACCTTCGCACACGTCACTGCCTGTACAGGAGTTTTTGGCCAGGAAACAAATAACATTCGTAGACCACCCTACTCGCCAGACCTTGCCCCCAATGACTTTTTTCTTTACCCAAAGATTAAAGAAGTTTTGAAAGGAAGACATTTTGATGACACTGAGGACATTAAGGCTAATACAATGCCAGCTCTGAAGCCCATTCCAGAAAAAGTTCAGGAAAAATAGGAAGTTTTAAGGAAAAAATGAGATAAAAGGTAATTTTTTATACATATTGTCCTTGAACCATAAATTATACAAAACCAATGAGTCTACCACTTAAAAGTCTCTAGGGGTGGTTTTACAGGGGTTGAAAGGGGTGAAAAAACGAGTTTTTGCATATAACTTAAAAACAAAGTATTTTATCAAAACATGTTTCAAATAAAAGCTCACAAAATTCGCTATAATTTGGTGGATGTCACATTTCTGTACGTCAAAGATTGTTGAATAAGGCCACATTTAAAACTTAGAGTATACTGTATTTTTTTTTTGTATTTTGTGTGTATTGCATGTGAATGATTTTTTTTAGAGGATGAATATTTACGAAAATTTGGAAAACCCCCATTTTTGTTAAGTTCACATAATTTATTATTCCAGGTGAAATCTTTTGGAAAAGTATCTTTTAATATTTATAAAACTGTAATGATAATAACAACAGTAAGAATAATATAGTAAAAGGATCACAAAATGAAACAAAAATTTTATAAATAAAACATTGTTTGTATAAAAAAAGCAAATGCAATAATTATTGAGAATTTAAAATCTGAACATTTTTACTGAACTCAATGACTAAAATTAAAATGATGTAAAAATACGAAAAAATTAATCTTGAACTGTACAAAAGTCATTTAAAAAAAATTAGTTACATATTTAAACACATCATAAAATGTCAAACTCAGAAAGCACTCAAAAGAAAAGTAGAATCAACACAAAACATTTACGAGAACAAACACTTAAGATAAAGTAAAATTTTTACAACTGAATACATCATTTGTTCAGAAATATCGGATGATAAATTAAAATTGAATTAATTGGAAATTATTTTAAAATAATACAATAAAAATGCTACAAGAAAATTATACACTAATTTTTAAAAATATATTAAGATTTTCCTTTTGTAAGAGCCTTTTTATAATAAAAATTTAAGTAACAAAAAGTCTTCACTATCACAGTTTTCATTGACAGTTGTTTCTTCAAGATCATCAATAAGAAATTCACTTTGATTTTCATCATCAATATTAATCTCTTCACTATCAGTAATATTAATATTATAACCTGGCATTTCACAACTCTGACACGCTGACCCTTGGCAATTTTTACACATAACTGTGCATTGCAATCCGGATTCTAGGCAGCGACAACAAAAAGTAGAACAGTCAGTTGTACAGCCACAGGAAATCAAATTCAAAATTGATTCAGGAGCTGGTTCTAATGTAGTGTTAATGGGCTGCAAAAAATTATTTTTCCTTTCCTATCCCCATTCCTCTGGACTTTTAAGGTTGCCTAGCCATTTCTGAACTTGTTAGTAAACTCTAAAGGAATGCTGAGCTGGAGGTAACAGCTATAACTTGGCATAAGCCTTTTTGAGAGATTTCTGAAACATCTGAAATCTGTACTCGTCTAGTCTTTGCCTTTCATCTTTCGAACCATACAGAATGAGAAATAATTTTTCACCAGCCTTTTCTAGTTCAATTTGATTTGAATTCGCACTAATAAACACTGCTATAGCATTGTCAAAATATCTGTTATTCTCCAATAGCTTCAGTAATTGTTTTTTACCTTTCCCATTAACTGAACTAGTCATGTCACAGCCACTAAAAGCATGTGCTAGAAGGATGAAACTTTTCACATTTGTGAATTGCATTCGCAAATTTTGCTTTAATTTTGCCGATATTTGGTTTCAAGAAAAATATATCTTTGTCTGCTGGACTTAAAGCTATCACAAGTACAAGCAAATCAATATCTTGGCCAACAACTGTCACTTGCAAGTTCTGAAACTTCCGAATGGCAGTTTTCACAATCAGTGTGTCTGCATCGTCAGATGACTGTCGTACTTCAAACTTTTGTTCTTCGAATTGTTTTGAACATTTCAACGAGTTCTTTATCATGGTGTCTACAAAAAAATTTTCTCGCGATTCCAGAATTTCCATAATCCACTTTAAGAAATTTCCAGAATATTTTTTACAGGTTTTTGAATTTTATTTATAATGAAATATTGTACCGAGTAATCCTAAAAAAATCGAATTCAACACACTTAAAACTGTTAATGGTAAATTTAAACCCAAGAACCTGGGATAAATCAAGTTAAATGTTTTTAAAACTGTAGACAGTTAAACCCAAACCTGAAACTTGAAGTAGGTAAGTTCATCTTGTCTCAAACCGAAGACGGTAATCTTATATGAGTGACCAGACCATGCGATTTATCGCAAAATGTGCGATTTTTAGCCCATATGTACAACTTGATTACCGACTTTTGCGGTATGTGATTTTTGAACGATAACGGGCATTAAATCAGAGACAGGCGAGTTAAATCCAAAATGCCCGGGGGGAAAGTGAGTTCAATGCAGATAAACCAGAGAAAGACAAGTTAAACCCCAGATGCCCATGGTAAAACGAGTTCAACGCAGCTAAACCATAGACAGGCGAGTTACATCAGAGATGCCCAGAGGAAAGCAAGTTCAACGCGGCTAAACCAGAGAAAGGCGAGTTAAATTCCAGATGCCCGGGGGAAAGTGAGTTCAACGCAGCTAAACCAGAGACAGGCGAGTGAAACCTCAGGTGCTTGGGAATGGTACTTGAACTACACTCAGGTGCTTGAATTCGCCTGTCTGTGGTTTAAAATTTATCTGCCTTCTTTACCTATTGAAATATTTTCCATGAAAAAATAATTATTTTTAGAACTCAAGTGTAACATGTTTTAGCTGCATGAAAAAATTCTTTAATTGACAGTGGTTTTGTAGTCACTGATAAAAAAGTACATTTTTTTTTTATTTTTATTGAATTGTATGAAATAAAAAAGCTGCAATTTTGTGGTTAAATATTCAATAATAATTTTTGCATTTAAACATTAAATATTCAAAATTCAGATATAAAAAATGTTAAATTTTATTAATTAAATTAAAAATATATTTTACATGTAAAAAATAAAAGGAATATTTATTATGTAATTACATTTTCTAAGCCAATACTGTATAAAATTATAATCTAAAATAATTAAAAATGCAGAAACTAAATTCTCTGTTATATTACTATTACCTATTACCAGCTTACTTATTTTTCTTTTTTTTCTGTTTGTTTATTATCATTTAGTTTGGTTGAAGAAGGAGTCACTTTTCTAGTTTTTTTAACTCTCTGTCGTACATTTCAATTTCTCTTTCTGTATATGTCAGAGTGTCTAATGCTTCCTTCTTCTTTGCATGTAATGTATTTATTTCATTCTGTAACTCTCTTTTTCTTTTTCTAGCGGAACTTCTGCTGCTTTTTTTTCTTTCAATGCTTCTACTCTATTATACGAAGCATTTTTGAAAGCCGTTATCATATCTTTAGAAATACAAATATCGGTAACTTTGCTAAAATTTTTTACGAAGTCATGTACACTTCTTTGAGCGATGAGACTGTGCTCTTGCAAATTTTCAACTAGAAATTCTTTATTAAAAGAAAAATTACGTTCTACCGCAGCATTACCGTGAAAAACAACTAAAATTCTTTTAACAAAATCAACAAAGTACTTAGAGAATTCTTGCTCTGTACATAGCTTCATAAGAAATGCATCTAATTTATCTTTTTTACGGCTAAATTTATTCAGTTCTTTTATAACATTTTCATTTGAAATAAAATGAATATATTCTTTTTCAATCTTTTCAGTGGCAATGCTGCCAAAATGATTTAAATCAGATAACTCTTCTAATACTAATCTTACTCTAGTCTTTGCTAGATCAGGTACCAACATAACTAAAGGAGACAAACAGCTTGCACCCCTCACGAATTTCATACCTAACGGACACTTTTCTTTTAATTTTTTGCACATTTCTAAAATAAATTTTTGACATTGCATTTGAAAATGCAAAATATCAGTTTCCTTTGGTTTGACCAACTTTTTTATGACACTTTTTGCAGAAATACCAACATCTACTTTACTAGGTTGACAAAGAATCTCCTTCTTATCTAAATCAAGTGACAGTAGGTCCCAAACATTTTTTACTTCTTTCATGTAATCACTTTTTATTATTCTTGAATGCAAATTTTTCATCATCACAAATAAATCATTGTGCATAAAAGGCAATAAACAATCATTGGACTGATAAATAGTCAAAAAACTTTCTAGTTCTAGAGACACACTTATCATAAACGCAAATTTTGCCTCCAACATGTCATCTTTTATAAATTCTTTAACTACATCAAAATTTTTTGATTTTGGAGGGTTTTTATATACTGCTTGGACATAAGCTTTTATCTTCGATAAAATACTTTTGGCTCTTTCCATCACTCTAGAATTTTCTATCCATCTAATGGAGCAATACTTCAAAGGAAAATCATAAGATTGTGTAATGCGCATAAAAGCACCTCTACGAGTGGGAAAATCTTTGAAGAGATAATATGAAGCCCTTAAATACTTATCAATTTCCCAACCAGTTTTTGCATGTCCTGTTTTAAAACTTCCATTCACTACATGCAATGAACACATGCCAATTTCAATTATTTTAGGGCTATCAGGATTTTCTGGTGTTAAAAATTCTTTCAAATCACTTAACATTTTTAAGTTGACGTTTGGACCGTCCATTCCAACTTGGATAATTTTATTTGCATCAAGGTTGAGTTCTAACAAACCAGATTTGAAACCTTCTAGATGTCCTACAGCTGTCACATCATTTAAAAAACAAGATGTCAAATATTTAGTCTCCACAAATTCATTGTTTTTCCAATAACGAACAATCAAATCCATTTGAGCTTTTTGTGCAATCTTATTGAGGCTCTCATCAAAAGATATCGCAAAATAATCACAATTTCTTACTTCGTTTGCTGTTACTTTTTGAAAATACGGTCCTAAATCGTAGGTTATTGAATAACTAAGCTTGTCTTTATGGATCTTGAATTTTTTTTGCGATTTCACTATCTTTAAACATTATAGGAAAGCAATCAGAAATCTCTGAAAAACATCTTAAAGAACCTTGCTTACTCACATGACAAAAAGAAAATATAATTTCTGCACGAGTTACATCTTCATTTGTCATATAACTAGTAATACAACTTTTGTTGTTGACACTTATATTACTTATATCACAACATTTTTCAGTGATCACAGTATTTACGCTTACAGTAGACTGGTTTAATTGATTCTCACTTCCCTCGACTCCTTTATTGTTATTTACATCAGAACTTTTTTTATTAGTAAAAAATGAATTGAAAACTGGTTGATGACTAGATGCATGCTTAACACTACTTTGATGCGTTTTAGATTTTATATGTGAATACAAAGCATGTTTTCCCATGTTGATTAGATCAATTGGTAATCTATTATTACATTTTAAACACTTGGCTTTTGTATCGCTTATTTTTGCAAGCCATCCGCCGAACTCAGGAAATTGTTCGGGATCAAGCCACTATAGACGAAAATGACACTCTCCCTTAGCCATTTTAAAAAACTTTTCTAAAACAAAAAATAGAAATGTTCATGTTCATTCTCGATCGGAAACCTAAGTAAAATCTAGGAACATAAATTTTATTCATTCTTACTGTTAAGTAGGTTAGCATACAATAGGTGAAGTACGTAGATAGGTACGTATGTAGGTTTCCACACAATAATTCAATCTTTAACAGGATCCGTTATTGTTTTTGCTGCACATAAAAAAAATATTGTAAATATTATATATTTTAAACGTAAACTTTCAATTGAATATTATTCGTTATTCGCTGATAAACAAAAAAAAATATTTTTTTGATAATGATTTAATTTACAGATGTTACATGCGAAGTTTCAAGTTATATTTAACCTCAAAACAATTAAATACATACATGTACTATAATTAAAATTAATTTCTTTAAACCATTGGATTTGAAATAATGAAAAACATTACAGGCAAAGTTTCGAGTTATACTTAACCCCAAAGCATATAGGTACATATATGTATCGCAACTAAAATTACTTATTTTAAAGAATCTCATCTGAAATAATTAGACAAATATTACTTACTTTGAAAATATATACTTCACATTAATAATGTGTGGAAAAAACTAACGTAAACAATTGTCACTTTACAAAAATAATCTTGTAAATAAAGAAAAATAATCTTTGAACTGCCAAGCCGGCTGGATGTTTTTGTGGTTTGTTGCGTGTATATAGCCAAATTTATCAAATGACTGAGTAGATTTCTATGTAGAGCGTTAGAGGGTGCAAAAGGAAAGGAAATAGTATTTGGATTCTCATCTATTTTGACTGTGCTTTCCGCGCGAATTTTTTATTTTCAAATTTTTCAAAAAATGACATTTTTTATTATATCAATTTTGAAAAAATTAAAAATTCCAGTATTCAAAGATTTTGAAATCCTATTCCAGAATATTTCAATAATTTCAAGAGTCAATTTTCAATTCCAGAATTTCAATAATTTCAAGACCTTGTAGACACCATGTTTATTTTCACTATTAGCTAAAAACTTTTCTTGGCCGACAGACATGGGAGTTACTTCCATTATGCTGAACTGTGGACTGATACTCATGTATCGACGTTGCTGTTTTAAGTTAAATATTGACCGACTGGTTTGGTCTAGTGGTTAGGGCGCTGGCTTCTAAACCAAGAGGTTCAGGGTTTGATTCCCGGTAAGGTCTGAATTGTTCATCATTCAAGTCATCCCCATCACATTATCTACGCACAAGCTTTGGCTTATGTAGGCATAATAATTCACATGCAATACACACACAAAACAGTATATTTTAAGTTTTAAATGTGGCCTATTCCAACATCTTCGAAGTACAGGAATGTGACACCTACCAAATTATAGGGAATTTTCTGAGCTACAACTTTTATTTTAAACATTTTTTGATAAAACACTTCCTTTTTAAGGAGTATGCAAAAAATCGTTTTTTCACCCCCTTTCAACCTCTGTAAAATCACCCCCGGACAAATTTAAGTGGTAGACTCACTGGTTTCGTATAACTTATGGTTCAACGACCATATGTACAAAAAACTAGCTTTTATCTAATTTTTTCCTTTAAAGTCAAATTTTTTGACTATTTTTCCTGGGCTACAAAATTGTTTCGAAGGGTGGAGTAGGTGCTGGCATCGGTGTATAGCTTCCCAAAGGGAGTACTTTGAAGGTGACCACAGCGGTGTTCAGCAATAAGGTATGTAGCATATTTTCTAGGATCAGTTCGCGAACTTAATTGTCAGACTTCGTATAAATATCTCTGAGGATTACATTGAAACGTAAAAGAATTGTCACATTATTTAAATAACCTGTTTCCCTCCATGGCAGTTTCTCTCTTTAATTATTGAACAATTTTAGTAAATACTCATACACAAATATTCTAATTTATATACTCACTTGTCGGCGTGTCACCACAAACACGTCTTTGTATTTCTGAACCTGTTCTGCTAAAACTACTTTTGGATCTTTCTCCCCATTACATATCCTGCACAATACACATTACGTGTAATTAAAAACTTTACACAATGAGAAAACTCCTTAATCTGTTACTTATTTACTTACTACAAGCAATTATACACAAATGTTTATCTCATTCAATTCTCAGATTACAGAAACATATATCATATCCCTGTAATATTCCGTCAACATGGGGATCAATATTTGCAGCAAAAAAAGCTGTGTACAACAATTAAATATGAGACAATACAAGCATTCCCCAATCATGTTACTGAGTTGATAGTCTGGCCCTGAAAATCATCTCTTCATGGTGGAGGAACTGTAAACTGAACTGGGGTGATCAAGAAGAATGAGACTGGCAGAGGATACAAATGGGAGGCAACAGCACTTGCAGCTGATGATGAAGTTTACATTACATACCAACTAGATTGTAAACTCTGATAATTATTCCTTGTGGTTGTAATTTATTGGTGATCTCAACGGCTAAATTTTCATTTTACAATACAAACACAACAGTTTTCATTGTAACTATAAGAAACTATATCTGTTTGTTTTAATACACTGTGAGAAAATCTGACATGTTTATCATAAAGAAATAACAACCAATTTGTTTTATTGTTATACAACTGTTCATTCTTTGTGTTTTTATAGCTGCTGAAGCTAAGTGTGACAGTGAAAAATTATTTTAAAAGTGTTGTTTTTTTTTATATGTGTATGTATATGTGGTTTGAAAGAAAGATCACAAGATGTGTTTATGGCTTGGGTAAAGATGATGACCAATGGAGAATAAGAAATAAACAGGAGACAGATGAGCTATTGAATCATGAGGACACTGTAAAATTCATAAAGGCTCACCGCATGCAATGGCTAGGTCACCTAGAGTGGATGGATGATTAGCATATGCCAAAGAAAATTCTGAGGGCGCAGGTCTATAAAAGTAGAAAGAGGGGCCAACCTAGGATAAGATGGTTGCATGATGCCCCAGAAGATGTCAGAACAATGCATGTGAGGGGTTACGCTGAGGTGGCAACGGATAGGAGACTTTGGAGAAGATAAACAATACCTACAGGGCTCACATAGGGCTGTAGTGCTGAAGAAGAGAAGAGATGTATATTATAATGTAACGAAGTTCTCCCCTCCTCAATTTGTATGTATTGTAACGGTACATAACCCGGTCCCAATAAATTAACTCTTGTAATACCATAAAGGTCAGAAATGGGTAAAATATAACGAGCTCAAAATTAAATTGTATCACTAAACATTATAAACGATTAGAGTGATATACAGTGACAAGTGAGTTATAGTGTACCCATTGAGGTAATAAGTGAAAGTGAAGGGAACTTCTTACAGAATTGTGCTGTAGGTGTGAGAATTATAAACGATGATAGTAGACTATAATGCTACTAACTAATTATGTATTTTGTTAATTTATTGTAGTATTTATATTGTGTAGACAACCAAGTTTAATACCTAGGTTAATTTTATATTTTTTTAAATATTTGTGTTATAGTATAAGATAACCCAGGGTTCGTTTTAAAAAACATAAAAGATTTAAATATCAGATGATAATAAAAAATTAAAATAATACTGTATGAGGGAAATGGCAGAAGGAAGTAGTGCAGTGTAGGAATACTATAAGAGACTAATAAATAATATATAAATTCCTTTAAAGTTAATAAAAATATTAAATACTTATATCCAAAGTTATAAGAAAATAAACAGAAAACTATTATGTAAATCAAATTGGGAAAGAAACTAAAATTAAAAAGAATTATTTTTCTGTAAAATAAAAATAAATTTATAATAATTACAAACTGCCTATATACTAAAAAGTAAATAGCAGAACCAATAAAAAGATATATAAAAATTATGGGTTACTAAGAGTAACGAAAAATAACAAGTATTGTTAATCGATTTTACAAATTAAACCTGTCCAGTTGAAGAAAAAATGATGAGACAACAATTTTATTAAAATATCCTTTTAGAAATCTTTGAGAAGTGCAAAATTGGTACAAAATTAAACAACAGTATGAACATTATATACTACTACCTTATTTATCAAAGTTAAATTGCTATACTCCATAATAAAAGTGAAAGAAAACCATTTTTGGACGATCAGGCCTAGCTTTGCTGTGTTTCGAGTTTGACGAGAATATTTGCTGGTCGGTTATGAAATTACAACCAAATACAGACACCACCGGAGAAACGGCTTCATCCAAGTAAGAACTTCAAGAAGAGAGGTAATATAAACATTTCGTTTAATATTTAACAAAGAAAACATTCCGAATGGTAGTATAGAAAAGAAACTAATAAAAATTAACCACATGTTCCAATGAAAACAAACGCACTCTGCTCTCTTACGGACATTTCCGGAACTACGTACTAAGCGAAAAATAAACAAATTTTTGAATATTTTTTTCTGTATTTGTAAAGCGTAGTATAATTATCCATTTCTGACCATCTCATAACAAAAAGAACTTACCCTTAACCCTGGGGAAATAAATAAAAGAATTATATATTGATTGATGTTTTAAATATAGTATAAAATTTGGTCAAAAACCATATATTTTTTTTTGACAATTCCATGTTTACTCAATGAAGTCGATATCATGTCTTAATTAAGGAAAAGATCGATTGTGATATTTGTATTTTGGCGGAAGAGAAAAAACCAATAATATTCTTAATAAATATTATTGAAAAAATTGAGATAAAAAAATAAAAATGTGTGTCCTTTCTTGTAGTGGGTAGTTGTATTAAGTTTCAGAACAACTAAGAAGAAGACGATCCACCGGGTCGTATACTGCCACAGTGTCGTCTGGTTAATCTATATTTGGAGACTAGTGTTAAAGTCAGCTGATTCGGTGCACGGCGAATATTTGAAAATTTAGAAATCGTCCAAATCGAGGGTAAACAAACGGTACTAGCTCTCCCTTCTAAATCAGGCTAAACAACTTCCCTACTTGACCCAAATCACACACACTCGATTTCTGCTTTGTTTGAGTAACATTCCCAACCGCTTTATTTAAACTTCGGTCTTTATAATTCATAAGTGGCGACTGCGGAGAGGGAGAAACCTTAATACAAAAAAAAAAAACACACACACATTACAGATTTGGCGCTTACAACATTGAGTCTTGAATGAGACGGACGTTTCGTTAAAACACCTCTACAAAAACCGCACGTTACAGTATGTATTTACTGTATTAGGATTGTAACTGTAGTAGTCTTGAAGTTCTGTTGAAACACTTCACGTCGATGTTGACAATTTAATAACACACACGTTGTATGTACCTTTAATGTCGATCGTAGTTTGATTCTCGTCGTTATAATAGTTTGTTATGTCTGTTGTGTTTGCACTATTTAGTCTTTGCACTGAATAAAATATTTGAGTTATTTGAATTATAGTAATTACCACTAACTAAATTGCTTTATAGTGGATTGAAATTTTACTTGGGCATCATATAGAACCTTGCTGTGAATTCCATAAATTAAATTTAATAAATAAAAATAATAATTTGTTTTGATGGTTCTGTCTATTAATTTTAATGTAATTAAAATCTTATTTACTTTGGGGTTAATTCACTTGTTGTGGATTTGACAGTTTAAATAAAGTTAGCACTTCCAAATTCAGCACTGCCAACGTAACTGTTTGAGTGGCTTTAAAAATCCAACTTTTGCAAACAAGAAAACTTATATTAAATTACTGAAATAATGTTTTACACTGTTTCAATTTGATCTACAATTCTTTTATTTTTCAGTAACGATATTTTTTCTCTTTAAACACAACTAAACAATAATTAATTAGTTAACAATTGACCTGGCTTATTACGCTATTAACTCAGCACTTTGCAAAATTGATTTTTACAATAATATTTATTTATATTTTTATCTCAAGTGTGAATCCTTTTGATCTACAAGATAAAACTCAAATGCCACGAATTACGATGCTTTACAATTGATATTCGATTATGGTATATTATAATCTTATAATCTATCCCATTAACTTCTTATAACTAATAACAATTGGTCGTTCATCTATGCCGAACTTTGAGGTTAGACACGGTTAAGTTCAATTACTAGTCCCAACATGGAACTCAAATGATTAATAACTAAAGAAGTGCTCACAATAATTATTCGTGTTAATGTTATTGTAGAGTGATACAGTACATAAGTGTATACAGGTCGGTGTAATTATAACAATAGTATAGATTAACGTTTGATTAAATATTTTAGAATTATGTTACACTCTACTCCCTTTTAATTATTCGTTGGTTATTAATTACACTTCACTGATTGATTCACTAAATTGCCCATAAGATTCACTGTTTACTCACAACACTAAACTTCTTGGTTATGTTTCTGTTTACATCGGACAAATAACCTCCAATTTGTATTATTAATTTAATTTAAAATTTGATATTGAGCGACGTTGTTACTTCTTGTATGATGAACACGAATTGTACTTGTTTAGAAGGAACACTTAACCTCGAACTGGATTTGTACTAATTACTTTTAGGTTAAAAATTTAGACTTGAAGCGACGTCGTTACTGCACGGATGGATGGAAAACGAATGCCTCTCTGCATTAGATAGTGGGGCGTCTTTGCACCCATGGCCATATTACAGCTTCCGGGACGTGCCCGATGGCTGTCAGAAGAAAACAGTGCTGGACTTTCAAAAGCTCCTCTCTGCTCTGAACGCCTTCTATTTATAGTCGCTATATATTGCAGTCGGCCATCTTGCTTTTGGTCCCCTGACCAACGTTTTGATTGGTTAGAAATGATGTCATGGTCACGTGACATTACATCATCCTTATGTCATTTTACTTAAACTGATGGTTTTTGGCGTGGGTTGACGTTTTTGTTAGTATTACCTCATAGATTCTAAATTCACAGAATTCTCACATTTTACATTAGTTTTTTGGTTAACAACATTATATTGATAATTACAATGGTGATGATATTACTAACATTTTATTGTTTGTTTACTGCTGGTTAATTTAAGTCCAATAATGGCCAGTTTTGATACATTATTAATAAACTAAAAACAGATTTTAATGATAGCCTATGCTAATGCATTGTTTTATAATTAATGCTTTTTGCTACGATTTGTAGTTTCTTTTCTTGTGAATATTATAATATGCATTTGAAGCAGTACACGTTAACTAAATGTTTAAATATTGTTACAACACAAATAAGCCACCCCAATACCAGGGAGGAAAAAAGATGATTCTGAATATAAAATAATACTTCATATAAAATAAAATGTTTAATATAAAGAAAATAAAAGGACAATGACACGACAAACGACGACATGACCTAACCCAAGTGATTGACCCAACAAAAGGAAACAAAAGAAGAAGGGAACCACAAAAAACAAATGAGAATAAAACCAAATGAAGAAGAAGGTGATTAACCAAAACAAATGAAGAAGGGAACAAACCAAAACCAAACAAAAATGAAACAAATTAAAGAAATTGAATGACTCAATGCAACATAATAAAATGAACCCAAAGGAGAAGGTGGAAAACCAAGGTATTAACCAAATACAATGAAAATGGAGAAGGAGGGAAATGAAAAAGAAACAAACCCAAGATAAAGGGAAATAAATAAAAATGAAAACAAAACTAAAGACACAAATAAGTCATAAAGAAGAAAAGCAGGAGAAACCATACACTCAATGTAAGGTTGAAAAAGAAACCAAGAAATAACTTAAGTAATTATTTTAATCCATTATTATTATCAACTAATGGATAATAAAGTAAATGACAATTGAAAGAAACCCAATTAAACAATGTTAAATATAAAAAAGCAAACTAACCAACAAATTAGAGTTAGATGTAATGATAAAATAGAAAGACTTAAATTGTTAATATTATTCATGATATTTGTAATGAAAGAGATAGTACGGTAGTGAGATAGTGATTAGAGGGATTACCCATTTAGAAACATTTAAAAAACAAAAAACATTTGTGAAGTGCAAAATGAAAGTGTAAAAACCCCAAAGCATAGTGATAAAGAAAGAACACCAAATAAATTATAATAAACTATAAATAATTTAAAAGTGAAGGTGATAATTAAATGAGAACAGTGTAAAATAAAGAATGTTAATATAGTGAAAAATAGTGAAGGATAAAAGCATAAACACTTAATAAATCAAAGGAAACACTAAATGATTAAAAGTGAAGAATAGTAATAATTAAGAATGTAACGGGCCTATTTTAGGGTAATAACGCAATTTGTATTTCTTTTATAAAACAAACAACATCTTTTTTTATGATAGGGACAAAACTTAGGCAAATTTCAGTGGTGGCGACGAAAGCGACCGCGGCAGCACTGACTGTGAAGGTTCTTCAATAATATTTTGAAAGAACAGATTCAACAACCGACAAATTGTGTCAAGGTCAGCTCCAGTGACACAAAACAGCATAACAAGTTATGTAACGAATCATCATACCACCTTACGTCAGCGCGTTACATAACGAAAAATGTGGGTGCAGCAACACCAGCTGCTTTGTGACACACAGAGAACAAAGACCCAGTCGGAAAACAACATCTGAACACATCAGACGCTAACAACTCTGCGTTCGCCGGTTTTGGGCGAAGTTTTGTGTGTTCGCCGGCTGTGCGTGATTTTCCCCCGCATACAACATATAAAATGTGACGAAAATGAAAAAATGTAAAAATAATTAACAGTTTCTCTTCATTAAAAGAAGTTTTATTTTTTTTTTCGGAAATTATTCTTTAAAACTGAACAATGTGCGCGTAAAAGTGTGACGCCACCAACTCAACCGAACAGCTAAGTAGAAGCGTATCCATAAATTTTAACCAGGGTTTTGTTTTTTTTTCGAAATTACTTGCTACTTGCATAATGGGGAAATAAATTCTAATAAAGTATAAAATATAAAATGAGAGCTCTCAGGTCATAAAATAAGTGTGTGTGTGTGCATGAGTATGTGAGTGAAATCATATAAATTAAGAAGGCTGGTTTGTGGGTATAAAAATTATTCCTATTTTAATATCTTGATTCTTTTTTGGTAATTCAAAAGTGTATACTATGTTTCAATTTTATTTTGTGTGTTTTTTTTTTAATAATGAGAATTGAATAATAGATGAGGGAGGTAAAGACGTAGTGTGTTAATGATCTTTTCAAAGTTAAATGATGTGAATATCCAATTATTAATAAAAACGTAATTATGGGAAACAATATAAAGTTTTTCTTTGAACAACCAATTCTGATCTCCTGTTCGCCGAAAAGAACCCGAGTACTAGTTTTTTTTGTATTATGTTTCTTGTAATTAATAAAAACAAGATGGCACCCGGCAGTAAACAGTGAACAGTATCTTTAGAATAAATTAAATTAATTATCAATAAAACGATATATCTCAATGGCGCCCGAACGTAGGGACAATTTATATAAATAAATTTATATAAATATAGGCCACGTGGAGAACAGAATGGTTGTTGGAAGGGGAAATAAAATTTTTGTATGTACGTAAAATAGACGTATAAAATAAGGTTATGTTATGAGTGTGTGTAGTATGGGTGAGTAGAATATTTTTTTTTAATAATGATTATGTGTTACATATAAGACTATTTTGCAAAGAATTATATGTCTAAAAGATTTATGAAAAATGGCAGATAATAATGACGTTAGCTTATCTGATAATCAGATAGACAGTCAGTTAAGTAGCGATTCGGGAGTTCAAACGAATGACAGTAATTTAGAGAGTCAGTTGACCGAATCAAAAATAATGAAAGATGTCGAATATCAATCGACACCTATCCAAAGTAGAAAAAATGACGATACGTATGAAATGTTTAAAGCAATACAAGCAATGATAGAAAAACAGAGTGTAAAGTTAGACGAACACAAAAACGAAATTCAAGAGTTCAAAAGTAGTGTAAATGAGAAGTTAGATACACAGAATAACAAATTTGACGAGTTGCAAAATGAGATTCACGTATTAAATAAATGTTTAGAAAATACTAATCAAACAATAAGAACCAGTTTAAATAAATTAGAACAGAGTGTTGAGAAGTTAGGTGACAATGTTATAAGTATGCCAAATATTAAAAATGACGAAATAGTGGAAGATGTAGTGTTAAATAGTGATGATAATGATATTAATGACAATTCTGAGAGTATAGTGGGGGTAAAGAATAATAGAGATACAAATGATGAAAATATAATCAAAAATAGTACTGATGAAGTTTTAGAATGTAGCGATAATGGAATGTTATTATGTGTTTATGAGTCAGAGAGAAAGTGGAAAGAGAGAGTAGATGAGTATGTGGGGCAGAGGGTAAATTTTCCCCTTATTTATGACAATTTAATGTTGTTTTTGCAGGGCAAGAGACCCTTATTAGTAGATGAATTGAAATGTATATTATGTTGTATAATGTTGTTGTCTGTAATAATTGTGAGAGTGTGATGCGGTGTTATGAAGAGAGAGATTTAGAGAGAGATCTGTGTATTGAGAGAGAGATAGAATTGTATAAGTTAAAAAGAAATTATGATGAATTGAGAGAAAGGTTAGGAGGGGTGAAGATGAACCATATAAAGTACTTACCTGTTGAAAGAGAGATAGAGAATTATTTTGGTAATATTTGTATAAATAATAATGACTTATCTGACGTGATAGTAGAGGAATATAAAAATGAGAAAACAACTTACCTGACATTAACAAATAACACTGATGGAGACTGGACAATAATACCTGATGTTGACAAGGTTTATGAAATATTAATAGGGAATAACCCTATAAATTATAATGGTATGATGATTGGAATAAAGTTAGTGGATGATTATAATAATAATAATAATAAATTGTATGTTGATAACAATGATGCATGTTACAAATATATTAGATATTTATATGACGATGGAGGTTGAACTAAAAAATCAGTGAATAAACATTGTTAAATATTGTAAATTTTGGTAACGACCTTGCAGATTTGGACAGTGAAGTGGGAAACAATTGAACAGTTATTGACGTATACTTTGTAAATAATATAGTGAATTCATTTGTGTGTATTATGTAACGTTAGGTAAATAATGTGTATATGTATTAGAAAATGTTGTGATAATAATAATATCAATATTTTGCAAGTTAAATAAATATCAGAATTAATTGTGAAAACAGTAATTGATTAATGGTAATTGTTTCAATAACTATATAATTTCTATTTTTGGTAATTAATTAAATTAAAACAATTTGGTACATGTTAAATATTTTGATTGATTATTTGAATGTTAATGAATTAAATTTTTTGATGAATATAAATTATTTTACGAGATGGAAATTTGGTAATGAATAATAAATTGTTTGATTTAACTAATATTTTGTGTAAAATATGAGGTGAAAGAGGTGGTATGGGGATTATGTTTTGTATATATCATGTTACCTGAACTGTAAGTATAAAAATTTTATAATCATATATAATAAACATGTTTACAGGTAACTAAGATTTTCATGCAATAGTGAGACTATTTGAAATAATTGTGTTTAATAAAAATAAAAATGAGAATTGAAAATTTTAATAATAAATGAAAAGTGATATATAATGATTATTAATAATAAATTTTGAAAATTTTAAGAAAATTCAATGGTATAAAGGTATGAATGAGTCAAATGATTATTGATGAAATGATTATGTTTATATAATGTATATAAAATTTTAATTAATTAGTTAGTAGGTTGCTGTTGCTGGGGTGGCATGTACCCCAGTAGATAGCGGAAAGTGTTGGGGGTAACAGTGAGTGTTACCTCCATCGGAGGCCAACATGGCGAAAATGCACGGCACACCTTTTGTATAATTTTATATTGTACCTTGATAAATTGCCGTGCCGTGCATATTAATGATGAGGTGTACATGCCTGAAGGAAGAGATGATTTCCCCGACTTTTCGGGCGATTACTGCCTTACCAGCACTAATCGTGGTTTTGGCGAGCGGTTAGCTATGGTCATATCAAGTCCCTTGACCATAGCTGGCTTGAAATTGGTCTATATTAGAAATTAATGGGGGGTGAAACTAGGGGAAATCCCGGAAACTATGGAACAGCGGCTGCCACTCTGTTCGAGGAGGAACAGCAGAGCCAGGTGGTAGACCCGCATTAAGGGCGCATAACTATAGACAGAGATATTATGATATCTAAACCTTTAAAATGTAACGCAGAAGCAAGGACACGGAGATGTCACATTCCTCCAAAACCTCAGTCCTTGTGGACGCAACTGGACGCCACAGTCCAGGGGGGGTCATAGTGTGTGTGGTTGGGAGGTTATCCAGGGGATAACGTATTAGAAATTTGTTATATTTTAATAATGGTGATTTGCTGCTCAATAATTTTGTTTTCATTTGAAAAATAGATGCATAAATACTTCCTATAATGTGTTTATTATGTTTTATTGTGTTAATTGCATTTAGTATGTTAGGAATAAGGATTATAAAAATATAATAATATGTTTTCAATGTGTTTATAGATTTTAAATAAAAATTAAATAAATTCGTGATAGTTAAAATTTTCAATGGGTTGCAAAAGATAGAAATGGGTGATAGTAATTGTTTGAATAAAATGTTTGAATCAGTCCAAGTTGAATTTTTGTGGGACATATAGATCTGTTTAAATGGAAGCCAAAGTTAAAGAAATAGTAGAGATAAAAATAATGCAATGTTGTTTTGAGTTAATGTATGTTATAGAATTTTGAGAAGTATAAGTGGAGACTCAGTAGAATTGGAGAATTTATGTAGAGTTTTGAGTGATACATTGTTGTTTATTTTGTTGATGTTATTTTGTTGTAGTTGTAGTGAGGTACTGAGATTGAGATTTTGGGGATGGCAATTTTGTAGTAGGGGTAGTGTAGTGTGGGAGTCCGCAACATAAGGGTTGGGACGGGATTTGGTATAGATTTAGTGGGAAGGGGTTGCCTTAGGTAGAATCCAGGAACCAGAGAACGGGAATTGAGCTTTTTGGGGGGGGAAACACTTATCCTATGTACAAAGGGTTAGAGAGTATTTTTTTTATATATGGAGAGAAGGTGGCGATTGGAGTTAAAGTAGTAAGTAGTTAGAGGTAGAGAAGGGTTAGTAGAATTTTTGATAGTGGGGTGTCATACTAGTTAAAGATTTTGTAAGGGAGCGTTAGAGTAATAAAAGGGGAAGATTATGAGTAAATGCCAAGTTGATAAAGTGAATTATAATGAATAACGTAGAATCATCCAAGTTAATGAAAGGGAATAATAAATGGAATGATGTGTAAAACGAAGATTGAAAAAAAAAAAATTGAGAAACGAATTAATAAAAGTTAAATTGAGATTAAAAGGTAATTTTCTGATTTTATATGCAAATTTAATTATGTAAAGTGTGTAAATTTTAAATATAAATTGTTTATTTTAAGGTGATAATAACAGTGTGAATTATTAATGTACTATGTTTTCTTATATTATATTGTTTGTTAGTATTTCAGAGAATTTTATGAAGTTAAATATTTTAAATTGGGGATGAGAAAAATGTAATATGGTAATGGGAAATGTTTATGAGTCGGTCGTCTGTTTATTAAAATTCTGATGGGAATCAGGGCAATGATTTTAAATTTTGGGATAAAGTTAACAAGAGAAAGAAGATAGAATCAGATTATGGAATTTTATAATGGGTATCATATTGTTATTAGATATTTTGATATATATATTAGAAATAGGTAAAAACAAAACCAGTGCTTCTTAGCGCAAACCAGCACCGCTAGGGGGAAACAGATCAGTTGGGGATATGGTGTTGTATAAGGCCACTATTTGATATTTGATTTGTTGTTTCAGTGTTTGGTGCTGCTGTGGCGGCGGACCTGAGCTGGCCAGCGTGTCAGAGCAGGGGCGTTAAGTATCTGTCTGACTCTACGGTGTTGGGATCTCG
Organism: Magicicada septendecula; assembly: GCA_034769895.1. NCBI lineage: Eukaryota > Metazoa > Arthropoda > Insecta > Hemiptera > Cicadidae > Magicicada > Magicicada septendecula. The sequence goes on along the minus strand of CM068374.1, from coordinate 363,927,359 downwards.
AGAGAGAGAAGTCCAGTATTGTCATTCAGGTGCGGTCACAGTCACCGGACCAAGGGTGAGTTGATTATATTTTTTGTAAACCGTAAAGGGGGTTGTGGCGACATATCCTGGCTGATCCCTCTAGCAAGTATGAATGTGTCAATGAGATTTTTTATGCTTCGGCATAAAATATCTCATTGAGGGGGTATTGTAACGGGCCTATTTTGGGGTAATAACGCAATTTGTATTTCTTTTATAAAACAAACAACATCTTTTTTTATGATAGGGACAAAACTTAGGCAAATTTCAGTGGTGGCGACGAAAGCGACCGCGGCAGCACTGACTGTGAAGGTTCTTCAATAATATTTTGAAAGAACAGATTCAACAACCGACAAATTGTGTCAAGGTCAGCTCCAGTGACACAAAACAGCATAACAAGTTATGTAATGAATCATCATACCACCTTACGTCAGCGCGTTACATAACGAAAAATGTGGGTGCAGCAACACCAGCTGCTTTGTGACACACAGAGAACAAAGACCCAGTCGGAAAACAACATCTGAACACATCAGACGCTAACAACTCTGCGTTCGCCGGTTTTGGGCGAAGTTTTGTGTGTTCACCGGCTGTGCGTGATTTTCGCCCGCATACAACATATAAAATGTGACGAAAATGAAAAAATGTAAAAATAATTAACAGTTTCTCTTCATTAAAAGAACAGTTTTATTTTTTTTCGGAAATTATTCTTTAAAACTGAACAATGTGCGCGTAAAAGTGTGACGCCACCAACTCAACTGAACAGCTAAGTAGAAGCGTATCCATAAATTTTAACCAGGGTTTTGTTTTTTTTTTTCGAAATTACTTGCTACTTGCATAATGGGGAAATAAATTCTAATAAAGTATAAAATATAAAATGAGAGCTCTCAGGTCATAAAATAAGTGTGTGTGTGTGTGTGCGTGAGTATGTGAGTGAAATCATATAAATTAAGAAGGCTGGTTTGTGGGTATAAAAATTATTCCTATTTTAATATCTTGATTCTTTTTTGGTAATTCAAAAGTGTATACTATGTTTCAATTTTATTTTGTGTGAGTTTTTTTTTTAATAATGAGAATTGAATAATAGATGAGGGAGGCAAAGACGTAGTGTGTTAATGATCTTTTCAAAGTTAAATGATGTGAATATCCAATTGTTAATAAAAACGTAATTATGGGAAACAATATAAAGTTTTTCTTTGAACAACCAATTCTGATCTCCTGTTCGCCGAAAAGAACCCGAGTACTAGTTTTTTTTGTATTATGTTTCTTGTAATTAATAAAAACAAGATGGCACCCGGCAGTAAACAGTGAACAGTATCTTTAGAATAAATTAAATTAATTATCAATAAAACGATATATCTCAAGAATAGTAGTAAGTATAAACAGTTAATTAAGGTATAATGAACGCTGAAAAGTGATAGACAGTATTTAGTTAAGAAAGAATATTACTGTTAAATTTAATTGAATGCAGTTATAATTAAAAGGGCGAATACCTTGAAAGAGAAAACAGATAGTGTTAACATGGAGGGAAAGTAAAGATTGTTTAAAAATTAAGGAGTTAAAAACCAATCAATAAACACCCATGTTATAAGGGATCGTTTTTAAAATAAGTTCATAAAAAGTGATGTTGTTTATCACACAAAAAATGATATAAAATGAGATGAATTGTAAACAAATATTATCAACTAATAGTTAAATAATTATTTAAGCAAGTTTATGAATGGAAGAATTATACAGCCATAGGCCTAGATGTTGTAGTTAATAAGATCAAAAAATAGTAAATAAATAGCCACATTGTATTATTGGTAAATTATGACCTAGAAAACAAGGAAACCAGATAGTAAACAATTATGTATAAAATAATAGTGACATAATAATAACACATAAACAGACCCAAAACACAACAATAAATAACACAACTAATTATAATAACAAAATAAAGCCCATTAGGCTAAGAGGAGATGTAATTTGAATGAAATACGTCAAATACCATAATGGTTACTTAGGCCTATGAAAACGCCTAACTGTCAAAAACAAACAACTACCAATTATAACAAATTAACAAAGAAATTAGCAAATCCGAGGCGAAGGAATCACCAAGGATAAATTGTAAATCAGTTTTAAGACAAAATATTATAATAAGTATTTGAATTCAAAAAGAAATGTAATTAACAAGTATGAAAATAATTGTAAAATCATAAAACATAAAATAATCCCACCTTGAGGGATATCAAATTAATCTATGAAAGGAAATACATAATATAGTGACAATATTTAATACTTAGGAAGGAAGATAGAGGAATAACAGCAATCAGAAGATAAACTAGGATTTTGAAAAGAATTTAAATTTTGATAACAATGGATTTATATCAACCTAAGCCAATCAGAATTCATTGGTAACCATAGAAACGAACGTTGGTGGCAAAATTACCGTTGAATATCGTTACTCGTAAAGCGTCACTCTAACAGAATAGAAGCCGAATTTTGGAAGACCAATTTTTAATTAAAAAATGTAAAAACAGTGAACCAAATTCAAAACCATGATTGAATAAGAAGCAAACGAACCACTGGAGCAGTCAACTGAAGGCCAAGAACCATATTACCTGGAAAATAAAAGAAAAATATGACCACATCCTATATGAAAAGGACGCCAGACCTACTTAAGTCCAAAGATCAATGAAAATAGAAACTATTGCAGCCCAATCCTCTTCCGAACCAATGAATGATAACACCAAGTCAACTGATGTGTTAAGTACAATTGAATTACCTTATTTCCAAAAACAAAATCACTTTAAATATTACTAAAAGTAATTTGATCTCTCACTATAATCCGAATATTCTCTTTCAAAGATTAATTAAGAAAAATAAACACACTTAAAATTTGTTAACATAAAGTATAACCTATTGTTTGAATACGAACTTTCGAAACACATTTAACGACACTACAGAACAGATTGTAAAAACACACCTTATTATTTATGTACACTTAGAGTAAGGTAAAGTACTTTTATTGTAATCATAGGAATTCTTTGCCTTGTGATCAAAAGAATCACCGATTTTGGAACGAAAATTATTATAATAGCTAAACACCTCAGCGGCCGTGCTGGAGTAAATACCTCGTTCCGGAATCGATTTTGTCAGCCTGAGCAGAAAGCGTTTCATGTAAATTGTCGGTGCAAATTTGTTAATCAACCAATATAATTTAATTGTCTAATCGAAAATTTTACTTATCAAACATTAAAATAACTAGTAGAGGGAATAACCGTTGTTATTATTTCATAGGGAGTGTATTGTATTACTTGTGTTTGTTTACAAAAGCTAGATTCGACGATCAGCGCTCAAGTTGCAATTCGTACAACTACCTACTCGACTCAGAAGGCTCAACAAGCGGGAATTATTTGAACGCCCCGACCGTCATAGCTGAGAACACTCTATTAAGATATAGATTAATAAGTTTAATTGTTTTAATAAACAATTTGGCACCACCCGGGATTAACACACCCTTATATAAAAACAGGTAAGGTTACTGCTGTGTTGTACTGGTAATTGCAGCAACGTTACGGACATCGTTAGCGCAAAATAGATATAACGATCCCAGTGCGAGACGAACGCACTAACACACACAACACTTGTGTACACGTCTTTTACAGAGACGACTCGAACTCTTCGTTACAATATTGAAAATTTGTATTACCTACCTTTATTGGTAATTGACCAAAGTGTCATCTGGTATACTTACCTGAGAAAGACAGGTGAATGCAATTGACAAACACATATTTATATGTTCACTTAACACATTTTTTATTTCATTTTACTTAGTCATCAAATACTACCATAACTCTCACCTCAACAATTTCATCTTTCTTTTACGTTACATTGAAAATAGATTCTGAAATATTCTTTCAACTTTAATTTATTTATGATTCATTTTCTTCAAAAAAAAAAAAACTACTATTTATCTCAATTACTTTGTTTCATAAATTATCAAAATATTTAGACTATCGTTACATAACAAATATTTTCATAGTTAGCTTCACACTCTTACGTGAAAAAAAAACAACTTAACTAACTAATCTATAAAAGACAACCCAGCTTGCTCAATCTCTCTCTCTCTCTCTCTCTCTCTCTCTCTCTCTCTCTCTCTCTCGCTCTCTCTCTCTCTCTCTCTCTCTCTCTCTCTCTCTCTCTCTCTCTCTCTCTCTCTCTCATACATGATTTAAACTATTCCCCAACAAAGAAATTAGCACTTTTTATGTTAAAATTCTGTTTGGTAAAACGTTACGTGACCCTCGGCGTCTCCTCCACCACATGCCGCACTTGTTATCGTTATTTTATGTTCACCACATTATTCACTGTACACTCCGAATTTTTACTCATTTATTAATGTAGTGCTGATGTTTCCACTTTATATCATTTGGAAAGATACTGTTTCAACACTTTTTTGAGGTCTAAAAAGATTTTTTGATTCGCGAGTCTTGGTGTACGCCTGGCCAGACGTATGTTGTACATTCGACTGCCTGACGCTACCCTAAGCATCGGTAATGGTCACTTCCGCTCCATGTTCACCAGCTTACCCTGTGATTCGCTGATTAAATCACATGACATGGTCAATTAGTCGTCACGTGATATCACTTGTTGAGCGAATTTAGGTAGTTTTGTTCTGTCTTGGGGTTCGCCACAAAGTTTGTGCTTTTTGCCAATGGAAAACGCAATCATCCGCGCACAGGTTCGCATTCCAACACCTCAAGGAGCAGTGCTCATTACAGGGCTTTGACAAAATATGCGACTCGGTGCCCCGACAAAGAATACTTCTTGTTTCAAACTGAGGCCCTGTTTTCTAAGATTTATATTTAAAATCATTTTCGAAATGAAATATTACCATAGAAACTACTTCTTTCTACTTACTGCTTCAGCCTTAACCACAGTACTGTGGTCACTAACGTATACCTCACGTTATCGCACTCGATTTTCACTGATGATGGAAGTCGATGGCATTGCCGAAATGTCTGCTTTTGTAGAAAACATTGGACTACGGCCAAATATCCCGGGAAGGAATTTTAACAAAAACTACTTCTTTGTTGCCGATAACGTTGTACACATATATATCAGTGGCGAAGTTACATGGAGGCAATTGAGGCAATGCCTACCCTAAAAAATTCTGTAGAATAAAAATTATAAATACGTATGAACTACATAAAGTAAAGATTATACATTGTTGTCAAGTTAGACATTGTTGATTATACATTGTTGATTATGTTAGACTGTCAAATTTATTAAACCGAAACGTGCTTTATTGAGCGACCGCTAGATGGTGACAGGTGAGATTCGGCATAGTTCGTTTAAAGCGAATGAGGCAACCTGAACTTGGCTCAGCGTTTTTTGTATACATCGTATGTAAGCAATGTAGTGGTGTGATAGGGAAGTGTAGGGAGGGGGGATTGTCCCGCGCTGTACACATAGAGCGTTGAGGCATGCCTCACTTCTGTGGTCCAAACAGTTAAGTTAAAGCCCCTGTGTTGTTTCTAAGTGTTTATTTTATGCGGTTATTAAAAGTGTCACTGTTATTCCGCTGAACTAACAGATGATCAAGATTGTTATTTGAATTATTTGTAACATTAAACATATATATAGAAACTAATCAAGTTTAAAAATTTGAAGTTCAATCAGTTGTATTATTGTGTATGACTAATACAAGGATTGTTCAATAGAAACACGTATAGAGCTGTAAAGCATTTTTTATTCAACGATTTTAAAAGAAGTCTCCAATAACATTAAGACATGAGTTCCACTGTTGCGCTAACCTGTAGATTCCCTGCTAGTAAAATTCTTACGGCTGTTTGTGGAACCATTCGGTTACAGCAAACTCTACCTGAGCGTCCGATTTGAACCACCGTCCTTTTAGTGATTCCTTAAAAAAAATTTAAGATAAGATTTTTGCCTACCCATTCATTAACTACTAGCTTCGCCAGTAAGCAAATTGATGTCCATTTTTTCGGCTTGCACGCGTTATGTTGCTGTGGGTTTCGGCACTTTCCATTTAAAAAGCGTGCAAATGTAAGAAAATAAACATGAGTGAGGCCAGAAATAACGTGAATGGTGTGTGTGTGTGTGTGTGTGTGTGTGTGTGTGTGTGTGTGTGTGTGTGTGTGTGTGTGTGTGTGTGTGTGTGTGTGTGTGTGTGTGTGTGTGTGTGTGTGTGTGTGTGTGTGTGTGTGTGTGTGTGTGTGTGTGTGTGTGTGTGTGTGTGTGTGTGTGTGTGTGTGTGTGTGTGTGTGTGTGTGTGTGTGTGTGTGTGTGTCTTACCTGCCTTTTTATTGCTGTATTAAATGAAAAATATTATATTACATTAAAATGAAAAAATTATAATTTTATTGCCTGGCAACAAAATTATTTTATTTTTAACAATTACCATTGTTTCAAAAAGTTTAAATAAATTTTCAAGTACTTTACTCTTGTTAAAACGTAAAAGGTTGCAGGTAAACTACCCCTTCCCCTTAACCGATCTTCACCAAAATCGAAAGTCCTTGAGACCTCTACAATTCAGGGACGTATGCAAAAAATTATTTGATTCTGTTTGAATTTGCGGCTGTTATCGTTTGCCATAGAAAATACGCTTGATAAAAAAACGTTGCAGGTAAACTACCCCTTCCCCTTAACCGATCTTCACCAAAAACAATAGGTCTTGAGTACTCTACAAATCAGGGCTGTATGCAAAACATTATTTGATTCTGTTTGAATTTGCGGCTGTTATCGTTTGCCATAGAAAATACCCTTGTTAAAAAAAGTTGCAGGTAAACTACCCCTTTCCCTCAACCGATCTTCACCAAAAACAATATGTCTTGAGTACTCTACAATTTAGGGCTGTATGCAAATAATCTTTTGATTCTGTTTGAATTTGCGGCTGTTATCGTTTGCCATAGAAAATACCCTTGTTAAAAAAAGTTGCAGGTAAACTACCCCTTTCCCTCAACCGATCTTCACCAAAAACAATAGGTCTTGAGAACTCTACAATTTAGGGCTGTATGCAAATAATCTTTTGATTCTGTTTGAATTTGCGGCTGTTATCGTTTGCCATAGGAAATACCCTTGTTAAAACATAAAACGTTACAGGTAAACTACCCCTTTCCCTTAACCGATCTTCACCAAAAACAATAGGTTTTGAGAACTCTACAATTCAGGGCTGTATACGAAACATTATTTAATTCTGTTTGAATTTGCGGCTGTTATCGTTTGCCAAAAAAAAAATTTCCCTTGATAAAAAAAAACCGTTGCAGGTAAACTACCCCTTTCCCTCAACCGATCTTCACCAAAAACAATAGGTCGTGAGTACTCTACAAATCAGGGCTGTATGCAAAAAATTATTTGATTCTGTTTGAATTTGCGGCAGTTATCGTTTGCCATAGAAAAAAAATCTACACACAGACAGACAGACACACACACAGACACTTTTCGGAAAACGACTTTTTTCATGTTTTGAGTGTAGTACAATCAGAATCTGCAATAATCTCGAACACGATTTTTTTTGCCATCACCATACTTCCATTCCTTAAGGAATATGGAAGTAATAAACCCCCTCAAAATTGTACCGTTACAATACCCCCCCCCCAATGAGAGGTTTTCTGCCGAAACAGAAAAACTCTCATTGCTAAACCCTACGAGGATCGGTGATGATATGGCGCCATCAGCCCCCCTTTACTTTCTAAACACATCATGGGTAAACTACCCCCCTAGCTCGGCGACCATGGCTACACCTGAACGAGATTACGGGACTTCTCTGTGTGAGATCCCAACACCATAAATTCGGATAGGTACTCGCCACAGTACCCCTTGCCTTGTATCGTTCTGAATAAAATTTCAAACTGGCCTTATACCGTACCAGATCCTCAACCGATATGTTCCCCCTTACATACATACTGGGTTGCCTTTAGCAAGTACTGGGTGCGTACACATACTCATGATTTTATTGAATACAACATCTATATACTACTTTGCTGATCTTAAATTCCTAAAATATTTTATATTTTAACTTCAATTACTTTTCTCAATATTTTATCGGTTTGACGTTACGGTTTCACATAAATGGGAATTTGTCACAAAAAAAAAAATCAACAACTCAAACTAAATCATTTAAATTTTGTTCACCTAGAGAAATTAATCTAAGTCCAATATCAAAGATTCGTATTACCATTAATTTGATCATCTCTTTCCATTTACAGTGGAACCTTGGATTGCGAGCATAATTCGTTCCGGGAATGTGCTTCTAATCCAAAGCGCTCGTATATCAAAGCAAATTTTCCCATAAGAAACAATTGAAACGCGGATGATTCATTCCACAACACAAAAATATTTATTCGCATAACATTTCTAATACAAAATACGGTATAACGTAAAACAAATTAAACTGCACTTTACCTTACAATAGAGTCATTGTTGGTGTGAGGGAGACGAGAGAGATGACATGAGAAGGGTTATTGTGTAGCACGAATTTCACTAACGGAATCACTGCTATCTGTTGGCTCACTAGAATTGTTTTCTTTTCGTGCAACTTTAACAAGGAACCTGTCCAATGACTGTTGCTTTTGCCTCTTTTTGAGGATTTCACGAAAATGTGACATTGCATTGTCATTGAACAGATTCATCGCTCGCATTGCTACAGCCTTATTTGGGTGGTATTTTTCTATAAAATTTTGCACCGTTTCCCACATTTTGCACTTCTCCCGAATCTCATTTGAAGTGAGAGATTCCTCTGACTTTTCCTCCTCCTCTTCACCGGACGAGATCTCCTCCATAACCTCCTCCTGTTGTTCGCGATGCAGGTCCATCAGTTCGTTGATCGTCAGTTCCTGGCTATGTTCTTCCACCAGCTCTTGAATGTCGGCGTCATTCACCTCCAGCCCCATGGTCTTCCCTAAGGACACAATTTCATCGACAATCGGCAGCTCATTTTCACCAGCAATCCCCTCAAAGTCATGTCCAAGAACGCAGTCAGGCCACAGTTTTCCCCAAGCAGAAGTGAGAGTTCTCTTGGTGACCCCATCCCATGCTTTATCGATGATCTTCAGGCAGTTCACGATGTGGAAATGATTTCTCTAAAACTCTCGGAGGGTAAGGTCTGTTCCTTCGGTCACTTCGAAGCATCGCTGAAATAGTGCTTTGGTGTATAGCTTCTTGAAGTTCAAAATGACTTGCTGATCCATAGGCTGGAGTAGTGGAGTAGTGTTGGGAGGAAGGAACTTGACCTTAATGAATTTGAATTCCTCCAGTAAGTCGTCCTCAAGGCTTGGAGGATGAGCAGGAGCATTGTCCATAACCAGCAAGACTTTGAGCGGCAGATTATTATCTAAAACGTATTTCTTCACTACAGGACCAAAGACCTCGTTCATCCATTCAACAAAGAACATACGAGTGACCCAAGCCTTAGTGTTGGACCTCCACATAACATTTAACTGGCTCTTCTGCACCTTGCATTTCTTGAAGGCTCGTGGATTCTCGGAATGATACACAAGCAGGGGCTTTACTTTTAAATCCCCGCTGGCATTAGCACACAATAACAGGGTTAAACGGTCTTTCATGGGCTTGTGACCGGGCATTGCATTCTCTTCTGCTGTAATGTAGGTCCTCTTCGGCATCTTTTTCCAAAAAAGTCCTGTTTCATCGCAGTTAAAAACTTGCTGCGGCAGGTAACACTCGGTAACAATGAGCTTCTGGAACTCAGCAGTGAATGCCTCAGCTGCCTTAGCATCCGAACTTGCAGCCTCCCCGTGCCTCGCAACACTATGGATGCCACTTCTCCTCTTAAAGTTATCAAACCATCCCCTGCTGGCCTTGAAGCTTTCTTCGATTTCTGTTGACGTACGTGTACTAAATTGCAGTTTACTTACGAGGTTGGCGTACAACGTCTTTGCCTTCTCGCAGATTAAATTCTCGGTCACAGTATCACCTACTAGTTGCTTATCATTTATCCAAACGAGAAGGAACTTTTCTACATCTTCCAGAACACGTGGCCGTTGCTTTGATACTCTTGTGACTCCTTTTGCTGCATCTAGCCCTTTTATTTCTTCTTTCTTCTTTAATATTGTGCAAATCGTTGACGTAGACTTGTTATAAAATCTCGCGATATCAGCCACTCGCATACCTCGTTCGTGCTTTTCGATCATTTCCTTTTTAATTCCATCGTAATCATCTCCTTCTTCCGACCGAATTCCTTTTCAGCCTTCTTTTCCTTCACTGGGCCCATTGTTGCAGTACAGTTATAACACTAATTATAACACTAATAACACTAATGAAAGAAATAAAACATGTATACGCTCGTACGGTGTTAACTTTGCGAATGAGGCACGCCAACTGAAGTCCAGCGCGGGAGAATATTACACACAATCGCCCAGGAAAGGGAGGCAGAGGGGAGGGGAAAACGTAGCCACACGTGACGCTCGTATTGTGGAACCTCGCTCGCTTATCAAGTTACAATTTATTTAAAATTTTTGCTCGTCTTGCAAAACACTCATAGACCACGTTACTCGCATTCCGAGGTTTCACTGTACTCTTAAAATTTCAAAATCTTTTAAATGAATTTACAACTCTTCTTAACTAGCTGATAAACTGAACACCTTATTAAATCATAAATTCCCTTATCATTACATTTGTTTACAACACATAATATGAACAATATAAATCAGTTAATACATTAATATCTAATCAACAATATATCCTGAACATCAATTTTTTTCAAAAACAATTTATTCCCAAAAAGAATTATTTTGTTAACAAAATTTATTATTTAATCATTTCAGTATATTGATTAACAAAAACCTAAAAATCAATTTTCAGGAACACCCTAAATATCTACCACCAGTCATCAGCTGATCTCTCTGGGTCAGGTGAATGACCTTACTCTAGATACACTTCAAAATTATACAATGTAAAATACATGACACATGTTCATAACTCTTATACCCTAACATAGTACAACATAATAAAACACAATAAACAAAAAAGAATAAACACCTTCTCGCCTCGAATTAATCTTAAAGTCATTTATAAAATTATTATACAGAGCATAATATATTTAAATCAATTACTTCTGAACAACTTCTCTGCCTTTAGCATAGGATCTCTTGAGTTAAAATAAAATCAATTAATTAGCTTATTAGCTCATTCAGTTTATGTCAGTCAAAATTTCAATTCGTTACTCCCCTGAGTAACCTCCTTACCACACACTATGACCCCCCACCGGACTGTGGCGTCCAGTTGCTTCCACAAGAACGGAAGTTTTTTAGGGGTAGACGCTACCTACCCCGTTCTTGCTTCAGTGTTATATAAAAAATTCGGTATTACTGATGTCCGAGGACACCAGTAATCCTACTATAATGATTCACACACCCTTATCACGGCACTACCACCACCTTCGATGATAGCCGCTGTTCCATACTTATGTAGATTCCCCTGATTTACCCCCGGGTTGTATTTCTAAGTTCACCAATTTAGAATATATTTACATTATAAATCCACGGTCAGGGTTCGGTGAAGCCGTGACCGCCCGAAAATTGGGGAATCTACTAAAAGACATACAAGGTTTACACTGACACGCTACTGCAATTCACAGATGGTAAACCCTTATATGTTTGGTTATATTATCATTTAGTTCAAAACCTCTGAGACTCATATACAATTTACCATTCAAACATCAAACATTTTATTTTATTTAACTCGTACTACAAACTTCATCTTTATGTATGGTCAATCATCCACTGAAAGTAAAAATATAACTCGTGTCATCACCTTAAATTTATAAACATTCAGAATTATATCTTGACAATTATTTACATTTGGAGGCCAATTACTACACTTATTTCTAATAAAACGGTAATCGCCCGAAAAAGTGGGGGTTTGTTGGGGAGGGGGCGGGCACGTGCAGACACACTATGTGAATTCACGTTCCCCTTCTACTAACATTAAATGACATCACCCTACACTAACTTCAACACAAGATCTATGCTCTTTACTCTCCCATTTATCCAAACCCGTCTGCTCGTCCCCGCCTTCTCTCCAGCGAAACCCATCTTTTTTAAATACTCTGAACTTCTGTCATTTGCTAAATTTTATTTTCACAAATGACACTAGTGAATTAGTTGAAAACATTGCCTCACTAAATTATTTAAATACACTCTTAGGCAATGTTGGTACGTAGTGTTGTGCACTTTTTTTATGCACCTTGAGTGAAAAAATATTGTTACCACGTACTTTAGGGGTCCCCCTCCCAGTTCAATCCTATAGTTAAATTTCTAATTTATACCAATTTTGTGGAGCCGGACCATCGTCGCTTTCACCACCCGAGGGAAGTTCCGCCAACCATGGTCCGCCTCCAAAGTGCCAAAACCCACGGTCAGTATTGGTAAGTTCGTGACCGCCCAAAAATGGGGGAGGATCTCCTCTCCTTTAAATATACCATAATCTGTGTTTATGTATCAAAATTTTAATAATAAAAAAAAAATGTCTAACATCACTCAGCTAGATAATACTTCTTTAATTGGGTCACATTATATGTTCCTTTTATTTCTCGGGTTTGCAAATCTAATAAAACATAAGCATTCTCCATTTTCACTTCACTAACTTCATAGGGACCGTCGTACAATAGGAAGAATTTTGTCCAAAGCTGATGATTGATCGTGGTTTTTTATTAATACTAGTTGTCCTACCTCGTATTGTATGGGTGTTAAATTCCTGTCATGTCTTCGTTTACGCTGTTCAGCTTTACTTAGCAGCCGCTCCTTTGCAATCACCAGTTTCCTACCATGTGGTATATCCGTCCGGGTTGGAAATTTTACCAGTTCTTCTAATATGCGTGACGGCCTTCTCTGAAACATTAACTCATGCGGGCTGTAGCTAGTGGACTCATGCAAACTACTATTAATGTATCCTTCTATTTTGCACACAAATGTAGCCCACAATGAATGTTTTTTGTGGCAGAATGTTCTAAACATTCGCCCTAACTCCCGCATAACACGCTCACTCGGATTGGATTGTGGATGATACACCAATGTATGTTTAACTAAAATGTTTTCCCTACCTAATGTTTCCCTCCAGGTGTTGTTGGTAAACTGAGAACCATGATCTGATAATATTATTTTGGGTTTACCTACTTCAATAATGTATTCATTTACTATCTTTCTAGCTAATACCAAGGAGGTAGCTTTTTTAATCGGGTGCAATTTTACAAATTTGGTAAAAACATCTAGTACAACAAATAAATAATTCACCCCTCCTCGACCTTTGGGTAGAGGGCCATATAAATCGACAGCAACTGCTGCTAAAGGACTGTCTGGTATTACATGTTGCATCAAACCCTCCTGTTTACGATTATTTACTTTGCCTTTCTGACAAATTTCACATGTTTGTAATATTTTACGCACCGTTCTTTCCATATTAATTAAATTTACATGACTCTTTCAATATATCACTGCATTTCTTGGGACCTATATGACCATACCTTAAAATGACAATCTTTCACTACTTCAGGTATTATTACTTTAGGGATGCATACTTTCCAATCATCTCCCTGTTCATTTGTACGGTGAAATAAATGTTTATTATACAAACTAAAATGCTTTTCCCACTTGTGAGGTATGTTGGGTATCTGATTTAAAGCTATCATTATTCTACCAAGTTCGGTATCTCTTTCTTGGTCTGTTGTTAGGTTATTTATTAATTTTTTCATATCTACTTCCCCCACTTCTTTTATTATAAATATCTTATAAGTATTTGCTATGTCTACCTCAGTACTATTGTCAAAATCGGTTCTGGATAGGACTTCAGCTACTACGTTTTCTTTACCCCTACAATACTCGATGGTTAAGTCATATTCTTGTAGTATTAGCATCCAGCGCACTAACCTACCATGCGTTAGTTTACAGATTTTTAAGAATGTTAAAGCTTGATGGTCTGATCTTATTATCACTTTATTTCCTAATAGGTATGTTCTAAATTTTCTACAGGCGAAAACTATTGATAACGCCTTCTTTTCCATTGTCGTATAGTTCTTCTCACTAAAGTCAGCTGCATGGAACTAGTATCGTCAAGGTCACACCGCTTACTTACAGCGTTGCCACTAAGCAACAGTTTCCCTTTCTTCCGAAAAATGCTACACTAGTAAGTAAGCCTACTTAATGTAAAGAATATAACAAAGTGAGAAAGTTTGTAATACATGCATTAGAGTACATTGTTACATTGTCAATAATTCTTAATAATAATTACATCACAATTAATATATTGTTAATAATTAATTAACAATTAACTTCCGTATCTTATACATAACATTCAATTCGACGCGTCAGCTATAGTTTGTTTGAACGAATTTTATACGCATCCTGTGTCTTAAGCTTGCCCCATTTAATTATTGAAGACACCGCACTATTCGTGACTCAGAAAAATATTCTATTTTTATTTCCTGCGCTGCTTATTAATTAAGTAAAAAAATTAGAACTATACATAAGATGTTACATGCACAAGTAGCATAAAAATAATGGTATGTATAAACGTGAAACGAATTGGATTTCTTAAGAAAATAAGGATAATTTTATAAACAACAAATACAAATGTCTCATGAAATAAATTTAAAATTCCTTATTTATTTATATATATATATTTTAACTTAAATCTTTAAATATAGAATTTAAATTTATAATTCTATATTTTATGCATTGTCCTTACTAATTTTATAATTAAAATTTTCCTTATTTTATGAACTATAGAATTCCTTATGACTATTATAAATAAGCAGTATGTTGAAAAACTCACCTTAAATAGGGTTAGTCACACAATTATCACTTTGCAAAGTGATAGCACAGAGCACATTCATAACACTCCTGAAGAAAACACGCACACACGGTTTTTTATGTTTCAATAAAAGTAGAAAATACTACGCTTCGCTATAGACACGTTTACCACCTATATACACTTTTTAACACTCCTGCCTTATTCGTCTTCGGATTCACTGGACTCAGGTTCGCTGTCACTACTCACACGTAAGTGTATGATGAAGGGCTCCACTGTGGTGTCTCTCGTGCACTGCTTTGAGTAATCGGCTTCTTGTAGTGCCTCCGCATGTCTTACGCACTTCTCCCAGTCTTCCTGAGTTATCCTGTCCAAAGCTTCGTGTGCAAGTTGTTCAATATCAGCCAATCTGAAAGTCGTATTCTTGTTTGCAACATACCGTTTAACTTGGGCCCATATCAGCTCGATCGGATTATACTGACAATGATATGGTGGCAGGCGCACTACTGTATGTCCCATTTCATTTGCCAGTTGATCCAATTCGTACGTCTTCTTGGCCGTTCGGATCTCTTCTTTAGAAAGAAGTTCATCCCTGGTTTCAGCTGTGGAAAATGAAATTCTCTTCTTACGCAGCCACTCCATGATATCCGCTTTACGCCAGTTTGAACATGGTGGTTTATCTATTTGTACAGAATGATAGCTGGCATTATCCATCACGATGACAGAGCCTTCTTCCAAGGAGCGCAACATACCAACAAACCAGGTCTTAAAAACTTCAGCATTCATTTCTGTGTGGTAGTCAGATGCAGCTGAATGCTTACTGCCACGAAAGACAAGTTTGGCACCTGCTATGAAACCTGTACTTGCGGATCCAGCATGTGCAATAATCAGCCGGCCACCTCTACCAGTAGGTACTTTCAGCCCACCGTTCCCTCTGGAGTCTTGCCAGATGTATTTATTCGTATGATTCTGTGATATCCAGGTTTCATCCAAATAAATTATAGGCCTGTTGTCCTCCGTACGATGTATATGCATGGTTCTCAAAAACTTCGCTCTCAAGGCAGCAATGTCTCTGCGCTCCATTAAAAATTTTCGTCCATCGTTGCACTTCTTAAATTTAAAACCAAGCACTTTCAGAAGGCGAAGTACGGAGGCTTCTGAACCAGAATAATTGATTTTCTGACAGAGATCAGCTCGAATTTTGCTTGCAGTGGGGTATTCCCCTCGGTCGTAATATTCTAGTACGGTCCTGCGGACTATTTGTTTATTAAAATCGTCCAGTTCAGTGTTTTTGTGTTCCCGTTTATACCCTTTCCTTGGAGAACTGAACACAACACTCACGCCTTGATCATCTGCCGAAGCAACGGTATTGCTAATACGTTGCACCGACTGTTCAGAAATGCCACAAGCTTCCGCTGTCAATTTTCGAACTTGTGCAAAGTTTATGTTCCTCCTGGCTTCTTCATTATACGCAAGATTTTTAAAAAACTTGTAAACGTTTGCTATGATGACTTTACTTTGTTTTCTAATGTCCTCTCGGCCCGCATGTACACCACCGCTGCTTGTACTCGAACTAAATGTAGGATACTGTTCCTCAATATCACTCATAATAAATACAAATTACTGAAATAAACTAATACACACACTGTCTACAATAAAGACGTCAACCGTTCACATGAAACGCACAAAATGTCTGTCAACAATACTAAGGACGATAAATATTTTGGATGTTCGTCTCTTCCTCACCTCGTCCACCCAACCTACTTGGAATGGGGTACTGTAACTGAAATGGGATTGGCTTTTGTCACAACAGCGACAATTTTGTTTACAGAAATTGCTCAGTCCTATTTATCTTTGTGCAACGGAAGAAAGGTAGTAGCGCGGGCAGTAAACATACACATTTTTGAGGGGATTATAAAATGACAAAGGCATTCATAAAAGTGTCCGACAGCAATATTTACCGACAAGACATGCCGACAGGGTATACGCAATGTGCATACCAAATGTGTACATATACCTAACAGAACTTCCGAACCATATGGCTTAGGAATGACCGTGTAGAGAACAAAAACAGATTCATTTACAAAAGGGAAAAGACCGTGAGTATGAAAAAATTAAAGCGACAACAGCAGGCAAGGTCAGCGTTCTCAGACAACTGTCAGTCTGTAGGATAACCGCCCATGAAGAAAACAGTAAAACTTTAATAAGTAAGTGCACTGTACGGAAATCACAAAATAACTGACCTAATGGTACTTCGTAAAGTTAGGGTGTGTATTGCTAAAAGGTTTAGATTCTAACATAAGAAAAACCAGCGCAGTATAAATAGTAGTTTCAGAGAACTGCAAATCGTAACAAAAAAAAAGCCAAAGAAACAGAAGAAACGCAAAGATAGAAATTCTGTAGATATTTACGCGACAACAAAAAATATGTTGCCGACTCACACAAATTTTTAGAGCTCAAATACTGGCGCCCAGAATTTAACTGAGTAGTGTTACCCACAACTAATTATTCCTGATAAAACAAATTCATTTACGCGATACGCATAAATAAATTTGAAACGAAGAATATAATGTGGATGTATGAAATTTGTTTTCGTAACACTGCTAAAACGCTACACACTGTACTAGCCGGCAACAACGCTGGGCGAGGGGCATGGAGGTGACAGGGAGAAGCAGTGAAAGTGAGTGACCTTGACGATACTACTTCCATGCAGCTGACTTTAGTTAATAAAGACCTACTAGCAAAAGCTACTACTTTATGGTTACCATTCCCATCTAACTGAAACAATTCTACTCCCAAAGCGATGTCCGATGCGTCTGTGTGTATATAAAATGGTTCTAGAAAATTAGGATGAGCTAGTATAACTGTGTTTAAAAATTTATTTTTTATTAGCTCAAATACAGTTTACTCTTTTAAATTCCACTGCCATCGATTATCTTTATTTAACAAATGCCCCAATTGTAACGTTAAATAAGAATATTTGTCTACAAATTGCCTATAATAATTGCACAAGCCTAAAAAACTTTGCAACTGTTTAACATTTTTTGGTACTGGAAAATTCTGTATTATTTCTACTTTCTTAGGGTCTGCACTGATACCCTTGGCTGAAATTATATGGCCTAAAAAATTAACTTGTTCTTTAAAAAATTCTGCCTTCTTAAACTTAACCGTTATGCCATATTCATGCAACCTACTTAACACTCTATCTAACCTTTCGCAATGTGTATTAATGTCTGGTGACGTAATAACTATATCATCCACATAAACGGTTGTGAATTCTAAACTCTCTCTCCCTAGTACGTAGTCTAAACATTTAATAAAAATTGAAACACATACGTTTAGTCAAAAAGGTAACCTACGAAATTGATAGTTCCTGCCGTTGTATAAGAAGGCCACATACTAACGAGATTCTTCCTCCAGCTCTATCTGCCAATATCCGGCTGTCAAGTCTAATGTCGTAATATATTTGGTCCCATTAAATCGTTGAAGGATCTCATTCACTGGTTCTGGCGATTCTCTGTCTGGAACAATTATTCTGTTTACCTGTCTCGCGTCTAAGCACAGTCTTATCGATAAATCTTTCTTGGTAACCACTACTAAAGGGTTGGAATATGGTGAGGTGGATTTTTCTATTACACCTTCTCTCAACATCTTATTTATTTCCTCTTGTACTAACCCCCTATTGGAGTATGGTGCCGGATAGGTTTTAGGTGCAAAAGGTGTTTTTTCTTTAACGATTAGTTTACCCTTAAAATTTTTTACTAATCCTGGTTCATCTGAAAAAACTAATTTATTTTTATTTATTACTTGTACTATTTTCTCCCTATCTTGATAATTAAATTCCCCATCTTGATATAGGATTTTATTCATTTTTTCACCCCAACTATCTTCAGTTTCAAATAATTCATGATCATTTACCCTCAAGTTACAATAATTAATCATCAAGGGCCTACATTCGTTTATGTCATTATCAGAAATTAAAATTCCCTTACTAATTATTTTTAATGCTTTCATTTCTACAGTTTTCTTTTGTATAAATGGTTTTTCAATTATATTATTTTCATTGTTTAATTTCATAGTCTGTGGTAGTCATCAAATACTACCATAACTCTCACCTCAACAATTTCATCTTTCTTTTACGTTACATTGAAAATAGATTCTGAAATATTGTTACGGAACAAGTAACAAGTATATATATAGTGTACAGTGTAATTGTAGTTGTATTTATAGTTGTAGTGTGCTTGCAGATACGCTCCGGTATCTGCTATTATGTTGTTTTTATAAAAACTGCTCCAATTATAATTATTAGGAGTTATTAGTGTGATTGTTTGATCTGTATAAGTGTCTATGGATAATTCACTCTTCCGATTTAAATAAGTTTCGCGCACTTTTTGTTGTATGCCTCCCTCACTTACCACAAGCATCTGTTTCAGTCCTGTTCTGTGACGGTTGTTGCTGAAATACATACATTTAAAATGCACACAAATATTCAATTTGAATATTTAAAAACAGTTAGTACACACAATATGAATGAATTAGCACATATAGGTAATACTTTAAATTACTCTCTGTTTGGATTCTTCCGCCACCTTTGGTATAACTGATTTAAAAGAAATAATTTAATTTCTATTTGAAATGATACTCTTGTTCATAGGTAAATAAGTGAAGGTTTATTAACAAATTTTAAAATGGCAAATTTCAAAAACAATTAACAATCATTTGGCTAATAACCCTTTAAATAATAATTACAATTGATTAATTTTAACATAAAACTCTATCCAGGCTCAATGCTGGTAGTCCTGTCTTTAGTACAATAATTTGAACTTGATAGGTTATGTCTTCTTGTTAATATATTATCAGGTTGTTAGGTTCTTTGAGGATACATGATATCAGTGTCAAGATGTAATATTAATAGAATCAATAAAATTAAACAATGGTTAAAAAATAACGAATAAATATAAAACAATGAAATTTAATACCATATGTATGGTAAGTATGTAATTATCGTACGCCTGGATGCGCACGCACCTTATAGAATTCTATAGCAAGCGTCAGACTCGTGGCTTGTACAGTTTCAATCTATCGTTTTATTTTCAACAATGAGTTTGATAACTATATATTTTCAAGAGAAAAAATTAATAAAATACAAAAAAACTCTTGATATGATTTCTATTTAGTTTGGAAACTATTTGAGAACAGATGCAACAGTTAAATTAATAAGCTACCGCTACCAATTTTAGGTTAGCGATCACAGGTAATACTATCACAGTAAATGATTTCCTAATGGTTAATATTTCTTAATTTATATTTCTGAACATAATATTAGTAACCTTTTAACATGTTACTATTAAAATTGCTTTATACTTTTGTACGAAAGTTAATGTTATTTATTTCAAAACATCGAATAATCAAAACAAGTTTAGTCAAAAGAGTGTCTAAATGTTAACTCTTGTAATTAGTGATAATTACTTTAAACATACTTTTTATAATTATGAAAATTAATTAAAATATTTATTTAATATTTTAATAAGTCAAAATTGACATTTCTTGAAATTCTAATAATTCCATTATAAGTTTGATGCTGCGCTAGTAACGACTCGCGTAGTATCAAAATGTCTATTTCAAAATATTATTTTTGAAAATCAAAGTTATTTAAATAAAATAATGTACTCCCTGTTTATTATCACAACACACGCGAGTACGACCGGGATTATACACTATCGTACTTATATTGTTCGGTAATCCCGCACATATCACTCGGAAGTGTATTTGTTGTGTCAAGGTTATGTCTGTATATCAACTTAATGTCAATGTACGCGCACAAATTTGAAAATAATACTTTTTCATGGTGTTGAGTTGCGTGACCTATTCGTCTGGAAGCTGTTCGTAGACTGTTACAATTTGCCAAAGCGTCTCTCTCGTGTCTGACAAAATGCGTTGATTTGATTGGCTGTAATCACTATAGTCTTCACCCCAAAGGCCTATGTTTTATTAAAATATTTGGTGTTTTACCAAATTTCGACTTTGGGTCCTGGTTTATGTGACGTAAGCACTAGTGTAAAAAATACTTGAAAAGTTAATAATTACAATAACTTCCTTATTGAACGTCCTATCGTTACATGAGTTATGTCATTGAATTATAGACATTTTCTTCTTTAATTTAAGTCTAAACAACACTATTTTATTTACATTGCTTCTCTTAAAATAATGTTTTTATTAATTATCTTGGTGTTTCTTATTTTTATAAGTTTTTGACACCAGATTTAATTATTTTTAATTAAACACTTTCTAAATTAACACTTGGAGTCCATTTCTCACTTGGTTTGATTTGTTATTTGGAAATAATTATTTCCTTAACAATAGCTTATTTTAGCGTCATTAGGCGTCCATCTTGGTTTTTATATAAAAGTATTTAAAATGAATTTCCCTTATCTAATATAAGTAATCTTACAATCTAATAATACTAAAACGATTATGTACATGATTTCACACTTAAATATCCTCACATGATTGTATTAAACATAATACACATACTGTCTTCTTCCTCTTCTACCTGTCTCATACAATTGTCAATATAATTTTAGTCTTTTCTAAGTGAATTATATTATGTATTAAATGTCATTAGTGTACATACATTGTACTTAATGTATTACATATATTGGTCAGCTTCTAGCTAGTTTAGAACCCTTCAATTCTTCAATAATGGGTTTGTTCCTATGGTGTCTCAACATAGTGGTCATTTATTTTTCATAAAAACAATAATTAAACTGTTATTGTTACATTATGTTTGTGTTTCTACATTGGTATTAGATATTACTCCTACTTTTGGTAATGTTCTCATTTACTCTTAGATAAATTTATATGTCATATTTTTCCTAAGTAACTTACTTAACATGGTTGGTTTATATGTGATTTCTGTCACTATGGTCAGTTGGTTTCTAATTATTTGCATATATACTGACTGTTTTCATAGTTCTAATCTGTTCTCAAAGTTGTATTGATTTTCCCTCTAACTACTGGTAGTATTGTGAACAATCTGTATTTAAGCTTTAATACACTATTTTCCTTAACTAATGGGCCATACAGTGGTCCATCTTACATCTGATTGTTTGTACATGGTTAGTTAGTTTACATCATTTTGTTTATAATACTGTTGTTATTATGTTAAAGATCTGTTCTCAAACCATTACCAGATATTAGTCTTACTACTGGTAATATGGTTATTCACTTTAGTATTGGTTTTGATATTGCACTTTGCCTATTTGAATTGGCATATTTGTTGCATCTTTGCTATAGCTGTCTGCCATTGCATTTGATTGGTTTTATTTACATGGTTGCATTATAATGCATTGTCTATTAGGATGTATTGTTATTTATAACAATTCCTTAATTGATATCATTGTTGATAATCATTTATTTTCATTGATATTTTTGGTTTTCTGTTTAACAGGTACCTTCGCTATGGGTTATGTAACAATGTACCATCTGTTTTAATGCAGTATGTCTCTACTACCTACATGGTATCAGCATGGTATTTCACAATAATATTTTACTTATTTTGTGACACATGTTTATACATTCCTTCTTAAACATTAATACACATCTTATTGTATTATTTATGATATTTTTCTAGTCGTAGGTTGAATTCAATTCAATCCATTTTGTTTGATACAAGGGTTTTTTATACTGTTGTCAGTTCTTTACCAAAAATAAAACATAGTTATATTGTTCTATTTTGTTTCATTTTGGTGGACTTATGATTATCTGTGTTAATCACAACTTTATTAAATGCGTCACACTCATTGTTCGTGTCTATTTGACTTATTTAACATCTTGTTGTTTTCATCATGGAATTAACATATTTTCATATACTTATAAACTTCCTCACTATAATTGTTTGTGTGGTTTTATCAGTAGAAATAGTTAGTTATTCTCATGTTTCACATCTATTAAGTACGCACTGTTATTGTTTGTGTTTCCTTAAATGCTAAGCACTGTTTTTCATCCTCACATTTGATAATCATTATTTCACTTGTCACTTATATAGTCTTTGGTGCACGTGGTTTATGTTGATTTCTGGTATGATTTATTCATCTTCTTCTCTCTTCTGAGTCAGCTTTCTTGTCGTTCTTCTTTCTTCTTTCTTGTTATTTTCATTGTAGTCATTATTCTTTAGTCGTTTCCCCTCACTTTTGGAGTTTGTTAATCCTTATTTAGTCGTTTCCCCTCACTTTTGGATCCTATTGGGTCTATAATTGGTATTTTGTTTTGGCTCATGTCATTTTCTTTCTTATTTTTCGTAGTTGATGTCACTAGATTGATATTATCTTATTCATAGTTGGATTTTCATATTAACACATTTGTAGATACACACTTTATATACATGGATTTACTTATCTAGATTTACATTCATATTTTTTCTCTTACTTGCCGTCCTTTAGGCTCATTTTATGTAACTGCCATATTTGGTTATGTTACATATGCCTTCCTTTAAGAATTGATTAATTCTGAGTTATGATTATACTATATTTTTCTATGAAGAATTTATCAATTATTGTACATTCCATATTGATTTACATGTTTTTTCCATATATCCTTTCGCTTTCTGCTCTTTGAATCATATTTATTTCTTCTCTATGTAATTACTTCCCTCGTTTATTTAGTTCCCTAACATACATTTAGCTGGGGCAGTTTAGAGCGGCTCACTTTGGCTATTCGACTCTACTGGCCATACTAATTTCAATAAATATGGAGGCAAATCATCTCCTTTAATAATAATAAATGATTGCTGGCATTACTCTTCAGTCAATTCATCTCAAATCATTAATAATAATAATAGTGGTCGTTTTTCCGACAAATAATAAATATTCTTGGGATTAATTCTCGCATCTGCGGTTTGTACATTGTGATTCTCTCTTTTCTTGATTCAACTTAACTAATTCTTCACATATCATCGGGATATTTTGTTTTACATTTCCTCACTGGTATACTCTCATGATTTTCTTCGTTAGTATATTCTTTTTTATTCTTCTTCATCATAGATTAATCTCTTCATCCTGTGTTACCTTGAACGTTATTTCGTCATAATCTTCGTTCCAAATTCATTCTTCTAGATACTATGTATTAGTACATTTATTTTTTCTTTCCTTTTCCAGGTTTTAGTTGGTATTTGTACTTCATGTAGTGCTGGCTTTTCTTTTTTTCAAATATAAATTTGTCGTGTGTGGTCGTTTCTCTACAGTAATAATGTTCACTTGGTTTATTCTTCCAACTCTTCTTTTTCTTATAGTAGTACGGGTGAGATGTTGTTATTCTACTGGTTGACTTGGCTCTTGGAATTAGTTTGTGCCAAGGTTGGTGTGTGTCTTTCTCGTATTGACATTCCTTTTTTATAGTAGTACGGGTGAGATGTTGTTATTCTACTGGTTGACTAGGCTCTTGGAATTAGTTTGTGCCAAGGTTGTAGTTTGTCGATCTCGTATTGACATTCCTTTTTTATAGTAGTACGGGTGAGATGTTGTTATTCTACTGGTTGACTAGGCTCTTGGAAATAATTGTGCCAAGGTTGTAGTTTGTCGATCTCGTATTGACATTCCTTTTTTATAGTAGTACGGGTGAGATGTTGTTATTCTACTGGTTGACTAGGCTCTTGGAAATAATTGTGCCAAGGTTGGTGTGTGTCTTTCTCGTATTGACATTCCTTTTTTATAGTAGTACGGGTGAGATGTTGTTATTCTACTGGTTGACGTGGCTCTTGGAAATAATTGTGCCAAGGTTGTAGTTTGTCGATCTCGTATTGACATTCCTTTTTTATAGTAGTACGGGTGAGATGTTGTTATTCTACTGGTTGACTAGGCTCTTGGAAATAATTCGTGCCAAAGATGGTGTGTGTCAGTCTCGTATTGACATCTTTTTTATATAGTAGTTGATATTGATGAATACAATGTTCTGATTCCTTTACATAAATTCTCTGGGATCATTTTTTCCCACATTATAAAATGACAATATACATTCAATGTTTAATACATAATTACATAGTTATTTTTCATTTAATATAAACATATGATAATCTTCATGATAATAATTCACCCTTTTTCTTCAGTCAACATCTGTTTTTATAATCATATTTTCACTTTTCATTTTGTACATAACAATAATCTTCATGGCCACATTTCATTTTTCATCTTGATATAGCCAACAGTTATACTCACAATTATCTTTTCATTTTACACAACAAACATTTTCATCCTTTACATAGTATTAATAATAAAATAATCCTTATCGCTCACTTTTCACTTGTAATTTCATATCTCAATTGTCAACGTATTTTTTCATCGAAGTCTGATTATATGTCCCCTTTATCTTTTTTGTAATAGGGTTTTGCAATTCATAGGTGTTGTTTAGATTGTCTTTTGTTACAGTATATGGTCCGGTATATAATAGTAGTAATTTCTTTGCAATGCCCTCGATAGTGCTTGGGAGTTCTCGATTTTTTATTAACACTTGGTCTCCCACTTTGTATTTTATAATTTTGGGCTGCAATTTTTTGTATTTAATTCTCAGTTTCTGGGCTCTTTCAACCGCATTATTATAGAACTTGGTTTGGTCAAACTTGATCTCTGCACTTATTGGAAAGTTAATTATTTCTGTGATCTCTCGGGGTGGTCTTTTTTCATGCATTGCCATGTATGGTGTCTCCTCAGTTGACTGATGGTATGCGAGGTTTAAGAAGTCTTCAGCTGGGGACAAATACTCCTCCCACTTCCTCTGCTGGCTGTGACAGTAGGTTCTTAAAATCCTTCCTACTTCTCTCAACACTCTCTCAGCAGGGTTGCTGTTGGGGTGGTACACCGATGTCTTATACGTTTTGATGCCCAGATGGAGCAGTGTTTCCCGCCATTTCCGCCCTCGAAACTGCGTTCCGTGATCTGTAACTATTGATGCTGGTCGGCCCACTTCGGGTATGTATTTGTTTATAACTACTTCTAGTATCTTGCTTGTTGTGGCTCGATTAAGTGGATACAGCTTCGTATATTTTGTATAGTGGTCAAAGATAATAATGATATATTTATACTGATGTCTTCCACCACTCCGTGGAAACGGCCCACAAATGTCCAGGAAGATTTTTTCTAATTTTGTCACAGATGTTATCGGTATCATCACTCCTTCTTTCTTTTCGTTACTGCATTTGACTAGCTGGCAAATATGGCAATTCTGTATATATTTTCTTACCTTCCTATTCATATCAGTGAAATACACATGTTCTTGCAGTGCTTTTACCACCTTCACTGCGCCCATATGACCATATCGTATGTGATAGTCGATGGTCAAATCTCTCTCTAGAACCTTTGGGACAACGATTTTCCAGTCTTCACCATTTTTATTGCTTTTGGTGAACACTAGCTGACTGTGAATACAGAAATACTGTTTAATGTTTGCATCGTTATCTGCTAGTTTTTTAATAATCATCAATATTTTAGGATCTTGTTGTTGCTGTATAGCTATATCTGACAGTATTTTAGTAAGCTCAGATATATTTTTTAGCAAGTGGTAGACCTTCGCGATGGTTTCTCTCTCTCCTTGGACCGTTTGGGCGTCGATGTTAATCCGGGATAACACGTCTGCAGCTGTGTTGCTTTTTCCCGGTATGTACTCCCACTGTATATTATACTCTTGGAGTGTGAGAGTCCATCTTGTCAACCTTCCGTGTTTCAATTTACAGTTCTTGAGGAATGAAATGGATTTATGATCCGTTCTTACTGTCACTTTATATCCCAAGATAAAGGTTCTAAACTTTTCGCAAGCGAATACGGTACTTAATAATTCTTTTTCTGTGGTGTGATAGTTGCGTTCACACTTGTTCAACGTGCGACTTGCAAAACTGATTACTTCATGGTTCCCGTCTTGGTCTTCTTGATATAGCACGGATCCGAGACTCAAATCGCTGGCGTCGCAGTTCATGAAAAATTGTTTTTCAAAGTTAGGGTGATGTAACATAACGGTTTCTAAGAACTTTTCTTTAATTAACTTAAATGTAGATTCTTGTTCTGATTCCCATTTCCACTTTTCTTTTGATGAGAGCTGTTTTGAAAATCGAGCTGTTAATTCGGAATAATTCTCTTGAAATTTACGATAGTAGTTGCAGATCCCGAGGAACAATTGCAGTTGTTTCTTGTTCTGTGGGACGGGGAAACGCTGTATTGCCTCCATTTTTTCTTGGGACGGTGTAATTCCATGTTCAGATAGGTTAAACCCCAAGAATTGGACTTCTTTTGCTATTAATTGAGACTTATCTAACTTCAATGTAATGTGATTATCTTCTAATTTCTGTAAAACCTGTGCCACCCTTTCACAGTGTTCCTCCCAATTGTTGGAGGCGATTAAGAGATCGTCAACATAGACTGTTGTAAACTGCAGTGTATTGTGGCCCAGTATCTCGTCCATACATTTGACGAATATCACTACCGAGTTTACTAAGCCAAACGGTAGTCTTTTGAAATGGTAATTTCTACCTTCGAAAATAAAGGCAGTATACTTTCTACTATTCGGATGCAGTTCAACTTGCCAATATCCGCATACCGTATCCCATATACTGTAAAATTTTGAACCATAAAACTTCTTTAAGATCTCATCAATTTCTCCAGGTGATGTCCTGTCGTTAATTATGGTTTTGTTTAATTCCCTAGCATCTAAACAAATTCGTACCGCACCATTTTTCTTTGGTACGGCGACAATAGGGTTGGTGTATGGTGAATTGCTTACTTCGATAATGTCATTTGCTATCAAACGCTGGGTTTCTTCCCTTACTGCTTCCTTCAGCGAAAAGGCGATAGGATAAGATTTTCGTTTAAATTCGGTTTGGTCTTTGAATCTTAACTCGCATTGGAAATTTTTGATTTTTCCGGGTGTATCGGAAAATGTGACGGTACTGGCAATATATGCTTATCAGATGGTCCTTTTGTTCCCATGTCAGCTCTTGGTTATGTTGGTTGGTCTTGAATTCTCGTATCTCATTAATCTTGGTTAACCATAAATCTTCCTCTGGGTTATTGTGAAGCTTCTTGTTGATGGCGCCTTCCTGATGATGGTGGCCTTCCCTAATGTAATAGATTACATGTTCTGCGGGTGCCTTTTGATATTCTGTTAGCTTGGCTGTCCACTCAACTTCTCCTGTCTTCATTCTTACTGTATTTGTGTCCATGTTAATTATCGCAGTGTATTTCCTGAGTATATCACACCCAATGAGCAGGGTAAACGGTAACCCACTGGCTACGAGGAATATCATCTGTATCGTGTTGCCGTTGCTGGATACATCAAGTTGCACTTGTTGTCTAATCGTCTTGTTTTGACGTCCGGTAGCTCCAATGAGTACAATGTTATTAATAGGTAAAGTGGGTATTGTCGCTTTATTTTCAGATTGGATTCTATCTAACTCCACTTTATCAATCAATGATACATTTGCTCCGGTATCTATCATTGCCGTTGCTTTTATGTTATTGACCTTCACCACTATGTATAAATTTCACTATTACTTGTATCGCTGATAGTATTCTCTTTTTCTTCCATTAAGTCTCTTCTAATATTTTTCAAATAATTATTGGTGTAAGTTTTGCGAAGATTTTGATGGTTTGCCAAAACTCTAGACCCAATAGTCCGGTTCAGTGAGGGTACTATTTGGTTTTTCACTGCCGGTTAAAGGCAGGTCACTATTCCCGTGCCTGTCTTGCGATGTCGAAGCTATGGGTTCTTGATTCCCATTTCCATGTCCATTATTGTAGACTGCTGTATTTTGCGTTGTTGTTCCTTGACTTCCATTACTGTCGCTTCCGTTAGATCGGTATCCAGATTCCCGCTCCTCTCTATCGCTGTTGCTGGAGTGACTATGTTGATTAGGGAAACTTCTCCTTCCTTGGTAGTAGTTTCGACGATTTCCCCCTCGACTGGCTTGAGTATAGTGCACTCTACGAAAGTGATTATTATGTTGGTTGCCATTACTTTGTCTTGGGTGATGATTGGGAGCTTGATTCTGGTACGGCCGGTAATAATTGTTACCTCTTTGGTAAGCTGGCTCTCGCTGATATCCACCTGAATGCTGATTATTATTATTCCCTCTATTATTGACGTTGTTGCCCCCTCCGTCTTGGCGTGGTATAGGGTGATTTTGGAATCTCGGTGGGTAATTGTGATTTCTTCCCAGGCTATTCCTTTCGTTGGATATGTTGGGGTTATTATTCCCAGGTCCTCCTCGATCATATGTCTGGTTTGGTCCTTGTCGACTGCGTTGGTAGTAGCGTTCTCTTTCATGGTTCTCCAGCAGTTCGCACATCCCTTGGACTGTTTTTATTTGTGCATTGAGCCTCCCTTGTGATATGCCTTGATTGAAGTGGTAGGCTAATTTTGTCACTAGGCATTCTTCTGGGATGGCGGGTTCGAGATTCCTCGCCAGGCAAATCTTTCCCAAGAAATACGTTGTCATTGACTACCTTCCATGTGTATCGAACCTCCCGTTTGTGATGTCATCCCTGACGCTGTTCTGGGTGGCTTCTGACCAATATTTTTGTTTAAACGCCACTTTGAAGTTGTCATAATTCCCCACTTTGTTACGGGTTGCCGTCCACCAATTGTCGAACATGCTTTTGAAAGCTTCGTCTAACATTCCCTTAATGGTAGTCCATCTGCTCTCTCTGTTTTTTCGTAGGATTTCTTCCATCCGTTCTAAAAATTCTAGCGGATTCTTATAATAGGTCCTGAATTCAATCTGGTCTCTGTTGTCTAGATGAGTCAATCCGGATAATAAGTTTGGTATCGTTTGTATACGATGCATCTCGTCGCGGAGGTCATCTAACTCTCTTCGTTGACGCTCGGTTAATAGGGTTCGATCATCATGTACCTGCTGCTTAATTGCGTCCACTCTTCCAGATACTTCTTCACACTTGTCTGTTAGTGTTGACTGTGCTATTTTCATGTTGGTTTGTTCTTGTGTTATCACGTTTATTTGTGTACCGTGCGTTCTCTCCATTTCGTTAATGCGTTGATTGATGTCTAACTCTGTTTGTATTAGTCTCAGGCTGGTACCTTCTCCCTCCTTTCGTACTTCATCCATCTCAACATTAACTTCAGTGGTTAATACGGCCATGCGCTTCTCGATTTCATCGACATTTTCCTTCAGTCTTTTTTCTATCATCTCTTCTGTATCCTTGGCGGCTTCCTTCATCTTGTTACTGTTGATACTTATTTGTTGCCACATCCCTTCATGGTCAGATTGTATTGTTTCGACGTCTCTATTGAATTTAGCCGTGATTTCATCCATTTTCTGGTTGGCCTGATCCATTCTGACTCCCAACTCTGCCGATAACTCTTCTTTCATGATGGCCATTTTCTTCTCCAGTAATTCCTCAGTTTTCTTTTGTCCATCTTCCATCCTCCTGTTCGTCTCCTGTATCTGGTTATTGAACTCTTCCTTTAACGATTCCATATGTTTCTGGCTCTCCTTCTGGCCTTCCTCTATTTTCTTGCTTAAATCCTCTTTGGTGGATCGCTGACCTTCCTCTATTCTGTTTAAGTCTGCCTTCAAATTTTGATTGTCCTCTTTGGATGATTTCAGGCCTTCCTCTATTCTACTGTTTAGTGACTCCATCTTCTTGCCTAACTCCCTGGTGGATTGGCTATTTTCGTCCATCTTCTTGTTTAAGTCTTCTTTCAATGACCGTAATATCTTTAAAATACTGGCATCCATTGTTGCCCTTGACTCCTCTGGTTGGCGTATTGTGATGGTACAATCATGGTACATTTTATAATTACCTAAAATATGGTAACGAGATCATAAATATTGTATTTTTCTATTTTTTTGACATACCCAACCCAACCTCAAACACCCGATATCGAATCTACAGTGAGTGGACTATATCACAATATTTGCCAGGATTTGAACTAATTCGTAGCAGAATCTGTAAAATGTCATAAAAACAGTGTGCAGTTATTGCGATAAGCAAGCCAAGCCTTAATTACGTCAGAGGCAGAGAATGTGTTGACAACGACAAAACTGCGATGTCAACTAGTTAAACAAAGAAAATGTGACGTCAGTACACCCCACTTCCGCAGAATCCAACAAGGAATTGTCGTCATTTCTGCTGCAGCAACTGATCAGCGCCGGCCGGCTGCCCATTCACTTACGGGTGAATTTTAACTTTTTAGACCACTATAGGTGGTTAATAAACAGTATCATATCTATATACAAAATGTATTAAGGAAAGTTATAGTTCGGCTTTGTGTAGGCGTCCTCGGCAGATGAATCGTCCGTAAAAAAGATCGACGTATAGAATCGGTCCCACGACGGTGGGTTACGTGGGTTGACACGAAAGTGCCCCGTCAAGCGCCGTAAAAATATACCGATTGTGCCGATGTACGAACAATACTAGCAGTGCGAGGAGGCCAACACGAAATGGGTGAGAGCGTTCCTTATACACTTTAAATCCTCGAAATCAATCATCCTGAAATCCTTTTATTATTTCCCAATATAAAATTTTATTTAAAAATTTACTTAAATTTTCAATCTATTTAAAAGGAGCTCCAACATAAATAATCAAATAATTGTACCATGAGTATGGGAGAGTGAGTGGTTGTGTGCGTGCGTAATAATTTCTAAGTGCTGGGTTGAGCAACACATATAACTATATATCTATATAATTTTGTCATATACTTATTATACTTACAGAAGGTAATATTACACTATGTTTTTATTTTGGAAGGGTTAAAGATATGTAAAACGAATACTTAATAAAAGGGGTATTTCATTGGTAACAATTAGAACAGCTGTTTTGTTATTTCAAGCAATTTCCGTTTCCTAATAACTTCGCGTAACGAAATTCTGGCCCATGACTTAGGTAATAAATAAAGATGGCGTCCTAGTTTATGTATACCTTTGTGAGATATAATCTATCGTATCTATAAATCAAAATAAACGTAAGTATACAGGTGGCTTCTGGAACAGGGACATTAGGTGGTATTATTTAAACATATTATTACCTAATGTACGCCTAGAAAGAACGGAACAAATTGCTTGAGGTAACGGACACAAAATTTTATAATTCGTAAACATAACCCCACAATTAGGTTATACAATTGTATGCATGCAGGTATTGCAAAATTGCCAACATGAGTACTAGTGACAATATTGTAGTAGAAACCAGTACCTCTGAGATAAATTTAACTAATGAAATGGAGGTACAAACACCTCAAACTAGTCAGACTGATGCGGCAAGTACGCCTGTATCTGTAGAAATAACGAAAGTCAATACATCCATTTCAACTATGTCAGATAGTAAGCAGGATGAAACTAATGCAATGATGCAACTTTTATTAAATAAATTTGACAGTTTTGATAAAAAACTAGATGAGCAGAATAACGAAATTAAAGAAATTCAAAATAGTTTTGAAATTAATTTCAATGAGATGAAAGATGAAATTAAAAGACAAAATTGTCAATTTGATGAGCGAATTAACACAGTAGAAACACGTTGTGATAACATACAGAAAACTACACTAGCAATTGTTGATGATAAGTTCAGTAGTACCATAAATGATTTAGACACTAAAATCGATCTAGTTTATGACACAGTAAATAACACGATTAAAAGTAAATTAGAGTCAACAAGTACAGAAATACAACAGAAATGTTTAAATTTTGTAGAAAGTCAATTAGAAGTTAAAACCAATATTGAAGTAAGCAAACAAGTAGCGGTGAAAACCAATGTTTTGCAAAATCATTTAGAAAACATGGAAATAAATGTGATAGATATCGCCAAGAATTTAGAAACTATAGATAGTACCATAACTGAACATGAGAAAAGTACCAAGAGTAGATTTAATTTGTTACAAAGTAAGATTAAAGAAATTGATGACTTAACTGTACAAAATAGTATGGATGTGCATGATAAATATGATATGATTGCAAATAATTTGACCAGTGTAAAAAACGAATTACGGGGAGAAATACATAAAAATATTTCAAGCATAAGTGATAGGGTAGTAGTAACCAGAGATTTCTATAATGAAACAGAACTAGAGAATTTTAGCCATGAAAACAGAGTAATACATCCCATGCGTTTTCTAAATCAAACTAGAGATTACAATTATTTTAGTAGTAGTAGCTGGGAAGTGAAATTGAATAAGATCATTAAATGTTTCAAGGGTAACTCAGTCATATGGGCTGAAGCTCATAGGTTAGAATGGGATTGTTATAATACTTTTGAGAAAGCTTTTAAGGGTAAATATTGGACAGAAGAGGAGCAGGAGACTTTAAGAAGCCGTATTATGGGAACGGGTAATTTCATGGGACGTAACTTTAGTAATAATAACATTACTATTTATGTAACAAAATTATATAACGAAGCCAAATATTTAGAGCCACCCATACCTTTTAAGTCATTTGTTAGGTATGTTAGTAAGCACTTACCTAGAGAAGTGCAAGTCACTCTGATGACTAAAGAAATAGAAAATCTTGATGAACTGGAAAGGGTATTAGATATACTACAAAGTATAAATGATCGTGAAATGGGTAGACGCCCCATGCAACCAAATATATCTAACCATAACAATAATAACAATGAGTTTAATCGGCCAAGGCCTTATTATAATAATACTGGTAATAAATATAATTTTCGAAATGATTTACAGACAACAGGCGGTTGGAGTTGTTCTAGTTGCAGGAAGGAAAATCGTGCTCATATGCAGAATTGTTATTTCTGCAAAGCACCAAGGAGTAATCAAACAAAGCAATTCGTACCTGCGAACAGAGGAGCCCCTAGTAACAGAGGAGCACCGTATCACCATCAGGGACCAACACGATGACACCCTGTACCATCGACGAGTCATAGTAGGACACAGCCGGAAAACTGAAGTCAACAGTGGTAAATAGGACCCGACCACTGTTCAGGGAAACTCATGAGGTCCGACCCATCGAGAACCTACAATCCAACGTTATAAAAGCAGATATCGTTGCCGATTTATTGGAGGAGGAGTGTAACACGACATTGGAGGTGAGAGCTGGACTCACGGAAATACAGGTAACAGTAGATAATAGAAACTTTAAAACACTTGTTGATACCGGGAGCGAGATTTCAGTAATAGCCGAGAACATTTTAAGTGAATTGAAAGATTTTAATAAGAATATTCCAGTTTTACCCGTAGCAGGGGTTACAGTAATAGGAGTCACGGGGGTACGTAGTAAAAGGGTGACAAAACAGATACATTTAAGTTTCTCAATTGGAGATATGAATTTTGATAATACATTTTTGGTAGTCAAGGGGTTAAGTTTAGACATCATTTTGGGAAATGATTTTTTACAAAGAAATAAAGCTGTAATAAATTTTAAAGAAAAAGTGTTGGAGTTAGATGGGGGTGATCGGTCTGTGAAAATTAATTTTGAAAATGTGATAAATAAAGTTAGAACAACTGGTATGAAAATGTTACAGAAACAAGTAGTTGAGAATCACTTAGATACTAAAGTAAATTTTTGTATAGAGGGTGAGTATTTAGAAGATGTTGATAATGAAATGAGTAATATTAATAATGAAGTTTGGGAGATAAGGGCGGATGAATTCTGTAGTGGGGGTGAGGTGATAAGGAGTGGCCAACGTATAGCGTTATGGCAAGTAATAGAGCAGTTTAAGGGAGTGTTTGCCGATATTCCAGGAAGGGCAAAAAATTATGAATGTATGTTACAGATAAAGGAACACACACCATTCATGCAGCGGAGCTATCCAGTGCCTTACTCTAAAAGACGAGCGGTGCAAGAGGAGTTGGATAAAATGTTAGATAATGGGATCATCGAGAGGTCAGTGTCTCACTACTCAAATCCGTTAGTGGTGGTAATTAAGAAGGAAGGAGGAGTAAGATTGTGTCTAGACGCAAGGAAAATTAACCAAATTATTATACCAGACCGAGAATCACCAGAATCTATAAATGAGATCTTTCAAAAGTTTAGTGGCGTACGGTTTATGACATCATTAGATCTGACTGCTGGATATTGGCAGGTACCATTAGCAGAGGTAAGTAGGCAATACACAGCATTTTTATTTAACGGAAAAAATTATCAGTTTAAGCGACTACCATTTGGGCTAAATACCAGCGTAGCTAGTTTCATTAAATGTTTGGATAGAATTTTGAGACCAAAAGATTTAGATTTTCTCACAGTTTATGTAGACAATATTTTAATAGCTTCACGTACATTTGAAGACCATTTAGAACATTTAAAATATGTTTTAGGAAAATTAGAAGCGGGAGGATTAACCGTAAATTGGGATAAGTCCAAATTCTTACAAACGAAAATTAATTTTTTAGGATTCATTATTACATCGGAAGGAATTTCTGCAAACCCGGATAAGGTCAAATCTGTTATGCGTTTCCCTGAACCGCGAAACATCAAACAACTTCAGAGTTTTCTTGGGCTGTGCAACTTTTATAGGAAATTTCAGAGGAACTACGCCTACCTAACCGCAAGGTTAAGTGCGGTATTGCAGAAGAACCGACAATGGAAATGGGGAGAAATGGAGCGTGGAGCCTTTGAAGAAATAAAACGCAAATTTAGTGACATGATTATGATGAATCACCCAGATTTTGATAAGATGTTTTATTTACAGACGGACGCCAGCAATGTCGCTGTAGGAGCAGAGCTGTATCAGGAGGATGAGGAGAAGGAACATAAGACAATTGCGTTCGCTAGTCGATCTTTACTGCCGGCTGAAAAGAATTACACTACCACAGAGAAGGAATTGCTCAGTATTGTGTTTGCAGTTGGTAAATTCAGAACGTACATCTTAGGAAACAAAACGATCATTAGAACCGATCATAAAGCATTGTCATTCCTCAACACTTGTAAACTTGCTCATAGTAGATTAACCAGGTGGGTACTTGTTTTGCAGGAGTACAACTTCGAGTGGGAGTACATTAAAGGAACAGAAAATAAGGTACCCGACACTCTATTCAGAGTAGATTGTGAAAATAACAAAACAGGTAGGGACTTAAAAGAAATTGAAATTTTTCAGATTAGCAGAGAAGACAGAATCTTTGGAGAGGAGCTGAAGGATATTAACACCATGCAGAGAGCAGATGGTAAGTCTGGAAAAATAATACACAGTTTAGAGACGGAATTGGACGAGTCTGAGTACAATCAATATTTTAAAATTTACAAAGGGTTATTGTTTAAGAAGGTAGTAGGGGGTGAGCGTGACTGGAAATTAGTGATACCAGCAGTATTGGAAGAGAAAATTATTTGGGATTGTCATATACGATATGGTCATTTTGGGGCTAAAAAGTGTGTCAATGTTTTAAAAGAATCATGTATTTTCAGAAATATGGAGAGGCGAGTGAGACAGTTGCTGAGGAGTTGTGACTTGTGTCAAAAGTCGAAGGTGGTTAACTACAGAGTAGAAGGTGAGTGAAATTATATTAAGGTAGATCGACCTTTTGATTTAGTTGCTGTGGATTTGTTTGGACCATTGCCGAAGGGTAGAGGCGGAGTAGTATATATATTTGTATTGCTTGACACTTTTTCAAAATATGTAAAATTGTATAGCGTAAAAAGAGCTACCAGTAAGGTATTGAGTGAAAAAGTAACTAAAGACTATATGATTAACGTGGGTAAGCCAAAAGTAATTTTATCAGACCATGGGCCGCAGTTCATCAGCGGAAGATGGCGTCAGACCTTAGGATGGGAAGGCATCCTCACGAAACATACGGCTGTGTATCATCCCCAGTCCAACCAGGCTGAGCGTGTAATGAGAGAAATAGGCAGGATCTTCAGAGCCTATTGTCACGCTAAACACAGCGAGTGGCCGTTGTATGTACGAAAGGTGGAAACTTGGCTGAACAGTACCACCCACGAGTCTACTGGCTATACACCTCATGAACTAGTAAGGGGAACACGCCCCCCAAGAATCTTGGAACAATTATTCGACTATCCACCTGAAGATAGAACGACTGATATAAACATGAAAATCCGGTTGGCGAATGAAAACTTAATTAGTAAGGGTGAACAGAGAAAACGTAGACACGACGCAAGAGGTAAGTGGATTAAGTATAATGTAGGACAAATGGTATTAGTTAAAAGACATGACTTATCGAGTGCACAAGACAAAGAAATTAAGAAATTCTTTCTCTTATATGAAGGGCCATATGAGGTCATAGAAGTGAAGATGCAAAATTCTTATGTATTACAGAACAACGTAACTGGAGAGATAGTAGGAACACACAATGCTACAAATTTAAAATTGTACTGGTCGTCTTAGTTATTTTTATATTGATGTTTTTATATTTTGAGTGTATGAGTATTAACTTAGCTATTGGTTTACAGAAGGGACTATCCCCCATTTTCGGGCGATCACAGACTCACCACCTCTGATCGTGGATTTTGGAACTCTGGAGGCGGACCATGGTTGGCGGAACTGACGTAAGGAAGTGAAAGCAATGATGGTCTTCCTCCACACAAAATTGGTAGAAATTTGAAAATTTAATCTTATTATTGAACGGGGAGGGGGACCCCTAATTCTTGGGATTAAAAAAAAAAAAAAAAAAAAAAAAAAAAAAAAAAAAAAAAAAAAAAAAAAAAAAATTGCATTGATCCCATGAATTTTTGTTTTATTCTAAAAAATCATAGAATACAATTTGAAAATTGTGTAACTTAAGAGGTTAACTCATTAAGGAGTTATATTTTTTATGTAACTAAGTATATCAGAAGATCCATTGTTTTCCTGGAGTGTTAGAAAAGTGATGTTTTGGACTTGGAAAGTGTCTACAAATTTATTAATGTAACTAAAGAAAGAATTAACATTTTTAAATGATATTTCAATTTTGATTTTTGTTGTAAAGTAAAAAGGACATAGTGCTACTATGGTGAATTTTTGAGACTTTACTTTGAACATTATCATTATGTTTATTTAATAATAGTCTTATAATGGATTTATGTATAACTTGTTAATTGTAGGGTAGTCCCCAATTGGGACTACATAAGACACAATGTGTCAAATATCTACGATTCCCCATATTTCGGGCGATTACTGTCTTACCAACACTAATCGTGGATCTGGACGACAACCAGCTGTGGACAGAAATTGTAACCCTGACCATGGTTGGTTGCCCGTAAAATTGGTTGAAATTTTGAAATTTAGTGGGAGGTTTAGGGGAATCTATTATTCTTTTTAATAGGCTACTTCACCTCGGTTGGGGTGGTAGACCTTAGGGGTGTATTATAAATGTAAAAGTAAGGGTATTTGCCTTGAAGATTTTGTAATGCTAAAGCAAGGATGGGAGAGAGAGAAAAGAAAAAAGTGCTCACTCCTTCTGCCTCAGTCCTTGTGGAGGCGACTGAACGTAACAGTTCAGGGGGGGCAATAGTGTGTGTGGAGGAGAATAGGGGATAAATATTATTAACAGCGCCAAATAATTACCTGTTAATAATAAGAATAATAATAATAACAATAATAATAAAATTTTATTTTTATCATTTACTAAGAGTATTCAATAAATAAATATATAGAGTTATTAATTCTTTTATAATTTGTTTTTCTCCAGATTTGGGAGATTATAATGTGTAATTTTCCTATTATATTTTCAATTATATTTTATTCAATTTTGGTAACTATATTATATTAATGTGCTTATGTTACAATTATAGTAATTGTAAAAGAATGAAGATAAATATTATCGATAGGAATCGAAACCATTTTTCAACTCAGGGTTGTAATATGAAGAAGAGATATTCTTTTTAATTCTTGAGAATTATAATTTTATAAATATATTAAGCCAACCCAGTGCTTATTGGCACAAACCAGACCTTAGCTAAGGGGAACCAGATCAGTTGAAGATGGAGTGATTTACGAAGCCACTATTTTAATATTTATTATATATTGTTTCAGTGTTTGGTGATATGACAGCGGTCCTGAGCTGGCCAACGCGTCAGAGCAGGGGCGTTAAGAGCCTAAGTGGCCTTATGGTGTTGGGATCTCGCAGGAGAAGTCCAGTAAGGTCATCTAGGTACGGTCATCATCACCAGACCAAGGGTGAGTTGTTGTTATTTTTTATGTAAATTTGTAAGGGGGTTGTGGCGACTTGTCCTGGCTGATCCCTTTAGGAAGTATGAAAGGGTCAATGAAAGTTTGTGTGCTTCGTCACACCATCTTTCATTGAGGGGGTTTTGTGATGGTACAATCATGGTACATTTTATAATTACCTAAAATATGGTAACGAGATCATAAATATTGTATTTTTCTATTTTTTTGACATACCCAACCCAACCTCAAACACCCGATATCGAATCTACAGTGAGTGGACTATATCACAATATTTGCCAGGATTTGAACTAATTCGTAGCAGAATCTGTAAAATGTCATAAAAACAGTGTGCAGTTATTGCGATAAGCAAGCCAAGCCTTAATTACGTCAGAGGCGGAGAATGTGTTGACAACGACAAAACTGCGATGTCAACTAGTTAAACAAAGAAAATGTGACGTCAGTACACCCCACTTCCGCAGAATCCAACAAGGAATTGTCGTCATTTCTGCTGCAGCAACTGATCAGCGCCGGCCGGCTGCCCATTCACTTACGGGTGAATTTTAACTTTTTAGACCACTATAGGTGGTTAATAAACAGTATCATATCTATATACAAAATGTATTAAGGAAAGTTATAGTTCGGCTTTGTGTAGGCGTCCTCGGCAGATGAATCGTCCATAAAAAAGATTGACGTATAGAATCGGTCCCACGACGGTGGGTTACGTGGGTTGACACGAAAGTGCCCCGTCAAGCGCCGTAAAAATATACCGATTGTGCCGATGTACGAACAATACTAGCAGTGCAAGGAGGCCAACACGAAATGGGTGAGAGCGTTCCTTATACACTTTAAATCCTCGAAATCAATCATCCTGAAATCCTTTTATTATTTCCCAATATAAAATTTTATTTAAAAATTTACTTAAATTTTCAATCTATTTAAAAGGAGCTCCAACATAAATAATCAAATAATTGTACCATGAGTATGGGAGAGTGAGTGGTTGTGTGCGTGCGTAATAATTTCTAAGTGCTGGGTTGAGCAACACATATAACTATATATCTATATAATTTTGTCATATACTTATTATACTTACAGAAGGTAATATTACACTATGTTTTTATTTTGGAAGGGTTAAAGATATGTAAAACGAATACTTAATAAAAGGGGTATTTCATTGGTAACAATTAGAACAGCTGTTTTGTTATTTCAAGCAATTTCCGTTTCCTAATAACTTCGCGTAACGAAATTCTGGCCCATGACTTAGGTAATAAATAAAGATGGCGTCCTAGTTTATGTATACCTTTGTGAGATATAATCTATCGTATCTATAAATCAAAATAAACGTAAGTATACAGTATTTCCGGCAGAACTTCTGGTTGTATTATTTCGGGCTCCTCATCTGGCTGTTGAACCCCCTCCGCCGGTTCAATTTGTTTGTCTTTTACTTCCACTACCATCTCCTCCACATCTTCTGTTGACATAGCTTCCTTCTCTTCTTTTCTGGTTTCTTTATCTGCTTGCGCCATCCTTTTTCTTGACGTTGACCTTGATTTTGATCTAGATTTCAACCTGTCTGTATACATCTTGATCTTCTGATAATGTTCCTGCTGTCTTCTCACAAATTAGTATATTTAGGCTATTGGTTATTGTATATCTCCCTAACTCGTGCTCAGACGTTGGGCGCCAACTTGTTACGGAACAAGTAACAAGTATATATATAGTGTACAGTGTAATTGTAGTTGTATTTATAGTTGTAGTGTGCTTGCAGATACGCTCCGGTATCTGCTATTATGTTGTTTTTATAAAAACTGCTCCAATTATAATTATTAGGAGTTATTAGTGTGATTGTTTGATCTGTATAAGTGTCTATGGATAATTCACTCTTCCGATTTAAATAAGTTTCGCGCACTTTTTGTTGTATGCCTCCCTCACTTACCACAAGTATCTGTTTCAGTCCTGTTCTGTGACGGTTGTTGCTGAAATACATACATTTAAAATGCACACAAATATTCAATTTGAATATTTAAAAACAGTTAGTACACACAATATGAATGAATTAGCACATATAGGTAATACTTTAAATTACTCTCTGTTTGAATTCTTCCGCCACCTTTGGTATAACTGATTTAAAAGAAATAATTTAATTTCTATTTGAAATGATACTCTTGTTCATAGGTAAATAAGTGAAGGTTTATTAACAAATTTTAAAATGGCAAATTTCAAAAACAATTAACAATCATTTGGCTAATAACCCTTTAAATAATAATTACAATTGATTAATTTTAACATAAAACTCTATCCAGGCTCAATGCTGGTAGTCCTGTCTTTAGTACAATAATTTGAACTTGATAGGTTATGTCTTCTTGTTAATATATTATCAGGTTGTTAGGTTCTTTGAGGATACATGATATCAGTGTCAAGATGTAATATTAATAGAATCAATAAAATTAAACAATGGTTAAAAAATAACGAATAAATATAAAACAATGAAATTTAATACCATATGTATGGTAAGTATGTAATTATCGTACGCCTGGATGCGCACGCACCTTATAGAATTCTATAGCAAGCGTCAGACTCGTGGCTTGTACAGTTTCAATCTATCGTTTTATTTTCAACAATGAGTTTGATAACTATATATTTTCAAGAGAAAAAATTAATAAAATACAAAAAAACTCTTGATATGATTTCTATTTAGTTTGGAAACTATTTGAGAACAGATGCAACAGTTAAATTAATAAGCTACCGCTACCAATTTTAGGTTAGCGATCACAGGTAATACTATCACAGTAAATGATTTCCTAATGGTTAATATTTCTTAATTTATATTTCTGAACATAATATTAGTAACCTTTTAACATGTTACTATTAAAATTGCTTTATACTTTTGTACGAAAGTTAATTTTATTTATTTCAAAACATCGAATAATCAAAACAAGTTTAGTCAAAAGAGTGTCTAAATGTTAACTCTTGTAATTAGTGATAATTACTTTAAACATACTTTTTATAATTATGAAAATTAATTAAAATATTTATTTAATATTTTAATAAGTCAAAATTGACATTTCTTGAAATTCTAATAATTCCATTATAAGTTTGATGCTGCGCTAGTAACGACTCGCGTAGTATCAAAATGTCTATTTCAAAATATTATTTTTGAAAATCAAAGTTATTTAAATAAAATAATGTACTCCCTGTTTATTATCACAACACACGCGAGTACGACCGGGATTATACACTATCGTACTTATATTGTTCGGTAATCCCGCACATATCACTCGGAAGTGTATTTGTTGTGTCAAGGTTATGTCTGTATATCAACTTAATGTCAATGTACGCGCACAAATTTGAAAATAATACTTTTTCATGGTGTTGAGTTGCGTGACCTATTCGTCTGGAAGCTGTTCGTAGACTGTTACAATTTGCCAAAGCGTCTCTCTCGTGTCTGACAAAATGCGTTGATTTGATTGGCTGTAATCACTATAGTCTTCACCCCAAAGGCCTATGTTTTATTAAAATATTTGGTGTTTTACCAAATTTCGACTTTGGGTCCTGGTTTATGTGACGTAAGCACTAGTGTAAAAAATACTTGAAAAGTTAATAATTACAATAACTTCCTTATTGAACGTCCTATCGTTACATGAGTTATGTCATTGAATTATAGACATTTTCTTCTTTAATTTAAGTCTAAACAACACTATTTTATTTACATTGCTTCTCTTAAAATAATGTTTTTATTAATTATCTTGGTGTTTCTTATTTTTATAAGTTTTTGACACCAGATTTAATTATTTTTAATAAAAACACTTTCTAAATAAACACTTGGAGTCCATTTCTCACTTGGTTTGATTTGTTATTTGGAAATAATTATTTCCTTAACAATAGCTTATTTTAGCGTCATTAGGCGTCCATCTTGGTTTTTATATAAAAGTATTTAAAATGAATTTCCCTTATCTAATATAAGTAATCTTACAATCTAATAATACTAAAACGATTATGTACATGATTTCACACTTAAATATCCTCACATGATTGTATTAAACATAATACACATACTGTCTTCTTCCTCTTCTACCTGTCTCATACAATTGTCAATATAATTTTAGTCTTTTCTAAGTGAATTATATTATGTATTAAATGTCATTAGTGTACATACATTGTACTTAATGTATTACATATATTGGTCAGCTTCTAGCTAGTTTAGAACCCTTCAATTCTTCAATAATGGGTTTGTTCCTATGGTGTCTCAACATAGTGGTCATTTATTTTTCATAAAAACAATAATTAAACTGTTATTGTTACATTATGTTTGTGTTTCTACATTGGTATTAGATATTACTCCTACTTTTGGTAATGTTCTCATTTACTCTTAGATAAATTTATATGTCATATTTTTCCTAAGTAACTTACTTAACATGGTTGGTTTATATGTGATTTCTGTCACTATGGTCAGTTGGTTTCTAATTATTTGCATATATACTGACTGTTTTCATAGTTCTAATCTGTTCTCAAAGTTGTATTGATTTTCCCTCTAACTACTGGTAGTATTGTGAACAATCTGTATTTAAGCTTTAATACACTATTTTCCTTAACTAATGGGCCATACAGTGGTCCATCTTACATCTGATTGTTTGTACATGGTTAGTTAGTTTACATCATTTTGTTTATAATACTGTTGTTATTATGTTAAAGATCTGTTCTCAAACCATTACCAGATATTAGTCTTACTACTGGTAATATGGTTATTCACTTTAGTATTGGTTTTGATATTGCACTTTGCCTATTTGAATTGGCATATTTGTTGCATCTTTGCTATAGCTGTCTGCCATTGCATTTGATTGGTTTTATTTACATGGTTGCATTATAATGCATTGTCTATTAGGATGTATTGTTATTTATAACAATTCCTTAATTGATATCATTGTTGATAATCATTTATTTTCATTGATATTTTTGGTTTTCTGTTTAACAGGTACCTTCGCTATGGGTTATGTAACAATGTACCATCTGTTTTAATGCAGTATGTCTCTACTACCTACATGGTATCAGCATGGTATTTCACAATAATATTTTACTTATTTTGTGACACATGTTTATACATTCCTTCTTAAACATTAATACACATCTTATTGTATTATTTATGATATTTTTCTAGTCATAGGTTGAATTCAATTCAATCCATTTTGTTTGATACAAGGGTTTTTTATACTGTTGTCAGTTCTTTACCAAAAATAAAACATAGTTATATTGTTCTATTTTGTTTCATTTTGGTGGACTTATGATTATCTGTGTTAATCACAACTTTATTAAATGCGTCACACTCATTGTTCGTGTCTATTTGACTTATTTAACATCTTGTTGTTTTCATCATGGAATTAACATATTTTCATATACTTATAAACTTCCTCACTATAATTGTTTGTGTGGTTTTATCAGTAGAAATAGTTAGTTATTCTCATGTTTCACATCTATTAAGTACGCACTGTTATTGTTTGTGTTTCCTTAAATGCTAAGCACTGTTTTTCATCCTCACATTTGATAATCATTATTTCACAGAAATGGAGCCTTCTATAGGTGAAAGCCGGTTTAGGCTGTAAGGTAAAACTTTACGTTTTTACTTATAAAAAACTTTGTGTTCCGAGTCGTCAATATTATAGTGATATTTACTTATATAGTCTTTGGTGCACGTGGTTTATGTTGATTTCTGGTATGATTTATTCATCTTCTTCTCTCTTCTGAGTCAGCTTTCTTGTCCTTCTTCTTTCTTCTTTCTTGTTATTTTCATTGTAGTCATTATTCTTTAGTCGTTTCCCCTCACTTTTGGAGTTTGTTAATCCTTATTTAGTAGTTTCCCCTCACTTTT
Source organism: Magicicada septendecula (assembly GCA_034769895.1). Classification (NCBI taxonomy): domain Eukaryota; kingdom Metazoa; phylum Arthropoda; class Insecta; order Hemiptera; family Cicadidae; genus Magicicada; species Magicicada septendecula. The sequence continues at coordinate 363,882,668 of CM068374.1, read as the reverse complement.
GGATCCTATTGGGGCTATAATTGGTATTTTGTTTTGGCTCATGTCATTTTCTTTCTTATTTTTCGTAGTTGATGTCACTAGATTGATATTATCTTATTCATAGTTGGATTTTGATATTAACACATTTGTAGATACACACTTTATATACATGGATTTACTTATCTAGATTTACATTCATATTTTTTCTCTTACTTGCCGTCCTTTAGGCTCATTTTATGTAACTGCCATATTTGGTTATGTTACAATATTCTTTCAACTTTAATTTATTTATGATTCATTTTCTTCAAAAAAAAAACTACTATTTATCTCAATTACTTTGTTTCATAAATTATCAAAATATTTAGACTATCGTTACATAACAAATATTTTCATAGTTAGCTGCACACTCTTATGTGAAAAAAAAAATCAACTTAACTAACTAATCTATAAAAGACAACCCAGCTTGCTCACTCTCTCTCTCTCTCATACATGATTTAAACTATTCCCCAACAAAGAAATTAGCGCTTTTTATGTTAAAATTCTGTTTGGTAATAACGTTACGTGACCCTCGGCGTCTCCTCCACCACATGCCGCACTTGTTATCGTTTTTTTATGTTCACCACATTATTCACTGTACTTTCTGAATTTTTACTCATTTATTAATGTAGTGCTGATGTTTGCACTTTATATCATTTGGAAAGATACTGTTTCAACACTTTTTTGAGGTCTAAAAAGATTTTTTGGTTTGCGAGTCTTGGTGTACGCCTGGCCAGACATATGTTGTACATTCGACTGCCTGACGCTACCCTAAGCATCGGTAATGGTCACTTCCGCTCCATGTTCACCAGCTTGCCCTGTGATTCGTTGATTAAATCACATGACATGGTCAATTAGTCGTCACGTGATATCACTTGTTGAGCGAGTTCAGGTAGTTTTGTTCTGTCTTGGGGCTCGCCACAAAGTTTGTGCTTTTTGCCAATGGAAAACGCAATCATCCGCGCACAGGTTCGCATTCCAACCCCTCAAGGAGCAGAGCTCATTGCAGGGCTTTGACAAAATATGCGACTCGGTGCCCCGACAAAGAATACTTCTTGTTTCAAACTGAGGCCCTGTTTGGGTAAATCTGGTGTACTACATTCACAATTGCAATAAAAAATAAAACCCCTCAAAATTGTCCCGTTACACATTTAATAATTATTTTTGATAACATTAAACAAGATAATAAGCCTTAATTTACTAAAAAACTTTTAAATGCTGTACTCAGCTTGTAACGTTACTGGGAAACATTATATTTTAATTCAATATATGTACAATATAAATATAAATAAAAAACTCAATTATTAATAATAATTATAGAGATATGATAGGATAAGAATTTGTAATACACATATCTGTAAGTAATATGTAGAATAAGAATGGACAGGGTGAGGCCTGTGCGCCGACAGTCTGTCGCCAGCCGAAATAAATATACAATAGAAAACTGCACCTATATGTCATAAACGCATAATATGTTTTGTGTATCAGAAACTGTGCCGTACTGGGTTCGGCATTGTAGGCGATGTGTTTTTAAAACGTGCGGCTTTGACGTCACGCGCGGCCACGGCATCTCGTCGCCATTGTGCTATGCTCACTGTTGTTGTGCAGCGATGAAATTCAGTTGGCGCGTCCAACTGTTTTTGTACATTCCTGCATCGAGAGGTTTTGTGGTTAGATAGACACTTTGAATCTGTCTCATTTCTGTTTGAACCCTCAACCAGATCATCTGCTCTCAGCTGACGGCACTCATCAGTTCAGGACTTCGTCGACTTTCTCTATGGTTGGCTGAATAAAGTTCTACTCCAGGTATGTACAAGTTAACGGATTCTAAAAGAATATTTTAACCCCAAAATATGTTTTGTCTGTGTTTCAGCTTTAATTATAAACTATACTTGTGTGTGTGCGTGTATATCTGTTTTCAATTTGGCTTAATATGAATGTAAATGTTGCGGGTCAAATTGACTTCAGTAAAGAGAATGATAATGCAACTTGCACTCAGCTGTTGTTTTTTTTGTTTTTGTCATTAATAATTATGAAATACTCAGTTAATTAATTTGAACATTCTCAATGAAATACTTAAAACGTAATTAGTAGTTGAGTGAAATAAGTCACAGCTGGGGAGTTCAATAATGATTAATACGAATTAGTGGCGATGTGTGTGTAGTGGCTGTTGAAGCTTTAAAGTGTGTGTTAGAAATTTAATGCGGATGGCGTATGTGGCGAGATCATTTCCTTATGACACCCTATACAACTCATTGCATGTCACACGTGCTCGAACAAGGGCGAGATGGGTGTCGGGTGTGACGACCAACTGTCCACCCTCCTGGCAGAGACGATCCTTTAGCCATCATATGCCGTCAGTCGAGATCTACCGTTCAGACACACTTATGACGCTACGCTGCCCCAGGACTTCTTAGTACAACCGAGACACTACTGATCAGCCACAGTATTGCTTAAGTGCACCGGAAGATCCAGGTGGGACCATTCTAATTATTTAATTCTATCTCAACGACATTGTGAATGCACGGAAGCTCCCAGAAGCTCACTCATGAAGTTTTAACCGTTAAACTTTTGCACAAACTCTCATGTTCAGTTCTGTGACTGCATGTGTGAACATTACACAATTAAACCTAATGAAATCTATTATATCTGCTTATAATGTGTACGAAAATTACACACACACGCATATCCACAGTCGGCTCTAAGTTCTACCTTTTTTTAATCCAATTAAAGCTATTAGAGAGTTAGTTATTTTGTGCTTTCATGTCATGCGGTCATGGCAGAATTCTAGTCACGTAAAGGGGGCTGTCTGATGTTTTAAGTTGTGAAACTATTTTCATGGTCACATATGCTTATTGCTTATTATGATTAAAGTGAGGGTTGATTATTACTTTGAGTCTCTGGTTTGGTTGGGGGCACTTACATTTTCTGGTGCTAATTACCATGGCATATTAATGCTTCGTAGCTGTGATTTATCTGATTACCTTGTTAATTATATTTATATATATATATATATATATATATATATATATATATATATATATATATATGGTTGTGCATTCATTTATTCTAGTTGAAATGGGTTTTATGAGGGGTTTGGTACAGAAATGAGGGATGTTGTGTCATTTATGTTGTGTATGTGCTTGCGTGTGTAATCTTTATATATTTTATTGGGGGAATATGTTATAAATTAAAAGATCATAAATGTGCTTACTAAGTTACTAAAAGGCTAGCCTATTTTAAGTCCTTTCTATACATCACTTATGGATTAGTGATTTTCTATTTTGTGAATAATATTATTGCAACCATTAACTTGAACATAATGTGGCAGGATTTATGCAATTTATGTTAATATTCAATTCACTCACATTTTATGCCATTAAGAATATTAATTGATATATATAATCCTGCAGTTAATTTTGCTCTTGTTCAATCTATAACTTGTCATCTCATGTAAGATTTGCAGGCTTAATAAAGTATACGCTTGTTGGTTAATAGACTTTTTCATTTGAAAGTCCTGTCATTCACCTGGGGGGACATGTCTGCAATTGTAATTAGGCCTTGCACACTTTTGCTTCCTCTAGGTTCACCACCTAGTTCTAAATATTATGTCTCTCCCCTTTACAAAAAAAAACTTAAAAATAAAATAAAAATTCAAAAAAAATTTACAAAAAAACTTATAAAATAAAAGGGGGGTTTCAAATGGTAGATCAGAGCGTGGTTATGATTCTATGGATGGAGTAGATATTATTTCTGCCTTATTTTTGTTTGAACTTTGGAAGTTTTAGAATCTGGGGACTTGCATTTATTTTCTTAAATGAAACTTGGTGTGGCTACAGGCATGTCAGCTGGTGTTGGGACTTACAAATTATTTCAAATTTTTTTTTAATTGGAATCCAAGTGTTGCAAGAAAAGTTAATGGTAATGTAACGATTTAACAAAATGAATAATCAGAATAATAACATATTTTATAAAATGAATAAGGGGTTGATGAAGTTTAAAATGATTTAATATGTGTTAGTGTTTAAGTAATTATTTTGTGATGCTGAGTGTAAGGTAGGTTTTGGAAAGGGGTTATAAGCATGTGGTTGATGGTTTTTAAAATGAATGTGAGTTGATGGATACTTGGGCATACCCTGGAGCTTAGACAGATTTTGGACGTGATGAGGGCCGTCAGTACTTGTTGATTTTGATTGCGATTTGTTCATGGAATAGACAACGTGTTTTATACCACCCCCGTTATATAGTATTTGTTTATTGAGGGCGTTGCGTTGCAGTATCGTGTATTCTGAATGCGGTCATGGTCCGACCAGATGTCATCGACTTGATAGTTATATATTCAATTTCGATTATATTGAATTTTATGTGTACTTTGTGGATTGTATATAGTGAGTCAGTTTTGTTGTTTTGTGTAGTGTTCTCTTCTGGGCATTTTGCATGGCTGTTTCTCTGCCTTTATGACACCCATCTCGTCGCATCGCTAGAGCATCCTGGAGCGGCTCAAAGGAAGAAGAGTACTTGAGTTTTTTCCTGATTCTTTGTCATTATGTTTTGTAGGTTAAGTTTGTGTTAGGTGTTTTATTGGGAATTTATGTTTTCGTGTTGTGTTTGAGTATTGTGCAACTCTGGCGACGGTATGTTACCAGGAATTGCCCCACCCCATTTCAGGGATTCTCCAGAAACTTTCGGTTTTGGATGGAGTAGATGAGGACAGGTTGTTGGTCTTCTTGGACCTGGTCCTGCAGTTGGCAGATTTCCCGGGTGTGTCCGATGAGGAGGTCTTGTCCCTTATATACCCGTATTGCCGGGGTTCATTGGCCGGTCTGGTCACCAACACTCCGCGTCGGGGCTGCGGTGTCGACACTTTCCATGGGGAAGTGTTGGATTTCTTCATACCCCATCGACGACGTTCCCAGCTTAAGTTAGATTTATTCTATCGCCTACAGGCCAACGGAGAGGCATTGGGGGACTTCGTGCATGATGTAAGGAAAGCTGCCCGTATATTAAGGTTGGGGTTGCCCGAGACGGAAGTAATACAAGTAATACGAGAAGGTCTGAATCCCCAAGAGAGATCCCGGCTGGTTTTCGCAGAGCCTCCACGTTGTTTTGCGGACCTGGACCGGTGGTGTGCACATGCCAGGAGAGTGCAGGAGAATGATGAGTCCCGGGAAAGAGCTGCTAAAGATGTCCAATACTCCAGTGGTTCCTTAGGAAGAGCTAAAAAGGACAAACATGGCGGCTGGAGGAGAACACAAGAGACTATAAGAAAAACTGAATATTCCGGAAGTAATGGAGGCTACAAGGGGGTGGGAAGTTGTGAAGCCGGTAACAACAGCTACAGCACAAACCAATAAGTATGAAATTAACAGGGGAAGAAGAAATTATGTTAGTAAACAAACATCGGCAAGTAGGGAGCCTGTAGTTAGGCGTTATTATTATTTGGAGAAAAGTGAGAGTTTAAAAGTTCCAGAGGAATTACCAGTGTCTAATAGAGTAGTGAATGAAGAAGGTGAAGCAGAAGAAGAAAAGCGGAATAACTTCTGTGGATCAATACAAAAGCATAAGAACACGTCAGTTAACACGGAATTAGAGGACTCAGAGAGGACGTCATGGTTGAATCCAGATGCCACAGAATTTGTTCCGGTATTGTTCGTGAGGGATCCAGATCCTGTGACATCATCATCGTCTACGCAGGGATATGAGAAGTCACTTAATGGTGTAGCTTTACCATCGCCAGTAGAAATTAATTTAGTCATTGCACATGAACCTGGACAGCTAGCTTCCAGGGTTGAAAATGTTGAGGATGTTGTAGTTGCTGAGAGTGGTGAAGGAGAGGAATCGAAGGAAGAGTCAGAAGAGCGGTCTGCGGATGCTGCACAGGGAAGTATAGTTATAGGTGTTAGTGAGACTCAAGAGTCTGAGTTTGCAGATGGACAAGGGGATGTCCAGGCTGCAAGTGTTTCTGAGGTTCCGGATGGACAAGGGGATGTTCATGCCGCAAGTGTGGTAGAAGTAGATGAGGTAGAAGTTGAGGAGAAATTTGGTGGCAGCGTTGTGGAGTGTGTGAGTGAGAATGATGTAGTGTGTGAAGATATGCAGACGCCTTCTGTAAGTAGTGTTGAAGATTCCGAAGAGCGGAAAGAAGTTTCAGGTGGACCAGGTGAGCAACTAGAGGAGGACGAGGATGTTCAGTGTTCGGATGGTAGTAGTGGACGTGATGGCGATGATGATGAAAATGTTGGGGAAAATAAGATCAGAGAAGAGGTTAGTGAAGATGCGGTTGAAGATGGATCAGAGGAGCAACTGGAAGATGGTGAGGAGGTGCAGTGTCATGATGTTGATTTGGATTATGGGGACGAAGAAAGGGAAATTGTAGAAGAAAAGGAAGAAATTGTAGCAGAGGAGTTAGACGACAAGGATAATCCAAAGCGAAGTGAAAGTAGCGAGGTAAGTTGCCTTGATTCTGATTCAGAAGAAACGATGCAGTGCAGCTCAACACGAAATAATCTCTCAGAGAGTTGTGTCCGAAAGGAACGAGTACCGAAAGTCCGTCACAGAAAGGTGATTAGAAGCGGTTAACGGGTAGCGGCTAGATGTTCCCCACAGTCCCAGTGGTGTTCATCTATTTCAGGGTTGCGTCCCTGCCCACGCGAGCCTTGGTTTCCTCCAATCATCCTTATTTCCGGAGGGAGCCATGCCCTTACCCTTACTCCTAGCTATTGAGCCTTTAATGATCCTTACCCCGTTTCATCTTCCTGATTTTCCTACCCATCCTCTTAGTGAAAAAAAAAAAAATCTATCAATAAGGAGTTAGAGAACCTTGCCGAAAGTGATTAGATTGTAGTCCTGGAGATTCCCCTGTTCTGGAAGGTTATCATGGAGAAAGTTAGAGAGTTGGAGAGTGACCTTAGATTGTCGAGATCGTCAGTTTTCCCTGTTCTAAAAGTACGATGGAGAAGTTATGTGCTGTTTCCTTGGTCATAGTGGTTGATTTTGATTTTGGTTAGTGTAGGGTCGCGGTCCATGCCGCATTCCTCGTTTGATTTCTCTGGTGTGTCAGTTTTGGATTAAGTGTGGTTTGTTTAGACGGTGGAAAAGTAAACCCCCCCCCTGATAGTTAAGCTGCTTTTGAAAAAGTAAGAGATAGGATTGATGGTCGCGTGCCCTCTGCACGGTATTCTCTGCCTTGTGAATCGGGTCCGCCCACCCTAGTGTGGGAGGTGGGCCAGTCATGTGTCAAGGATGGAGGATGCCTTGTTTGCTTCACATGGCTGGTTGGTCCACGAGGTGGACGGTTCTCGAAGGGTACTCGCATATCAAGGTTAGTGGCACCTTGTTGGCCTTCGGGCGTGAATATGTGAGTACCAAGGAGAGTTAGATGGTGGCCACCGGAGTGGGTGACGTGTTGGGGCGGTCCCGAGAGTTTGGCATGGAGGAGAGGACTCGCGTGGGGGATGGTCGCAGTGTGGTAGAGATTTTCAGTCCTGGAAGGGGGGAATAAGGTCAATGGTCCTGGATGGAAAGGTTTGTTCCGTGATAGAAGTCTGTGGTCCTGGGTCTCTGTTGTTGGGTTTAGGAGACCTTGGTGGTCAGTTCTCAGTGCCAGATTTGGTGATTCTTCTCTTTCTCCTGTTCTGTTCTGTTCCTTATATCTGCATGTGGACCAGGGCCCGGCGAGCATGCAGGACGCACACTTACATCTTCTCTTTCAGACACCCATTCACAGACTCACACCTCTTCCTTCTGCCTCTTTCGTTTTCCTAAGTAACTGAACTCACCAAGTGCGATTTAGAATCTGGGATTTTCCAGGATTCCCGCAGCCGTCGAGCTTGAGTACTGGTTTGATTTGGGTCAACCATGTTGCCCTTTTGGGGTGAGGGTGTGCCGTACTGGGTTCGGCATTGTAGGCGATGTGTTTTTAAAACGTGCGGCTTTGACGTCACGCGCGGCCACGGCATCTCGTCGCCATTGTGCTATGCTCACTGTTGTTGTGCAGCGATGAAATTCAGTTGGCGCGTCCAACTGTTTTTGTACATTCCTGCATCGAGAGGTTTCGTGGTTAGATAGACACTTTGAATCTGTCTCATTTCTGTTTGAACCCTCAACCAGATCATCTGCTCTTGGCTGACGGCACTCATCAGTTCAGGACTTCGTCGACTTTCTCTATGGTTGGCTGAATAAAGTTCTGCTCCAGGTATGTACAAGTTAACGGATTCTAAAAGAATATTTTAACCCAAAAATATGTTTTGTCTGTGTTTCAGCTTTAATTATAAACTATACTTGTGTGTGTGCGTGTATATCTGTTTTCAATTTGGCTTAATATGAATGTAAATGTTGCGGGTCAAATTGACTTCAGTAAAGAGAATGATAATGCATCTTGCACTCAGCTGTTGTTTTTTTTTTTGTTTTTGTCATTAATAATTATGAAATACTCAGTTAATTAATTTGAACATTCTCAATGAAATACTTAAAACGTAATTAGTAGTTGAGTGAAATAAGTCACAGCTGGGGAGTTCAATAATGATTAATACGAATTAGTGGCGATGTGTGTGTAGTGGCTGTTGAAGCTTTAAAGTGTGTGTTAGAAATTTAATGCGGATGGCGTATGTGGCGAAATCATTTCCTTATGACACCCTATACAACTCATTGCATGTCACAGGTGCTCGAACAAGGGCGAGATGGGTGTCGGGTGTGACGACCAACTGTCCACCCTCCTGGCAGAGACGATCCTTTAGCCATCATATGCCGTCAGTCGAGATCTACCGTTCAGACACACTTATGACGCTACGCTGCCCCAGGACTTCTTAGTACAACCGAGACACTACTGATCAGCCACAGTATTGCTTAAGTGCACCGGAAGATCCAGGTGGGACCATTCTAATTATTTAATTCTATCCCAACGACATTGTGAATGCACGGAAGCTCCCAGAAGCTCACTCATGAAGTTTTAACCGTTAAACTTTTGCACAAACTCTCATGTTCAGTTCTGTGACTGCATGTGTGAACATTACACAATTAAACCTAATGAAATCTATTATATCTGCTTATAATGTGTAACAAAATTACACACACCCGCATATCCGCAGTCGGCTCTAAGTTCTACCTTTTTTTAATCCAATTAAAGCTATTAGAGAGTTAGTTATTTTGTGCTTTCATGTCATGCGGTCATGGCAGAATTCTAGTCACGTAAAGGGGGCTGTCTGATGTTTTAAGTTGTGAAACTATTTTCATGGTCACATATGCTTATTGCTTATTATGATTAAAGTGAGGGTTGATTATTACTTTGAGTCTCTGGTTTGGTTGGGGGCACTTACATTTTCTGGTGCTAATTACCATGGCATATTAATGCTTCGTAGCTGTGATTTATCTGATTACCTTGTTAATTATATTTATATATATATATATATATATATATATATGGTTGTGCATTCATTTATTCTAGTTGAAATGGGTTTTATGAGGGGTTTGGTACAGAAATGAGGGATGTTGTGTCATTTATGTTGTGTATGTGCTTGCGTGTGTAATCTTTATATATTTTATTGGGGGAATATGTTATAAATTAAAAGATCATAAATGTGCTTACTAAGTTACTAAAAGGCTAGCCTATTTTAAGTCCTTTCTATACATCACTTATGGATTAGTGATTTTCTATTTTGTGAATAATATTATTGCAACCATTAACTTGAACATAATGTGGCAGGATTTATGCAATTTATGTTAATATTCAATTCACTCACATTTTATGCCATTAAGAATATTAATTGATATATATAATCCTGCAGTTAATTTTGCTCTTGTTCAATCTATAACTTGTCATCTCATGTAAGATTTGCAGGCTTAATAAAGTATACGCTTGTTGGTTAATAGACTTTTTCATTTGCAAGTCCTGTCATTCACCTGGGGGGACATGTCTGCAATTGTAATTAGGCCTTGCACACTTTTGCTTCCTCTAGGTTCACCACCTAGTTCTAAATATTATGTCTCTCCCCTTTACAAAAAAAAACTTAAAAATAAAATAAAAATTCAAAAAAAAATTTACAAAAAAACTTATAAAATAAAAGGGGGGTTTCAAATGGTAGATCAGAGCGTGGTTATGATTCTATGGATGGAGTAGATATTATTTCTGCCTTATTTTTGTTTGAACTTTGGAAGTTTTAGAATCTGGGGACTTGCATTTATTTTCTTAAATGAAACTTGGTGTGGCTACAGGCATGTCAGCTGGTGTTGGGACTTACAAATTATTTCAAATTTTTTTTTAATTGGAATCCAAGTGTTGCAAGAAAAGTTAATGGTAATGTAACGATTTAACAAAATGAATAATCAGAATAATAACATATTTTATAAAATGAATAAGGGGTTGATGAAGTTTAAAATGATTTAATATGTGTTAGTGTTTAAGTAATTATTTTGTGATGCTGAGTGTAAGGTAGGTTTTGGAAAGGGGTTATAAGCATGTGGTTGATGGTTTTTAAAATGAATGTGAGTTGATGGATACTTGGGCATACCCTGGAGCTTAGACAGATTTTGGACGTGATGAGGGCCGTCAGTACTTGTTGATTTTGATTGCGATTTGTTTCATGGAATAGACAACGTGTTTTATACCACCTCCGTTATATAGTATTTGTTTATTGAGGGCGTTGCGTTGCAGTATCGTGTATTCTGAATGCGGTCATGGTCCGACCAGATGTCATCGACTTGATAGTTATATATTCAATTTCGATTATATTGAATTTTATGTGTACTTTGTGGATTGTATATAGTGAGTCAGTTTTGTTGTTTTGTGTAGTGTTCTCTTCTGGGCATTTTGCATGGCTGTTTCTCTGCCTTTATGACACCCATCTCGTCGCATCGCTAGAGCATCCTGGAGCGGCTCAAAGGAAGAAGAGTACTTGAGTTTTTTCCTGATTCTTTGTCATTATGTTTTGTAGGTTAAGTTTGTGTTAGGTGTTTTATTGGGAATTTATGTTTTCGTGTTGTGTTTGAGTATTGTGCAACTCTGGCGACGGTATGTTACCAGGAATTGCCCCACCCCATTTCAGGGATTCTCCAGAAACTTTCGGTTTTGGATGGAGTAGATGAGGACAGGTTGTTGGTCTTCTTGGACCTGGTCCTGCAGTTGGCAGATTTCCCGGGTGTGTCCGATGAGGAGGTCTTGTCCCTTATATACCCATATTGCCGGGGTTCATTGGCCGGTCTGGTCACCAACACTCCGCGTCGGGGCTGCGGTGTCGACACTTTCCATGGGGAAGTGTTGGATTTCTTCATACCCCATCGACGACGTTCCCAGCTTAAGTTAGATTTATTCTATCGCCTACAGGCCAACGGAGAGGCATTGGGGGACTTCGTGCATGATGTAAGGAAAGCTGCCCGTATATTAAGGTTGGGGTTGCCCGAGACGGAAGTAATACAAGTAATACGAGAAGGTCTGAATCCCCAAGAGAGATCCCGGCTGGTTTTCGCAGAGCCTCCACGTTGTTTTGCGGACCTGGACCGGTGGTGTGCACATGCCAGGAGAGTGCAGGAGAATGATGAGTCCCGGGAAAGAGCTGCTAAAGATGTCCAATACTCCAGTGGTTCCTTAGGAAGAGCTAAAAAGGACAAACATGGCGGCTGGAGGAGAACACAAGAGACTATAAGAAAAACTGAATATTCCGGAAGTAATGGAGGCTACAAGGGGGTGGGAAGTTGTGAAGCCGGTAACAACAGCTACAGCACAAACCAATAAGTATGAAATTAACAGGGGAAGAAGAAATTATGTTAGTAAACAAACATCGGCAAGTAGGGAGCCTGTAGTTAGGCGTTATTATTATTTGGAGAAAAGTGAGAGTTTAAAAGTTCCAGAGGAATTACCAGTGTCTAATAGAGTAGTGAATGAAGAAGGTGAAGCAGAAGAAGAAAAGCGGAATAACTTCTGTGGATCAATACAAAAGCATAAGAACACGTCAGTTAACACGGAATTAGAGGACTCAGAGAGGACGTCATGGTTGAATCCAGATGCCACAGAATTTGTTCCGGTATTGTTCGTGAGGGATCCAGATCCTGTGACATCATCATCGTCTACGCAGGGATATGAGAAGTCACTTAATGGTGTAGCTTTACCATCGCCAGTAGAAATTAATTTAGTCATTGCACATGAACCTGGACAGCTAGCTTCCAGGGTTGAAAATGTTGAGGATGTTGTAGTTGCTGAGAGTGGTGAAGGAGAGGAATCGAAGGAAGAGTCAGAAGAGCGGTCTGCGGATGCTGCACAGGGAAGTATAGTTATAGGTGTTAGTGAGACTCAAGAGTCTGAGTTTGCAGATGGACAAGGGGATGTCCAGGCTGCAAGTGTTTCTGAGGTTCCGGATGGACAAGGGGATGTTCATGCCGCAAGTGTGGTAGAAATAGATGAGGTAGAAGTTGAGGAGAAATTTGGTGGCAGCGTTGTGGAGTGTGTGAGTGAGAATGATGTAGTGTGTGAAGATATGCAGACGCCTTCTGTAAGTAGTGTTGAAGATTCCGAAGAGCGGAAAGAAGTTTCAAGTGGACCAGGTGAGCAACTAGAGGAGGACGAGGATGTTCAGTGTTCGGATGGTAGTAGTGGACGTGATGGCGATGATGATGAAAATGTTGGGGAAAATAAGATCAGAGAAGAGGTTAGTAAAGATGCGGTTGAAGATGGATCAGAGGAGCAACTGGAAGATGGTGAGGAGGTGCAGTGTCATGATGTTGATTTGGATTATGGGGACGAAGAAAGGGAAATTGTAGAAGAAAAGGAAGAAATTGTAGCAGAGGAGTTAGACGACAAGGATAATCCAAAGCGAAGTGAAAGTAGCGAGGTAAGTTGCCTTGATTCTGATTCAGAAGAAACGATGCAGTGCAGCTCAACACGAAATAATCTCTCAGAGAGTTGTGTCCGAAAGGAACGAGTACCGAAAGTCCGTCACAGAAAGGTGAGAAGAAGCGGTTAACGGGTAGCGGCTAGATGTTCCCCACAGTCCCAGTGGTGTTCATCTATTTCAGGGTTGCGTCCCTGCCCACGCGAGCCTTGGTTTCCTCCAATCATCCTTATTTCCGGAGGGAGCCATGCCCTTACCCTTACTCCTAGCTATTGAGCCTTTAATGATCCTTACCCCGTTTCATCTTCCTGATTTTCCTACCCATCCTCTTAGTGAAAAAAAAAAAATCTATCAATAAGGAGTTAGAGAACCTTGCCGAAAGTGATTAGATTGTAGTCCTGGAGATTCCCCTGTTCTGGAAGGTTATCATGGAGAAAGTTAGAGAGTTGGAGAGTGACCTTAGATTGTCGAGATCGTCAGTTTTCCCTGTTCTAAAAGTACGATGGAGAAGTTATGTGCTGTTTCCTTGGTCATAGTGGTTGATTTTGATTTTGGTTAGTGTAGGGTCGCGGTCCATGCCGCATTCCTCGTTTGATTTCTCTGGTGTGTCAGTTTTGGATTAAGTGTGGTTTGTTTAGACGGTGGAAAAGTAAACCCCCCCCTGATAGTTAAGCTGCTTTTGAAAAAGTAAGAGATAGGATTGATGGTCGCGTGCCCTCTGCACGGTATTCTCTGCCTTGTGAATCGGGTCCGCCCACCCTAGTGTGGGAGGTGGGCCAGTCATGTGTCAAGGATGGAGGATGCCTTGTTTGCTTCACATGGCTGGTTGGTCCACGAGGTGGACGGTTCTCGAAGGGTACTCGCATATCAAGGTTAGTGGTACCTTGTTGGCCTTCGGGCGTGAATATGTGAGTACCAAGGAGAGTTAGATGGTGGTCACCGGAGTGGGTGACGTGTTGGGGCGGTCCCGAGAGTTTGGCATGGAGGAGAGGACTCGCGTGGGGGATGGTCGCAGTGTGGTAGAGATTTTCAGTCCTGGAAGGGGGGAATAAGGTCAATGGTCCTGGATGGAAAGGTTTGTTCCGTGATAGAAGTCTGTGGTCCTGGGTCTCTGTTGTTGGGTTTAGGAGACCTTGGTGGTCAGTTCTCAGTGCCAGATTTGGTGATTCTTCTCTTTCTCCTGTTCTGTTCTGTTCCTTATATCTGCATGTGGACCAGGGCCCGGCGAGCATGCAGGACGCACACTTACATCTTCTCTTTCAGACACCCATTCACAGACTCACACCTCTTCCTTCTCCCTCTTTCGTTTTCCTAAGTAACTGAACTCACCAAGTGCGATTTAGAATCTGGGATTTTCCAGGATTCCCGCAGCCGTCGAGCTTGAGTACTGGTTTGATTTGGGTCAACCATGTTGCCCTTTTGGGGTGAGGGTGTGCCGTACTGGGTTCGGCATTGTAGGCGATGTGTTTTTAAAACGTGCGGCTTTGACGTCACGCGCGGCCACGGCATCTCGTCGCCATTGTGCTATGCTCACTGTTGTTGTGCAGCGATGAAATTCAGTTGGCGCGTCCAACTGTTTTTGTACATTCCTGCATCGAGAGGTTTCGTGGTTAGATAGACACTTTGAATCTGTCTCATTTCTGTTTGAACCCTCAACCAGATCATCTGCTCTTGGCTGACGGCACTCATCAGTTCAGGACTTCGTCGACTTTCTCTATGGTTGGCTGAATAAAGTTCTGCTCCAGGTATGTACAAGTTAACGGATTCTAAAAGAATATTTTAACCCAAAAATATGTTTTGTCTGTGTTTCAGCTTTAATTATAAACTATACTTGTGTGTGTGTGTGTGTATATCTGTTTTCAATTTGGCTTAATATGAATGTAAATGTTGCGGGTCAAATTGACTTCAGTAAAGAGAATGATAATGCATCTTGCACTCAGCTGTTGTTTTTTTTTTTGTTTTTGTCATTAATAATTATGAAATACTCAGTTAATTAATTTGAACATTCTCAATGAAATACTTAAAACGTAATTAGTAGTTGAGTGAAATAAGTCACAGCTGGGGAGTTCAATAATGATTAATACGAATTAGTGGCGATGTGTGTGTAGTGGCTGTTGAAGCTTTAAAGTGTGTGTTAGAAATTTAATGCGGATGGCGTATGTGGCGAAATCATTTCCTTATGACACCCTATACAACTCATTGCATGTCACAGGTGCTCGAACAAGGGCGAGATGGGTGTCGGGTGTGACGACCAACTGTCCACCCTCCTGGCAGAGACGATCCTTTAGCCATCATATGCCGTCAGTCGAGATCTACCGTTCAGACACACTTATGACGCTACGCTGCCCCAGGACTTCTTAGTACAACCGAGACACTACTGATCAGCCACAGTATTGCTTAAGTGCACCGGAAGATCCAGGTGGGACCATTCTAATTATTTAATTCTATCCCAACGACATTGTGAATGCACGGAAGCTCCCAGAAGCTCACTCATGAAGTTTTAACCGTTAAACTTTTGCACAAACTCTCATGTTCAGTTCTGTGACTGCATGTGTGAACATTACACAATTAAACCTAATGAAATCTATTATATCTGCTTATAATGTGTAACAAAATTACACACACCCGCATATCCGCAGTCGGCTCTAAGTTCTACCTTTTTTTAATCCAATTAAAGCTATTAGAGAGTTAGTTATTTTGTGCTTTCATGTCATGCGGTCATGGCAGAATTCTAGTCACGTAAAGGGGGCTGTCTGATGTTTTAAGTTGTGAAACTATTTTCATGGTCACATATGCTTATTGCTTATTATGATTAAAGTGAGGGTTGATTATTACTTTGAGTCTCTGGTTTGGTTGGGGGCACTTACATTTTCTGGTGCTAATTACCATGGCATATTAATGCTTCGTAGCTGTGATTTATCTGATTACCTTGTTAATTATATTTATATATATATATATATATATATATATATATATGGTTGTGCATTCATTTATTCTAGTTGAAATGGGTTTTATGAGGGGTTTGGTACAGAAATGAGGGATGTTGTGTCATTTATGTTGTGTATGTGCTTGTGTGTGTAATCTTTATATATTTTATTGGGGGAATATGTTATAAATTAAAAGATCATAAATGTGCTTACTAAGTTACTAAAAGGCTAGCCTATTTTAAGTCCTTTCTATACATCACTTATGGATTAGTGATTTTCTATTTTGTGAATAATATTATTGCAACCATTAACTTGAACATAATGTGGCAGGATTTATGCAATTTATGTTAATATTCAATTCACTCACATTTTATGCCATTAAGAATATTAATTGATATATATAATCCTGCAGTTAATTTTGCTCTTGTTCAATCTATAACTTGTCATCTCATGTAAGATTTGCAGGCTTAATAAAGTATACGCTTGTTGGTTAATAGACTTTTTCATTTGCAAGTCCTGTCATTCACCTGGGGGGACATGTCTGCAATTGTAATTAGGCTTTGCACACTTTTGCTTCCTCTAGGTTCACCACCTAGTTCTAAATATTATGTCTCTCTCCTTTACAAAAAAAAAACTTAAAAATAAAATAAATAAAAATTAAAAAAAAATTTACAAAAAAACTTATAAAATAAAAGGGGGGTTTCAAAACAGCAAAAAACGAGCAAGTACCGTTATGAAAGCCGGTCAGTGTCCTTCAGAAGACAAAAGATGACACCCCAATATTTATTGCGATTTTAGAAAGTAGCGTAGTTTTTAGCTATCTAATCGACCACGCGGTAAAAACTACGTGCCCGCACTGTGCGACCAATAAGCAATAGCGTCAGTCCAGCACACCAGAAAATAACGATACAGGCATGGAGAATTTCAAATTCACCAGGGAATATTTCAAACCCTGGCCAATGAGAGTATCATCAACCAGGACGGTGGTGATGGAATCAGTAGACAAACTATAAAAAGAGAGAACCAAGTGAAAGAAGAAAGTTTTTAAGTAAAATTTCAAGACAAGCACGGGAAATCTGCGTTACTCTGTACAAGCTTTCAATAATATAATTATAATGGAACATTATACTAGCGTTGTTTAAAATGTATAGATTAGCTCACTAAATAAAAGTCGAGAAGGAACAAGTTAAAGTATAAAGAAGAATATTTTATTAGTGCGCGTAAAGTACGTATTATAAAAATATTTCATAAGTGCGTGTAAAGTACGTATTATGAAGATATTTCATATGTGCGCATAAGGTTGAATCGAGAAAGTATATTTTTTTTATGTGCGTGACGTTTAGTATAACGCGAGCGTGTGATTCAAGTTTAAGAAGTGGTAATCAATTATGTTTAGTGGAAGTGAAGTTAAATGAGCAACGTAGAACAACTAATCAGAGTCTGGAATCCGGCAAACAAGTAACATATGCTATCTTAACAATTCACAATTCTAATATACAAACAAAGAAATTACTATCTACCATAAGTATAACTCAACTCATTCTCAAAAGACCCACACTTGTTCAGATACTAACGATTCAGTCTATGTGATATGACATACTAGAAAGGGTATTTAGTAGAATCATTGTATAATTAAGGGAATGAAACGAAATATCATAAGAATAGCAGTCTAGTACGAGTCGAGTACTTGCATATAATAATTATTAAGAAAATTCATGTTAGTTAAGAAAATATTATGCTTTTCTGTTAAATTCTAAATATGTTAGATGTGATATAACACCCTTCATATTTTACAATAATTCATTATATTTACTATACACAGTATAGTAATGGTTCTCTAGTCCAAATGTTTCTCTGGTTGATAATACTTTCTTATTATTTTACACTCACTTTAAGATTATTTATATTTTAATCTACTTACATTATTCCTTTCCTTATACATTGAGCATGGTTTGTCATATGTTTCATGATTTATTATGTCATTATTCTTCTATTCAATATAAGCTTTTTGCTGTCTGACACTGATTTCTGACTAATCATGTGATTATTTACTCACAGACAATAATATTAGTTGGTATATGACTCTTAGTCATTAGTCAGTTCTATTACCATACTTTTTATTACAATTTGAGCTATTTTCCTTTCTCTTTTGTAACCCTATTATTATTTAAGATTCACAATTAGGTTCCCTCCACCTCATACTCTAATACATAGTTTTATAAAATTAACAAGTTTACAATATTCTTAGAACATACAGTTCTTCACATTACTTGTCTCTTTATATGTTATTTATTCATACAAAATATAATATCTAAACATTCAGTATTTTTATCTTTAATCAGTGATTATACTGCCTTGGCATACCTTTCCTTCAAGGTTAGGTTATTATTCTTAGTTATACTTGATTAATCTGTAACGGGGCTAACTGGGGTAACACCATGTTTGTTAAGCACCCTGTAGATAAGGAGTATTAATGCGCACCCTGTAGCTTAATCAGTACCAGGTCGTACCAGTCGCGGCTGGAATTTTAGCTAAGGATGAGGAAGCTCATGAGAAAAAATACTTAGACTCCAACCCAAAGTTCACCACGCGGGGAATGCGATACGTTTCCGCTAACACAATAAACCAATCAAAAATTATAATGAGACCTGCTTCCGGTTGTTGACCATGAAGTAGACAAACGCAGAGAGACGGCTAGCCATTTTGGACGCTCAGTCGACTGGAAGCCTTCAGACCGCGTGGTCAAGTAAAAATAGTGCTCGAGCAAAAAAGTAGTCGCCCGGCTAAAATGTTGTTATTTTTAAAGTAAAAATACAGTGAAGCATAATTATGCACACTCAACAATAATAATAAATTTCAAACAGATTGTAACTTAACTTTTTGAGTGTTTGACTGAAAAAGTGTGTGACAAGTGATGGTGAAACAGCGTGGAGACTCATGAGGAAGGGCTAAGTACCATATATAACCAATTGACTAAATTTCAAAAGCATTTCATTTAAATGTTTAAAGGCAGAAGTAATAAATGATTAAATAAAAAGAGATCAAATTTAGGGGGGTATAAAATAAATAAATGTAAAGAGAGAGAGAAAGAGAGTGTGTGTGTTACAACAGTACTGTTTTGTCTATAAAAAGAATATACTGTACCTAAAAACTAGTTACGTAAGATTGTGTTTATAACTATTGATAGATGAAAAAATTGTAAGATTAAAAGTTTGGAGTGACGCAACATCATGTTGTCCAATCGTTTGTGAAATAATCAAAACAGAATTTTTAAAGCAGTACAATAGAAAGAGAATTTTGGAATACTTTTTAAATAAAAGAAAAATGATATTTTATTCAACATAACCATGTGTTAGCTTAGTTATTTCACCTGTAACCATTTCCTATGCTTTGTGCTAAAAAACTCGTCTAACGGCCCTAGGAATTTTCTGTATTAAGGGAAGTCGGATGTAACAAAATTATTCAAGTGTTAATTAATGGGAAGAGTGTGAAAGTTTTCCATATTTCACTTTAAAAATATAGGTGGCAACCCAATAAATTTCTGATGGTGATTGAAGGTAAGTTACAAGATAGAGATCGCAAGACAGGTACGAGTTCTAGCAGATTAAATTTATAAAACTTTTATTACTTTACAAATCTTACTTTATATTTTTAATTGTCATTGTTTATCAATTATTTCATTTAATACATATAATTAAGATCACTAAACTTTAATTTATTCATTATAATAACTATTCTCATTTCATTGCTCAACTGTTATGCTTGTCACATGACTTGATGTTATTTTCAAATATAAATCATTTTACATATTATTCATCTATGATATTTCCATTGTCACATTTTTACTTTACTAACCTATTGGGTAACTGGGTAACTAGTATTGTCAAAGTCATAGTCTGTTTGTCAATTTATTTAATGTGTTGTTTTCTATTGCTGCTTGTAGACTTCCTACTGTTCTCATTCTTTCGTTTCGTTTTTAATTGTTTCCATTAATTCACAATCCTTAACTAATTTAATATTTCTCATGAGTATATTTGTATGGAACATTTTGTGATGTTACAATATACGTATTTCTACTAAGTATGTTGTTTAACACTGTCTATCCCAAGCCAAGGTTTCTACCTTACAAACGATAAGAAAGTACACAATGTGATGAGTAATGGTTTTCAGGAAAATTGAATAGTTGAGATAATTAACAGTGTATTCTTTTAATTCACCAAGTTATCATCGGCACCCCTTACAGCTAACCTTATTTAATATTTAAAAAAATTTTATTTCTTAAATAAAATAAAATTATATAACTTAATTTGTATTCTTTTTTGATATAAAATGACAAATTTATGTTGTTAGGTTAGAGAGCACTGTTCCTCCATTATATCCAGCTGTTTGTTAACTAATGACCAGATTCCATTCTACCTGATCAGTCATACATTGATTTGTGTGCAAGTCAGAATGTACAATATACACAGATAGTGTATTACAGATATGAATGCACACATGAATTATACATTAATTCTAAATTAAATTAAGATGTGCATTCGTTATGACTGATAAAACTGATTGTGACAATGAAATACTTTTTAAGAAAGTGTTGGTTTTTATTTGTGTGTGTGTTGTTTTAACAGTACGTTTCTCAAACCTGGTGCTCACCCTATAAGTGAGTGACGTGTATGAGAGGACAGAGTACAAACCATCTAACAAAGCTGTATCGTTGGTTCTAAATGGTAGTCCACTTAGGGTTACAGACAAAACCTGATTAAAGGCCTGTAATGTAGAAGAGATATCAGCTGGCAAAGCCTAGAAGGTACGATTCTGAAAGTAACTGGGCCAAATCCAGATGTCCTAAGGCAGCAACCCTGCCACTGTCTTACCAAGTAGTAGAGTGGATCAGAGCACATTTAGAAATAGTCCTAAGTTAGGAAGAGTGAAAGGAATTGTATTGAAAGTATTCAAATCAAAACAAATAAATTTAACAGAACTAAAATAAATGAAGTAGATACTCAGAAAGGACGAATGAATATATGTTACTAATCATCAGACAATGGAGAAGACGGTTACTGTAACAGTCTCCATGCCTAATACATGAAATGTACACGTAGTATTTTGAAAACAGTAAACTTCATAACTTTGCTGAATTTCTTTATGTTCAAATAAAGTTTAAGGCTTTTATATAGTTTTAATAGTTATTTAATGGCTTTTTAAGTAGGGTAAAATTTACTTAACCTTTTTATAGCACTTGACCTAATCTATAGTATGAATTTCCATAAAACATTCAATAATTCGGGTTTTTCTAATTTGGATACAGTTTTGCCCCATACAGTCCAAATTACAGAGCTTTTACTGTGCTTATGCATGTATCAGATGTTATTAACATTTTATAGTCCCAATTACAATTTCTTATGTCCTGCATGGAATCCTTACTGTTCTGTTCACTACGAGGGTGGTCTGAAAAGTTCTCGGCCTAACAATGAAAAAACAAATTTATAATTTCAAAAATACAGTACTTTTATTTTCTAACATAATCTCCTTTTAGCATAACACATTTATTCCAGTGATGTTCCAATGCCACTATCCCGTCCCTCAAGTGGTTTTAGATAAGATCTGCAAAATACCCCTCCACAACTGAAATCACCTCTTGATCCGATGAAAAACGGTGACCAGCGTGAAAGAGTTTGAGTTCTGAGAAAAGATGGAAGTCTGAGGAAGCCACATCTCGGGAACAGGGAGGATGTTCCAACAATTTATAGCAGAGATATCTTAATTTTCCCATTGCCAAAACACTTTTGTGGGCAAGTGCATTGTCTTGGTGAAAAATGATTTTCTTCTTCTGCAAACCGGGTCTTTTTTCATTAATTTTTTTGTGTAGTTTCGATAAAAGGTTGGAATTATAATCCCCAGTTACTGTTGCTCCCTTTCAACATAATCGATGTACAACACACCTTTAGCATTCTCAAACACTGACGCCATGACTTTCCCTGCTGATGGAATTGGCTTTGCCTTCTTTGGCGCTGAACAACCAGCTTTGACTGTTGTTTGGACACTGTAACGGGACAAAGCAGAGGGTTTTGATTTCATAATTTTCTTGTAACAATTTGTAGCCAATCATGCTAAGCAACACTTTTAGATCACCAAATGTATGACTTTTGTGAACACCCGGTAGTCAGTTTGGTGCTATGCAGTGCAAGGTACAAAAGAAATTAGAACATTGGAATGTGTTAGAGCGCGCGTGTGCCGCCTTTTGCGACGTAAATTCGTGCACATTGTCTCCTTACCGCCTTTCACGAGATGTCGAGAAAGGCGCAAGACATTCACCCGCCAATCAGCGAACGCAAAACGGGCAAGGTGCTCTACCAGACAATGAAGTGGAAAAAGCAACGAGTCCGATAGCCATTTTGGACGCCTACAGTCAACATCCAGATTTCAGACCGCGCGGTCATACATACCAAGTAAATTCAGTCGGCCGACTATATAAAAAATGTTACTTAAATTGTTATAAAATCAGTACCAGAGTATAATGTGACCCGACATTCAACAACATCAGTTTTAAACAGTTCAGAACATATTTCGGAGTGTCTTGTGAAAGTAATGAATCGGCAGCGGTGGTGAATTAATTGGATACTGGCTACAGCAAGGATGAGTACCATTTAAAACTTTTAAACCTTTAAACATATAAATAAATTAAACAACAGCTTATTAAAATATTTGAAAAAACTAAAAGAGCTCAATAAACGGGGGTTATGAATATGTAAAAGAAAATGAGAAGGGGTTACAAGTACTGGCTTGCCTTTGTTAACATGTAATCTAGTTGGATAAGTAATTTTTTGTTTTCGATATGTGTTTCATAGTTAACTGCTAAAAAGAAAGAGTATGAGAAACAAAAGTAAAGGAGAACTAGAAATTTTGAAAGAGTAATACATGAGATGATTATTTAATGAAAACCATGTGTTAGCGTAATTATTTCTCCAGCCAAACCCAGTGAATCACTTCTATAGTTCACAGGTTCGTCCATAGAACCTTGGGTAATCCACAAGGTAAGTGAGAGAACGAGATATTGGAAGTGTTTTTTTATTAAATAATTCGAATAGTTACAATTGGCGCCCGAACTGGGACGGCTTATATAAACTTATTTTATATATGCTGGACTTACTGGTGAATGTAGAAGTGAGTTACTTGGGGTGAGGGCAGTTTACGAATAAGATACGTGTAAAATAATATTTGGTAAATTAATTTACCAACTGGTAAAATAATATTGAGTTAAGGGTGAGATTTTGTATTGTATATGAAAAAAAAATGGAAAATACAGAGAACAAAATAAATGTAACTGACGTAACCGTCATTGATGAATCTGAAAGTAAGTCAATTTTTGTAAACAAAGAAAGTATGTCAACCGAGTCAGCTCATATGAGTGATTCGGGAATTCAGACGAATTTAATAGTAACAAACAAATGTAGTCTAACCGAGTCAATTATAATGAGTGAAGCAAAAGCAGAATCGACTCCTGTAACAACTAAAATAAAAGAATCATCATGGATGATATATTTAATTTCATGAGAACAATGCCTGATAATATAAAGAGTGAGTTTAATGTAGTAAAGAGTCGTTTTGACGTAAATGATACTAAATTCAATGAACAAAACAGTAAGTTCGATGTAAAGTTCAATGAACTAAGTAGTAATTTTGATGAAGTAAATGTCAAATTTGCTGAACAGAATGTAAAACTAAATGACAAATAATCGTTTTGATAATAGTGATGAAAAATTTAATACCAGATTCAATGAAATAAGTAGCGAAATTAACGAGGTAAATACTCGATTCAATGGAGTAAAGAGTGATATAATAAACAAAATTAATGAGCGTTTCCATACAATTAAGGAACGAGTAATAGAATCAGCAAATACCAAGTTCAATGAACAAATAAATGAGAATAACGAAAAATTAGTAAGTAAAATAAATGAGTACAACAATGAAATAGAATGTAAAATATATGAATGTAAACAGAACACTGTAGTTCAGATAGACGAAATAAGTAAGAATATTCAGCAGTATGAAAACAATACAAACCTTAAATTTAAACAAACAGATAATAAGTATAGCTTAGAGATACAGTCAATACAAGAGAACGTGGATGTTATGAACAAACATAGCATTCAGTTCGAAGGTATTAACAGTAACAAAATTATGTCAATAGAACAAAGTATTATCGAGGTTACAGACGAGTTGCAAGTGGCCATAAGCCAGAAAATAAATAATATTACAGAACGGGTAATAGTTACTCAAGATTTAAACAATGAAACTGAACTAGAACAATTTAGTTGCGACAATCAGGGTGTGCATCCTACGCATTTTTTGAATCGGGTCCGAGAGTTTAATCGATTTAACAATAACAGCTGGGAAGTACAACTACTAAAAATTAGCAAATACTTTAAGGGGAGTTCCGCGATCTGGGCGGAGGTTCATAAAAATGAATGGGAGAGTTATGAGAAGTTTGAACGAGCTTTCCGAGAAAAATATTGGTCGGAAGAGGATCAGGAGGTGTTGTGGGGTAAGATAATGGGAACGGGGAATTTTGGTATGCATAGTGACAATGTGACCATCTATGTGATGAAGATTTTTAATGAAGCTAAATACCTTGAATCTCCACTACCATTTAGATCGTTCGTGAGACACATTAGCAAACATTTACCCCGTGAGGTACAGATATCGTTGATGACCCGAGAAATAGCAGAGATAAGTGAATTGGAAAAAATTTTGGACATTTTCCTAAATATAAGAGACCATGAGATGGGTAGGCGTCTGAACCCACCGGGGACCCAAAATAACGGAAACCATAATCAAACAAGGGGGCCACCACACGTACATCGAGATGCGAGGGGAGAAAATAATAGTCGAAACGAATATTGGACATGTCAGGGGTGTAAATTTGAAAATTTTGCTCTACGCATATTCTGTTATAGATGTAAACAGGCGAGGAATGGTCGAAGGCATGGAACACTACCACAACACACCAATCCAAATCAACGAGGAGAGGATGGCCGCCACGGAGCGCCGAGGAGTAGCGGGAATATCACAGGTAACGGAAGTGGGTACGTGCAGGGTGGTGCAACAGCTCAACCGGGAAACTAGAGAGGACAATGGAGGAAGGGACCCAGCCATTGTCACTAAATAACAGCGTGGTCCAGGATGACAACAGCTATCACAGTCACCTCGTATTAACTGATATATCCCAGGAATTAATAGAAGAGGACAACTCCGACGTGATGAAACCAGAGGTCGGATTGACGGAGGTAATGATCACCATAGAAGGTAAGAAAGTGAAAACCTTGGTAGATACGGGGAGCGAGGTGTCAGTAATTTCAGAACATATTTTAGAGGAATTAAAAGGGGTAAACAAAAATATTCCGTCATTACCCGTAGAGGGCGCGTTACTATAATAGCGATTACCGGGGTGAGGAGTAAGCGTGTCACTAAACAAGTTCAGTTAAACATGGTCATAAACGGGGGGGGGATATGAAAATACATTTTTAGTCGTACGTGGTTTTAATTTGGAGGTTATTTTAGGGAACGATTTTTTAATAAGGCACAAAGCGGTGATTGATTTCCATAAATGGGTATTAGAATTAGATAATGAGATTGAGCCAATCAGAATTAGTTTTGAACGGGTAGTGGGCATGATAAGAGTTTCAGGTATAAAAGTGATACAAAATCGGGTCGGTGATGCGGACACAGTAGCAAGAGTGGATGTGTGTAGATAGAGCGAGCGTGTTGAAAGTGAAAAACGAATATGAGAGGACAGGGAGTATAAATTTTGTAGTGAGGGTGGTGTTGTAGAGAGTCCCCAACGTGAGACGTTGTGGCGGGTTGTGAAAAGTTTTAAAGAGGTGTTCGCAGAGTTGTCTGGTCGAGCCAGGAACTATGAGTGTGTGCTAAAGGTACGGGAACATGCACCCTACGTACAAAGAAGTTATCCCGTACCATATTCGAAAAGAAGAGCAGTTCAAGTAGAGTTGGATAGAATGTTGGAGGGAGATATTATTGAGAGATCGGTGTTGCCGTATTCTAACCCGTTAGTTGTAGTTATCAAGAAAGATGGGAGGGTAAGATTGTGCCTAGATGCCCGTAAAATAAATCAGATCATCATTCCCGACCGGGAGTCACCCGAAGCAATAGATGAGATATTTCAAAAATTTAGCGGAATTAAATACATGACCTTATTAGATTTAACCGCGGGGTATTGCCAAGTCCCGTTAGCATGTGAAAGTAGGAAATACATGGCGTTCCTTTTCAATGGAAAAAATTACCAATTTAAACGGTTACCCTTTCGGCTTAATACCAGTGTGGCCAGTTTTATAAACTGTTTAGATGAGATATTACAACCAAACAATTTAGAATTTTAAACCATTTATGTAGATGACATACTGGTAGCCTCACGCACGTTCTCAGAACACATGGAGCATTTAGAATATGTGTTACACAAATTGCATAAAGGGGGGTTGACTGTCAACTGGGAAAAATCTGAATTTTTACAGAAAAAAATACATTTCTTAGGTTTCATAATTAAACAAGAAGGGATAAAAGCCAACCCAGAGAAGGTAGAGTCAATTTTGAAATTCCCTGAACCTAGAAATATCAAACAGTTGCAAAGTTTTTTAGGGTTATGCAATTTTTATAGAAAGTTTCAGAAAAACTATGCCCATTTAACTTCAAAATTGAGCGTGGTGTTACAAAAGAATAAACAGTGGAGATGGGCAGAAAAAGAAAGAACTGCATTTAGCGAGATAAAGGACCACTTTATTAACAACATCATGATGAATCACCCTAACTTTGAACGTAAATTTTACTTACAGACGGACACTAGCAATGTCGCTCTAGGTGCTGAGTTGTACCAGGACGACTACAAGGAACATCACACCATCGCTTTCGCCAGCCGTACCTTGCTACCAGCCGAAAGGAATTATACGACAGAGAAGGAATTACTAAGTATTGTCTTTGCCATGAAGAAATTCCGAACCTATCTGTTGGGAAATTCTACCCTCATCAGGACTGACCACAAGGCATTATCTTTCCTAAACACCTGCAGATTGACACACAGCAGACTAACCAGTTGGGTGTTAGCTCTACAAGAGTATAACTTTTCGTGGGAGTATATTAAGGGGGTGGAAAATAAGATACCCGACACTTTATCCAGGGTAGATACAGAGGGAATGAGAACAGGGAGAAACCTACAAGAAATACAAATATTTAGGCTTAGCAGGGAAGATAGACTTTTCGGGGAGGAATTAAAAGACATTCAAACGATACAGCGATCAGATACAAAATTGGGTAAAATAATAGCAAGTTTAGAATCCAACCTAGATAATTCTGTATATAGCCGATATTTTCAAATATATCAAGGGAGTTTATTTAAGAAACTAGAGGGGGGAGAGCGTAACTGGAGGTTAGTTATACCGGAAGGGTTAGTAGACAAAATAATACGGGATTGTCATATAAGATATGGGCATTTTGGGGCTAGAAAATGTGTAAATGTACTGAAAGAATCATGTGTATTTAAAAATATGGAACGGAGGGTTCGAAAATTATTACGGGTATGTGATTTATGTCAAAGGTCTAAAGTAGTTAATTATAGGGTAGAAGGAGAGTTGAATTGTATTACAGTGGAGAGACCGTTTGATTTGGTTGCAGTAGATTTGTTTGGGCCATTGCCCAAGGGTAGGGGAGGAGTAATGTATGTTTTTGTTGTTTTGGACACTTTTTCCTAGTTTGTTAAGTTATATAGTGTGAAGAGAGCGATGAGCAGGGTTCTAAGTGAAAAGATAACGAGGGACTACATGGTAAATATAGGTAAACCAAAAATAATTTTATCAGATCACGGACCCCAATTCATCAGTGGCAGGTGGCGGCAGACTCTGGGATGGGAAGGCATCATACCGAACCATACTGCAGTATATCATCCACAGTCCAACCAAGCAGAGCGGGTGATGAGAGAGATCGGCCGGATATTTCGAGCTTATTGTCATGCCAAGCACAGTGAATGGCCACTATACGTGAAGAAGGTAGAAGAATGGCTGAACAGTACCACCCATGAATCCACCGGGTTTACGCCATATGAATTAATAAAGGGGACACGCCCACCTAGAATTTTAGAGCAACTTTTCGATTATCCGCCGGCAAATCAGACAATAGATGTGAACATAAAAATTCAGCTAGCAAATGAAAGTTTATTAACCAAAGGTGAAAAGAGGAAGCGGAGACATGATATGAAAGGTAAGTGGATGAAGTACGACATAGGGCAGTTAGTACTAGTAAGAAGGCATGATTTGTCGAGTGCACAAGATAAGGAAATAAAAAAGTTTTTTTTGTTGTATGAGAGACCATACGAAGTGATAGAAATCAAAATGAATAACGCATACATTTTGCAGAATCAAGTAACACGGGAGATAGTGGGTACTCATAACGTGACGAATTTGAAGCAATATTGGTCACAGTGAATATGCAATAATGAATGAATTTTAATCTATATTTGTATGTTTTCAGAAGGGACTCTCCCCCATTTTTGGGCGGTCACGGCTTCATCATCCCTGACCGTGGATTTTGGCTGTTTGGTGGCGGACCATGGTTGGAGGTAACTTCCACCTGGGGGTGAAAACAACGATGGTCCTACTCCACAAATTGGTGCAAGTAGAAATTTAATAGTATTGTTGAACGGGGAGGGGGGACCCTAATGTTCGTGGGTCAAATGTAAAAAAAAAGTTAAATTGGCAAATATCCACGAACAAATAATGGTTTTATTTTACTAATAGAACAAACAAAATTAATATAAATAACAAGTGCGACTCGTTAGGAGTCATTTCACTACCGAGCAAAATTGTCAGTAATAAGTAACAGTTTTGCTAGGTAATGAAATACAAAATAATTTTAAATGGCGGTCGAACCTATGACGGATTTTAGCTATGCTTAAAGAAGTAGTTGTAATTTAGTAGTCGTAATTTAGATTTAAATTAGGAGTGTTAAGATGATCAATTCGCGTTATAGTGCACTTGTTATTTTGTAAATGGATAAAAGGGTTTGAAAATAAGAGAGAGAGTATGCGTGTGTGCCTAGATTAAACTCTATGGTAGATAGTATATAATAAACAAGAGATGACAGAACAGTGTCTGAAAGAAGTTGAAAATGAAATTGTAAATTGTGAATCAACCCAATGTTGTTTGTAGTCGCTAATGGCGATGATTCAAAAGAACATAGTGAAGCTATGGTGATACCATGGAACTGATAAATGGACTGTGAAAATTAAATGATAATATTTGTGAATTTTGTTTAAATATTAGTGATTTATTTTAATACTTGTGAATTTTAATTTTAATGGTAATTCTAATGTAACTACTAACCTTGCGTGAGTACATCGGGATTGTAAAAGATATCTATATAATTTTAAACTTTAGAGGTGTATGTAATATTAAACTAAAGTGATTCCCCACTTTCGGGCGGTCACGGCCTCACCGAACCCTGACCGTGGAATTGGCTCAGCTTTGACTGGCTATGGTGAGGGCACATTACGTTACGCGCTGCCTAAGTCTGGCCATAGCTGGTTATCGTTGTAAAAGGTGACTTTAGAAATTAACCATGGGGTAGATTAGGAGAATCACCATAACTACAGAACAGCGGCTAACGATCGAATGGGATGGTAGACCGTCTTAAGGGCAAATAACTAAATTTTAGTAGGATTACTGGTGTCCTCGGACATCAGTAATGCCGAATGTTTTGTAATGCCGAAGCAAGAACGGTGTAGGCAGCATCTACACCCTAAAAAAACTTCAGTTCTTGTGGAAGCAACTGGGCGCTACAGTCCAGGGGGGGCAATAGTGTGTGTGGAAGAACGTTTTTAAATTGTTAATAAATAAGCTCTGATTGAAAAAAGAAGATAAAGTTGATTATTGAAATTGTGCCGATAGTAATGAAGTATTGGAGGAGATTGTTGTGATGACTTATGTACCTATTGTATTGAATGATTTTCTGTGTCGTATACAATCACATTTGGTATTGTATAAAAAATAACCGAAGTAGTATGCCTTATAATGTAGATAATAACTATAAATCTTAATGGAAATAGAAGAGGTAAACATTGAAAAAAAAATCTGAGTAGAAATTATAATGTAACAGTTGGAAAATTTAATTAAAAAATTGAATTAAAGTTGTATTATGTTTTCATGTTCTCTGTATGAGGTTATGCTACTTTGATAAGATATCAGCTGATTCATAGTGTTCTGTGTATATTATATTTTTGTAATCAATTTATAGTTGCAATCAATTTTATGATAGTAATAAGTTTTTTTTATTTTTACTTCCATATTCCTTAAGGAATGGAAGTATGGTGATGGCAAAAAAAATCGTGTTCGAGATTATTGCAGATTCTGATTCTACTACACTCAAAACATGAAAAAAAGTCGTTTTCCGAAAAGTGTCTGTGTGTGTGTCTGTAGATTTTTTTTCTATGGCAAACGATAACTGCCGCAAATTCAAACAGAATCAAATAATTTTTTGCATACAGCCCTGATTTGTAGAGTATTCGCGACCTATTGTTTTTGGTGAAGATCGGTTGAGGGAAAGGGGTAGTTTACCTACAACGTTTTTTTAACAAGGGTATTTTCTATGGCAAACGATAACAGCCGCAAATTCAAACAGAATCAAATAAGTTTTTGCATACAGCCCTGATTTGTAGAGGTCTCAAGGACTTTCGATTTTGGTGAAGATCGGTTAAGGGGAAGGGGTAGTTTACCTGCAACCTTTTACGTTTTAACAAGAGTAAAGTACTTGAAAATTTTATTTAAACTTTTTGAAACAATGGTAATTGTTAAAAATAAAATAATTTTGTTGCCAGGCAATAAAATTATAATTTTTTCATTTTAATGTAAATTATGTTTGAGTTAATATCTTTATATATACAGTGGAACTTGGTTCTTGGTTATTACGGCCTCGGCTGTTACGTCAACTCGGGTGTAGCGTTATTTTGTCATAAGTCCGGTCAAACTGATATCTTTAACATTATAAAAATTCCCGGTTTTAACGTCACTAAATATTGTACTACTCTGTTATAGCGTCAAATATTTCTCAGATATTTTACTCTAAATTTCATTAAACATATATATGTGCGCGCGCGCGCGCTAGCCCATGGCTACAGACATACATTGTATGCAATCAATAAGCACTGTAACAGGACTGCCGGCGCCAGCCATTTTACGTGCTCCAACGGATGGCTACATCGATTTAAGGCCCGACACTAGATTTCCTTTGCAAAAATTTGTGGTGAGGCAAAATGCGTAGATCTGAACGTTACAGGCGATTGGGTGCGTAACACTTGGCCAGAAATTAGACGATCATATAAAGATGAAGACATCTTTAATGGACATGAAGCTGGAATTTTTTATAAATTAACTCCAGATAAGACTTTCAAATTTAAAAATGAAAAGTGCGTTGGTGGGAAGCTCTCTAAACAAAGAGTTACAGTTTTTGTTTGTGCGAACATGACGGGAACTGAAAAAAGGAAACTTTTAGTTATCGTGAAAAGTTTGCATCCTAGATGTTTTAAAAACATCAAAAAACTTCCTGTAAGTTACACTGCCAACATAAAAGCGCGGACGACTTCTAGTATTTTTGAAGATGACTTCTGTACGTGTGTATGTCACTGAACTCCTCCATGTATAAAATAATATATCGTTCGTGGCAGGTAAGCATATCTCAGTTATGTAATGTTTACGTTTCAATTTTATTATTATGCCTACAGCAATAAAAAGGCAGGTAAGCACACACACACACACACACACACACACACACACACACACACACACACACACACACACAATTCACGTTATTTCTGGCCTCACTCAAGTTTATTTTCTTACATTTGCACGCTTTTTAAATGGAAAGTGCCGAAAGCCACACCAACATAACGCGTGCAAGCCGAAAAAATGGACATCAATTTGCTTCCTGTGGATCGCTGGGCAATGTAACTGCACGTGTTTACAGAGGAACGATTCATAGACAGACTTTTCGTCTTTAGGGAATGAACCCTCTGCAAGATGCTGAGGGTCCATGAGTGACTTCGGAGCGCTCCTTCTTTTTCGCGTGTTTGTTCTGTGAAACATACACTGTAGATTCGCAGCTTTACTCTAAGCAACGCTCAATAGGAAATGTTGAAAATTTTTGTCCACAGTGTACCCTCATTCACACTAAACCTGCTCTGATGTTTTAATTACGGACATCATAATATTAAAACTTTGGAAACTTGAGCACTACTTAATGGAGATCAATCATAAACTTATACAAGCCATTAATTTTATGCATATTTTTTATATATATGTGTACAACGTTATCGGCAACAAAGAAGTAGTTTTTGTTAAAATTCCTTCTCGGGATATTTGGCCGTAGTCCAATGTTTTCTACAAAACCAGACGTTTCGGCAATGCCATCGACTTCCATCATCAGTGAATATCGAGTGCGATAACGTGAGGTGGTATATGTTAGTGACCACAGTACTGTGGTTAAGGCTGAAGCAGTAAGTAGAAAGAAGTAGTTTCTATGGTAATATTTCATTTCGAAAATGATTTTAAAAATAAATCTTAGAATATGGAAGTCATGTATGGTTCTCCATACTGATATTTTAATAATTGTCCGTATATAATTATGAAGGTTATAATGAAAATTAAATTCATTTAAATGATAGAAATTTTGGTAGTAAATTTGAAAGTTTGATTTAAAGGTTATGGAAGAAATGATGAATGAATTTTATTATGAAGTAAATAAAGACAAGATGAAATTAAATGAATTAAAATTGTTTTGAAGTAATTTACAGTGTTTGATTATTAGGTAATTAAAATTTATGTGAGGATTTAATTAATGTAAAAGTTTTCAAGTAATGCAATTAAAGTAATTAATTGAAAGAGATGGGTAAACTAATTTAAAAGATGGAAATATGTGTAATGGATTGGAATAGTTTATTTTTTGACTTGAAATGGATAATAAATAGTAGACAATTAAATTTAAATGATTAAAATATTTGAGAAAAATTCAAAGTTGAAATGATAATGCAAGATAAATAGTTAAAATGTTTAATTATTAGAAATTGAAAGGTTAGTAATGTTTATTTTGAATATAAGTTTTTTGTAAAATATAAATGTTTATTTGATTAGGAATGTAATAAATTGTAATAAATAACAAATGTAATATGTTTATGTTAAGAAGGTACATATATATATGCAACCAGTACTTTGCTAAAGGCAAACCAGTACGACTAAGAGGAAACAAGTCAGTTAAGGATATGGTATGGTGAAGAGCCAGTTATTGATATTTTTTCTCGAATGTTATAGAGTTTGGTGATACAGTGGTGATGTGCCTGTCTGGCTTTATGGTGTTGGGATCTCGAGCAGGGAAGTCCAGTAAGGTCATTTAGGTGCAGCCATAGTCGCCGGGCTAGGGGGGTAAGTTACCCATGATTTTAATAAGGATTTAAGGGGGGTGGTGCCATATCCTTGCTGGTCCTCTTTGGTTTTTATTAGGCAATGAGAGTTTTTCTGTTTCGACAGAAAACCTCTCATTGGGGGGGGGGGGTATTGTAACAGGGCAAAACCCAGGGGTTTATATTAATTTCCTAATAATTGTAAAAAGCAGCAGCAGCCCAAGCTGAACAACATTTGGATCACAAACGCTTGACATTTTTTAACACCTTGTAGTCCACCTAGTATCAAGCCGTGCGAGGCACAAAAGCAATTAAGAGTCTGGGAATGTTAAGTGCCAGAAGGGTGAGTATTTGTGCGTATGAGCGCACGTGTGTGTCGCCTTCTGTGAGGTAAAATTCGACATGTGCTCAGAGGACGAGAAAGGTTATGGAAAAAAATATATAGACTTGAACCCAAAATGCACCACGCGGTAAAAGCGAGACCTTTCCCGCTAATAGAATTAACCAATCAAATCTACAATGAGACCTGCTTCCTGTGGAGAAACAAGGCAGGTGAACGCAGAGTGACACTGTTAGCCATTTTTTGAGACACGGCAGTCGACTAAGATCCTTCGAACCACGCGGTTCTCTATATCAGTGCTCGAGCAGAATTTTAAAGTCGGCCGACAAATAAAAAGTGAATTGGCGTAAGACAGAAATCAAAATGTGAACAAAAGTAATATACATCAAGGAACCAAACAGTGAATTTCGGACATAAAGTGAACAAAAGCAAACTAACGGTATTGTTGCGACCACGTGAAGACGACCACCGCAGTAATGCGCAAAACAGGAAAGTAACTATTTTAAATTTAATCAAACGAGAATTAAATGATGGTAGGAAAGAAAGAGCTCTATTAATAAAAAGGGGAAATTTAAAAAATGTAATGAGAATGAAAGTGGGTGTGCGTGTGAGAATATAAAAACATTAAAAGTACTGTACTGGTTGGTCAAGAATAGCTTTATAGTAATTAACCATTTATAATGTTGATATTAATTAAGCCATTGTAATCTCAGATTTATAATTTTGATGTTATACAAAGGGAATAGCCTGTTAAAAGAAAGTGCAGAGTTTGAGGAGTTGAAAGTAATGTTAGTAAAAGGGAAGTAAGTTTTTTTGAATAAAACAAAATAATTGATTTAGTCAGCACAACAATGTGTTAGAACAATTAATTTCACTGTTAACCTTCTCCTATATTTCTGTGTCCACACAAATTCGTCTCACGACACTGGGAGTCTTCTGATTAAGGGGAGTTAGATTGCTTTTAAATTATTAAAGGGTTAATGAACGGGAAGAGTACTAAAGTTTTACATATTTTAACTTAAAAAATATGTTGGCGACCTTGAACTTCTGATTGTGTAAAAGGTAAGTTACGAGAGCAAGAAAACATCGCAAGGTAAGAGTCCGGCAGTATAAAATTTATTTATAAAACTGTTTGCGTCACAAGGTCACGTAACTGGTGTCACTGACATCATATATTCTTAGACTTCTATAAAAAAATACTCCCTTTTAAACTTTAAGTCCCATTGAATTTAAGTTACATAATGTTTTTTCTTACTATATGACATGCAATTTGATACCTATTTGATATAAGTTTGTTATTATAATAGATAACTTTTCCCCTTTACAAAAGTTCTGAATTTTGGACCTATTTTTCTGTTACAATGATTATATCATAATTGCCTAAATTTATCTAATAAATACTATTACTATTACATCAAGTGTTTTTATCCTACGGATTTAATCCTTTTTTTGATTTTGTTTACTTTGAATGGTTGATCTACTCATTTCTGACGTCATTTTCTTTATATTGCATTATTGGCCTAGGCCCTAAGCTTCATTTCTTTAGCATTTTTTCTAATTTACATAGATTGTTATTTAATTTATCTATTTTGAACCCTGGATGTACCATAACAATAACTGTAACAAAATATTTTAACATTTTACCCTAAGGTATTGCCTTCATGGCCAAGTTTAACTTCAAACATTAACAAATCATTACAAAATATTTAATATAACTTTGATAGCATTCTTCACTTCTATGAATCACTATTAACTGATTATTTCTAGAATTGTTTGTTTTTAACTTAAGTGTTTATCTAGCCTGTAGGCCTAATACAATTTACAACATTTATCTATAAGCCTTGACATTTAAACATAAACACCAATATACTGTCTAGGCTTTACACAACACTTCCAAAAAATGATACAATTCTATTTTAGTTCTTTTTTAATCCTAATGACAACAAAAAATAATATAAGTTTATCTTGTCCCCACTACACGGACACTTATTACATTTTTGACACAGTTTGTGTCACACTATAATTACCTTATTATCCACTCTAGTGATACAAAGTTTCGTCAGTTATGACGCATTGCGGTACTAAGTCCCATCCTCAGATAACACTTATTTCAATATAATAAACTAATACAATAAAAATCGCAACCATGATACTGGTCATGTCAATCAAATAAAATAAAATAAAACTTCAAATCGCATGTGAAATGTTATACGAACCACGGATGGAGCTCCCGCATGCGTTCACCCTCAACCGCAATCGTCACATCATCACGTGACGATCGCGGTTGAGGGTGAACGCATGCGAGAGCTCCAGCCGTGGTTCGTATAACATTTCACATGCGATTTGAAGTTTTATTTTATTTTATTTGATTGACATGACCAGTATCATGGTTGCGATTTTTATTGTATTAGTTTATTATATTGAAATAAGTGTTATCTGAGGATGGGACTTAGTCCCAAAACGCGTCATAACTGATGAAACTTTGTATCACTAGAGTGGATAATAAGGTAATTATATAATAAGTGATACGGTACGCAAAAAAATAAGTAATTGTGTCACACTAGTTTTGGTTTATTTAGTTTATTTGTTTACACTTGGGGTAATTGAAGGGATTGTTATTTTTTCAGTCTTTTCTGTCCAAATAACTAACTACCTTGCTCCCCACTCTCTTATACTATCACAGTTTTTTTTTTCTTACATTTATCTTTATATATAAAAATTCAGTGTACGTCTGCACATGTTCTTACAACTTTTGAACCACTTATCCGATAGAGCTCATATTCGCACCATATGTTCGTTAGGTTCAGAGTAAGGTTTACATGTGCCAAGTGTGAGGTTGGCCCGAAGGGAGGGGGGGTTAAAATTGGAAAAAATGAAAATACAGCATATGGGGTATTGAATTAAAGGGAATTTCGATGGAAGTAACAATTTTACATGCATGTATGCACTATTGAAAATTTTTGGGCGGTTGGGGGTGTGAGTTTGGCCCAGGGGGGGTTAAAAATTGGAAAAATGAAGCAACAATAGGATAGGTGTTTTGGTCCACGTTGGGAGGTGGGGTGAAAAACAGTGATTAAAAAACACAGTGGTAAATATAATACTGTATTTACATTTTGTTTAGTGGTGAATATAATACTCTATTTACATTTTGTTTAGGAATGTGCTGCAAACAACAAATCAATTACCAGCAATTCAATATAAACTCAATGGTAGGTTCTATTTACATTTTGTTTAGGAATGTGCTGCAAACAACAAATCAATTTAAGGAAATTCAATATAACCGCAATGCTACGTGATGTATTTACAAAATTGTTACAATTAAAACGTTTTATTTTCATATATACATTTGTGAAATTTGTGATAGAAAAATGCCAAGAAGAGGGCGGGCAAACATCGGTCGAAAATCACAACATGCTCAAAATGAGCAGGAGCGACGACAACACTCGCAGGAGAATGAAAATATTAGGAATTTAAATGTACGTTCACGCGCGCAAGTAAGTGGAGAGCAGCGCAGTCAACATTTAGAAGCAGACAGATTACGACACAGACAGGCACGTCAACGTTTAACTAATGAAAACAGAGGCCTTCATCCATTAGCAGAACGACAACGAATTCAAGTACGACGGGCATTAATAGCAGCATCATTTAACCGCCTTGCATTTGAATACGATCCAGAAATCACTCAAAAATAGTACTCATCACATTCAAAAATAATTATTGGAGATATGAATAAAGTATGTCAATTTTGTCATGCATTAAAATTTAAAAATGAAACTCCTGGAATGTGTTGCGCTGCAGGAAAAGTTGTTTTACCAGAATTGCATCCACCACCTGAACCATTAAATTCATTACTAATAGGTGATACTGCCTATTCCAAATTGTTTCTACGAAAAATACGAAAATTCAATTCTTGCTTCCAAATGACATCATTTGGCGCCAAGAAAATCGTTAGAAATAACGATGGTCGTCATTTTACTGCGCAATCTCAATGCACCACGGCTGTGTAATGGAACGAGATTAGTCGTCAAAAAATTAATGGGGAATTTAATAGAGGCAACAATTCTAAACGGAAAATTCAAGGGTGATCATGTTTTGTTGCCAAGGATACCAATGATTCCCGCTGATTCAACAATTCAATTAAACGTTTACAGTTTCCTATCCGGCTGGCCTTTGCTATGACTATAAATAAAGCGCAGGGTCAAACAATGAATATATGCGGGTTGGATTTAGAAACCCCATGTTTTTCACACGGTCAATTATATGTTGCGTGTTCCCGTGTTGGTCGACCATCAAATTTATTTGTTTACACCCCCCAAGGCAAAACCACAAATATCGTTCATGATTTAGCTTTACGTTAAATATAAACATTTGTTTTTTCAATTTTAATAATTTCATTTATTTTTATTTTTTCAAAACACAATTATTATTGTCAAAATAAGCAAAAAATAAATTTCATGGAAAACAAATCATTTATATTATTACTCAATTAATATAAAAATACATGAAATAAATTTATTAATTTAAAGACAAAATGTTGTTTCTGTTAATAATAATGCTCCATGTATTTATCACTATGCTGCTTATAATATTCGTCTGTCACATGAAAACGTCCATCATCAGCCACCATCAACTTGCGCAAAGCCAAACATTCATCAATAACTGCCAATTTAGATAACATTTGATGACAGTTATACTTCTACCAATTATTATTAAATTAAAAAATAAATATCTACATCATTTTTTTGGCCTCAGGAAAATGAACAAAAAAGTTTAGAGGCAGGACAAAGTCTGCCGGGTCATCTAGTTAATTATAAATTACCAGATATTTACTGACAATACTTTTGTATTGTACCTTTCATTTGTTTCTACATTGCCTGACATACAAAAAGGCTTTTTATTTAATTGGTGGACTCTGTGAGGTGACATATTCTGATCTCTATTGAAAAATTACTATTTTTGTTAATTAGGGCAGGGCACTGATTATGTCATGTTACAATATATATATATTGTTACAAATAGTTATTTCATGTTATATATGATTTTCTTATTTATCCTTCTTCAGTTTGTTTATTAACATATAAGCTATTCGTAAGTTAAGGTACTGTTGTTCTGTGGGTGGCCAGTCACCTGCTGTGAGTGTTAATTTGTAATAAAAAAATTATGAGAAGTATAATATGTTCTTATCTCTAACAATTTATCTTAATTAAATCCGTCCTGACCAAATAGTGTACAATATGAGTTAGTATACTGTATGTTTATGTTGTTAGTGTTCAGGCCTAGTCTGGACCAAGCGTTGAGAGAGGAGAGCGGCTGCCCCGAATTAGTTTTCTCTTCTCTCGTAATTCAACAGCTGTACGCAAGCTAGCGCTGTGGTGTATTGTCGGCCGGTTATTATAGGTTAAGTTGTTTAAGCCTGGTGTTCCTCTCGTTTCTCTCTTTATACACTATAAGTTCTTTAAAACACACTAAATCGTTAACAAATAATAATAACTCATCAGTTTCAGGAAAGATTCTTTATTTTTTATATTTTTCTCAAAACAGATGTTTTCGCTTGGCACAGATACAACACATTGATCACAATGGAATGAATCGATTAGTTATTGAATTCGGGTTTAGATGTTTTAAATTTAATTATATTATTACTTTTTTCTTAATCTCAGGGTACATGGAGTTCTTGTGACTATTAGTAAGGTCAGAAAATGCAAGGTTACAAGGTATTACAATTTAATCATAAAATCTTATTAAATAAAGTTTAAACATGAGCTGATTTTTTACCGTATGTTGACAAAGTTACTCGTAATGGCTGCGTTTCGCTAGACTAAGACTGGGAGCAGAATGATGAACGAATGTCTGGAATATGTCAGCCTCCTGGTTCTCAATAAAAGTTTGGTGTTGGTGTCCCAGGACGTAGTGGAAGTTTCAATTCTTGATCTTCGCTAATGTTTGCGTTTCTGGTGGTTACGTGTCCCAATGGAATTTGTGTAGTATTAGTTCTTCGCTTAGTCGGAAAAAGTGAGGTTCAGGGCGTAATTTTAATTTTTCTTTCTGTTCATTTTTAAAATATTTAATCACTTTGACTTCTCCAGGTCTTGGGTTGTCTTCATTTATTTATTATTATTTTTCATTTTTTCTCATTTAACTGTAGCTGATTAGTAATTTTATTCTTTGGAATTTTTGTTTAATTTTATTGGTAGGTAGAAATATATTCTCCGATTGATAACCCTCGGAAGTCAATCAACTGTCCTTTTTGTTAGTTAATCGTTATTAATTTTGATTTACAATAAATTTATTCATTAGATTTTCTTTTTTTCTCGATTTATGACAACTGAACTGTCCTCGTTCATATATAACAATTGAGTGTTGAATCAACAAATTTCTTGCATTTTGTCGTCCATGACAACCAGTCTTCGTTCTGTTATTGGATAATATTTGTTATCCTAGAGCCATAATTAGAAAAATGTTCTTGCACTTACTTAATAAAATACTCCCTTACTAAAGTTACATTACATCATATAAAACTTTCACATAATCTTTGTTATTAAATTATACACATTTTGCTATATTTTCTTCTTGATCTTCTTAGTCTAACAAGTATTATCTTCTCTTTACCAAAATACTAATTTTAGGCCTATTTGTTCTATTACATGTGTTATGATTTTTTGTATTTTAAGTCACTCATCCTTTTATTTAATTAATACCACTGCTTTCTTTTAATTTATTATAATATTACATTGAATGTTTTTACATTTTTTAGTTATTTAACTTTTCTGACCTGACCTCCTGTACAATGTGTCACTGGCTTATGGCCAATCATTCCAATTTTATTTCATCCTGATTTCAATTTATTATTATTTATTTTAGTATTGAACCCTTCATCTGTTTATAACATAATTACAATAACCCTTTGGCATCTTATCAACAATTATTGCCTTCCTGGCCAAGTTTACAAATATAATCTAACACTACTTCTATTATTTATTTACAGTAAGTACCAAAATATTTACTCTTATAAAGTTTAACATAAATGAAATTAACATCAATTAATTGATACTTTCTTAAAGCAATTGCTTCACACCTGCTACATACCAAAGACAACATAAATACCATGATAACAAAACAACATGATAAAACATAATAACATGCACATTATTATAAAATAAATTACACACCAATTAATTAGTCTACTCTCAGTTAATTAATTACTTAGTCTAACTGTCTATATTCTTTTCCACATTATTTGACACTATGTTTATTGCTTACACTTTTCACTGACCACTTCATAGTTTGTATTTATAAACATTTCTATTTTTCTATTACCTTGTACTCTTACTTGGTATTATTGATTTATTTATTTAATGAAGGTTTACTTTTCTGACCTTTATTATAACAGACAATTAGCGTTTTTTTATTTTAATAATTATAAATCTTTATGTAACGTAGGGGACCTTAGTTTCGTTACATTACAATATATATTGTAATGGTACATATCTTCACCTAACCATAATGAAGAAAACATGACAAGATAAATTATTTAATCATTAACACTAGAATAAAAAGGGATGAATTAGAATTGAAGAATGGGTGAATCAGAATAATAAAACGATCAGACATATCAAGGTAGTCAGAACAGTAACTTATATTAATAAAGTAGTAACAAACAAACAAACCAAAATGGTAAATACAGAAATAAAGCGATTTAACCTGAATAGCCCAATAGATGGTAAGTGAGAGAGTAGAACTAGCCCCAAAGGACCAAGAATAACATAAATAATGA
Organism: Magicicada septendecula; assembly: GCA_034769895.1. Taxonomy (NCBI): domain Eukaryota; kingdom Metazoa; phylum Arthropoda; class Insecta; order Hemiptera; family Cicadidae; genus Magicicada; species Magicicada septendecula. Next base: position 363,841,348 of record CM068374.1, on the reverse strand, counting down.
CAACTGCAAATGGACTAGAACTAGCCACCGCACCAACATAAGTGTGTAAATAAGAAGAATAGTGACTAACAAACAATTAACATGGAAGTGTAATGATACAATCAGCCACAACACTAAGGAAGTGACGTATAAAGTATGACAAAATAAAGTGAACCAAGAAGGAATACAAAACTTGTGTTAAACCATAGAAATAGACTCACTAATGAAAATTGTATATAATATTAATAATTGTAAGGACAGACAAGTTAGAAATACTAATTATTAAGTACTTAAGATATAGAAGGGCACAATAACCCAAACAGATAGAGTAAACTAGGACAAATCACATTAGCACGATACTAACATATCAGTGGTACAATAAAACACAATAGAATGAGAGTAGTAAATTGTAATGATGGTGAACATTTTCTAAATAGATGTAAGAAAGAGAATTTTTTTAGGAAGCAATACAATAATATTAACCCACCAGTAACACTAAAAGAAGATTGAGTGTAAGGTATTAGTGTTAATACCCCAAAGTGAGAATAAAACCCCATTAAAAAGTGATAAAAACACTGATAATGCAGTGCCCAAAGTTTATAAGTGAATAAACTAAATTATAAGTGATAAGTTATGTGTGAGTGAGATCTAATATTGGCCAAACACAGGAAGGACTGTGATAGTGGAAATGCCAATATGAGTGGACACCCAAAATGTAACTACACAAACTAATATTATTAAACTTAAGTTAGTATTAGTAATCAATAATTACTATGGTTTTTAAATGTGTGTTAATTAATATTGTAGGCCTAAGGGACAATTCATAGTTTTAGGAAAGTTAAGAAACATAGACTATTAGTGTGTTAAATCACCATATAGAGTTTCTATAAGATTAAATTATAAAAACAATTAATAATCATTATATGATTTAGTAAGAGATAGTGAAATAGGATAAGGTTACATAATTAATGACACAAGGTCAAATAAGTTTAGTGGTAAGGATTTTCTATTACAATCTAAAAGATTAATCAATGTTTAAATGTTTGTTTTCCTTTGATGACACTATAAAATAATTATTACTCACTGAAGAGTATGAGTGGATAATATATTTGAAATAAGTATGTGTTAAATGAATAAGAATTATGTTTTAATGACTAAGGTTTATGTTCCAAATAATTATGTTTAAATGATAAGAATTATAGCTATGGGAATTGTTAAAACCATTAGATGTTATGTTATATGTTATAAGAAATAAGATTTAAAACCAACAGAAACCAGTAAACAAGAAACAAACAATACATTCAGATACAATGACACTAAAAGTGAGTTATGACAGTAGACAAATTAATATAGGGAAACAATAAAATTACACACAATTACAAGAACCGACTTAAACATTGAACAAATGAACAGAATCTTGTATTAAAACAATCAGGACCCATTACAAGGAGAATAAAATGTAATATCAGTAATTAAAGAAAAATAGTCAATTGCTGTTTAAGCCTATGCAAATTTCCAACTGTCAACTACAAAAAACTTCAATTTATAGAATTAAACACTGACATTAGGAAGACTAAACCACATAAACTATGAAATACAAATAGACAATCATGTTAAGGCAGAAATATTATGATAATAATGTAAATTAAGAAAACAGTATAATTAAATAAAAATCACAAAACTGTCAAAATGTTGATACCTAAGTGAACACTATAATATTGGATGACAAATTAATCCTTGAGCCAAAATATGAACAGTGGTGATAATATTTACTACTAAAAAGGGAGTACTGAAGATTAATTACATTTAGAAGATCTGTAACCAGTTTAAATAAAAATTCAAATACCCTAACAATACTCTTTAGCCAATTTCAGCCAATCAAAAACTTTGAGTAACCATGACAACAACCGAATATTGACTAATTTCAGTTAGGAACAATACTTTATGTAGTGACGCTAAACTGGAGAGACGCCACGCCGTGAAGGGCCCAAATTTTCAACAGAAAAACAGTATAAGTGCCCACAATTTTGAGAAGGAGTACCAGGACAACAGATGAGAGGCCATTACAACTAATCTACACCAAGGACCAGCTCGGAATTAATCCAGATGACCGGAAAATACCTGTAATTCGACTTGAAGAAGATGACAACCAATTTTTGAGCCCAAGACTGAAGTAGGAAGAATCAACATCGACCCATTACTTAACATGGACGACTGACAATACCCATCATACCTACTAACGTTGAGTATTGCTGAATTTATTTGATTATTATAAAACAAATTCTCTTTCAAAAATTCTAACTATATAATAAAACTCTCACTATCACTGAATATATTTTCAAGGATTGATAAAATAAAGAAATAACTTTGTAAACATTGAATGAACACATGATAACCTATGTTACACAACGACACTGTCACACTTCAACACCACAATATTTAATTTATAGCAAACCTTGTGTAATTTTAATGATCACAAACTTTAAATGATATGTTCTAATTTGTTATCTTGTTATAAAAACTTCTGTATCGTACTTAAAAGGACTCTAAAGGTACATTTAATTTTGTAAATAATAACCAACGCTGTCTTGCATCTAATAGAAACATTGTACTGCCAACCCAGCAATCCGCTGACTGAACGACTATATTTTGCCGAGGCTAAAATTATTATATCACTTATTATTTTGTATAAAGTGTTAACAAGAACTAATAATTCAGAGCCTAAATAAATAAAAAAAAAGTATGTACCGAGAATACCTGTCCAGTATTTATTTATAGAGAATATTATGTATGTTTTGTTTAATAGCAGTGAGTCAACATAACCAACGTTATTCAAGTTGGCAACACGTTTTCCCCCACTCAAACGAGAATCGGTTTCATGCCAGTCGGCGAACGATTCAAATTTACACTAGTGCACTGTCAAACCATACAGGTAAAAACTTTTAATTGTTTTCTCGTAAAACAATTTGGCACCTATCGGGAGTTACAAAAGTGCGAGAAGGGACAGGTAAGGCACGCAGGCTATCAGACGCTTCCGAACGACACAATTTACGTTCGATAAAACTTCCAATTACACAAACATTAAATATTTTAAATACACACGACACGTGATAAGTTACAATATATATGCGACCAGTACTTTGCAAAGGACCAAACCAGTACGGGCTAAGAGGAAACCAAATCAGTTGAGGATATGGTATGGTGTAAGGCCAGTTATTGACATTTTTATTGAATTGTTACAGAGTCTGGTGATACTGTGGTGGCATGCCTGTCTGACTTTATGGTGTTGGAATCTCGACAGGGGAAGTCCAGAAAGGTCATGCAGGTGCAGCTGCAGTCACCGAACTGGGGGTAAGTTACTCATGATTTTAATAAGGAATTAAGGAGGGTCGTGGCGCCATACCTAGCTGGTCCTCTTAGGTTTTAGACAATGAGAGTTTTTCTGTTTCAGCAGAAAACCTCTCATTGGAGGGGTATTGTAACGGGACAAAGCAGAGGGTTTTGATTTCATAATTTTCTTGTAACAATTTGTAGCCAATCATGCTAAGCAACACTTTTAGATCACCAAATGTGTGACTTTTGTGAACACCCGGTAGTCAGTTTTGTGCCATGCAGTGCAAGGTACAAAAGAAATTAGAACATTGGAATGTGTAAGAGCGCACGTGTGCCGCCTTTTGCGACGTAAATTTGCACACATGGTCTCCTTACCGCCTTTCACGAGATGTCGAGAAAGGCGCGAGACATTCACCCGCCAATCAGCGAACGCAAAACGGGCAAGGCACTCTACCAGACAACGAAGTGGAAAAAGCAACGAGTCTGATAGCCATTTTGGATGCCTACAGTCGACATCCAGATTTCAGACCGCGCGGTCATACATACCAAGTACCCGGGTAAATTCAGTTGGCCGACTATATAAAAAATGTTACTTAAATTGTCATAAAATCAGTACCAGAGTTTAATGTGACCCGACATTCAACAACATCAGTTTTAAACAGTTCAGAACATATTTTGGAGTGTCTTGTGAAAGTAATGAATCGGCAGCGGTAGTGAAATAATTGGATACTGGCTACAGCAAGGATGAGTACCATTTAAAACTTTTAAACCTTTAAACATATTGTAACGTCACAGAACGTTCCATAAAGGAATATAATTGCAAAGTAAATTATCATAAGAGGAAGGTGAGGTGAACAGTATCGAACCCAAGTAATCCGAAAAATTTTGTAATATTGTCCGATAATTAATATCATTAACATGAAAAAACGACAAAGACTATGACTAAGACTCAAACCCCACATATATTGTTTAAGTGAAGAACAGTGTAAAACTAATAATATACTATAAGAGAAACAGATAATCTCAGAAATGACCAAAATGAGGCCATTACATATTAAGAAATGTAACTCTGAATAGGGTATAAAAAACTATTTATTGTGAATTAATGGACAAGATCTATTCTTATACTTTGTAATATAAATAAAATAAATGTATTAAATGATTTGAATACATCATTAAAAAGGATGTAAGTTAAAAAAAAAATATATATAAATGTTATGACAAAAAATCTAGGTTTAGGAGCTGAGACCAATCACTCAGATTTTATGTGAAAATTAATTATTATATAATTAATATAAAAACTATATGTAAATGTCAATTAGACAGAGACAAACAAATTATCTTAAATAGAGAAAGCTGTAAATTGATTAGAAATCAATTAAAATAGTCAAAAACAGTGTTAAACTGAAAACATGTGATGAACATATAAAATTGCAATATTTATGAATTTAATGCTGTCAAAATGCAACAAAATTGTATTCTAAAGTTGAAATACAATATAATGTAAATATACTTATATATATGACCACCTAAAACACTTTAACAGTCAAGTTATGAAACTATTTACCTATACCATACCAGGCTGAGGCCAAAAAACAATCACAAAAATAGTCATATTTGACAGAATAATTGCAGAATATTAGAAAAAATAAAGGAAAAAGGTACAATCCTATAATGTACAATGGAAACATACTTGCTCAGTTGAAGACAAGCTTAATTCTTAGAGAATTTTAAATATAAAAGTGAAAATTGTCACACAAAGAAAATAACTCATATGTACAAAACAGTAAGATGCTAAGTAATAGTACAGTAAAAATAAAATGTATCAGGATAAACCAGGTATTCCCAAAGATAAACAATATAACAAACTCTAAGTGAATACCCAAAAAATCCCATAATAATACCGAAAAAGACAAATTATCATCAAAAACTAATGACAAAAATCTAGGCCATATGTAATGCCTATAGAAAAATGAACTTATTTATATGTTATATGTTTTAATATTTGTTTATTTTGTTATGAAAGGATAAATATGTTATGTATTAATGTTATAGCAAGAACCAAGCAACTTCATAACATTTTAATAATTAGAGAATTAGAATTTTGTGCAAACACTACAAGGTAAGAATTGTATTTTACGTTAATTTATTAGATTTAATTTGTTCAAAACCAATCGTGTATGGTATCATTGTATTCAGTTGAAAGCAGAGAATCCAAAAATAATAATGGCATGCAGATTGTAAGTAGTTCTGTAAAATTGTTTGACAAATACCAGAATAATTTCAGTAATATCCTTTAGTATGAAGAATAAGAAGTTTTTGTTCTAAAGCTTCTACGGAAGTCAAATTTGTTCTATGATGTTCTATTTGCATATTCTCGAAAGTTCCAGAAGAAAATTTTACTCAAAAATACCGGAAGTTCATGTCAAAAAATTAAAACAATGAGCCTTACAGAGTATATAAGGAAGACGAAAGGCTTTTTCCCGTACATGACAAAAGACTGACTTAACCTATATAAGGAGTATACGCTAACGTGTTGTTGAATAGAGCAGCAACACGCCATATTTAATAGAAACGCACACATCCAGATATCCAGCGGCCCTGAAAAGGACCGATTTTAATAGAGGAAATCAATTTTGCTGGTATTTGCTAAGACAAACTGACTTTGACAAAAATTCATAAAACAATTTACTGACACGAGCCTTCTACATTGAGTCTGGAACTAGCGCTGTGACGGCGGAATAGAGAAACCACGCAGACAGCTGTTCGCCGCCACCAGAATTCAAAGCATAGATACAGTACGAATTTATTTCAATCGTGCGGAGTTTTAAAACCATAATTTGACTTATAAATAATTAATTACCACTGCGTGAGGAACGTAAACACGAAGAGGCGCAAGATTGGAATCATCCCCAAGAACAGTGTCCAGTGAAGGAAATACTTACCCACCGGAACATGAGTTGTTCAAAAGTTAAAATCATTTATACCTGGTATCCTTTGTCACACAATTGTACTATACATGTCAAACACCTTCAAATCACACAATTTTTGTAAAGCATCCCACTGATTTGTCTTGATAGTTCAAAGGAGTCATGTCCTGAGTATAAAGTTTTTTCATACATTAAATTCATGCTATTCAGCTGAGTAATGAAATATTTATTAGCCGATACTTACGTAAAAAACTTGTCAATAATAATTTTTTGTAACTCTGCAATTTTGTTTAATTTGAGTGTTAGTCCTTCAGACGATTTTTATGAAAAGAAAGATCATTAAACATATGTTATTTACAATTCAAACTGTCTTGTTCACATTTTTTTTTATATAATTAATTTAACAACTAAGTAATCAAATTTAATAATAATTTCTTGGAACAAATATCCAAGTGGCGCCCACATACACATATTAGCTTAAGTTGTGTTTGCAGGACAACATCGTCGCAGAGAACCCAGCCATTAGTAAGTATTAAAAGTGCGCGGAGTGTAACATCCGACATAACAAAACAACACAACATACACAATCTTTGTTATAAATTGGCAGCCCAACTAGTGAGGCTTGAAAGGAAAGGAACAAGCCTGGCAACTATCAACAAATCAAGATGCCGCTACCAAAAGGAAAGAAGGTGAAGAAAAATGTAGAACCCGAATTAAGTGTGGAAGATGGGGAGGCAGTCCAAGTCGAGGAAATAGAAATAGAACCGCCCACACTAGAAATTGAAAGACCAATACAAATGGGAGATGAATCAGAGGAACAAGCGGGAGAAAGACCCATACAAATGGGAGACCAGACAGAAAAACCCGAACCAGAAAAAGCAACAGGGAGCGTCGACATGAACGCAATAATGATGATGTTCCAAAGAATGGAAGAAACGATAAACAAAAATACGAATAAAAGTATAGAATCCCAGAAAGTGGAAAATAACAAAAATACAGAATCCCGGAAGGAGGATAATAATAAAAATAGACAGAAAGATAGGGCGGAAATAAAAAGAAGTATAGAATAAAAAAAAAAGTTAGACAGGAAGATAAGGAGGAGAATAAAAAAAACAGACAGGAAGATAAAGGAGGAATTAGACAAAAAAATAGAATCCTTAAGGGAATATATAACCGATAAAATAAATGACAATGGAAAAAAGCTGGAGCTATTTCAGGAGGAAAATAAAAAAAGTACAGAGTCCCTGAAAAAGGAAATTAGTGTAAATTATGAGACAGTAAACCAAAAAATCGATGATAGTAAAATCGACAGTGACAGGAGGGTCGAGACAATGGCGAAACAGTTAGAAAGGTTACAGGAAGGAAATAATACCCGTTTTGAAACCATAGAGGAAAGAACCGTAGAGACAAAACAAGATGTTCGAACTCTCGATAATAAGGTAAGGCAAAACCAAGATGAAATCATGCAGGAGGTAGGAGAAGTGCGGAAAGACGTTAGCGAGAGAATACAAAGAACGTATGACATAGCTAACAGGTTGGACGAACAGATAAAAACCAATAGAAACAATATACAGGAGATAGATCAGAGGGAGAAAAACCTGCAGGAGAGATTAGGAGCGCTGAGGGACACACCGATATTGAATACCCATACGTGTCATAGCGAGAACAGGAAGGTAATTAACTTCCAAAATTATCGCCGGAACCCTATGGAATTCTTAGAGAGGATGGAAGAGTTCATCGAAAGGAATAGGGACACAAGATGGGATACAATAAGGGAAATGTTAGACGAAACATTCCGAAATACGAGGGATAATTGGTGGATAGCAGTACGGCCCGAAATAACAAACTTAAACGAATTCAAACGCCAATTCAAAGAAAAATATTGGTCAGAAACAGCGCAAAACAAAGTGAGAATGGACATATTTTACGGGAAATACGAAGCGTCCAAGGGACAATCCCCAACATCATATTTCCTGGGAAAGATATGTTTGGCACGAAAGTTAATACCGCCCATCCCGGAAGAATGTTTGGTAAGACAGTTAGCTGGACACTATAGCTACGGTATTAAAGATGCCCAATTGTACCAGCAACTTAGTAAAATTACTGACCTAGCTAAGCTATTAGAGAACTGCGAGTCTGCGGGAAAATTTCAAGACTACCAACACCCCAATCATAAGGTAGACTATTATAATAGTAACAACGGACCAAATCGGAATGGAAGTGGAAATGGTAATAATTTTAACCCGAATAACCAGAACAATAGCACCCCACTAAATAGCCGAAATAATAATAATCAAGGTCCAAATAACCGTAACCATCCGGGACCAAACCGAAATAATTACCCCAAAAATAATTACAATAGAAATTATAATCAAGGAAATAGTTATCGCGGCAATAATTATAGAGGGAATAAATATATTCAGGGGAATAATTATCAGAACGGAGGTAATCACGGAGGAGGTGATAGAAGGAATCAGGAGTACAGGCCCCAGGTAAACTACACGATGGCCAATAGTCAACGACCATACCAACCCAATTTACCGACTTACGTGTATTACCCACAGCAGACACAAGGTAATCAGAGTAATACAACAAATAGCCGACCTATTAGTGGTAACCCAGAGGTTAGACAGGAACCACAAACAAGTCAGCAACCCAATGTTCCGGGAGACCGGGCAAATGAGACAGGTGCTCATTTAAACTAGATGCGGCAGTGAAAAAGGAAGAAAGCCCTTCACTGATCCAATATTATGGGGTAACTGAACGGAAAAATAGACAGGACGAAGACAGGACAATGACACTGAGAAGAAATAATTATCTCAGAGATATTAGGGAGGAATTGTTAGAAGAGAGGGATAATATAGTTGAAAATCATAATAAAGGGAATAATGGTATAGTACAAATTAAGGCAGATATAAATGGTATAGATGCAACATTACTAATTGATACAGGATCAAACGTATCGTTGATAGACAGTGTGGAGTTAGAGAGAATTAAACAGAATAGTAATCTACCCATACCCACTCTGCCCATAAATAACATTATACTAGTCGGAGTGACGGGAAGGCAGAATAAATCTATAAAGAAACAGGTGTCATTAGAGATGACCAGTAATGGTGTAACGTTGCCAACAGGACTACTAGTAGCGAACAATTTACCCACGAGTATCCTAATAGGCTGTGATATACTTAGGCCATATAAAGCGATAATAAATTTAGATAGTAAGGTAATAACGTTAAAGATGAATGAGGGAATTTGGACCAATAATTTAATTGATACCCAAGGAAATAGTACATGCAACGCACATTATCAAGCCATTGTAAATCATTATTATTGTGCCGATCGACCACTAAACATGCCCTTATATCAGGAGGATAACCCGGAATTATGGTTAGAGAAATTGGAAGAAATAAGGGAATTCCAAAGGACGAAAGCAAGGGGTCAGATTAGCGAAACACAGGGTGAACGATTGATTACTGTCTATAATAATTACCGACATGTCTTTTCAAACGCTCCAGGCAAAGTCAGAAATTATCAATGCACCATTAAATTTAAAACCCCTGTAGAATTTAACAAAAAATCATATCCAATTGCTTACTCACTAAAAAAATGAAGTTAGGGAGGAACTGAACAGGTTGATAGAGGACGACATAATCGAATATAGTCATTCGCCCTATACTAGCCCAATCATAGCTGTGCCGAAAAAGAATGGACAGGTGCGTATATGTCTCGATGCTAGGGAGATTAACAAGATGATTGTCAATGACCGCACATCCCCTGGGGAGATAGAAGAAATACTAAAAAAGTTTTACGGGACAAGGTATATAAGTTCATGGGACACAGTATGCGGCTACTGGCAGGTAACCAAATATACTGTTACTCACCGTCTATGGCCTTTCCGTGATGTTATTTCGTTGTTTACATGTTTCGAGGCACTTGCCTCATCATCAGAACTTTATAAAAACTAATGTATGTCATCAATGATGACGTGTCAAAATACTAAAACACAATACGGCATTAAACTATGTACAGAACTTGCTTTAAAAATGAGCACGTCAATGTTAGGTGTGCCTTGCAAGACAACATGCGCCGTACTGACGAAATCTAAGTTTTATCTCGACCATATCGCATAGCGGTATCGTACAGTATATTTGATTTATATTGTAATTGGTCGTTCAACACATGTGGCTTGGTACTGGCGTCGTTATATGCTTTATAAATCTCATATTCTTCAAGGGCGTTCAAATAATGCCCTTTATTGCAGAAATGAAGGGGTATTAGATTCGAGCTAAAATCCGTGTAACTGTGATTGTTGTCTATAAGGTGCCTGGCGAAATTTGACTTGATGTTGTCAAAGTTGTAAACTCGTGTAGGGGGTCTATGTTCAGAAAATCTTTTCAAAAAACCTCGACCCGTCTGGCCCACATAAAAAGCCTCACAGTCGTTGCAGACTAGCTTATAAACTCCTGTTTTATTTTCAAGACTGGTATGTTCACGGCTGCGGAGATTATTTAAGATGTTATTACTGGTCTTATAGGAAACAACTATGTTGTTGACTTTATTAATGGTTGACTTAAAAATTCCTGGCATGAAATGCGTATAAGGTGCCGCAATGTACTTGCGTGCCTTTGTTTCGAGGTTCTCATTTCTATTATTTATATCTTTAGTTTTATTTTTTTATTATGTGTAGGGTTTGCAAACAAGAAAGAATTTTCAAAGTAATTTAAGTACACCTCCGCGAGAATACTAATGTGGTGTTCTATGGTAGATATGTCGACGACACTTTTATGGTGTATAAAGGCACAAATCATCAAATTGACAATCTCCACAATTACTTGAATGGCATTAATAACAAAATACAGTTTACTTTGGAGAATGAAGTTAGAGGTCAATTACATTTTCTGGATTTGACAGTAACTAAGGACTTTGTTACTAAAAAACTATGTTTTAATATATTTAGGAAGCCCACGATGACTGACGTTGTCATACAAGCCTCATCGTTCCACCCCATTTCACAGAAATTAGCTGCATTCCATAGCATGATACATCGCCTATTGTCTATACCCCTTGGCATCGAAGATTTAAACACCATTAAAGTCACTGCGTTTAACAACGGGTACAACGAAAAAATAATAGATAATATTTTAAAAAAACAAAAGAAAAAGAAGAGTAACGCTATTAAAAATAAAACTAAAGATATAAATAATAGAAATGAGAACCTCGAAACAAAGGCACGCAAGTACACATTTCGGCACCTTATACGCATTTCATGCCAGGAATTTTTAAGTCAACCATTAATAAAGTCAACAACATAGTTGTTTCCTATAAGACCAGTAATAACATCTTAAATAATCTCCACAGCAGTGAACATACCAGTCTTGAAAATAAAACAGGAGTTTATAAGCTAGTCTGCAACGACTGTGAGGCTTTTTATGTGGGCCAGACGGGTCGAGGTTTTTTGAAAAGATTTTCTGAACATAGACCCCCTACACGAGTTTACAACTTTGACAACATCAAGTCAAATTTTGCCAGGCACCTTACAGACAACAATCACAGTTACACGGATTTTAGCTCGAATCTAATACCCCTTCATTTCTGCAATAAAGGGCGTTATTTGAACGCCCTTGAAGAATATGAGATTTATAAAGCATATAACGACGCCAGTACCAAGCCACATGTGTTGAACGACCAATTACAATATAAATCAAATATACTGTACGATACCGCTATGCGATATGGTCGAGATAAAACTTAGATTTCGTCAGTACGGCGCGTGTTGTCTTGCAAGGCACACCTAACATTGACGTGCTCATTTTTAAAGCAAGTTCTGTACATAGTTTAATGCCGTATTGTGTTTTAGTATTTTGACACGTCATCATTGATGACATACATTAGTTTTTATAAAGTTCTGATGATGAGGCAAGTGCCTCGAAACATGTAAACAACGAAATAACATCACGGAAAGGCCATAGACGGTGAGTAACAGTATATTTGGTTAACAAACACGTGGCTTGGGACTACAATAGGAGTTATTCCATTTAAATCAATACTGGCAGGTAGAACTCCACCCAGATAGTAGGAAATATATGGCATTCATATTTGAAGGCAGAAACTATCAGTTTAAATCATACCTTTTGGTTTGATAAATTCAGTGGCGGTATTTGTAAAAATAATGGACAGGATATTGGGGCAGGAAGTGCTGAAATTTATGACAGTATACGTCGACGATTTACTGGTAACTTCAGCGAATTGGGATGACCATTGCAATAGGGTTGAACAGGTGTTAGAGAAACTATCAGAGAATAATATTACCCTCAAATTAGATAAGTCCCAGTTTATTGCAAACGAGGTAAAATTTTTAGGTTTTAATCTAACTGAGCAAGGGATTACTCCATCCAAAGAGAAAGTAGAGGCCATACAGAAGTTCCCCACCCCAAAAAACAGGAAACAGCTTCAATCATTTTTAGGACTCTGTAACTATTACAGGAAGTTTCGGTCCAATTATTCAGAACTAACTGCCAGGTTTCAAAAGCAGTTATCAGCTAAAGACAAATGGACTTGGGGACCAGAGAAAGATGGAGTGCTCAATCTCATAAAGGAGAAATTTTTAGAAGCAGTTATGTTACATCACCCCGACTTTACGAAGCCATTTTATCTAAATTGCGATGCCAGTAATGTAAGTTTAGGTGCAGCCCTATATCAGGAAGATCAGGATGAAAACCATTTAGTGATTAGCTTCGCCAGCCGCGTGCTGAACAGTTGCGAACGAAACTACAATACCACTGAAAAAGAGTTATTGAGTGTAGTTTTCGCATGCGGTAAATTTTTCGAACGTATATATTAGGATACCCCATCACGGTTAGGAGTGATCACAAATCAATCTCGTTTTTAAAACATTGTAAGCTAAATCATGGAAGGCTGACGAGATGGGTTTTGGCCCTACAGGAATATAATATCACGTGGGAATATATACCCGGCAAACAAAACATAGCAGCCGACGTCCTATCCCGCATCAATTTACAAAACCAGACATTTGACGGCGAAAAGGAACAAATAGCGAAGGTATATCATATCATTAAAAGCAAGGAGGATTTAAAAAATATTTTAAGAGATATGAAGGCACAACAAGAGGCTGACCCAAAATTAGGAAATATTAGGAAAAGGGTACTGGAAGGCGATGAAGTTATAAATAAATATTATTGTATACACGACGATACTTTGTTTATAAGGAACACCCCACACCAAGAGAATTGGAAGTTAGTAATTCCACCAGGGATAGAGAGGCCACTAATCATTGATTATCACGATAGATACGGACACATGGGTGCCCTCAAGGTAAGGAAAGCGTTGGAAGAACAGGTATACATCAAAGGGATTAATAAAAAGGTGCAACAGGCGATACAGTCATACGATATTTGTCAGAAAGTAAAATGTAATAACAAGAGAAAGGAAGGGGTCATGATACCCATAACATCCACCGAAAAATTAGAAAAGGTATTTCTCAATATCTGTGGGCCATTTCCACGCAGCAGTGGAAGGCACAGGTATAAATTCATCGTAATTATTTTTGACCATTTCAGCAAATATACTAAGCTTTATCCTATAACTAGGGCTACGACAAAGAAAATTATAGAAATCATAATAGAACGGTATATAATGGAGGTAGGCAGACTGTATTCTATAATTACAGACCACGGTACCCAATTTAAGGGAAAATTATGGAAAGAGAATCTTATAGAACACGGAATAAAGACGTATAAGACTTCCGTGTATCACCCAAATAGTAACCCAGCCGAGAGAGTGTTGAGGTAATTAGGACGGTTGTTGAGAACCTACTGCCATGAGGAACAGAAGAGATGGCACGAATACTTAGCGTCAACAGAGGACTTTCTCAATTTATCCTATCATAATACAACAGAGGAGTCACCGTACACAGTTATGTTCGAAAGACCCCCACCCCGGGAAATAAAGGAGATTATTAGTTTTCCCAGCGAACCTGAATATCACTTTGAACGAACTAAGTTTTATAATAGAGTATTAGAAAAAACAGAACAACAACGGAAGAAATATATTCAATCCCAACCAAAGGCTATTAAGTATAAGGTAGGAGAAAAGGTATTAGTCTGGAACAGAGAATTGCCCAGTACTATACAAGGCATAACAAAAAAATTATTACTTTTATATACAGGACCTTTTACAAATACAAAAGATAAAGAATACAATACATACGAGGTAACAGACACTGTCAATAACAAAATAAAGGGTACATATAATCAAGCGTCATTGAGAAGGTACCATGAATAAAAACACAAGTCAACGTATATTTACCAACTTACCCGTACTTAGAAAGGAATAGAGATTATTAATAAACAAAAAATTACGAGAAGGACACCTTCCACCAAAGACAAAAAGATATATGTAAGATATAAATTTATTTCCAATAGCCAAGTCAACGTATATTTACCAACTTACCCGTACTTATAGAAGGAGAGAAAGGAATAGATATTATTAATGAATAAAAATACGAGAAGGACACCTTCCACCAAAGGCAAAAATATATATATAAAATATAAATTTATTTCCAATAGCCAAGTCAACGTATATTTACCAACTTACTCGTACTTAGAGAAGGAGAGGAGGAAAGAAGGAAAGGACATAATTAATTAAATAAATTATTGAACAATCAAATAACAATTGATATTACTAAGGAGGAGAAATACTGTCATATAATTGATACTAAAAGGAAATGATAAATGAAAGAAAAAAAAAGGGAAACAGTGTGTTACATAAGGAGGTAATGATGATTGACATTGAATGATTTTAAAAGATAATTTTACCTGCGGAGAACAGTATATTAATATAACTGAGAAATAATCAGAAGAGATTAAGAAAGGGAATTTATGTGTAGGAGCCTATGATCTTTGAATATTATATTTTTTTATTATTATTATTTGTTGCGAAAGTGCAATTATAAGTACGTCTTATATATTTTCTGGACAGAAATGTGTTTCCTCTGATTTCAGTGGTTATAGTTAGGGAACGGCGGAGATTGGATTGCCAATGGGGCCCCTCTGACTCCAAACCCGCTATAAAAGTTAGGGAGTTATATCAAAGATTAAATAATTAACATCAAGGTAAAGGAAAGGAAAAGGAGATATGGTAAAGATTGAGACATGGATAATGAGATGGATTAATATATTAAAGGAGTAGTACAGGAATCTAATTATAAGATAAAAGGATGAAATATTAATGAAGCTAATAAAAGGTTAATATAGAAATGATAATTTCTTCAAAACTGAAGAAATGTTTTTCCCAAATTATCAATTTTAACGGAGAGGCATATGTAACGTCACAGAACGTTCCATAAAGGAATTTAATTGCAAAGTAAATTATCATAAGAGGAAGGTGAGGTGAACAGTATCGAACACAAGTAATCCGAAAAATTTTGTAATATTGTCCGATAATTAATATCATTAACATGAAAAAACGACAAAGACTATGACTAAGACTCAAACCCCACATATATTGCTTAAGTGAAGAACAATGTAAAACTAATAATATACTATAAGAGAAACAGACAATCTCAGAAATGACCAAAATGAGGCCATTTCATATTAAGAAATGTAACTCTGAATAGGGTATAAAAAACTATTTATTGTGCATTAATGGACAAGATCTATTCTTATACTTTGTAATATAAATAAAATAAATGTATTAAATGATTTGAATACATCATTAAAAAGGATGTAAGTTAAAAAAAATATATATATATATATAAATTTTATGACAAAAAATCTAGGTTTAGGAGCTGAGACCAATCACTCAGATTTTATGTGAAAATTAATTATTATAGAATTAATATAAAAACTATATGTAAATGTCAATTAGACTGAGACAAACAAATTATCGTAAATAGAGAAAGCTGTAAATTGATTAGAAATCAATTAAAATAGTCAAAAACAGTGTTAAACTGAAAACATGTGATGAACATATAAAATTGTAATATTTATGAATTTAATGTTGTCAAAATGCAACAAAATTGTATTCTAAAGTTGAAATACAATATATTGTAAATATACTTATATATATGACCACCTAAAACACTTTAACAGTCAAGTTATGAAACTATTTACCTATACCATACCAGGCTGAGGCCAAAAAACAATCACAAAAATAGTCATATTTGACAGAATAATTGCAGAATATTAGAAAAAATAAAGGAAAAAGGTACAATCCTATAATGTACAATGGAAACATACTTGCTCAGTTGAAGACAAGCTTAATTCTTAGAGAATTTTAAATATAAAAGTGAAAATTGTCACACAAAGAAAATAACTCATATGTACAAAACAGTAAGATGCTAAGTAATATTACAGTAAAAATAAAATGTATCAGGATAAACCAGGTATTCCCAAAGATAAACAACATAACAAACTCTAAGTGAATACCCAAAAAATCCCATAATAATACCGAAAAAGACAATTATCATCAAAAACTAATGACAAAAATCTAGGCCATATGTAATGCCTATAGAAAAATGAACTTATTTATGTTATATGTTTTAATATTTGTTTATTTTGTTATGAAAGGATAAATATGTTGTGTATTAATGTTATAGCAAGAACCAAGCAACTTCATAACATTTTAATAATTAGAGAATTAGAATTTTGTGCAAACACTACAAGGTAAGAATTGTATTTTACGTTAATTTATTAGATTTAATTTGTTCAAAACCAATCGTGTATGGTATCATTGTATTCAGTTGAAAGCAGAGAATCCAAAAATAATAATGGCATGCAGATTGTAAGTAGTTCTGTAAAATTGTTTGACAAATACCAGAATAATTTCAGTAATATCCTTTAGTATGAAGGACAAGAAGTTTTTGTTCTAAAGCTTCTACGGAAGTCAAATTTGTTCTATGATGTTCTATTTGCATATTCTCGAAAGTTCCAGAAGAAAATTTTACTCAAAAATACCGGAAGTTCATGTCAAAAAATTAAAACAATGAGCCTTACAGAGTATATAAGGAAGACGAAATTTGACACACAAAAACACTTTATGCTTTGAATTCACAAGAGACACATCACCTCCGAATCCGATCATCTCGTCCAAGGCGAAGTCGAAGAACAAGAATTCCACACAAGAACACAGAAAGGCTTTTTCCTGTACATGACAAAAGACTGACTTAACCTATATAAGGAGTATACGCTAACGTGTTGTTGAATAGAGCAGCAACACGCCATATTTAATAGAAACGCACACATCCAGATATCCAGCTGCCCTGAAAAGGACCGATTTTAATAGAGGAAATCAATTTTGCTGGTATTTGCTAAGACAAACTGACTTTGACAAAAATTCATAAAACAATTTACTGACACGAGCCTTCTACATTGAGTCTGGAACTAGCGCTGTGACGGCGGAATAGAGAAACCACGCAGACAGCTGTTCACCGCCACCAGAATTCAAAGCATAGATACAGTACGAATTTATTTCAATCGTGCGGAGTTTTAAAACCATAATTTGACTTATAAATAATTACCAGTGCGTGAGGAACGTAAACACGAAGAGGCGCAAGATTGGAATCATCCCCAAGAACAGTGTCCAGTGAAGGAAATACTTACCCACCGGAACATAAGTTGTTCAAAAGTTAAAATCATTTATACCTGGTATCCTTTGTCACACAATTGTACTACACATGTCAAACACCTTCAAATCACACAATTTTTGTAAAGCATCCCACTGATTTGTCTTGATAGTTCAAAGGAGTCATGTCCTGAGTATAAAGTTTTTTCATACATTAAATTCATGCTATTCAGCTGAGTAATGAAATATTTATTAGCCGATACTTACGTAAAAAACTTGTCAATAATAATTTTTTGTAACTCTGCAATTTTGTTTAATTTGAGTGTTAGTCCTTCAGACGATTTTTATGAAAAGAAAGATCATTAAACATATGTTATTTACAATTCAAACTGTCTTGTTCACATTTTTTTTTATATAATTAATTTAACAACTAAGTAATCAAATTTAATAATAATTTCTTGGAACAAATATCCAAGTGGCGCCCACATACACATATTAGCTTAAGTTGTGTTTGCAGGACAACATCGTCGCAGAGAACCCAGCCATTAGTAAGTATTAAAAGTGCGCGGAGTGTAACATCCGACATAACAAAACAACACAACATACACAATCTTTGTTATAAATTGGCAGCCCAACTAGTGAGGCTTGAAAGGAAAGGAACAAGCCTGGCAACTATCAACAAATCAAGATGCCGCTACCAAAAGGAAAGAAGGTGAAGAAAAATGTAGAACCCGAATTAAGTGTGGAAGATGGGGAGGCAGTCCAAGTCGAGGAAATAGAAATAGAACCGCCCACACTAGAAATTGAAAGACCAATACAAACAGGAGATGAATCAGAGGAACAAGCGGGAGAAAGACCCATACAAATGGGAGACCAGACAGAAAAACCCGAACCAGAAAAAGCAACAGGGAGCGTCGACATGAACGCAATAATGATGATGTTCCAAAGAATGGAAGAAACGATAAACAAAAATACGAATAAAAGTATAGAATCCCTGAAAGTGGAAAATAACAAAAATACAGAATCCCTGAAGGAGGATAATAATAAAAATAGACAGGAAGATAGGGTGGAAATAAAAAGAAGTATAGAATCCCTGAGAAAAGATAGACAGGAAGATAAGGAGGAGAATAATAAAAACAGACAGGAAGATAAAGGAGGAATTAGATAAAAAAATAGAATCCTTAAGGGAATATATAACCGATAAAATAAATGACAATGGAAAAGAGCTGGAGCTATTTCAGGAGGAAAATAAAAAAAGTACAGAGTCCCTGAAAAAGGAAATTAGTGTAAATTATGAGACGGTAAACCAAAAAATCGATGATAGTAAAATCAACAGTGACAGGAGGGTCGAGACAATGGCGAAACAGTTAGAAAGGTTGCAGGAAGGAAATAATACCCGTTTTGAAACCATAGAGGAAAGAACCGTAGAGACAAAACAAGATGTTCGAACTCTCGATAATAATGTAAGGCAAAACCAAGACGAAATCATGCAGGAGGTAGGAGAAGTGCGGAAAGACATTAGCGAGAGAATACAAAGAACGTATGACATAGCTAACAGGTTGGACGAACAGATAAAAACCAATAGAAACAATATACAGGAGATAGATCAGAGGGAGAAAAACCTGCAGGAGAGATTAGAAGCGCTGAGGGACACACCGGTATTGAATACCCATACGTGTCATAGCGAGAACAGGAAGGTAATTAACTTCCAAAATTATCGCCGGAACCCTATGGAATTCTTAGAGAGGATGGAAGAGTTTATCGAAAGGAATAGGGAAACAAGATGGGATAGAATAAGGGAAATGTTAGACGAAACATTCCGAAATACGAGGGATAATTGGTGGATAGCAGTACGGCCCGAAATAACAAACTTAACCGAATTCAAACGCCAATTCAAAGAAAAATATTGGTCAGAAACAGCGCAAAACAAAGTGAGAATGGACATATTTTACAGGAAATACGACGCGTCCAAGGGACAATCCCCAACATCATATTTCCTGGGAAAGATATGTTTGGCACGAAAGTTAATACCGCCCATCCTGGAAGAATGTTTGGTAAGACAGTTAGCTGGACACTATAGCTACGGTATTAAAGATGCCCAATTGTACCAGCAACTTAGTAAAATTACTTACCTAGCTAAGCTATTAGAGAACTGCGAGTCTGTGGGAAAATTTCAAGACTACCAACACCCCAATCGTAAGGTAGACTATTATAATAGTAACAACGGACCAAATCGGAATGGAAGCGGAAATGGTAATAATTTTAACCCGAATAACCAGAACAATAGCACCCCACTAAATAGCCGAAATAATAATAATCAAGGTCCAAATAACCGTAACCATCCGGGACCAAACCGAAATAATTACCCCAAAAATACCCCAAAAAATTACTCAAATCAGAACTGTGTGTAACGCACCATGCGATCGACAGGAACGACGCCCTATACATAACAGTATTCCATTAAAATTTTCTTATGCTATATTAAAGGAGGTAATCGGTATGTGTGTGTGTGTATGAGCAATTACTGGGCTGTCTTAATATGATATAATGAAATATTCGCTAAGGTACTAGTTATTAGGATATGTATTAGATAAAAGGTATGTTTTGTACATTCAAAGAAAAAACAATCAAATCAATAAGAATAAAATTTTAGAAGAAAATGAAAACTCAGTAAACTTAAAGAGAAGTAAATAAAATTTTAAAGTTGAGAAAATAAACAGATCTAATTAATGTAGTAGAACAGCGTAGTTATTGTGTAACAAACCCAGTAACCTCTCTTACAGACTGTGAGTTCGTGTAAAAGGATTCTGGACCCATAAAAGGTAGGTGTTTGTGAATTTATGCAATGTTGAAAATACGATTATGTGTCTTTTGTTAATGATAATAAATTGAGTAAGTACAAATGGCCCCCGTAACAGGGACAGTCTATATAAATCAGATTTTCATATAGGCTATGCCTACTCGCAAATGTAAGAGATGCTAATGGGAGTTGCATATGAATTAAAATGAAGCACAAGATGTAACAGTACATAATGACCCAATACCATAGTTATGGGATTTAAGGGTAATTTTTTATTATTTATTGTTTAATCATTAAAATACAGAATGGTTAGGTCCATTGTCCCTATATACGAAGGAACAAAGCAGATTCAGCAAGAGTACCATACCAAGGTCACCGGTGGACGTGCGGGAGTCGGTAAAGGCCATGGCGGTGTTTGTGACGAATGACTGTAAATATGCATTGTGATTGGATAATAACACTGTTCCGTCATAACCAAAAACAATGACGCACTGACTACAATACGTGAAACGAGGCGTTGTCCAGCATGACAAAGCTTGATGACGTAAAATACACACACACAAGCGCAAATTTACATTTGCCTCTTTCTCAATTTAGCGTAGTTCTTCAAAGGATCAACAGCGATGTATCGCTGTCTGATCGGTTTTATAACAAAAGCTTATTACAACTAGACTCTAAATTACCAGTGTAATGGTGGAGCAATAAATGCTCGAATTTAGTAACAGTATAAACCATAACATGTAGAATCAGTGCTTATATTTAATTAATTAAAAAACTCAGCAGAACATGAGGCGAACACCGGCCATCAACATGGGAATCAACCAACAACAGCGAGGGAGCAACGCTGACCACCACTAAGAGAAGTCCAATTTTTACCATCTTTCTTTATTATTTTAATGAGCTCATTAATCAAGAATAACCAATTAAACAAATGTACTTGTAACAGGGTGAATATGTGTGAGAGTGTGTGAGTGAACACATGGCCATAAATATCTATGACGAGGGCATTGGTTTGTGTGCAACTTAAATACTAGTTAATAAATGATTAAAGCTGCAGCAATATAAAAGTTACAATGATCTTGATTTAGAAACCAAAAAGGGACTATTAAGAATGATTTTGGTAATTAAACTAGCCACCATTTTGTTTTGGTAATCTTGTATGACGCCATTTTGGCCACATGGTTGTGTATGCAAAATATATTTGGGAAATTAAAAATTTGATAGTTACTTTCAATATAATACAGTGTTATCATTTGTGTCACCTTCTGTGTATCAAAAAATCTCGCTGTTAATGAATCCTGGCCCCTTAGGTAAAAAGCATATTAAAAAGAAGAGTATGAACCCGGCAGTGACTGAATTTGGTAAGTACACGTATGTGCCATATTATGGTACTATTTATACATATAAATATCAGTATATGTGTGTAATAATTAATAAACAAGTGGGTAAAATCACAAATGGCGCCCGAACAGGGACATTATATAAAATTACTTTATATAAAACAGGCCAGATTTAGAAACACAGAAGGTGATATAAGACGGAACATAACCTAATACACAAGAGGTTATGTTGATGAAACAAAGCAACCAGTAATTGTATAATTAAAAAATAAATAGTCATTTAAATAGTTAAATTATGGCAGAAAGAAATAATAGTATGGAAGTAAACAATACAGATACAGAATCTATTTTATTAGACAGAATAAGCGCGAATTCTACGCCTAGGGCAGTCGAAAATAAAATATCGCTGGAAGACCTGTTTATATTAATAAAAACACAAAATAGTGTATTAAAAGAAATTTACGAAAAGTTTGATAGCCTTGAGAATGAACTAAAGAAACAAAACAATGTACAAGATGTAAAATTGAATCAATTAGATGAGAAACTTAAAAAAGTTGAGAACGAAATGCATAAACAAAATTCCAATGTTAATGAGAAAATTAATACAATAGAAACACAATATGATGATGTTAAAAAACAAACAGAAATTGTAAATGAGCAAGTTAAAACTAAGATAAGTAATTTAGATGATAAAGTCAAACAAATTAATGAAACCGTTCAAAATCAGATAGAAATCCAGAGTAGAGAAGTAGAAAATAAATATGTAGAGACAGTAGAACAGTTAGAAATTAAAACTAAGAATGAAGTAAGTAAACAGTTAGAATTGAGAACTTATGTTTTACAAAACAAATTAGAACAATGTGAATTAAATGTAGTAGACCTAACAAAAGGTATTCAGACAATAGATAGTATTATATCAAAACATGAAAACAATACAACCGATAAGATAAGGATGTTACAGAATAGAATTAAAGAAATAGATAGTTTACATATACAAAATTATAACGATGTGCATGATAGATATAACTTAGTTGAGAGATATTGTGAGAGAAAAAGAGAAGTAGAGATTTTTAAGATATGTAGAGATTATGAAGAGTTGATAGAAAGGTTAGGTGGAGAGAGAAGTGAAAATAATAATAAAAACTTACCTTGGATTGAAGCTGATATAGCAGCAGTAGGAGATGACGTTGATAACAATAATGACTTGATAAAATACCTAATTATGACTTATTATACAGGAGGTGACAGGACAATGATCAATCATGACATGTTAAATGAGTTTGGGGATAATAATGAACTTTTGAATTGGATAGGTATTTATAATGATAGTATAAGATACCTAATATTAAACAATGTATATAGTTTTAAGGTTCGATTGTTATTTGACGATGGAGGGTAGACCTTTTATTGTGTTATGAACATTTAATTATGTGGACAGTGTTTTTCAGGATGGACTGTATATGACTGATTTATGGTAAATGATTTAATGATTATGTGGATTGTATATTTTTGTGTATATTAATATCAATGTATTTGTGTAATTTTGCTGTTGTGTATTTTAGGTATTTTTTTTGTGTGTAAACATGTATTGTAGAATTTTAAATAACTGAAGAAAGTTTAAATGATATTGTGAGATTTAGATTCTAATGGTTAGTAAATGATTACGCATATGATATATTTGGATATGGAGATGTATTGGTGTTAGTAGGTAAGTGATGAATTTTCTAGTGATATACTAAGGTGAAATGTTGTAAAAGAGTTTGGGTAATAAGGATAAATAAGGGCATTGGAGTTAGTTAAATAAAGTTAATGAAAATAAAGTGTTGAGATGCTGATAATATATAAAGAGGTGTTAGATATTTTAGGGACACAGTGGTTAGTGATTATATGTAGAGTTGAGTAATGTGAATGGTATACATATATTTGTTGATGGTGATATTTTGTAATAAGGGTATTGGTGTAGGGAGTCTGCAACGAGAGGTGTTGGGACAGGAAAGGACCGTTGTGTGCCGGAAAGGGTTATCTGAAAGGGTCAGGAACCAATGATGGAATGAGCATAGATAGGGAACACACATACTAGTACAAAAATGAGCGGTGCCAGAGGATTTAAATGGGATTTGTGAAGGGGGTTATTATAGAGATATTGGTGTCATAATGTATTAATGGTTAGAAGCGGTTAGTGTAAAAAAAGAGGTGGTAAGGTTAGATTGACAATGCCAAAATAAGATGTAGAGAAAATAATGAATAATAGAGAGTCACCCAAACTAGAAAGGAAAAAAGGGTTAGAAAAAGAAAATTCATGGTAGGAAGGTAATTGTAACAGAAAGGTAAGGATAAATTTGAAATTGTTGTATAGAATCTGATATAAACAAATGTTAAATGATTAAAAGTTAATAGAGAATTGTTGATAGTAATGATGTGATAAAGTTTTGGTACAAGTCATGTAAATGTAAATTGTTTAATGTAATGTAAATGTAACAATGTTAATGTGTAATGTCTAATGTTTTATGATGTTTTATTGTTATTGGTAATGACGGTAACAAGTGTCAAAGAATAGTAGCTTTTAAAAGTTGAAAGTCTAAAGGTACAAATGAAGTTGTACAAAAATATAGTAGGATGCCATTTACAAAATAGATAAATGATTATAAGTTGAGTAATAAAATTTGAATAATAAACGTGTCTGCCATAATAGTTGTAGGTTGAGTTTGATAGAAATAATTAGGTGAAGGTGTTTTGGGGAATATTAAAGAATTGTTTATGTATTGTGTGTGTTATTTGTAGGTATATATATATATATATAGTTTGTTTCTCTTACAAGGAAGAAATTGAGTTTGGTGGTGGTAAAAGAATATACATTTTAGAGTCTTGTTGTTGTTATGTTAAACTTTTGAATTAGAACAAACCAATGCATCTAAAAGGGAGCATATCAGTTGTAGATATGGAGGTATCTTAGACCACTATTTTAATTTTTGTACTCAATGTTTCAGAGTTTGGTGGTGTTGTGACCGCGGTCCTGTGCTGGCTGGAGCATCAGAACAGGAGCGTAGAGTGCCTCATGGCCTTATGGTGTAGGGATCTCTCAGGAGAAGTCCAGTAAGGTCAGAGGGTGCGACCAACATCATTGGACCAAGGGTAAGTGATGATAAATTTTTTTATATAGTAACATTACAGGGGGCTGTGGTGACATATCTAGACTGATCCTTTTAGGAAAGTGTGAATGAGTCAATGAAAGTTTTTGTGTCTCGACACAAAATCTTTCATTGAGGGGGTTTGTAACAGTACATAATGACCCAATACCATAGTTATGGGATTTAAGGGTAATTTTTTATGTTTTATTGTTTAATCATTAAAATACAGAATGGTTAGGTCCGTTGTCCCTATATACGAAGGAACAAACCAGATTCAGCAAGAGTACCATACCAAGGTCACCGGTGGACGTGAAACGAGGCGTTGTCCAGCATGACAAAGCTTGATGACATAAAATACACACACACAAGCGCAAATTTACATTTGCCTCTTTCTCAATTCAGCGTAGTTCTTCAAAGGATCAACAGCGATGTATCGCTGTCTGATCGGTTTTATAACAAAAGCTTATTACAACTAGACTCTAAATTACCAGTGTAATGGTGGAGCAATAAATGCTCGAATTTAGTAACAGTATAAACCATAACATGTAGAATCAGTGCTTATATTTAATTAATTAAAAAACTCAGCAGAACATGAGGCGAACACCGGCCATCAACATGGGAATCAACCAACAACAGTGAGGGAGCAACGCTGACCACCACTAAGAGAAGTCCAATTTTTACAATCTTTCTTTATTATTTTAATGAGCTCATTAATCAAGAATAACCAATTAAACGAATGTACTTGTAACAGGGTGAACGTGTGTGAGAGTGTGTGAGTGAACACATGGCCATAAATATCTATGACGAGGGCATTGGTTTGTGTGCAACTTAAATACTAGTTAATAAATGATTAAAGCTGCAGCAATATAAAATTTACAATGATCTTGATTTAGAAACCAAAAAGGGAGTATTAAGAATGATTTTGGTAATTAAACTAGCCACCATTTTGTTTTGGTAATCTTGTATGACGCCATTTTGGCCACATGGTTGTGTATGCAAAATATATTTGGGAAATTAAAAATTTGATAGTTACTTTCAATATAATACAGTGTTATCATTTGTGTCACCTTCTGTGTATCAAAAAATCTCGCTGTTAATGAATCCTGGCCCCTTAGGTAAAAAGCATATTAAAAAGAAGAGTATGAACCCGGCAGTGACTGAATTTGGTAAGTACACGTATGTGCCATATTATGGTACTATTTATACATATAAATATCAGTATATGTGTGTAATAATTAATAAACAAGTGGGTAAAATCACAAAGAAGTATGTATAGAATAAAATCGAAATAAGAGTATGTTATAATATGAATGATAGACGTATTATGAACCAGTAAAAAACTAAATAATATAAAAAATAAACATGAGTACTAATAAAAATAATGACGAAAATGTCAGCGCCACTGACGAAACATTTACGAGTGAGATGGGCATTCACTCAACACCAGTTAGTCAGATCGGTGAATGTAGTGCCACCGAATCAGTCGAATTAAATACAATACAAGTGACACCCATCTCAACTCGGTATGAAAACAAAAAAGATGATGGTAACGATATGAGGAGTATGATGCAGATATTGTTAAGTAAATTTGACGAGAAGTTTGATGAGCAAAAAAGCGAAATCAAAGAAATTAATAGTAATTTCAATGATAAATTTAATGAATTAAAAAAGCAGAATGACGAATTAAAAAACGATATTAATGAAATTAATAAGCATTTAGAAAAAAACAATGAAATATTAGAAACTAACTTTAACAAATTAGAACAGAGTGTTGAGAAAGTGGTAGAGTCAGTAGGGGAACAGATTAAAAGTAACTCAGATAATTAATAACAAGGTGAGTAATAACGATAATTACAGTAATAAGGTAACAAATGATAAAAATGATATTGAAAATGGTAATGTAATTGAAAATGTGGTATCAGGGAGTGATACATTGAAAATAGTTAGTGAGATAGTGAGTGAGAGTGAGAGAGTAATGGGTTGTAAAGGGGTAGAAACAAATGTGTATCAATTAAAGAGAGTATAGAGGTAGAAGGGTTGCAGAGGGTAAATTTTCCCCAGGTTTATTGTAAACCAGTGTGTTTACAAATGTTGTTGTTGAAGGGCAAGAGTCCCTTATTATTGGAAGACATGAGGTCTTTGAGTTGGTCCCCAAAAATTTGTGAGTTAGTGCCCTCTGTATGGGATGGTAGAGAAAGTGTGATATGGTGTTATGGTGAGAGATATCTAGAGAGTTGTGTGTAGATGGGGAGATACAAGTATTTAAGTCAGATAGAGGTTATAAAGAGTTGATAGAGAGGTTAGGATGGGAGAAAATAAACTATATGAAATACTTACCTTGTAGAATAGAGATTGGTGATCATTTAAATAATACTGTTGTAAATGAGAATAACTTACCTTATGTTGTGATTGATATAGTAAATGAATATGATGATACAAATGACATGGGAATAACAAAAAATACTAACAGAGACTGGACAAAATTAACTAATGTTGACAAGGTTTATGAAATAATAAAAAGGAATAATCCTATAAATTATAATGGTATAATAAATGATATAGATTTAATGGGTTATTACAGTAATAATAAGAATGTGATGTATGTGGATAAGAACGATTTGTGTTATAAATATATCAGATATTTACATGATGATGAAGGGTAAATAAAAAACTCAGTGAATGAACATTTTAAATATTTTAGTTTATGGTTATGACCTGGCTAGATTATGAAATGAGGTGTGGTAAACAGAAAAATTAATGACAAGAGATTGTAAATAAATTCATAGTGAAATTAATTGTGTCTGTGTTGTAAAAGGTATTTTATGTAAACAGTATGTATGTAGCAGAAATTGATGTAATAATAATAATAATAAAAAAATTGTGGTAGACTAAATAAATAACAAGAATAATTATGAAGGTGATAATAAAGGAATTGTAATTGTTTTGGGAAGAAAGTAATTAAAATACCTTGTGTTTTCAAGAATGATTGAATTAAATGATTTGAGATGTTTAAATATTTTTGATTGATTTAAAATGTTGTATAAAGAGATTTTGGTAATGAATTTAAATGATTTTAGGAGATTGGAACTTGATAATAAGTAATAAAGAAATAAATGTAAAATGTTCCTAGTTTGTGGAATAACATGGTTGTTAAAATGTTTCAGAAGATAAATGGAGTGGTGTACATGATTTGGTGGTAACAATTGTTTATATTTTGTGTCTATGACAGTATGTGAATGATGTATTGTAAGTATGAATTTTATAATGCAATTTAAGTAAAGCAATATAATTAAATGTTTGAATATAATATTTTCAATGTGTCTAAGAGATTTTAAATTAAATAGTGAAATGGATTTGAGATAGCTTTGAATTTTCAATGATTAATGTAGTGTAAAATGTGGTAAATGTTAGAATTTGGGTGACAAGCATAAAGAAGGCAGTTGAATTAATCAATCAAAGATAGTTTCAAATGGGTGTTAGAGAGAATAGGAATCTGGGGAGTAAAAGTAATGTAGAATTGAGAAGTAATAGTGACACAGTAGTGATATGGGTATATGTATAATATGAAAGGGAGGTAATGGGAGAGTAATTAGTTGATAGAGGAATTTTGTAGAGGGGGTGGTGTGATAAGGAGTCCTCAACGAAAAGCGTTGTGGCGGGAGGTGAATAGTTTTAAATGGGGTTTGGCGGGGTTGCCTAGGGGAAGTCCAGGGACCAATAAGGGGATGAGCATTGGGAAGGGAACACATGTCCTAAGTACAAAGAGGGTAGAGAGTATTTTGGTATAAGGGTAGAATGAGGGGAATGGAATTAGAGAATTATTGGTAAATGTTTTGAGAGATGGGTGTCGTATTAGGTAGAATTGTTAGTGAGTGGTAGAGTCAGAAGGGGGTAAGATTATATATAAACACCCAAGTTGTAAATCAAAATGTTATGAATAACTAAGAGTCACCCAAACTAATTGAGAATGGAAATGTTAGAGAAAATTAGAGTTAAAATGTAATAATAACTGAAACAAGTAAGATTTAATAGAACTTGAAAGACAAATAAAGCTGTAAAATGTGTAAATTTTGGTCAATTTAAATGTAAATTTTATTGTTTATTGTAAGATAATAATAACCATATTGATTTTGAATGTTCTATTTTATTATGTTGTATTATGTTTGAAGGTAAAAAATTTTAAAGACGTTTCATGTATTTTATGGTGTAGCTTTGTGTAGTGTATATATGTCAAGGTCATTCACTTGACCCAGAGAGATCAGCTGATGACTGATGTTAGAGACAGAACCATTTTCTGATAATTAATTCACACAATGGTGTTACTTAATTAAATTAAATGATTTTATTTTTTTGTTGAGATTGATAAAAGAGATATTTTGGTAAATTAAAATTTGTTGTGTGTTTATTGAATTATATTGTTTAGTATAGGTGTTTTTGTAACGGGGCAAAAAAGGGGTATTTTATTTTATTCAATTTTATTAAATATATATGTGATCAACGCAGAAAGTCCCAGCCGAAGAACGGTTTTAGTCAAACAACGAACGCAGTAACATAGCTGTGTGAGCGAGGTGTGACAATAGAATGCAACATTATTCCCAGAATTTCAGCATTGTGTTACGCACTCAAACGCGCGAACAACAGCATGCGCGCAGAAGGGACGCTAACAAGATGTCGAAGCTGTAAAATTTCTATCACCACGTGTTTGGAATGATGACGGAAGTCTAGGTAAGACCCCGCCCAGTTGGGTCTCGTGACTAGTGGCAGTGAGATATCGTCAATGCCTAACACCCATGGACAACACTGTACTCTGTGTAAGTTGTCGAACATTTGTCATAAGCAGGCTGTGGGTTCCCGTTTTGAACAACCGTGGTAGGGAGGTACTTTGGTAACGCTCTTCCCAGTCGACTTCACCTCTAGACCGCATGCGGTCGTTTAAATCTTTTAGTCGAGTTTAATCCAGGTCGGCCGACCCAATCAGTGCACATCGAAAATGTATAAATAGTGCAAAAATATTTAACATAACTATGGAACAGTGACTTTGTGATACAGTGAAACAACAACCTTTTTGGAACTCAAATCAGAACTGTGTGTAACGCACCATGCGATCGACAGGAACGACGCCCTATACATAACAGTATTCCATTAAAATTTTCTTATGCTATATTAAAGGAGGTAATCGGTATGTGTGTGTGTGTATGAGCAATTACTGGGCTGTCTTAATATGATATAATAAAATATTCGCTAAGGTACTAGTTATTAGGATATGTATTAGATAAAAGGTATGTTTTGTAATTTCAAAGAAAAAACAATCAAATCAATAAGAATAAAATTTTAGAAGAAAATGAAAACTCGGTAAACTTAAAGAGAAGTAAATTAAATGTTAAAGTTGAGAAAATAAACAGATCTAATTAATGTAGTAGAACAGCGTAGTTATTGTGTAACAAACCCAGTAACCTCTCTTACAGACTGTGAGTTCATGTAAAAGGATTCTGGACCCATAAAAGTTAGGTGTTTGTGAATTTATGCAATGTTGAAAATACGATTGTGTTTTTTGTTAATGATAATAAATTGAGTAAGTACATGGGTAATCCACCAGGTAAGTGAGAGAACGAGATATTGGAAGTGTTTTTTTTTTTATTAAATAATTCGAATAGTTATAACACTGGTGTGTAGTGGTGGATCCAAGTTTCATCCATCGTAATAAACCGATACACAAAGTCTGCTTTGTTCTTATTAAAACGCTCCAGGCACTGTTCAGATATTTTCATGTACATGTGTTTTTATCTGCTGTGAGAAAGCACGGCACCCACACAGCACAAAGCTTTTTCGTTTGCAATTCCTAATTAAAGTATGTCCGACACGTTCTTTCAGAATGCCTATAGTCTCAGCAGTTTCGTGCACTTTAATTTAGCGATCATCCAAAACCATATTATGCACTTTTTAATGGTTTCCGAGTTGTTGTTGTTTTTGGACGTCCTTCACATGGATCATCTTCCAGGCGGGTATGACTACGTTTAAACTCGGCAGCCCATTTTTTAACTGTTGAAAGTATAGAAGAAGAGCCCCCATACACTTTAATCAGGGCCGTCTCGAGGGTTGTACGTGTCCAGGGCAAGATTTTACCAGCCCCCCCCCCAAACGACGGCCGGTCATAGCCTACTCTCATATTAGCGAGTTTTGTCAGTATACGTCCCTTTTCATTACAATAGAAGAGAACTTGAGAATCACATGTTATAAAAAATAACCAGGTCTGATCCTGCCCACTTCTAGTTGTAAACAAGACGTATGAGGTCACAATCATAAAATAAATTAAGTCCGTACCACAAAATAAAAATCATTAAAAACATGCTCTACTTGTTTATTTTGAACTTGATATACAACAGTAATATTCAACAGTAACTATAGTAAACTATGGTAGTACTGATAACGATAATTATGTAATTTTCAATAATAAGATTATATTAGTCTGTAATATTAGAACATAAAAAGTCCATAAAAAATCTTAGAACATAAATGACATTTGGAATAATTTGTGACCATTTGCATCAATTCTACAATTATAATGTATATTTAAAATCAAATTGTATCTTAATTTTTCCTTTGCAAGTCAATGATTACTTTATTCCAAACTATGTAGTATAATTATTTCATGATAATATCAAAATATTAATTAATTATACCAATAGGAATGAGCAAAACAAAATGCATGATAAAATATATATACTTAAACACTAAATGGCATTCTCCTGGCTTTTGCGTGAGCAAATGTAGACAATATTTCCTTCAAATCTAACTTTTTGGCTCCATCATTTTCAATAGCTAGTATGATGAGTGTATCAAGTCTTTCCTGCGCCATCGTTGAAAGTAAATATGTCTTTATCAGCTTTAACTTACTAAAGCTACGCTCAGCGCTCACAACTGTCACAGGTATCGTTATAAATGCCCTTAATGCAACAAATCCTTGCTGTTTGTTTTCTTCATAGCACTTAAAACTTCTCTTGGTGCTATTTCATTTGTCTCCTTTCCTTGGTCTAAGATTGACTTTACTTGCAGTAGTTCACTGTAAAGCTCATTCCCAATAATGCCGTTATTATCAGACAAAAGGCTCTCCAGGTGCTTACAGCATTGTTTTAGATCATCTTTCTCACGAAGTTGAGCTACATTATGTAAAAATCCCAATTTTATTTGATGTTCATGAATTTGAGATAACCTGTTATTAAGTGAGGTTGAGACAGTGTCCACCAACGGATAAAAAACGTCTCTTTTGAATGTTTCTTCTGGAGAAGGCTGAACTTCCTCACTTGATTCATACAAGAAGAGACGTAATGCAAACAAGTAAACCACTTGTCACGTTTCACAACACTTATTTTGTTATTAAGATAACAAAAACAATGCTCTGACGTTCATTTCAGTCAGTTAGAATATTCTTAGTAACTATTGTGCACTCTCTGAGAATAGTCTGTAATGAGTCAAAAAGGGGGACATACATTTTTCAATTATCAAAACAAATGTTCGAAATAAAATCGATCCCAGTGTGAGAATCGAGTCGGCTGCGGTGACGGCGAGTCATTATTATTTTAGTGTATTCCAGCAGTGACGCTACTTGTTATCAAAATAAGGGGAAATAATCCAGGGACTGTCAATAATAACCGTATACAGACAGCAAAACGTATGGAACCATTAATTTGTCGAACTATATTATGATGTGAACGACGGAAGTCTAGTGGGTACATAAACGGCAAAGTGAAACACCTTGTTTCCGGCATCTCCCCAGTCTACAGAGACGTCTTTAGCCCGGCCGGGTGGCATATTAACAAGTTCGCGGAAAAAGACTCAATTCACAGTATAATGTAGCTATTTAAAGCAGCTATTCAAATATAAGTCAACGTAGACAGTGCGTGACCGAGTAAAAATATCGTAACCCGATTTTGGACAGTTTTATCGACCACCAGAGAAAAACTGCGCAAAAAACATGGAGGTGCCACGTGCTACGAACAAGAACTAAAATATTGTGAAGACATCGGCCAGGTACCTGGTGAACATATCACCTTAAATTTTATTGTTTTTTAATAACAAAGAGCTCTAATACAAGATTGGGTGGGACAGAAATTATGTATAATTAATTGTTAACTCTAGCGACACATATCAACAATACAAATACATATATATGTGAATAATATGTACTGTTGGTACTTACCACGTGTTTGTCACACTTCCTGTAGGCACACGCTACCCACATGTACATTAGTTTTATACCCAAGGTCCAAAGTTCTTTAAGCAAAAGTGCAGAAAACAATCGGGTTGTATGAAATAATAAACGAGTTGGCATTTAGAGGTATAAAATTTTGTTTAATAACTGCATTTTGATGATAATTCAATTTACAAATGGTGGCTTACACCACACCCAACATGGCGGCCCTTTTCTTCCGCTCTTTATATATAATCTATTTTACAATATTTATTTTCTCTACATGTGTCACATATCATAATTAGTTTTTTTTTTTTTACTGCAGTATTTAATTTTAGTTCAACGTTACCATACTAAAAGATCTTTTAAAACACAAACCAACGGCTCTTTTATAAGACGTGGTCGGCCCGTTCACTCACGCGCTCTCTCTCTCTCTCTCTCTCTCTCTCTCTCTCTCTCTCTCTCTCTCTCTCTCTCTCTCTCTCTCTCTCTCTCTCTCTCATCACATGGTTAATAAGTTTGATTTGTTGCGATTTATAGTTCAAATTTTGTTTATGAGCTCATTCTTTTACTAAATTTATTGAAAAAGTGCACTTCCCTGACTGTAGAGGTTTCCAGATTATGGGCGTTCCATGGCTAGTCTGATGTTCAACGTGCTGATAAACTGATTGTCTGGCTGTTGTCACTGAAGCTACATTATTATACTGTTATTAAATTTAGATATATTTTGCTGCCTTTTACATTTTTTAATTAATTATAAACACTTTTACTGGCCCACTTTGTACCAGAACACTTTCACAACGTGTTCACTTCATGACGACTTGTAGTTGACTGGGCCGACATTTTTGTCGTATTGTCGACAGGTGGTGGGGATTTATTGTGATCAACCCTTTGTCTAAGCCAGCTGACAGCATTGTTTCTCGTCATCACTATGACGGTGTGTCATAATTTGTTATAACAATTTGCTTTTGCCGATCAGCACAGCCATCGAATACGTTTTGTTTTGCACGTACGCTCTTGGCCTTGAGATGAATTGTGCGATGAACTGCATCGTTTCTTTAGACAAGGGGGAAGTTGACCTAACCAGGTTTTATATGCATAACTACAATAAAAATATAATACAAAATCCTTGCATCCCATAATTATGAAAACAGGCTGTTTGTCCCGTTACAAAACCCCCTCAATAAAAGGTTTTATGCCGAAGCATAAAAACTTTCATTGACCCATTCACACTTCTAAAAGGATCAGCCCAGATATGTCGCCACAACCCCCTGTAGTGTTACTATAAAAGAAAAATTTACAATCACTCACCCTTGGTTCAATGATGATGATCGTACCATCTGACCTTACTGGACTTCTCAGAAGAGATCCCAACACCATAAGGCCATTAGGCACTTAACGCTCCTGCTCTGACGCACCGGCCAGCTCAGGACCACTGTCACAACAACATCAAACTCTGAAACATGAAATACAAAAATTTTAAAATAGTGGCTTTATCTATCTCCATATCCACAACTGATATGTCTCCCCTTAGATGCATTGGTTTGTGTTTTGAGTCGTTGGTTTGCTTAACTTAAAATTCTCAAAGAACAAGTAGCAAAATTTAAAACAGAATGGCCTTCTCCTTTCAACATTCCTACATTTATCAAAATTTTTTGACTCCAGTCAATATTATTTATCCTCTTTACCACAAGAAAATATATTCTTATACTAGACATAACACATAAAATAAATTTTCTAATTTTCAAAAGCAACAACTACTACTCATCTTTATTACATAAACAAACAAAATATAACTACGAGGGCTATCCAGAAAGTAACAGACGTTTTGAAATAAAAAATTTACAAAATGAAAAAACAAAATTTTATTATATACGTTTGAAAGGTACACTCTTAAGCTATTTTTCTACATAATCGCCATTCAAATTAAGGCACTTATCATACCGTGGCACAAGTTTTTCAATACCGTCTCTGTAGAAATCTGCCGCCTGCGATTTCAACCACTGGTTTACACCGGCATGCAGTTCGGCGTCAGTATCAAAGCGTTGTGTAGCGAGCCATGTCTTCATCGCTGGGAAGAGGTGATAGTCGCTCGGCGCCAAATCCGGGCTGTATGGTGGATGATCGAACACCTCCCATCTAAAACCATCGAAGAGCTCGCGGGTACGATTGGCCGTGTGTGGACGTGCGTTGTCATGAAAAAACAAAACCTTCGCACTAAGTTTTCCCCGACGCTTGTTTTGTATCGCGCGCCTTAACTTTCTCAGTGTTACACAATACCTCTCTGAGTTAATTGTTGTGCCACGTTCAAGAAAATCAACGAGAATCACTCCTTCAGAGTCCCAAAACACAGTAGCCATGATCTTTCTTGCTGACAGCATTTGCAAACACTTCCTTGGTTTCTTGGGAGAATTTGTGTGTCCCCATTCCATCGACTGCCTTTTTGTTTCACTATTGACATGCTTCACCCAAGTCTCGTCCCCAGTTACGATACGATCGATAACTTTGTTACCGTTTTTGTCGTAATCTTCGAGGAAAGTTAGTGCTGCAGCCAGTCTCTGTTTTTTGTGGTCTTCCGTTAGGATTTTCGGAATCCACCTACCACAAAATTTGTGGTAACCAAGCTTTTCCGCCACAATTTCATGCACCAAACTCCGTGAAATTTGGGGAAAATGTTTCGAAAGTTCCGTAATCATGAAACGACGATCTTCACGAATTTTGTCGTTGATTTTCATCACCAGTTCATCAGTCACAAGGCTAGGTCTACCACTGCGGTCCTCATCGTGAACATTGGTACGGCCATTTTTAAAATCAATGCACCATTGCCTCACTCGGCTTTCACTCATTATTCCTTTTCCATACACATCACAAAGTTGGCGATAAATTTCGATTGGTTTGTGATTTTTTGCCAACAAAAACCTAATCACAGAACGCACCTCACAAATGGCGGGATTTTCTATTGCAGCGCACATTTTAACACGTCACAGAGAGCAAAGTAAGAGGGGCACAGACCGCATGCTGCCACAGCTGGATGCGTACTGAGTGTAGGAACGTAGGTACGTACGTAGTGTAGGATCTCTGACACCAAGATGGCGGCTCTACCCCGCCCACTGCTGTGGTCGGTCAAAACGTCTGTTACTTTCTGGATAGCCCTCGTATTATGGCAAACACTTCAAATATTTTAAAATTTTCTTTACTCAACTTTCTTTATTCTTATATTTCTTTGCAACAGAATTAAATCATATTTTATTCAAAACCATTCTAACCTTATCTTTCCAACATATTAACATTTGTTACTGTCGCTACCCCCGTAACGACCTCCTAACCACACACACTATTGCCATCAACATAATAAAAACATAATAAAACATTGTACATCAAACATTAGCATTGTTACATTTACATTATGTAATTCACATTTAAATAACTTGTATCAAAACTTATAAGACATTACGACTTCAACTCTCTATTAACTTTTATTATTTAACATTTGTGGTATCATTAGGTTCTATAAAATTTCAAATTTATTATCAATCTCTCTGTTACATCCCCTTTCTACTATGAATTTTCTCTTTCTCTAACCCTTTCATCAATACTTATCCAGTTTGGGTGACTCTCTGTTATTCACTATTATCTATATCTTATTTTGGCATTTGTCCATCTAACCTTACTACCCCTTTCTTCTAACAACCGCTACTAACAACCATATTTATATATTATGACACCAATATCTCTCAATTATAAACCCCCTTCACTAATTCCACTTACCTCTGGCACCGCTCGTCTTTGTACTAGGATGTGTGTTCCCTACCTGGCCATACACATTCCTAACCATTTGCCCTCCCCCAGATATCGGCAAACACTCTAACCCAAATTGCTCCGCCTGCCACAACGCCGCACGCTGGTCTCTTGCCACGTCGCACGCTGGTCTCTTGCCACATCGCACGCTGATCACTCCTTACACCACTACCATTACTACAAAATATCATCATCAACAAATATATTTACCATTCACCTTACTCACCTCTCTACATATAATCACTACTACTGTGTCCCTAAAATATCTAACCCCTCTTTGTATTATCTGTATCTCAACATTCTTATTTTCTCTAACTCCCAATAACTCTGCTTAACTAACTCAAATGCCTTTATTTTAATAATTATCACCCAGGCGCTATCCCTCTTTCACTTTACATTACTGTGATCATTGACAATTGCATTAGAAAATTCATCCCTCACCTACTAATAACAATACATCCCTCACCTACTAATAACAATACATCTTAATATCCAAATATATTACTTGCTTAATCATTTATTATTCATTAGAATCTAAATCACATAACTATTTAAAATCATTATCAAACTTTCTTCAATTATTTAAAATTCTACAGTACATGGTTTACATTAAAAATACATACAATAAATTAACATCAAAAGTACACAACTACACTGACATTAATATACACACAAAAAATATACAATCGACAATTATCATTTAATCATTTACCAAAATCAGTTCATAAACAGTCCATTTTAAAAACACTGTCACATATTTAAATGTTCATTAACACAATAAAATATCTATCCTCCATCGTCAAACAATAATCTTATCTTCGGTCTGATTTTTTTATTAATTTTTTTTTTATTAAATACATTATATTAACATCATTAATATAATACACATTTAAATTCTTATATCTTATAAAACCATCATAATTAATAGGGTTATTACCTATCAATTCATCATACAACCTGTCACGATTGGTTATTGTCCTGTCACCTCCAGTATAATTAGTCACCACTAGGTACGTTATAAAGTCATTTTTTCCATTATCATCTTCTCCTACTGCTATATCAGCTTCATTACAAGGTAAGTTCTTATTTTTATTACACACCATCTCTACTCCTAACCTTTCCCTAAATTCTTCATACTTTCTACTTATCTTAAAAATCTCTATTTCTCTCTTTCTCTCATAACGTTTCTCCCAACACCTCTCTACACACTCTCTCTCTCTCTCAATATTTGCAGGGGACACTAATTCACAACTACTGCACCACCTGTGAAGTGCACTAAAAAACCTAGGGACAACTTTATTTGTAGACCTTATGTCTCCCAAATATACATTGAAGGCACTCTCGTCCTTCCTCAACACATGTATTTCACCCCCAATTACACCATTAAGGGAAAAATCTACCCCCTGCAACTCTTTTACAATTATACTCTCCCTCCTTCTCTCTGATTTATTACTATACATTAACATTTCATCATTATCATATTCAATTCCCATTAAACTCTCATTATCACTACCCATGTTTACATAATCATTTTCTAATATCATATTTTTATTTATTTTATCATAATTCTTTCCCCTACTTACCTTGTCGTCTTTGTTTAATTTGTCTATTTCTCTACTCTTAGAATTGTCATCTACTTTGTTCATTTTCATGTTTAACTTCTCAAAATGTTTATCAAAATTATCGTTTTGTTCTTTAATTTCATTTTTCATCTCATCTAATTTTACATCAAACTTAATACTCTGTTCTCTTAATTCATTATTTTGTATTTTCATTAATTGAAAAAGGTCCTCTAATGATATCTTATTGTTTACAATAGGTGTTGAGTTTGCTTCGGGTTCACTCAACATAGATTCTGTCGCTGTATTATTCATATTTATACTTTCATTATTTGCCATTTTGATGATAATAATAATAATTTTTTAATAATAAATTATCGTTTATTTTCACTTGTTGCTTTCTATTTTAATCACTTAACCTCTCATTGTAATGTTACGTGCTGTTTTATTATTTCGGTACCCGTTTGTTTCTGCTCTTTGGCTTCTTTATATAATTTTTTATTTTATATAAAGTCCCGTTCGGTCGCCATTGTTAACTCTTGCGACACATATACATAAATACAAATACATATATATGTGAATAATATGTACTGTTGGTACTTACCACGTGTTTGTCACACTTCCTGTAGGCACATGCTACCCACATGTACATTAGTTTTATACCCAAGGTCCAAAGTTCTTTAAGCAAAAGTGCAGAAAACAATCGGGTTGTATGAAATAATAAACGAGTTGGCATTTAGAGGTATAAAATTTTGTTTAATAACTGCATTTTGATGATAATTCAATTTACAAATGGTGGCTTACACCACACCCAACATGGTGGCCCTTTTCTTCCGCTCTTTATATATAATCTGTTTTACAATATTTATTTTCTCTACATGTGTCACATATCATAATTAGTTTTTTTTTTTTTTTTACTGCAGTATTTAATTTTAGTTCAACGTTACCATACTAAAAGATCTTTTAAAACACAAACCAATGGCTCTTTTATAAGACGTGGCCGGCCCGTTCACTCACGCGCTCTATCTCTCTCCCTCTCTCTCTCTCTCTCTCTCTCTCTCTCTCTCTCTCTCTCTCTCTCTCTCTCTCTCTCTCTCTCTCATCACATGGTTAATAAGTTTGATTTGTTGCGATTTATAGTTCAAATTTTGTTTATGAGCTCATTCTTTTACTAAATTTATTGAAAAAGTGCACTTCCCTGACTGTAGAGGTTTCCAGATTATGGGCGTTCCATGGCTAGTCTGATGTTCGACGTGCTGATAAACTGATTGTCTGGCTGTTGTCACTGAAGCTACATTATTATACTGTTATTAAATTTAGATATATTTTGCTGCCTTTTACATTTTTTAATTAATTATAAACACTTTTACTGGCCCACTTTGTACCAGCACACTTTCACAACGTGTTCACTTCATGACGACTTGTAGTTGACTGGGCCGACATTTTTGTCGTATTGTCGACAGGTGGTGGGGATTTATTGTGATCAACCCTTTGTCTAAGCCAGCTGACGGCATTGTTTCTCGTCATCACTATGACGTGTGTCATAATTTGTTATAACAATTTGCTTTTGCCGATCAGCACAGCCATCGAATACGTTTTGTTTTGCACGTACGCTCTTGGCCTTGAGATGAATGATGAGATGAACTGCATTGTTTCTTTAGACAAGGGGGAAGTTGACCTAACCAGGTTTTATATGCATAACTACAATAAAAATACAATACAAAATCCTTTAATCCCATAATTATGAAAACAGGCTGTTTGTCCCGTTACAGTATGCCTTTGGCTTTGATTATTATATAATGAAATATGAGGGGAACTAAAAAAAAAATAATGTAACAGTATGAAAGCGTGTGTGTAATTGTGCGAATGAAGAATATATGTAAGAAATGTTGGGTTTGCGGAGTATATAGTTAACTGCACTGATGATGTAGTATAAGTTG
The DNA here is from genome assembly GCA_034769895.1 of Magicicada septendecula. Classification (NCBI taxonomy): domain Eukaryota; kingdom Metazoa; phylum Arthropoda; class Insecta; order Hemiptera; family Cicadidae; genus Magicicada; species Magicicada septendecula. Next base: position 363,800,770 of record CM068374.1, on the reverse strand, counting down.
AGGTGGATATAATAATTTTTTGTAACTTGTTTTACGCCTCCGGGCAGAATAGTAATCTATTTTGGATATAATAATTCCTTGTAATTTGTTTTACGCCTCAGGGCAGAATAGTTGTGTTCATTTTGAATGAATTTCCGTATAAAGGAAATGATACATTAAACCAAATTTCTAAATAACCAAAAGGTGTTGTGCAATTTGTTTGCTAGCGCGCACCTATTGCGTTCTGGATCACTGTTTCCGACGTAACGCATAAACGACCCCGGGAACTTCTGAAGATGATTTCAATAAGTCAGATGCCTAATTTAGTTGTGTGTTAGCTTCAAACACTCTGGCGACCCTGGGCACTTCTGAAGGTACGTGGGTAAGTAATGTACAGGTACTACTTCTACGAGAAGGAGGAAGGAGTGTAAGTTTTCAAGTCTGATGACTAAAACGATCAAAGTACTGTTATTGCTATCTTAATAACGAAATAAATACTACGAAACGTGACAAATTGTTTTACTTGTTTTCATTTTCTCATTTATTAGCCTGACCATCATTAAAATATCTGAATCAACATAACATTCATTTTTTGAAATTTCATTTACCAACAAAACCTGAATTCCTTATAGTTTGTTGATTTTTAACTTTTTTTAAGCCGCAGTGCCCCCCTGGCCTAGGCATCCAGGGTGATCGCCCCAGTCGCCCCGCCCATGCGACGGCCCTTTTTTTAATGAACCTTGAATGAATTTCACTTGGCATTAAACCTTCTTTCATGAAGAACTTTATGACCGCACGATACTCAATTTTCTCAGTTTTAAGGGATATGGACAGCACTTTTGTTTCACACGGCTGTATAATACAAATTATTTTGTAGAATAGCCAGAAACTGCACACGCATCCTAACATTAGATGTAGTATCGACATAAGAAAAAAAAATTGTGATAGTGCTGCCGTCTATGGTCGAGGCCAAGAATTTTTTAGACTGGCTTTGTACTTCAAGCTAAGTACAGCTCATACATGCATATTATTATTATTTTATTTACATCCTATTGAATGCATTATATGATCTATAAGGATTTTAAATTTAAAATATTACCTCTTTAAATCAGCTTCCAATTCAGCTCGCAGATGTGGTTTAGACATTTGAAATCCCATGCTATCATAGCCATCCACCAGACCAATACCCAATTGTCCCGGTACAAAATAAATTCCTTTTTCCAAACCAACGTACAATCGAGATTTAATTTTATCAATATGGTCTGCGTGTGTAGCATCAGTCCCTGTGACACATATAATTGATTTCATTTTCTACTATGACACAATTGTAACTATACAAATTATTTCAAAACACACTAGACAAGAATATACTACCTTACTTACCCCGCTGACAACGATCTTTTTATGAACTTACCTTAAACACAGAAAATTCCAAAGCTTACAGGGCCGCCAATACATTTGGAGAAGGTAATGTATAAACCTTTTACACTCTTCCCATTAAATAATTTAGATAACTACTTAATTATTCCCCTTAATTCAGAAGCTTTCACAGGTTCGTTTAGGCGGGTTTTTTGGCACAGAAAATCGGTTTTGGTAATTAGGCATAATAACTACACTCAACACATAGTTATTGTAATACAGAAATCTGATTTTATTTTCATTGTATGCATTATGAGAAAGGTTTCTGTTCTTTTGTCACCAAATTTAATTCATAGTAAATTGTGTTAAACGAAAACCATATGTAATCTATAACTAAACAATAAAACAATTAAAGATGATCATCAAAAACAAATAAAAATCGAATTCACAAACCAGTACTTTGTTTAGTAATTTTCCCTCTTTTTAGTTTCTATGTATTCACACTCTCTTTCGCTCTCTCTCTCTCTCTCTCTCTCTCTCTCTCTCTCTCTCTCTCTCTCTCTCTCTCTCTCTCTCTCTCTTTTTGCATATTTTTGTGAGATCTCATTATGTTGTTGTTGTTGTTTTCCAATGGCTCCCCCTTGGTACATTTAACCCATTTGGTACCGAGCTTCCCAATAAAGACCACTGTAATTTCTGAGTTCTTGCATTTCCCGGTTCAGCTTCACACACTCCAATAGATGATTTTTGTTCATTTTTGAGTATTCCCTCCTGTACAATACACATTCTTCTATGGTGGAAATTTTTAATTTGTAGAGATGCGCTGAGAGACAGTCATGGCCAGTTTCCAGTCTAAAGTTGGTGACTGCTTCCTTCCTGGGTTTTCTACAGTTGTTATTCCATAACTGTTCAATCCCTGACCATGTTTTTCTTTCTGATATGTTTCTTGCTTCTTCCAGGAAGCGAGAGTTTGTTTTCCTTGTCATCAGTCTTCTTAGGGTGCTGAAGTCATGGGTACTTTCCTGGTGGTAGAGCATTGTCCCTCGCTTTGCCAAGGTGTCCGCTGTCTCATTTCCCGAGATGCCTATGTGAGATGGGATCCACTGAATAACTATCTCCTTGTTAAGTGCTGTAAGCTGCCTGGTGAGTCGTCTTGCTTCCAGTGTGCTCCTGGATGTTGCTCCTGTATTAGAGAATGTTGCCTGGATGGCAGACTTAAGAGTCCACTAAAAGGACAGCTTTTGAAAAGGAATTTGGCCTCCAAATGAGGTTTTGCAATGCCACTTTGATAGCCTCTACTTCAGCATCATAACTTGATTTATTTTGTCCCACTGCAATGTAGTGAGAAAACAATGAGGAGAACACTCCTGCTCCAGCACAACCCACTTTATCCAACAAGGATCCATCAGTATATACACAAAGCCAGTTTTCCTCCGGAAATCTCTCATTGATGGTTGTTAGCGTTATCTGTTTTAGTTCTTCTGGAGATCTTGTCTTCTTCTTAACATCTTCTACCAGACTGAGATGTACTTCATACCTATGAAAGTCGAGTGGATTTTCCAAGGGGATCACTTTATTAACTGCTGTTGGTATGCTGTGGTATTGAAGGTAGTTGCTACTTTGGTTTAGCCAGATCTTTTGCGTTTTGAGTCTCTGTGGTTCCATCCTCTCATGAACCCATGACTTCTCAGGTAGTGATTTAATTCTGAGGTTTAGCAGTGCTGCCTGTTGCTTAATTTCCTCTGTTATTGGTTTGTTGCCTGTATATAGTTGTAATGCTGTAACTGGAGTTGATTTGACGCCACCTGTGATGAGTCTTAGGATGCTGGTCTGCAAACGTTCTAGTCTGCCTTCATTTGCAGTAGTGCTTGTGATGGTTCCTTCACTGCCATAAGTTATTACTGGCTTGATGTATGTTCTATACATCATGTTTAGAACTTCTTGTGAACATCCCCATGATACTCCGGTGAGACGTTTTATAAGGTTTGTTCACCTTCTTAGTTATGCTGTCAATTTAGTGTGTCCAGTTAAGCTTATTATCCAGGTTAACACCCAGGTAACGAGTATTTTCAGATTTCTGTAGGAAGTTCTCGCCTACCTTTAGTGAAAAGTCAGGGTTTCTATGTTTCAATGAGAAGTACTGGTAAACGGACTTTTCTGCATTAATCTGCATGTTGTTTTCTTCTGCCCACCTTTGCAGGGCGAGGAGGGCTTTGTTCATGTTCTTTTGTAGAGTGATGTCCTGTCCTTTCTTGTTTGATCCCCTGGCCCAGATGAGCACGTCATCGGCAAACATGCACATCTGTATTCCTTCAACCACTTTCACTCGTTTGACCAAGTCATTTATATAGATATTAAAGAAGATTGTACTATTCACAGCTCCTTGTGGTAGGCCGATTTTTACTTGTTTGTACTTGGAATGGCTGCCGTTGTATCTTGTTGAGATCCAGCGCTGTTTCAAAAATCTCTTCAACCAATTTAACATGTTTTCTGTGATGTTAAGGTGCCTTATTTTATTTATCAGTTTGTCCCTCCATACCGTATCGTATGCGCCCTTAAAGTCTACGAAGACCACCAGGACACTTTCCTTTCTGTTGAATGCACTTTTAATGTCTTGTGTTAAACGGGCTATTTGGTGTGATGTTGATCGATTTGTTCTGAAGCATGCCTGTTCTGGGGCAAGCAATCCTTCTCTTTCCAAGTAATAGTTCAATCTAGTTGCTATCATTCGTTCCTGCTTCTTTGCCAATTGTGATGTAAGGGCAATGGGTCTATAGGATGTTATTGAGTCTGCTGGTTTGCCATGCTTGATTATGGGAACAATTGTTGCTTTTGTCCACTCTGAAGGGAGAGATTCTGTTGAGTTCCATATTTTGTTATATATTGCTAATAATGTACTTAATGTGGCAGGCTTCAGGTTCTTGAGAAATTCAGGGTGCACTCTATCTGGTCCAGGTTGTTTGCCATTTTTAAGCTTTTTTATTGCCTCCTTCAATTCTTCCATTATAAAATTTTGGACAAATAACTCCTGTATGCTTGAAGTTGTATTTGTATTATGATGCCTTTCTTGGAGTTTAAGTTTCTTTTTATTGACTTTAGTCTCTGCATCAATCTTATATTGTGTTGAATAGAATGTATTAAACCTTTCTGCTATCTCTCTGTTGTTTGTGATTTTTCTGCCATTTATTATGATACGTCTCTGACTTGACTTGGGGAATTTGTTGTTTAGCATGTTCTTATGTTTATAAATTTTGGCAGCATCAGTGTGGTAGTTCAGATTGTTCAGGAACGTCGTGAATGATTTCGTTTTTCTTCGCATACTTGTCTTCTTAATACTGCCACATATCTTCGCCACTCTTTCACATCAGCAGGATTTTAGGATTTTTCCGCCTTTATTCTTGCCTGATCTCTAGCCTTTTTCAAATCTGTTAATTGTGATGTCCAGAATGGCTTGTACTTAACTGTTTTTCCTCTAGGGATGTTTTGTTTTGCCGAGGAAAGAATTAGACTGATAAGTTGTTTGGTCAGTTCTCCTGGTCTACCCTCTATATCAATCAGATGGATATTTTCTTCCAGCTAATCCCCAAAGTTTGTCCTGTTTGGTTTTTTGAAGTTCCATGATGTTCTTGCAGTTTGTTTTTGAACTCTACATCTCCAGCTGTATGTGAGCTGCACTGCTCTATGGCCGCATCCTGGGTCCCCCTCCAGCATTCCAATGAAGAATGTTGCAACTTTGCCGTGAGTCAATTTTGCTCTTAAAAGAGCAGATTTGCTTATCTTTCTTTGTGTGTCGCTTCATTTGGTCTAGGCCTTGGGAAGCAGCCTAACGCTGTTACTCATTTAGCACTACCCACCCAGGTGACACATGTAGCTTAAAGGATGCTACGGACGTGAGTAACTTTGCCACCCGAGATCTCATTATTTATTTATTGATTATGATTTTAAGAAAGATGTAAATTGATGTTAAACTTTTTGTCCAGTCATTATCGCTACTTATCTGCAGATGATATCCAAGTTGTTACGCCATCTGATGCATCACACCTTTTACGGAAACACTCCAAAAACGATTCCAAACTATTATATAAAGTTCACTAATGTATTCCTTCCTTTTTAAAGAGTTCTTTATAACTGTATTAGATTTACCCACATTTGGTAGGCCTACCCTTACTTGCCCGCGGGCACTTTATAACATGACCGTACGATCTGAATGTGTTCTGCCGCCTGCCGCAAGCTGGGCTATATGAGCTTTTTGCGCATTGACCATGAGGCTCCACCAGATGTCCCCCTCGTCCCTTGCCTTCAAACATTGACAGTTCCAGACGTTTCTCGACTCCGGAAGTTCGTCGTAACATTGAAAACACGTGGAGCTCTCATGATACAAGCGTGACATGGTGATAATTAAGCAAATACCTCACCTTATACGGTAATGCTTGTTCGACTTGGGACATGAGTCACACACTTCGTTATAACTTCCAATACGTCCCTAACAATGGATTTCATAAAATTATCCCATAAAATGGTTATGCCCCTTTTGTCTCGTTACACAATGGGTAAATGTTCAAATCTCAAATTATATAATCAGCAGAGAAGGCTGAAGCTTCTGAATAACTTAAAATGTGAGATGCCATATGAAGGGATAATGGCTCAAGCCTGCAATAGATATGAATGGAGAAGGATTAGTGCATTTTGTGTTATGTGGTTGAAAGCATTACTTCCTTGGAGAATCCCTTAGTGTCACACTGGACCACACGGAATTTATGTGTGTGATTTGCACACAGAAAAATACATGTTGCCTAACATGTGTACATGCGTTTGGTATGCCTGTCAAGTTCACATGCTCAGGAGTGTTGAATCAGACAAATTGGATCGGCATGTGTTCAATGGGAAAAAACAGTTGTGCATTGGTCCAACATCAAAAATTACAATGGAAAGTCGCAGCTCCACAGTCGCGTAAGTGAGTCACAGTTCTACAGGCTCAAAACCTAGGTTCCTGGCAGCCAATGCTGCACACTATGGGTGTCCAAAATGGGGTAACTGATACTTAACAAGTAAGTACAGATAAGTAGAAAATAAACCTGAGCCATGAATAAACATGAGATCAGTGTTACAAAGATGAAAAATTGACTCAGAAAAACGAATGTAAAATGAAGTACCAAGCGTAAAATCTAATATATGGCAATATAAAAGACAGACAGACAGACAGACAGACAGACAGACAGACAGACAGACAGACAGACAGACAGACAGAGAGAGAGAGAGAGAGAGAGAGAGAGAGAGAGAGAGAGAGAGAGAGAGAGAGAGAGAGAGAGAGAGAGAGAGAGAGAGAGAGAGAGAGAGAGAGAGAGAGGGGGGGGGGAATTTTGGGTGCCACGTTTGGAGTCATTCCGCTTTCTAGCCGCCTACTGTGGGCATCATCTTCACATTAAACATGGAGACCACTTTTAAATTAGTGTCCATTTACATACCATTGTTTTAAATCAGAGCATCTCCTAAAACATTCATCATTTTGTTATGAATTTCCTCTTATACTAGAACTCTTTCAGCAAAGAATTTTAATCAAAGTCCAACGTTTGATTTTGTCCATTGTTTATGCATGACACATAAATCTCAAGCAGCTGGTAAACGAAGAATAAACTGACAAATAGATTTGGAAATTCATAGGTCTTTATAAAAAAACACGTATCTTACAACACATTGCAAATTTGAGTTGTACTGCTAAGCTACAGATGTCACTCCAGAAACTTTTTAACTAACTCTCGTAGACTGATCTTGCATAAAACTTAAAATTTCTTCCATCACAGCGATTAAACAATGGTTAATTACTCTTATTAATGCCTCCTCGGCTGTTAGTGAATGCATTATTTTATCTAGGTTTAGTCCTCCATATTTAAGGATCTTCTCCCTTATATTACCACTACCAGATAACTTGGCATTTTACAAGCTGGTAATAGCCTTTTGGACTTCTTTGAGTGATGGCATGTCGATATTTATCATGTTCATATCAAATTTGTCAATCATGATTATCTACATTCACTTCATTCCATTCTGAATTGACAGTTGCATTGTATATTATATTCAATTTTGCCCAATTTTCAAGTATTTGTTGTTTGCTACACAAAATTTACCCATTCTTATTCCTATGAGATTACAAGGTCTGATAAAAAAGTATTGGTTTTTATGCCAGACAAAAGCATGTTACCTCAATATTTCAAAAGCTAATTTGTTTCAAAGTAGTTCCCTTCTATACTGACGCACTTCTCCCAGCACATTTTTCGTTGTTGGAAACATTTTTCATAGTCTGTGTTTGTAATATTCAACAGGTACATCATCACATTTCTTTTAACCTCGTAACGGTTAAAATAGGTCCATGTAGGGATTTTGGGTAAGCAACAGATATAATTTCATTGTGAATTAAAATTTTTTATGTGTGAGAGTAAAGTTTTCCAAACATGTGAAACAACACAGAAATCAGTGAAGGGTCGGAGTCAAGGTCAGTGGCATACGTGAGAAACTACAGCTATTCTGCCAAAACAAATGACCGATCCTATGTAAACATCATTTAGAGAATGTCAGAAGTAATGGCTGCATCTTAAAAAACGAAGACGTCATCACCAAACACAATAGAATTGATGACGCGACAACCCTTCCACTTGGGAAATAAGCGCCATATTGTCACTCTCAGTCGACGAACATTTTCTGTGCGAACTGCACGTTGTCTAAATTGCTGGCCAGCAAGTATTTAAAAGAACAGAAAAATGTAACAAAAAGTGAATCAAATCTATTTAAAATCAATCAATATAAAATGTAGAGACAGTGAGTGTAGTTAATAAAAAGGAACAGTGTAATAATTCGGCAGAACACCAGCATGAATATGAGTAACGACTGACTACTGACTCGATCTTCATCCATAACAGCAGGAAAGTAAACCTTTCACATTTAAACCACCAACACTTTTTAACATTAATTGAGCTCAAATAATTGCAAATGTACCATTTAAATTAGTTTGTGTGGGACCATGTGTGCGTGGGTACCAGTACTATATAAAATCACAAGCATTGGTTCACGTTACGTGATTCATACAACGTAACAACTTAAATTATTATACTGCAGTAATGTTCTAAATTCATTTAAATAGGTAACCAGAGTAAATTGGAGATAAAATATATATGGTGTAAATGTATCACACGTAAGGCTGATGTAGCGAAAATATTTCGCAGCCATTTTGTATTTTGGATGCAAAGGAGGAAGACTCCATCTTGTTTTTTATGTTTTGTTATTAAAATATTTAAAAATTCAGACAATTAAAACACAAGTTTTACTCAATAAAATCAGAGTATATTATTTCTATACAGCCATTCCGTTTCTAGCTCGTTACAGAACCCTGGGACTCGAACGTAAAATATATTATGTTGGCAACAATATGGCGACTGGACTGCTCAGAGTAAATACAGAGCTTTAAAATTTTAACAATTTAAAAATTTTAAAGGTAAGTTTGTTAACAGCCTTTTCTCTATCGTAAAATCTTATTCCTTTGAATGGTGTCTTAAAACTTGGAAAGAACCACAAGTTGCATGTAAGTAGGGAGAGTCAAGGAGTAGGGAGCCTGCTGAACCTATGCGATGTCCATGTTTTGCTAATAAGTCTGAATGAGTTATAACGAGTGGGCTGAAGTAATGTTATGATGAATCAGTCAGTCGGCCACTTTGCCACTGACATCTAACAGAATTCTGTAAGTGATGAAGAACAGGCAGGTTGCGCTCTGTGTTGACAGTTTGACCTTCATGGGTATACTCATGATGACTTACGCATTGGTGGTCACAAAAAACTGTCATCAATATGACTTTGACATTGCTTCATGATTATCATGCCTCCTTTGGGCAGGGAGACCGTGACATTTTCTATAGAAATTATTGTTTCTTTGAATCAGGATCATAACTGTATAGCTAGGTCTCATCTCCAGTTATGATTTTCTTCACAAAATCAGGATCAGCCATTGCTGCATTCCAGCACATCATATGCAATGCAAAGACAGTTTTCCTTTACTACGCATGCAAAGATCGTCAGTCAGAATTTATTGCATTGAACCCATTTTATTTTCAGTACCTCTAATCACTTTCTTCCACCAGTATCCAACGGACTTTCTCGATTGTTTCCAGAGGGCAGACATGAAAATTTCTTGCTTTCTAGTGACATTCGGCCATCTTTAGACTTTTGGATGTTTGGATGCTGCAGTGATGTTCGGACCTTCAGACCTATATTTGTATGCCATATGGGTGCACAAGAACTGCTGTTATATGCATGCACATATACTGTTAAGGTATCTATTTATAATAGCTTTAAATGGTTTTGGCCAATGACTATATCAAAGCTGTGCAGAACTGAAATAAATAGTTACTTTATATCTAACAGAAAGCACAAAATATGCTGAATGCATCTATCTGTATAAACAACAAGCATTGTGATTTGTTACATTCTTTCATAAAGCATTCTAGACTCCTGTAGATTAGATTGTGAGTTGCTCAGGTTTTGTTTTACATGTTGCTGTCATCGAAAATATACAATTCATGGCTGGAAATCGTGATTTTCATTGGTAAGAGATTTCAGAAATGATTAATAACACGAATTCATATGAAAATGACAGGAGCTTAGAAGACTCTGATGCAACCCCAATTTTCAAAAGGTTTTTTCAATGACGAGTTAGTTATGTATTTATTTCAATTCAAAGATTTATCTTTGAACAAACATTCTTATTGATTTTACTATAAACGTTTTGAATCGTGTTTAGTTTTTGTTTTGTGGATTACGCAGAAGCAAAAACTTGCTTTGAAACATAACATAAACATTTCTAATACTTACTAGACATTTTATTCCTACAAGGAGTATTCATAATCACATTCCGAAAACCACATTTTATCTTTTCAACTGTGTCCAATTATGTATCAATGAGTTTCAGACAAATTCTAATGTATACTCTTTAATGAAACAGTTTTGTCATTTTCACTCAAAAGAGAACTGTGAAGAATGCAGAGTACATGTCTAATAGACCAAGTATGTCTAACACACAAATTCACATGTAATCATTATGGAAGACAGTTACGTCCAGTCACCATCCCGCAGTACAAAACAAGGTCCAATCTTTTTTTCAGACCTTGTTTTTATTACATTTTCTAAGTTTAAACCCTTTCTTAAAATTATTGTCTTTTAACGCTCCGAACTATTGTCTTTTAATGGTCCCAGTCTCACAGAATTTCGACAAAAATATATTGAAAAACTGGAAGGAATTAACTGTGGCTCTGTGACTTTTTTTTTTAACTATATACTGCCGCTTTCATCTTCATTCCCGCTGAATACTTCAATATCACAACTGTAATCACGTAGTGTTTCCTAAAAAATGTGGCTGGGGTCCTCGCGAGACCCCCGTGGTATTCTGTGTACCCTTTTTCTGAAAATGAAATCGTTGTGTAGTTTCATAATATTGTGTCACTCGAGTCAGTTCATGAAGCTGCGGTTCCAAAAAGTCATTTTCCCCTTTTTACAAACAAGATGTTCCTAGAAATTGGGAGTATCGAGTTGTAGCTACGTCTACCTACTCGTAATAAACTTTGCCCTCACTCACTGTTGTTCACTCATTGCCCTTTGTCCTACTCGTTGTTTAGTTATCTCTTTCCTTCCAGTTCAGTTTGATCCTAAGTTCAGTGTGTACGTTGTGAAATGGATCGTCTTGTGTCTTCAAGAACCAAACTTCTTGTGGAGAGGGCTAGAGTTGTAGCCAATGACCTTCGCGATGAGGTACAAGAAATTAGTCTCTTCATTTTAAATTATATGGTTTCAAAATAACTTGAGTAAGATGTCCTTACATGCTTTTAGAATTTTGGGGTTTTTAGTTTCTTCATTACTTTTTCTCAATATTTCATTTAACATTAGTTTAACCGTTTTCGGTATCATTCACAACACGGATTGATCCACTCTTATATTTTTCCCGTGGATTCTGTTGATTAAACTTGTCAATAAAATTCGCTATTGGTTTGCCTCATTGCGGATCACTACCATACATTTCAATATTATCGTATGTATATAGCCTCTCATCTTTATTACTGGGACCAGGATTAGACCCTTGATTTTTCCCACAGTCAACTTGTTTGTCCACTTTTCTTTGTTGCTGTTCATCAGGTCTCCTCGAATCCCTCTCATCAGCCATTAGATAATTTACTTGGGCTTGATTAGTTCCCTGATTGTCATTTGGTGGATCTCCTGAGGGTATGTCCCTAATTCTATCTCCACTTCTGGACCTCCTATATTCGTCATGATCATTCCATTGTTGTCTGTTGTAGTTGTTTCTCTCATCTCTTCGATCATAATTTTGTCTCTGGTTAAAATACGGACGTTTTCCTTGGTAACTATTACTGTAATAATTGTTATTAGCATGCACATAATTAACTCTGGGCCGATTCTCTCTTGGTGGTTCATTCCTACGCTCCTCGGTATTCCCTGACCTCCATCTACTTCTCCTATAATAAGATTCCTGTTCATAATTTTCTAGCAGCGTTTCCATGCCTCCAATAGTTTTTATTTGTCATCTTAAGCGTGCACTAATGATCTTCTCTTCGAAATGATACGCCATTTTGGTCACTAGACACTCTTCAGGTATCTTAGGGTCTAAATACTTTGCGATACACACCTTCCCTAAAAAGTAAGCAGAAGGTGTTTGTCCCACTGTACGGTCATACCTACCATGACAGATATCGTCCCTAATAATGTTTTGTACTGATTCTGACCAGTACTTACGTTTGAACATAGTTTTGAAATCTCCATAATCACACACCTCGTTCCTAATTGCTGTCCACCAATTATCATTGATATTTTTGAACGATTCGTCTAATAGACCTTTTATCATATTCCATCGATTCTCCTTTGATCTGTTCAAAATTTCGTCTACTCTCCCTAAAAATTCAAGTGGGTTTCTGCGATAATCCTGAAAGTTTACACTTTCCTTACTATCTGGATAAACCTGATGACTGCTGCATGCGGATCTAGCACTTATTCTATCTACATCACATTGAAAATTGGTTTGTATTTGTTGCAAACTATCTAATTTCTCTGCTTGGCTATCACACTGATTTTTTACATTCTCTACTGTTTTATGAAACTCTGAAAATTTACAGTTCAGACTGCTTTTGATACTATCTAATTGACCATTGTTTTCTTGTCGTATGGCCATTACCCGAACTTGATTATTTTGTTCCTCCTTTTCCATCTGTGCTTCAATTCCTGTTTTAATTAGTTCCATCTTTTCTTCTGTTTTATCCAATCTTTGATTGGTTTCTATTACTTTCTTCTCTGCCTCTTCCTTGTATTCTTCTACTCTTTGGCTAAGCGTATTACTGACCAGTTCAATTTTACTCTCTAGATTTTCTCTTAATTCCTTGTTGAAGTTCTCCATCTTACCCTCAATTTGTTTTAAATTCTCATTATTCTCTTCAAATTTTGCATTCATCTCTTCTCTTTCTCCTTCAACAGTTTCTTTCAATTCATGGTATTGTTCATTCATGGTTTGTTTGATATTTCCATGAATGGTCTCTATTTTTTCATTTAGTTGTTTAACTAAACTTTCCTGAATGCTATCTATTTTCTCATTGGTCTGTCTATTTTGTTCCTCCTGTTTCTTAAAATTCTCCTTATTTTCCTCATTGGTTCGCTTATTATCTTCCTGGATCTTGTTATTCCCTTCCATTATAATTCTTAACATCTCCTGTATGCTTATATCTTCTTTTTGGTTGGATTTATCTGGTTGATCCCCTTGGGCATCCTCTTCAATTATTTCCGTTTCCGTATCCATAACTACTTCGGTTTCTTCTGTATCACCTGTCTGTTGGTCCATTTCACTGTCCGTGACTAATTCTATTTCTTGTTCCTGTCCACCTTCTTCAATCTCCTTTTCTTCTGCCCTCTTCTTCGATTTGCCTCGGGTATTATGCATTTCTTGTTTTCTCATAACTGCTGACAATAATTAGATTTTTTGGTATTTATTTTTATTAAATATCAAAATTCTTTTCTAATTACCGCCCTTTTACGTTGAGCGCCAATTCTGTAACATACTGCTTTTTTGTTAATATAGGAGAGTTAATAGCGAAAACTTTGTATGTGTCTTATTGGGTGTTCGTCTTATTTAATTAAGCTCCCAATGTTGTTATGCGCCAATTCTGTAACGTAGCGGTTTGAGATGTTAAAGTTTCCGCCTCTCCGCAGTCGCCACTTATGAATTATAATAACTGAAGTTTTTTTAAAAAAAAGTAAATAAAGTATTTTATTTAATGTTACTCAATCTAAACAGAAATCGAGAGTGTGTGATTTGGGGTCAAGAAGGGAAGTTGTTCAGCCTTATGAGGAAGAGAGAGTAAGTACCAATGATTTACACTCGGTTTAGATGATTTCTGATTTTTTCAAATTGTTCGCTGTGATTTAAATCAGCTGATTGTAAGACAAGTTTCCACGCCTAGTTTAACCAGCCTACACTATAGCAAAATCTGATCCGATGTGTTGATATCTTCTGTTTTCGTGCTGAAACCTATTACAACTACCCACTACAAAAATTATAACACACTTCATTATTCAAGATTATTTTTCAATAATATTATTTATTTATATTATTGGTTTTTGTTTCCTGCCACCAAAATACAATTATCACAATTGATCTTTCCTTAAATAAAACATAATCTCGACTTCACAGAGCAAACATGGAATTATCTAAAGAGAAAAACATATATGGTCTTATTTACCAAATTTTATTATATTAAAAAAAAAACATCAATTAATATATAATTCTTAATAATTCCCCAGGGTTCAGGGTAAGTTCTTTTTGTTACGAGAGTGTCAGAAATGGATAATTACTAAGTAAATCCTTAAATTTTTAATGACCGTCAATCAGTGAATGTTTTAGTGGATGGTTAGTGAGGATCGGTCAATAATACAACTTTAGTTACTTTTGCGTCGACGTTTCGGCAATATTTATTGTCATCTTCAGGACCTGTATATGAAATACAATAGAAATATCAAACATAACGAAACAATTAAATATTTGGGTGAACGTGTTGGTGATGTGAGTGTGTGCGTGTGTATGTATGTATCATTTTTTTATGTGAAGACTTATGATAGTATGTTTACATCTTCAAATTATCTTTAAGAAAGCGAGCAAATTATAGTATGAGAGAACAATTTATACAGTATTACAATTTAAATTACTAAATATAATGTTATTTTAATTAATTAAACAAACAGTAACCAACAATTGGATATTACAGTAGATTGGTACATAAATTGTTTATACCTACAACAGTCAACATATAGCAAAGTAATATATTACCTATAACTAAAACAGATTAGGGGATGTTCACTACGTAATTATTAAAAGTTATTTTTACCATGTTTCACTCCCTACTGGTGTTAGCAAATCATAATAATTTAGAAACATACAATTTACACAATATTGTAAAACATTACGACTTAAATCAGATAGTTGACAAAGGTTACAAACAAAAGTTTCTGGTAAATTTTACTAACAGGTAAACTTGGATAATACGGTAATTGTAATCATATTGTAAAATATAGTCAAGAGTACTATATAATATGTAATTTATGTATGTGTCCACAATCACCCTTCTCTTTCACCCATGCTCCCCCCAGGGATACTAGAGATGAATAAATATTATTGTGGGAATAAATGTAAGATAGAATTTGAATATTGATAGTGACACAGTAGCTATGGGTAAAATGTGTAGAGTATTGATTGATATATCGAGTTAATAAATAAGTGTAGATATTTTGTAAATGAGAATAATGTATTGGGAGAGTAATTAGAGTTGATGGGAATTTTGTAAGGGGGGTGGTGTGATAAGGAGTCCGCAACGAAAGGTGTTGGGACGGGAAGGGACCGATTAGCGCCGGAAAGGGTTGCCTAGGGAGAGTCCAGGGACCAGATAAGGGAGTGAGCTTTGGGAGGGAACACACATCCTGAGTACAAAGGGGTAGAGAGTATATTTTTTTATAAGAGTAGAATGATGCGATATGAGTTGAGTAGTAAGTTGGGTTTAGAGAATGTTTGATAGATGTTTTTGAGAGATTGGGTGTCATGTTAGTTAAAGCTGTTAAGGTAGTAATAGAGTCAGAAGGGGGGTAAGATATATATATTTATATATATATATATATATATATTGTAACGTTACATAACCCGGTCCCAATAAATTAACTCATGATAAATAAAGGTCAGAAATGGGTAACCTGTAACTAGCTCTAAATTAAAGTATATCATTAAAAATGATAAACAATTCGAGTGATATATGGTGCAAAGTGAGTTATAGTGTACCCATTGAGGTAAAAAATAAAAGTGAAGGTAACTTATTACAGAACTGTGCTGTAGGTTTGGAAATTATAAAACTATGAGAGTAGGCTATAATACTACTAACTGATTTTGTATTTTTATTTATTTATTGTAATATTTATATTGTATGAACAACCAATTGTTATACATAAGTTAATGTTATATTTTTTAAAATATTTGTGTTATAATATAGGATAACCCAGGGTTAGTTTTAAAAAACAAAAAATTTTAAATATAAAAGGATAATAAAAAATTAAAATAATACTATGAGGGAAATGGCAACAGGAAGTAGTGCAGTGTAGGAATACTATGAGAAACTAATAAATAATATATATAAATTTATTTAAAGATAATAAAATTATAAAATATTTATATACAAGGTCATAAGAAAATGAATAAAAACTTAT
Organism: Magicicada septendecula; assembly: GCA_034769895.1. Taxonomy (NCBI): domain Eukaryota; kingdom Metazoa; phylum Arthropoda; class Insecta; order Hemiptera; family Cicadidae; genus Magicicada; species Magicicada septendecula. The sequence goes on along the minus strand of CM068374.1, from coordinate 363,784,651 downwards.
TATGTAAAACAAATTAATAAAGAAACCGGAATGGAAAAGAATTATTTTTCGGTAAATAAAATATAAATTTATAATAATTACAAACTGCCTGTATAATAAAAATACTATGGGTTACTAAGAGTGACGGAAATAACAAGTATTGTTAATAATAAAAATTTGGAATAAAAAAATAGAGTTGAAGAAATGATGCTACTACAATTATAATAAAAATAACCTTTTTGGAACTTTGGAGGAGTGAAAATTAATACTAAATTAACAAGCAACATGACCACTATATAATCATCCATGATTTATCAAAATTAAATGGTTATACTCCTTACTAAACAGTGAAAGAAAACCTGATGATGATTCAACCTGGTTTTGCCATAGTTCTAGTTGACGATCGAAAAATGCGCCAGACGGTAAGGAAATTATAACAAAAGACGGACCTCACCAGAGAAAAAGCTTCATTCCAGTAAGAACCATACGGAGCGAGGTAATATAAACATTTCGTTTAATAGTTCAAGAAGAAAAAGCATTCCGAACGTTGATATAGAACACAAAATAGTCATTTAATCACATGTTTTTTAAAGTAAACAAAAGCACGCTGCTCTCTAACGGACATTCCTGGAACTACATACTACACGAAAAAATAAACAAATTTATTTAATATTTTTTCGGTATTTGTAAAGCTTAGTAATTATGTTTTAGTGGATGGTTAGTGAGGATCGGTCAATAATACAACTTTAGTTACTTTTGCGTCGACGTTTCGGCAATATTTATTGTCATCTTCAGGACCTGTATATGAAATACAATAGAAATATCAAACATAACGAAACAATTAAATATTTGGGTGAACGTGTTGGTGATGTGAGTGTGTGCGTGTGTATGTATGTATCATTTTTTTATGTGAAGACTTATGATAGTATGTTTACATCTTCAAATTATCTTTAAGAAAGCGAGCAAATTATAGTATGAGAGAACAATTTATACAGTATTACAATTTAAATTACTAAATATAATGTTATTTTAATTAATTAAACAAACAGTAACCAACAATTGGATATTACAGTAGATTGGTACATAAATTGTTTATACCTACAACAGTCAACATATAGCAAAGTAATATATTACCTATAACTAAAACAGATTAGGGGATGTTCACTACGTAATTATTAAAAGTTATTTTTACCATGTTTCACTCCCTACTGGTGTTAGCAAATCATAATAATTTAGAAACATACAATTTACACAATATTGTAAAACATTACGACTTAAATCAGATAGTTGACAAAGGTTACAAACAAAAGTTTCTGGTAAATTTTACTAACAGGTAAACTTGGATAATACGGTAATTGTAATCATATTGTAAAATATAGTCAAGAGTACTATATAATATGTAATTTATGTATGTGTCCACAATCACCCTTCTCTTTCACGCCATGCTCCCCCCGCCAGTCCTCACAGCCTCTCACTCTAACCTGAAATCGATCTATCACTCACTATCACCCCACTCTCTCTCTCTCTCTCTCTCTCTCTCTCTCTCTCTCTCTCTCTCTCTCTCTCTCTCTCCTCTCTCTCTCTCTCTCTCTCTCTCTCTCAACAGATATATACCACAAATCTAACATGCAGACGTGTACATACACACACGCTGGAATTACATATGAACACACACACACAACAAAACAACCTCACAAGTCAACTACACAGTCGAGAATCCATACATAAATATAACACTATTTTATTCACTTATTTTATCATCTCAGTGTAAATTATGCACAACGGAGATGCCCACTGTACTGAGTTTAAAACTGATCGACTATGTGTCTATAAGAAATGTTATATGTTTCTTAGCTAATACTAAATAATATGATCAGTGAGACACTTACAATTGTTGCTGACGCCAAACACACAACTGTAAATTTTCCCTAACCAACACCTTATTATAAAGCAGAACAGATGACCCTTGTACATTTGTAGGATTAAGTAACATGTGTTCAGAAGACAGTTGAGTCCCCTTCCTATATAAATACGTGGACGATATTATAACATGTATTCCATATGACCAACACGACACAATCTTATCTCTGTTCAATTCCAAACTAATGGGATTTGAACGAATACAGTTCACAATAGAGCACGAACAGAATAGTTCCATTTCATTTCTTGATACCAAGGTTATTAGTCAGACAGATGGTACTATAGTCACTGATTGGTTCATAAAACCCACCAACTCCGGTAGATATCTGCATTTTAATTCCAACCATCCCATACATCTAAAAACTAACTTAATCCACTCGGTATATAAGAGAGCCACCGGTCTAAGTGATCAATCATTTCATCAAAAAAAACACGGAATTAGTATTTAAGATTTTCAAAAACAATGGTTACCCAGACCACATAATCAAACAGGTAATTCATAAACATCGCGCAAATCAGCTGAGCCCCAATCTTACATCTGCCCAATCTAATACACCTGAGCCCAACGCTGGCTCGTACTTTTCTACAACTTATGTTAAAGGCTTTCTGAAAAACTTAAAAAATGCCTATCAAAAATTCAAAAAACTTTAGCATTCAAAAACCAACATACTGTTCGATCTCTCTTCTCAAGCCTCAAAGACCCGACATCCAAAGATAAACGATCTAATGTCGTATACACTATCCAATGCAATGACTGTCCAGCCACATACACTGGTATTACGTCCCAATATTTACATAAGAGAATTTATCAACATAGGTATGATTGCCATAAAAAAACCCATAATGATAACCCCAACGCTTTAGTATCTCACCATTTAAACACCGGTCATGAATTTGACTTCAACAACACCCAAATTAAATATTACGAAAATAATTATTTCAAAAGGTGCGTACTGGAAATGATTCAAATTAAAAGTGACCCTCACTCCATTAATTTTCGGACTGATACTCAAAACCTCTCGTCCAGTTATGCTCAACTTATACACACCATCAAGACATGAAATTTGAAGAAATAATCAGTAGTCTCCCTACAGGATGTGTTGGTCATTAGTGGCCAGCTTGTCGTTAGATATTAATTAGTGTTACACTCCCCCCTAGTGCAAATCTTTCTCAACTGTCTTCTGAACACATGTTACTTAATTTCCTACAAATGTACAAGGGTCATCTGTTCTGCTTTATAATAAGGTGTTGGTTAGGGAAAATTTACAGTTGTGTGTTTGGCGTCAGCAACAATTGTAAGTGTCTCACTGATCATATTATTTAGTATTAGCTAAGAAACATATAACATTTCTTATAGACACATGTCGATCAGTTTTAAACTCAGTACAGTGGGCATCTCCGTTGTGCATAATTTACACTGAGATGATAAAAATAAGTGAATAAAATAGTGTTATATTTATGTATGGATTCTCGACTGTGTAGTTGACTTGTGAGGTTGTTTTGTTGTGTGTGTGTGTTCATATGTAATTCCAGCGTGTGTGTATGTACACGTCTGCATGTTAGATTTGTGGTATATATCTGTTTAGAATAGAGTGAGAGAGAGAGAGAGAGAGAGAGAGAGAGAGAGAGAGAGAGAGAGATTGAGGGAGCATGTGAGAGAGATTATGACCGACCTATATTTGAACTACATTGACTATGGTACTCTGTATAGACCAAGTTCCAGGTAAATAACATTGAGCAAAATGTAAATATTAAGTAATACCATTTTCATATAATAGATCTGTTATCTATAATGTTGTGTTATAAAGTCTGTAACCCTTTAATACAAGTTGGTAAATCATTTCTGTTATCGTGTGCATAAATTCTCTGTTTATATGAGGATGATAGTGTAATAAAAATGGTGAGTGTTTTAGAGTGCCAATCGTGGACAATGACAAATGAGAGGAAGAGAGAGAGAGACCGAGAGAGAGAGTGTGAGAGAGAGAGAGAGAGAGAGAGAGAGAGAGAGAGAGAGAGAGAGAGAGAGAATGAAGAGAGAGAATGAGAGGGAGGGAGAGAGTGTGAGAGCGAAGGGTGGAAGAGTGAGAGAGGGAAGAAGGGAGACAGTGAGTGAGATGTAGAAGAGAGAGAGAGAGAGAGAGAGAGAGAGAGAGAGAGAGAGAGAGAGAGAGAGAGAGAGAGAGAGAGAGAGTGGGGTGATAGTGAGTGATAGATCGATTTCAGGTTAGAGTGAGAGGCTGTGAGGACTGGCGGGGGGAGCATGGGTGAAAGAGAAGGGTGATTGTGGACACATACATAAATTACATATTATATAGTACTCTTGACTATATTTTACAATATGATTACAATTACCGTATTATCCAAGTTTACCTGTTAGTAAAATTTACCAGAAACTTTTGTTTGTAACCTTTGTCAACTATCTGATTTAAGTCGTAATGTTTTACAATATTGTGTAAATTGTATGTTTCTAAATTATTATGATTTGCTAACACCAGTAGGGAGTGAAACATGGTAAAAATAACTTTTAATAATTACGTAGTGAACATCCCCTAATCTGTTTTAGTTATAGGTAATATATTACTTTGCTATATGTTGACTGTTGTAGGTATAAACAATTTATGTACCAATCTACTGTAATATCCAATTGTTGGTTACTGTTTGTTTAATTAATTAAAATAACATTATATTTAGTAATTTAAATTGTAATACTGTATAAATTGTTCTCTCATACTATAATTTGCTCGCTTTCTTAAAGATAATTTGAAGATGTAAACATACTATCATAAGTCTTCACATAAAAAAAATGATACATACATACACACGCACACACTCACATCACCAACACGTTCACCCAAATATTTAATTGTTTCGTTATGTTTGATATTTCTATTGTATTTCATATACAGGTCCTGAAGATGACAATAAATATTGCCGAAACGTCGACGCAAAAGTAACTAAAGTTGTATTATTGACCGATCCTCACTAACCATCCACTAAAACATAATTACTAAGCTTTACAAATACCGAAAAAATATTAAATAAATTTGTTTATTTTTTTCGTGTAGTATGTAGTTCCAGGAATGTCCGTTAGAGAGCAGCGTGCTTTTGTTTACTTTAAAAAACATGTGATTAAATGACTATTTTGTGTTCTATATCAACGTTCGGAATGCTTTTTCTTCTTGAACTATTAAACGAAATGTTTATATTACCTCGCTCCGTATGGTTCTTACTGGAATGAAGCTTTTTCTCTGGTGAGGTCCGTCTTTTGTTATAATTTCCTTACCGTCTGGCGCATTTTTCGATCGTCAACTAGAACTATGGCAAAACCAGGTTGAATCATCATCAGGTTTTCTTTCACTGTTTAGTAAGGAGTATAACCATTTAATTTTGATAAATCATGGATGATTATATAGTGGTCATGTTGCTTGTTAATTTAGTATTAATTTTCACTCCTCCAAAGTTCCAAAAAGGTTATTTTTATTATAATTGTAGTAGCATCATTTCTTCAACTCTATTTTTTTATTCCAATTTTTATTATTAACAATACTTGTTATTTCCGTCACTCTTAGTAACCCATAGTATTTTTATTATACAGGCAGTTTGTAATTATTATAAATTTACATTTTATTTACCGAAAAATAATTCTTTTCCATTCCGGTTTCTTTATTAATTTGTTTTACATAATAAGTTTTTATTCATTTTCTTATGACCTTGTATATAAATATTTGATAATTTTATTATCTTTAAATAAATTTATATATATTATTTATTAGTTTCTCATAGTATTCCTACACTGCACTACTTCCTGTTGCCATTTCCCTCATAGTATTATTTTAATTTTTTATTATCCTTTTATATTAAAATTTTTTATGTTTTTTAAAACTAACCCTGGGTTATCCTATATTATAACACAAATATTTTAAAAAATATAACATTAACTTATGTATAACAATTGGTTGTTCATACAATATAAATATTACAATAAATAAATAAAAATACAAAATCAGTTAGTAGTATTATAGCCTACTCTCATAGTTTTATAATTTCCAAACCTACAGCACAGTTCTGTAATAAGTTACCTTCACTTTTATTTTTTACCTCAATGGGTACACTATAACTCACTTTGCACCATATATCACTCGAATTGTTTATCATTTTTAATGATATACTTTAATTTAGAGCTAGTTACAGGTTACCCATTTCTGACCTTTATTTATCATGAGTTAATTTATTGGGACCGGGTTATGTAACGTTACAATATATATATATATATATATATAAATATATATATCTTACCCCCCTTCTGACTCTATTACTACCTTAACAGCTTTAACTAACATGACACCCAATCTCTCAAAAACATCTATCAAACATTCTCTAAACCCAACTTACTACTCAACTCATATCGCATCATTCTACTCTTATAAAAAAATATACTCTCTACCCCTTTGTACTCAGGATGTGTGTTCCCTCCCAAAGCTCACTCCCTTATCTGGTCCCTGGACTCTCCCTAGGCAACCCTTTCCGGCGCTAATCGGTCCCTTCCCGTCCCAACACCTTTCGTTGCGGACTCCTTATCACACCACCCCCCTTACAAAATTCCCATCAACTCTAATTACTCTCCCAATACATTACTCTCATTTACAAAATATCTACACTTATTTATTAACTCGATATATCAATCAATACTCTACACA